>CAJQZP010000693.1:5075000-5780833 GCA_907164705.1 Parnassius apollo
AATCTTCTAGGCACTTAAAGCGGTTACGTAACTCGAGCTGAAAGGTTTTGGAATTCTGGATTAGAGCACGAGGGGTACGGAGCGTTGACTTCATTAGACGAGACCTCTCCAACTTTACGTTTAGGTTCAGTGTGCCTCTAACCATTCGGCGATCGCTGCCGGTTTTCACCCCTGCGATCACTGAGACATCACTGAACAGTTGGAGTCTGGTCGTCATAATGAAGTCAATCTGATTTTTTGTCGAACCGTCGGGGCTCGACCAGGTCCACTTCCTGTGGGGCCGCTTGCTGGAAGAAAGAGTTCATCATAAAGAGTCCCTCTTTCTCCATAAAGTCAGCCAGCTGCTGGCCCCTACGGTTCCGTTGCCGTACTCCAAATTTCCCTAACTTCAGCTTACCGCCTTCTCTTGTGCCTAGTTTTGCGTTGAAGTCTCCCATCAACACCGTGTAGTGGGTTTTGGAGAAATTAATGGCTCTAGAAATATCCTCATACATTTCCTCCACCTCCTCATCGGGATGTGCCGAGGTTGGTGCGTAGACCTGTATGACCTTCAGCGAATACCGTTCGGTGATTCTGAGTATCAGGTACGCGACCCTCGTCGACACACTCCCAATCTTTACAACATTGTTGACGAGAGACTTGTGGACAATAAATCCGACACCTCCTTGGGACAGATGGTCGCCCTCCCGGTGATAGACCAAGTTGCCGGACTCGAGGATTACCGGCCTCTCTCTTCGGACCTCAGATAATCCAATAATATGCCATATCATATTCTTCCAGCTCCAGTATCTTCTCGTCAGTCCTCAGCGTGCGTGCGTTATACGTTGCCAGGTCGAGTCGTTGTAGGTGTCAACCGAACCTCCACCGGAGATTCTTAGCACCCCCTGCCCCGCCGTTACCATGGTCGCCACCGTAGCCAGGAATAGCGGGGCTGCCGGAGACTGGGGGCCGTTTGTTTGCGTCGTTGCTCACGAGGGGATATTTGCCATAGTTGCCACGCTTGGCGAGCGGGTTGGCAACCGCAGTTTTTTATTATGTTATTGTTGTTATTAGGAAGATGCTGCTGCCCATCTCCTTTCTGTGTCCCTCTGTCGCCTTTTACGACACCCACGGGAAGATATGGGGTAGTGGATATTCTCAACCGCCACTACACGGCAATGTCATATCTAATATAATAATATTTCACGTCTAGGTTCATACATGCACGTCTAGGTTCATACATGCACGTGTATGAACCTAGACGCGCATGTATGAAGAAGATAATGAACCCGAAAGAAGCGAAAGAGGTATGTAAGGATCGTGACACTTGGTGATCTGTTCTCTCTGGTTACCCCGTTAGGGATTGTGCGTGAAGATAACTATAATATTTCAGGTAATGTAAACCAAAGCCATGTGTAGCAAACACAATTTGCGCGATATTGTACACGAGAGAATACTGTTGGCGCTCATCATCATCAAGAAACATTTTATTAAGCATAAAGTACTATATATTATGATTAGAGTTGGGCCGATTAGCCGCCGACTAATCGGTGAAGCCGATTAATCGTCTTATTTATAGTCACCGATTAATCGGCGATCAATCGGCTAAAACGGCCGATTAATCGGCTTTCTATTTTATTAATTTCAGCAAAGGTCTTTCGTGATTTTGTGCGTAGTCACTGCGGCTACATTGATATGAGTAAAGCTTTAAAATTAAGAAAAGTATAGTTTTTCTCCCATGCGTAAACTCACGTCAGATTTATATGTAGTAAATCAAATGAATAATAAAATAACTAGGTTCATACATAACTTTTATTGGAAAATCAGTCTCACATGTTTTAATGTTAATTATTCTGGACATAGGAACTTTGGTAAAAACAAGAATCTGAGGTAGCTATTTAAAACTAAACATAAACCTAAGTACTTACTATTTTAATTCTACTTTTTAACTTTTTCAAATTGTAATGCAGAGTAGTGACACAACAAAATAAAATATTAATAATATTGTTCTTAAGAACTTAAAAAAACAAATTTTAAGTCTCACCCTTTGCATAGCAAAAAAACTTAATTCTTGAATAAAGTTTGTTAAACTACACGCATATAGATTTTTAAAAGACAAATAGAACATGCTTGTTTCCGTACGTAAAACTAAAAAAAAATTGTTATTGTTTTTGTACTAAAAATTAAATCAAATTGTTATTTTTCTGTACTTAAAATTTCAACAATTTTTTTTCCTGTAATGTTATTAAATAAAGAATCTATAACCATCTAATAATTTGTTAAAAATAAATACTCAATTTGAAAAAGTTTTGAAGGCTTTTTAGAAAATAATTAATTTATTTGTTATTTATAAAGTGACAAATAGTCATGCAAAGAAGTTAAAATCTCAGCCTTTTCTGGTTGAAGTCGATTTCTTTTTGTTTCGTAAATACTAGATATTCCCTGCCACAGAAAAAATTCTCTCACTATACACAGAGCTGGCGGGGCAGCAAAGGAAAACTTTGGCTAAACGGGACATTTCTGAATATCTGGAAGAATTTTTATTCCACCATTTAAATTTATCATCGGATAGGGATCGACTTGGCTTAATCGATCGATTAATCGGCCATTTCTTAACCGATTAATCGGCTAATCAACCAGAGTACTAATCGGCCCAACTCTAATTATGATATAATTTTCTAAATAATATAATCAAACTATACACGACCATTACCGATTCTATTAACCGACTTCAAAAAGGGCGGAGGTTCTTTTTTCGAAGCGTAATTTTTTATGAATGTTCATCGATTTTGCAGGGACGTTTAAAAGTTTTAAATAATTCCATTTTTTTTAAATAAACTGTACCCTAAAATTAGAACCGTAAATGTGGAAAAATAAGGAATGAAGTTTTATTCTAAATAATCAACTAAAAACGTTACGAAAACGAAGTCGAGGTTCTAATTCTTCAATACTCTATTTCTTAGCAACGACTTCAAAAGCTATTCATCATTATCACTCATCATCATTACTCCAACTGAAATACAACAAAGAACGGTCCTAAGCCTTATTTCGTTCCATGGGTGTTCGATAAAAATTACGAGTAAAGTAAAGTACGCGATACACCAATACAGTTCAAGTGATGAAGGCATATAAATTTAAAAAATTCGTAAATATGGTAAGTGTTATAATATCGTAACACATGTTAAGTGGATGTTGTAGCACGTAGATCTATTTATACATACCTACATCGATTCTCGATAGAGTCAATATGATAAAAGAAAATCTATTTAAGAACATTAAAGGCGTTGCTAGTGCTAGCATCCGGGCCCATCATCAGATTAGCTCCATGGTATCATATTATTGCATTATTATCGAAGTTGCATAATTATGCCAAATTCATTTCGATCGGATGTTAGTAAGTTCTTCATAAATTTATTACAAATTAATGTTTAACTCGAAAGTCATACAAAGAAATCAAATTAATAAATTCTTGCATTTTCACGTACCTGAATGCCTCATACTAGTAAGAAGAGGCACGTCATTCAGAACAGCATTACACTAGGTACACACACATTATTTAGGTACACTGCTTTTGCACACTGGTATTCAGTTCGAGCGTAGTCCTTCCCTATTCGAGCAGACGTTTGTGTTATACATGAGCAAGCTATTATGTTTATAATCAAAGCTATTATGCATATTCTAAGGAGCATACCAATTCGTACTGTAGCCGTAATACAACGTGTCTGTATTGTCTAACACATTCAAATACAATCTCGTGGACTGTGTGCTCGTTTGTCGCCGTTATTCCATAAAGAAAATGTTTTATAAGCCCCTCAGAAATGAGAGCAGACCTGTGCCCAATAAAAGGACGTATATATGCTGATTTTTTCTATATTTTTTTATCATATTCCCTACATTTTGTTCGGTTTCATATTTATTTGTGAAATCATCCATCAGCTGCTTAGAGGATTGACTATTGATTTGATAGTAATTAGTATTTAGGAATTGTTATCTATTACTCTAATCACCAATTTTTTTTAAATAATTTATTCAGCCTTTTATCAAAAAGGGTGTGTTTAATATTTTGACAATATTATACATTTTTCAAAGGTTTGTTTAATGTTATAATATCGGTATTCAATTATTTTTAAACTAAGGAAAAATCTTTAAAATCCTATAATGGATTAAGATATAGTTCTATTAAGTGAAAAGAATGAATCACAGAAATCTAAATATTTAGATTTCTGTGGAATGAATGAATGAAACAATTTGATGATAAACATTTGAACAGCAGAGGCCTGACACTTGCCTGAAGTTTTATAGTACACTAACAACAATATTGGGCATAATTATTGATTTCATTTTAGTCCGATTTTACGGAATAAAAGTATTTTACAAAATTATTCTTAATAATTTACATTTCTATTTATTTAACGTTTTATCTAACGACATCACCATTACGGAAAAATAATTTCTTTGAACAAAACTATACTTCTAACACAAATATTTAACAGGAATGAAACTAATGCCATTAAAATAAAATAATCATTATCAGTTGAAATAAAAATTTAATAAGATTTTGTTAAAACTACTTTTACGGATTTTTATCGCGTTTTATTCAATCAATGGATAGTGTTCGCGTAAGTATAAGAAATCATTAAGATTTTGTTAAACTAAATAAGAGAAAAAATAACGCCTCAAAATTATTTCAGAAATTTTAAATTATGTAAGACAAACCTCACAATACACACGTCAAACTTGATTAAACCAGAATAGCAGACATACTAAATAATGGAAAACAAAATACGGTTGCGTTACGTACGCGTCTTTAATTGACAATTGTCAAACGTCGCTTCGCGCCACAGAATAAATAGGATATATCCACGTCGGCAACAAGAAGCCAGTGACAGTCAGCCTTGGTGATACTCAAACATATGACATTAAATTGAACGTTGCGGCTTTTAACTCATCTAATTATCTATCTAATACATTTAAGCGAGCAGTTCTTGTATATGTATATGTTATACATATATATATATATATATATATATATATATGTATATGTATATGTTATACATATATATATATATATATATATATATAAAATCTGAATCTCGGAAACGGCTCCAACGATTTTCATAAAATTTAGTATCTAGGGTGTTCCGGGGGCAATAAGTCGATCTAGCTAGGATTCATTTTTAGAAAATGTCGTTTTGTTCTTCTTTTTAGGCAATGAAAAACTGCTACAACATAAGAAGGTAAATTTTTTTTAATGATTATGATTGCTTATTGGGATGTCGGGCAGTCCCGAAATCGTAGCACCATGGATCGAGTCCTGTCATCAGTCCGACTTTTTTCTTTTTTTATCAAGTTTCCTTCTTTTGTGAGAAAATCTATTGTTTTGAGCCCTTTTTTAGTATTATTTTAAAAACCCGAAAATTTAAATTAAACTAATTGCACTCATGATTTTTTATTCAAATAACCATTTCAGTTTTTTTCTATTATGTCGGTAAGATCAAAAAATATTATTCATATATCATCAGTATGTAATTTGTATCTAAATATAATTTCCAAAACAATACCGAGCAAAGCTGTCATCCTGGTACTATAGTAACTAAATATATGTGTTAAAACATCAACATTATCCTCATGTTTTGGCAATGTATGCGCTTTTACAATCTGAAAATATACGTAGTCATCCTTTACCGGGATAGTAGTATTTACTAAATTATTATAGTTACAAAATTGAATTGAAAAGTGACAAATAGACTTACAGTCCAATTGATGGTAAGTAACTCCAGCCCAAGGCCACTTGCAGCCAATTTCCAACAAAAAAGGCCACAGTTGCGTAGCCACCTTGCAAAACTAAGATGGTTTTTAAAGAATAAGGGTACCAAACGAGCACACAGTCCCTGATGCTGTGGCCCATAGACATTTACATATATCCTCGATTAAGAATCAAAATGCCGATGCGTTATGCGTTTCCAGGAAAAAGTGTCTCCGGACCTGTACACTTTATATACGAATGCAAAACATACCAGCATTAAGCTATTATTTTACAACAGTATTCCGTGAGAGCGTTGTCCTTCCCCGGTTGAGCCCACTCATTCGTGTTGCAACCATAACATAGCTTCTGCGTGGCTCTATCACGTAAATAAATGCCTTACAAACTTAAATTTCCTGATTTTCTATACCCTTCAGACCGCATTAATCTAACCACACGGTTTCATAATCATAAAATGAGTCCTACTTCAAAAAAAATGAGTAATAAATAAATAATTAAAATAAATAGTTTCAAAATAAATGGTGCAGCGTGGCAGAGTAATGGATACCATAGCTCAGTTTCGTTCTTCTCTACTATGGATAATACCGTAAAGATGTTGCAGCTTTTGACAAATAGTAGTCTAACCATTCTGTTTACCCCCGATGTAAAACATCTAGCAGCCCGGGTAAAATAAGTAACGTTGCGCACATATCGTGGAGTGAACTTTTATGGGCCGTAAAAACCTAGCCTATTAATGACATACCACAAATTAGTGACGAAATTATGCGTTTCACTTCGCAAATAGCCTTACCGTGAAGTGGCGGAGTTAGAAATCCACTACCCGTATATCATCCCGTTGGTATATTAAAAGGCGACAGAGGAAAACAAATCTGAAGATGGCAGCAGTCTTCCTAATAACAAATAACAAATGAGAAACTGCCTTTGCCAACCTGCTTGTCAAGTGTGATAACTGTGATAAAGATTCTATGGGGCAATCCTTCGATCAATTGTATATAATTGATCGAAGGTGCAATCTATAGGACGTTAGTAGGCTGTAGCAGTACTCGTAACAGTAATAGCTGTACTTAAACGCATGATACATGCTTTATTAAAATAGAAACAACTATGTACAAATTACATGTCGTGATATATCAATAATATCTACGATATTCTCCCAGATTTATTTAATTTAATATAAAATTATAAAAATGAAAATTTTGTTTGTTTGTATTGAATAGGCTCCAAAACTACTGGACCGATTTATATTACCGACCGAATTGGAATCCTACAATATACCAGTTGAACATAGGCTGTAGTATAAAGTAAAGTAAAGTAAAGTTACAGCCTATATACGTCCCACTGCTGGGCACAGGCCTCCCCCCTCATTTCTGAGGGGGGGTTTTAGGGCAAGGAAGTGTCCGCCGCGCTGCCCCAATGCGTGTTGGCGAACTTCACATGTCTTCGAAATATTTTTTTTCTTATTCCTCAGACATGCAGGTTTCCTCACGATGTTTTCCTTCACCGCCGAGCACGTGGTAAATCAGCACTTAAAATTGCAAGTAACAATTTCATTGGTGCCGGCGGGGCTCGAACCCGGGTTACTCGCGTTCTGTTATATTTACAGCGAGCGTTAACCATCTGAGCTACCACGGCTGTAGTATATTTTCAAGAAATTAGGGATCCGTATGAAAACTTCGTTAATATAACCCACGGCGTGAAAAAAAATACCAAAAGAATCCTTATATCGCGTACTGCGGAAAACTTCGTTAATGTAACCCACGGCGTGAAAAAAATACCAAAAGAATCCATATATCGCGTACGCTGCGGAAACTATTGACAATAGAGCAAACTCACGTACTGCAGTTTTATAGAAGATATCAATATCTACAAAAAAGTCCCTGAAACCATATGTCTACCTATTACAGTTATGTCAAAATAACTACTTTTTCGTGTTAAAATATGCAATAGTAATGCCGAAAAATCCTTATATCGCATGAGCTGCGGAAACTATTGACAATAGAGCAAAATGATGTACTATAGTTTTATAGAAGATATCAATATCTACAAAAAATTCTGCGATATCAAATACCTAACTATAACAGTTATGTCACAATAGCTACTTTTTCATGTTAAAAATACAATAGTAACGATGAAAAATCCGTATATCGCGTACGCTGCGGAAACTGTTGACAATAGAGCAAAGTGATGTACAACAGTTTTATAGATGGCATCAATATCTACAAAAAATCGGCGATATCAAATATTTAACTATGACAGTTATGTCACAATAACTACTTTTTCATGTTAATATATGCAATAGTAACGCCGGTACAAACTAGGCCACATTATTCGTACCTTGGTATTAATCTCTATATTAAAGTAAATCACTTCGTATTCAAGGCTATATCAGTGCCTGTACCGTCCATAACCACCAATTACATTAACCGTGTAATTTAAGTAAAAATTTTCACTATTTAAATCTTTGTTAATTCAGCAACCATCACACATTATGAGTTAAAATTAAATTATTTATTACTTCCTTTTTACTTTTAATTTTATTTTTCACAAATATACTTTTAAATTAATCAGGGCAATTTTTTCAGATTTCATAAAAATTTTACTCTTAGATAATTTATTTTATACGTATTATTCTACAAAGCAATTGATAAAGATCTCGTTGCTAAAAATTTACAGCCTTCACGATATATGAGTAAATCTTAGTGTGTCGGTAACCTAAATCATAACTAAATACGAAACACAAAATGTTTTTTACGTAAACATGTACTAAGAATAAAGCTATATTCTGAATCCGTACACATATTTTTATGTCCATTAGGAACCGGTGACAAATTCACTTGTTGAATACACATCTTGATACGTAGTAAAAAGGTTTTATAAATAAGATCTATGCGTCCATATTTTAGGGTGAAGCCTATTTTGGTTAAAGGACGAAGGATGTTAAGGTAGAAAATAAATAATATATATAAGATATAATAAAAATATATAATATAAATATCTAAAACTCCTTTCACTTATCTAACAGTCATAGTTTTAACAATCATATAATATTGACTTGGCAGCATATTTCAAATTTAAATGTTGTAAAGAAACTGCAAGTATATTATATTTGTAGCACAATTGGGTCTTCTCGATCGGGAGAGAACAACGCTTTTACAGAATACCAGCGCAAAATAACAGCTTAATGCTGCTGTGTTTCGTATTGTGAGTGTAGAGAACCAGAATCTTTTTTATTGTAATCGAGGCATTCCATCTAAGTCCACAGGGGCGACATTGCAATCTGCATTTTAATTTTTTATCGAGGAAAGATGTGAATGTCAACGGGCTACAGCATCCACTTACCATCTGGTGATGGAGTGATTTCGTTTGTCACCCTTTTCTTATATAAAATATTCGCTTTCGAGAGTTCGCCTCGAGGATGTTGTATGAATCGACCATTACAAATGCCAGTAGGAACTTCTGGCTTCTGATAAAGGGTGAGTTAATATAATCATCTTCAGCTACATAATATTCACATTACGAGTGGTTCACGACGATAGTCGAATGTCGGATTCGAACCCACGACCTTTTTGATTTCGCGGTCCGCGCCCTGCCATTAGGCTACTGTCGCTTAAAGCACAAGCAATTTAAGTTTACCACGAGTTGTTAAGGAGAATATTAGTAATGTTTATAGCATTGTTAATATTTTTTTTTAAATTCTCACGTTAATATCTATTAGATTATATCTTACAGAAATTATTAATGTTTTTTTTTTTCAATTTATAAAATGTTAGGATTAGAATAGGACCACTAGGATTTTGTCTTGTATTGTGGAAGCAGTTTGCATACATAAATTGCACAAGGGTAAATAACCAGACTTGGAACAATTATTTGTAGGCCATACAAATACTTGTTCAGTGCGGGATTCAAACTTGCGATCCTTAAGACGCGAACCAATGCTAAGCCACTCCACGGACCCGTTTCATATTTTTCAATAAAACCCATTTTTCACACCAAAAACTATGCAACTATTTTAAATAATATTGCACTTTTATGTACAATAAATTAATAAGAACCTTGTTAAGGCCATTTCCAATAAACAAAATATTCCTAACTAAGTTTTTTCTACTTCTTTTTTAATAAGCAAACTGAAAATATAAAAGCGCAGTTTAACATAGAAAAACTTTGTAAAATACTTAAATACAATAGAATAAATGTTTAAGTGACAAATAATAAATTATTGTATATCGTCTAGTAAAAAAATAAAAAAAACTAATCTGATTTCCAGATCAATGCCAAAAGGTATCAGAAGTTTACACTGGAATGTTTCACTAGACAAAGAAAGTCAAGGATAATATTTTAATGAACAAAGAACAATGTAACAAAACAAAGCTGTTACAGTAAGCCGATTCCCTAATTTATATATTTTACAATTTACTTTTGATATAAACTTCTTTCAATTTAATAAATTTGAGATCTTTAGATATATAATAATATAAAAAAGTATTGAAAATATATACAAGTCTTTAAAACTACGGACAGAAAAATAGAAATGAAGCCAGAAAAACATATACGCTGCTAATAGCCCGCTGAAAAGAAACCGCGTGTAACACAAAGGCGTAAACGAAGCTGAAATGTGTCATAGATAAGTGAAGCATTTGAACATAAACATTGTTGTGCAGTGCGCAACAGGGTGGCGCGAGATACGAGCGAGTGTACCTGAGATTGCCGGATCGCTCGCCGCACACTACGTGGCGACAACACACCGCGCCGCTCCGCGCGGACTGAACTGAGACCGTCCCGGCTCCGAGCCGCACCCGCCTCCCGCTTTCACTCGGGTGTTGCCACCCTCATACACGCAATACCCCGTGTCGACTAAAAATAAACCTGCCTCCATATACACAGAAGCGAACTATTTCGATCTAGCTACGATTGGAGTCCCAGTGTAACGACAAAGTACCGATTTTATTGACACTCATGATTGCAGCTCTTAAGAGAATTATATGAAAGTTATTCAAGTTCTGCAGATTTTTTATGACTGCCAGTACGAACAAAGAAGCGTGCAAAGTAGCGTGTGCGTACATTGCTCTAGAGCCTTGTTTGTGGGCAGATCATCGCCATAACAAAGACCATGCCACGTGATTAAGAGATCATAGTTAGGAAAGAATATATATGAGCAAACCTCTAGCTAGTTGGCCAAACAATTCCATTCTAGATGAGAATAGCAGGAAACCGAGCAGTATCAAAGAACTTGGGAGATTTTTATGTTCAGCCAAAGACATCTAAATGCTCATTCAGAACAGAAGAATAAAAAAGTAATTTAAAATGTTATAAAACTAAAATAATCTAGGCCATCAAAATCTCTAAGAGTTGTAAGAGTATACCAACACACTCTCCAAGCACCAGCTTCGTATACACTTGATTTTGAGTGCACTACCAAAAAGTCGCTAAAGGCCACCTGTGACAAATCAATTTAAATATACCACACCCAAATATTCCACCTAAAAAAAACAAAGAAGACTACAGATGCGTTGTCGCCTTTTAAGACTGAGATGCAACCATAAGCGTCTCAAACTCTCTTTACTTTTAAGACCGGAACACAACATTAAACGCACTGC
Source organism: Parnassius apollo (assembly GCA_907164705.1). Taxonomy (NCBI): domain Eukaryota; kingdom Metazoa; phylum Arthropoda; class Insecta; order Lepidoptera; family Papilionidae; genus Parnassius; species Parnassius apollo. The sequence continues at coordinate 5,086,338 of CAJQZP010000693.1, forward strand.
TGGTTATTGCAGAAGTAGGAAAAGGGCGGTGTATACCCAAATAGACTTTTGGGTATAAAGGCAGTCCTACCCTTAAATAATAACCACTACGAGTAGCAAGGACCATAGACATCTACATCTATCCTTGATTAATAATCAAGGAAAGTTCACATCCTTTGTCATTCCTGAAAAGATAAAAGCGTCGTTTCCAGTAAAAAAAGCTCTTTGGTTCTCATTTATGCTACAACCACCACGTTAATGTTGACGTATAGAGAGTGTAGTTAGAGAGTATTATTAGTTCTGAACTATATTAGCAAATTTTCAAAACTTGAAATGTTATTTTCCCACCAAAATTCACTTGATGAAATTACAATTAATAAGGATTATAACATAATTGTCCATGCAATTTCCCTTTTTGTGGATACCTCTAATAAACAAGCTTGAACTACCGACGTCATTTTCACCATTTTCCCTCGTGTAACGCGTGGGAATGCAATTGGCAACCCCGGATGCGCACCCCGCACCCCTACGACCCGAACAGTTATAATGAAGCGGGTGGGGTGGGACGGTGGAGGCAGGAAGATACTACCCATGCCGGATGGATGGAGTCGCACTCCCGGTTCCAACTCGTCCCTTACCTGCATCCCTTTCAGAACTGACTGAACACAGCATACGGAAATGGAAGTGGAAAAAAATCATATGCATCCCACTGCAAGCAGGACTCAATTTAACTTTTTTATACTTGATATATTTACAGATTTACTATAACTTTTGGGATTTTCACTGTTTTCTATGAATTATTCATGGAATGCATAAATGACAAAAAGTTTACGAACATCATCATCATTACAAACCATCACAAGTCCAGTGATGAACATAAGCCTCACCCAAAAACTGCTACAAGAGTAAAAGTAAAGTTACAGCCTATATACGACCCACTGCTGGGCACAGGCCTCCCCTCATTGCTGAGAGTGTATTAAGGCAAGGAAGTATCCGCCACGCTGCCCCAATGCATGTTGGCGAACTTCACATGTATTCGAAATATATTTTTTCTCTTATTCCTTACACATGCAGGTTTCCTCACGATGTTTTCCTTCACCGCCGAGCACGTGATAAATCAGCACTTAAAATTGCAATTAACAATTTCATTGGTGCCGGCAGGGATCGAACCCAAGTTATTCGCGTTCTATTATATTTACAGCGAGCGTTACCCATCTGAGCAACCACGGCTCTAAACTGCCACAAATATAATCCTAACCACCTGCTACGTTCAGCGTCCACTATGTGTTACTCTCATAAGTAGTCACTCTCAACTAGTTTGAAAGTGGTCTACCTTCACTACAACTAGTAAATGGTTCCCACTCGAAAACATTTTGTCCTTTTCGAGTCGATTTTTCAAGTTATTTTTTAACTATAATACACGAGACTATATTATAGTTAAAAGCATGTATTGGCTATATGCCCGGACCATTTCCACTTCAATATATTGATTCGTTGGGCAAAGCTATTTCGGAATGTATATTTTATTTATTATATTATTGTTTTTCACCATCAGTCAATCATCGCGATAGATGTCGAAAAATCCGACATAAACAGTAAATTTCTAGGATTGTCTGAAAGGGAAAAAAACTGATTTTATTTTATTTCGTGTTTATACAAATTCCTGTGTATGTGGAAGCTGATGAAACATTAATTCCTTATGTTTAAATGAGGACGACCCACAGCTTTTTACCCCAGTAGTGTCAACAATTTTAATTTATTTGCGTGATAGGAGAACCCGTAGATTACTGACGACCACAGCAGACAGTTCCTGAGCGACTACTCGAGAGCATTCCGCCCACGTCTTGCCCCGCCTAGAAGCCTTCGATGACTGACTGTTAGTAGTAGTTAAACAAGGGCCTCATTCATTGAAGACATTTCTAATATTAGAATAGAGAAATTATGAAATTTTTACTGATAAAATAAAAAGCAAAACCACAAAATACCTGTACTTTTTTTAGTGTAGACGCAAATTACTGGCTATTTATCGTAAATTTTTTAAAAATATTTCAGAAATATAAAATATGTGTCGTGTGGTGTCTATGATGACAACTTCCCAGAAAAATCTATATAAAAATAAATAAAATTAAAGTGTCTGTTATATCAAAAATTATGTAAGGTACTTTAACAAGAAATTTGTTTATCTGTCAGTCTGATTGTTTCAGCCAATATCCGAAATGGCTAGACCAATTTTGACTGGACTTTCACTGAGAGATAGCTGATGTTATAACGAGTAACTTAAGCTACCTTTATTTTAGAAACAGAATTATGGTTGCTCGCAACAAAAAAAAACTTAAAATCCTATTGTTATATTTTCAACGCTGACGAAATCACGTGGTAGTTAATAATATAATGACGGCAAAACAGTACCTACCTACCTCAAGCGATTCACTCACAACTTATCTTGTTGACATACAATAAATCATTTTTGAGTGACAGAACTATCTTGTTGCTTTCAAGAAATATTGAAAACACCATTACAAATAGTATGTGCCATCAAAACGTATAGAACGACAATATTGATCGCTTACTTAATAGACGATAGAAAATGATTTCCAATCGACTTGCCAAGCGTAGCTATTATGACAAATCCACCCTACAATAGCAAAACTTCATGTTTAGTAGTGGACTTTTATGAGCTGATGATGAAGAATAAAATGACTTAGCGATGGACAGAACGAAAGGCTGCATCTCTCATATAGTATCGTATATTGGCAAACTACCATGTAGTTATAATATTTAAGATATAGTAAATATATTCTGTGGCAATTAACTAGAGGCCATGCTTACAATAATGGCAGACTCTTTTTAAGTAACTGCGCCAGAAGGAGGTATTGTTTTTACAATGTATGTATGTATGTAGTATGTTTCTTTGACACGTTTCGTAGCCTAAACGGCTTGATGGATTTTAACATACAAGGTGTCATTAGATTCGCCTCAGTTGTACTAATAATAATAATAATATTTTTATTGACACAAAGTAAGGATTACATTATTTATCTTTAATGCCCCATTTACATTCAGCCCTGTTGGGCAGGGAAGTGAGCAGGGCAGTGAGCAGGGCAGTATGTAAACAGGCTACTCGCGCTGACACTGCCCCTACCGCTGCCACTGCCCGACGATCGCTCAAATGTCGGATTTTCGTACGGAAGTCAAAGGACAGGCAGCGCGAGCGGCAGTGCGTGTTCACATTCAGCTCCATCGCTCACTTCGCGCCAAGCGCCTGGATGAACAGACGGACGTGTGTGGCGTCTTGTTATTAAATAAGTACGATCTACCAAAATGCCTTTCGAGTGGAATAATGAAAATACAATAAAGTTTTTAGAATTGCTGGAATCAGAAAAAACTATATGGGATTTCAACGATAAAATCCACAATTCACATCATCTACGAATACGAATTTTCTTTTTGAGATAACATAGTACCTATGTACATAATTGATTATAAATTCGTCAAATTTATTATATTAATATAAAATTTAGTTTAAGGAATTAGTGAACACCGACATTTTATTTTTCTAAAAACGATTAGTAACTCAATTGATTATTTATTTATTAAAATGTAAAATAAGTTAAATGGTAATATTTGCATAATAACCTGAGATTTTTAAATTATAATTTTATTCTAATTAAAATTATTAATTAATTTATACTGTAGTGTAATTATAAAAATATTAATAGCTTAACTCATCTCATATAATATTTAATATTATTTATGTAACAATAATGTAATAATTAAATTAATAATTTATGAACAATTTACTGTATATGAATTCAAATAGAGTGGATCCGTATATGTATTTAATTTTACATAATATTTGAATTCAAAAATAATGTTTGTAACTAACTTTTAAGCAATGCAATAATTTTAAAATGTAACATTGGGTTTGTGTAATTAGCTGCATTTCATATCATTTTTGCATGCCAATTATGGCAAAACATGTCAGTTCCACGTCATTGACGATCTTATGTACCATGTTTTAAGCAAATAAATTCTATCTATCAAATAAAATCTATCTATCTATCTATCTTCTTTTGAACTTGATATCTTTTTAAATTATTAACATAATTTTGTATTGCAAGAAGACACATCGCGGACGCTGTAATTATTTCAATTTCGACGTCTGCCATAGTCGAAAGCCGAAAGCGATGTGAGTGGTAGGCTGGTAGGGCAGAGTGTGAATACACACTTCCCGCGATCCTGCTACGGCAGTATTTAGCGAAGTATTGCCGGCAGCGCGAGGAGCAGTGGCAGGAGCTGAATGTAAATGAGGCTTAAGACATTTGAACAAATGGTATGAGTTATAACTTATCTATACAATTTTATGCACTAGCGTCTAAACTAGGCTGAGCTTGTATCTTAGACGCTAGTCACTTCCAAAGACACCATTATTAAAAAAGTATATCATATTATATTCATTACAAAAAATTCATAACACTTTTTACTAACTAACTTATTATGCTATGAAAGTAATAAAAACTTTTTAATTTCTTAATTCTTAATTTCTTAAGTTGTGGAAGTGACATAGACGATAAATTTTTTCTCTTCTCAGTAAATTGTTTTTCGTATTATGGTTATTTAATTACTGTTTTACCCATTGCACCAAATAATAACGAGGCCTTCCATCTTCAGTTCTCGGCGCTCACAACACATCTGTACTTTGACATTGCCATATTTGGGAGGCATGTTGGCAATTTATACGTGGTAGAGCCACGCTGCAGCTATTATATAACAAATACAAGCTAGTAATACCAGTTTCTCGCCTCCATAGTGTCACTAATTCATTTTTAGGGCGTTGTAGACACTATTACAACAAAGTCTCAGGAAATATATGAGGTCTCTCTATTACCAAGTATAAATATTTAATTAAACAAAAACTGTATAAAAAGAGTTATTATAATATTTGTAATTTTTTGTAAAAAATATCCTTCTGACTTTGTTGCTGGTTTTTCCCAGGATAGATTTTTTTCTGGACCAGTGGTAAAATAAGAAATGTCTTTTAATAAGAATCACATGTGATCTATATTGAATAAAAAATTATTCTTTTCTATTCTACTTCAGCACTTCGATATACCGACAGTCAACTTGGCACCGCTGATGTGTCTAGGGCACCCCCTCCCCAATTTTAACAGAATCGAAGGCTTTCTCATTGTTCACATTAGCAAGATAAAGTAGCAGATTTGTACTCTTTGGTCTTCTGTGAAATTTGCTGAAAGATCTGTATATGATATATAGTGTTAAAGCCCTTTTGGAAATCGGCTTGTATCGGAAAGTCATCGAGTCTGAGTGCAAGGCGATTCGTAATGACTCTCGAAAACAGCACGTAGACGCGGCTCAGAAGGGAAATCGGTCTATGGTTCCTCAAGAGAGCGTTGTCGCCTTTGTTGAAGAATATTGTTGGCGACGCGCCTATAAAATGTTTCAGTTTATTAAATCAACCGATGACGTTGCTATGAAAAAAGGGGTAGTCACGAGCAACGACGCTCTGATAAGATAATGCTTAGTTAAATCTTTAAGAAATGTCGAATTAATGATATGAAGGTCTTGGGTTCGACTCCCAGGCCGGACTAGTTTGTTTGTTTTCCTAAGTAATATCGCTTAATAAATTCGTAAGGAATTTAAGATATAAATTATGTTACCGGATTTGTTCCCCGGTTGAAATCATCTTTCAAATGATGTAAATTCATAAGAATATTAAAGTGAAGTTAAAGATCGGATTTGTTCCCCGGTCGAGATAATCACTCTGTGCATAGGCAGAATTAATGGATATTAATTGCATAAATGTTGTTTTGTATAAGTTTGATACGTTTTGTACGAAAACAAATGCCTATTTGTTATGATTGATTAATGAGAACATTCATTTATATTGTTATCTGATTAAAGATAGTTTCATACAGTTCGAAAATTGTATAAAAGCATTTAATTTGCCTAATATGGTCAAAATTGGTGTATTTCATAATTTAATTTTTTCTGATAGCCGAGAGCCGTGCAAAGTTAGTTGTTCACATAGCGTGAGTACACGGAAGCACGCTGGCCACGCCCTTAGGAGGCCGAATATGTAAAAATTTAAAATGTTTGTAATTCAGTGATTTATGTAAAAATTACTTGTAAAATATTTCAGGTTAATTGTACGTGCTAAAAAGGTAAATTCTGTGTTATTTTCATGTGAAAATTCCTGTGTATAAGTGAAATAATGATAGTTTTGTATAAGAAATTTAAAAGTGTTTTAAATAGTGAAATAAATAGAAAAAATGTAAATTAAACTATTGTATTGGTTAGCTTATATATAAATTCAAGTGAGAAACATTGTTTTAACTTTCTGTGTTAAATATTTAAGAAATTTCGATTTCGAACTAGTGAATAATAAAGCGGGTGGAACACCGGTACTTGAAGTCCTTCAGAAGCTCTTCAATTCCGTCCTCCATGGTGGCACTACTCCAGAGGCGTGGAGCAGAAGTGCGGTGGTCTTGTTCTTTAAGAAAGGCGACAACGCTCTCTTAAAGAACTACAGACCGATTTCCCTTCTGAGCCGCGTCTACGTGCTGTTTTCGAGAGTCATTACGAATCGTCTCGCACGCAGACTTGACGACTTCCAGCCTCCCGAACAAGCCGGTTTCCGAAAAGGCTTCAGTACCATAGACCACATACATACCCTGCGGCAGATTGTACAGAAGACTGAAGAGTACAATCTGCCACTTTGCCTGGCGTATGTGGACTATGAGAAAGCCTTTGATTCCGTCGAAATTTGGGCGGTGCTACAGTCCCTTCAGCGGTGCCAAGTTGACTGTCGGTATATCGAAGTGCTGAAGTGTTTGTACAGTAGGGCTACGATGGCTATCCGAGTACAGAACCAGAGCTCGAAACCTATCCAACTGCAGAGAGGTGTAAGACAGGGTGACGTTATATCCCCGAAACTCTTCACCGCTGCATTGGAAGACGTTTTCAAGCTACTGGACTGGAAAGGATACGGTATTGACATCAATGACGAGTACATCACTCACCTTCGATTTGCCGACGATATAGTCCTTATGGCAGAATCGCTGGAGGACTTAAGCACTATGCTCAATGACCTCAATAGTGCCTCCCAACGAATAGGTCTTAAGATGAACATGGACAAAACAAAGATCATGTTCAATGTCCATGTCACACCTATGCCGGTAGTTGTTGGGAGCACTATGCTCGAAGTTGTTGACGAATACGTTTACCTGGGACAAATAGTCCGACTAGGTAAGTCCAACTTCGACCGAGAGGTCAATCGACGGATTCAACTCGGCTGGGCAGCGTTCGGGAAATTACGGCATATCTTTTCGTCAGGTATACCTCAATCTCTAAAAACTAGATTGTACAACCAGTGCGTGTTGCCAGTGATGACTTACGGATCTGAGACGTGGTCCTTCACTGCTGGCCATATGAGGACGCTTAAGGTCGCTCAGCGAGCTATGGAGAGGGCTATGCTCGGAGTTTCTCTGCGTGATAGACTCAGAAATGAGGATATCCGCAGTAAAACCAGAGTGACCGACATAGCCCAACGGATTAGTAAGCTGAAGTGGCAATGGGCCGGCCATATAGCTCGAAGAACCGATAACCGATGGGGAAGAAAGGTTCTCGAGTGGCAGCCTCGTACCGGTAGGCGTAGTGTAGGGCGACCCCCCACTAGATGGAGTGACGACCTGGTAAGACATGCAGGAAGTCGATGGATGCAGGTGGCTCAGGACCGTGCTTTGTGGCATTACTTGGGAGAGGCCTATGTTCAGCAGTGGACTTGTGAAGGGCTGTAATGATGATGATGAATGATGAGTAAAATAGGCAGTTTTCGTTTAATAAATAAAAGGTTTTTTATGATATGAGGATATGATGTATATCATGGTGTAGATATTGTTTTGTACTACCTATATTGATAAATTGTATTTGTATATGATTTGAATAAATAAAGATATTGAGTGAAACGTGAAAGAGTAATAGTACAAATTCATGTAATTAAGTTGCGCAAGCGCGCAGATGGCGCGGCTCACTTTCGCGTTTAGCTTAGGGGTAGGATAGTAAATTGATTTTATTGCAATTCGTTCGGGAATGGTTCGAGAAATATTCAAGGAAATCGTTCGGGAATCGTTCGGGAATGGTTCGGGAAATATTCAAGGAAATCGTTCGGGAATCGTTCGGGAATGGTTCGGGAAATATTCAAGGAAATCGTTCGGGAATCGTTCGGGAATGGTTCGGGAAATATTCAAGGAAATAGTTCGGAAATAAATAAGAAATTCCGGGAAAAAGTTCAAGAAAAGTGAAAAACCAGCAGTATAGGGAAAAGTGATTACTCTCTCACGGAACGGTTTGAAGATAATTGCTGTTTCATTCCCAAGATCCTTTAAGTTATACAGTCCACATCGAAGAATTAAGGCGTCGGGACCGGGACGACTTCGGAAGACCCGTAATCCCCGTCTGAACCTACTTGCTGAAAAGGAAGAGGTTATCGCCCTAGTGTGTTACTCCGTTGCGGAGATCACATACGTTGTTCCCGAACCCAACGTAGGCGTGATAGGAGGCCGGATCGAGAGAAGCCTCGATTCCTGTTTCTTAGTACCCGATCCGCTAGGTCCTTTTCAATTGGTCCTTTTCAGGATCAAGAGGGACCCCGACCTGGTCCTTTTCAATTGGACCTTCGGAGCCGGATTGAAGACCACCCGAACCCCGCCAGCTGGATCAAGGAACCAGCTGTGGACTGCTGGTTGTGGAAGAAGAAGACCTTCGGAAGCCGAGTGAAGATCAGCAACCGAAGGAAGCCAGAGGTTTGAGCTGAAGCAATAGGACCAAAGGCCTGAAGACCAGGACGGCAGCACTGAAGGGCTGGACCTGGAACTACCGGAAGAAAGAAAACCGGGATTGCAGCTTGGGGCGTGTGCTCGCATGGGGCACATATCGCAGCCGGGCGCAGGTGTCTTGTGAAGGCACTCATCGTGGCCAAGCAGGGCTTGGCATTTTTCCTGTCGGGCAAGCGTGCTCGGCATTTCCTGTCAGACGATCGTGTCTGGCATTTCCTGTCAGACGATCGTGTCTGGCATTTCCTGTCGGACGACCGTGTCCGGCATTTCCCGTCGGGTCATCAGGGTGCAAAAGGCATCCACCGCTGCTGCTGCCGGGCGAGGGTGCGCGTGGGCACCTGACTGCATCGCGGCCGGAGGAGGGCGCTTGGACGAGGCGTCACCGGCAACTGGGCGGCGAGCACAGCATACATCCCGACCACCTAACGGTGCCAAACGGTTGGGCTCTGGCATAACACCTTCGGGTGGAGCAGTTCTCTCGAGCGAGACTGCGCTTGCACTACCGCTCGACTGTTTCGTCATATTCCTTGGCGGGACAGTTCCTAAACCTTTCCTCCATTCCATTCCTGCACGACTCCATCCCTGGACGGCTCACCTCGGTAGGCCCCGTTCAGGATTGATAGGGCTGATAGGGCTGTTAGGGTGGTAGTAGGGTTGTAGGGTTGGGAGATAAAGGGGGGGAGGGGTAGTGGTGTTAGGTTGGGGTGTAGAAGGGTTGTAGGTAAGGGGTTGTAGGGACCGTAGGGACTGTAGGGACAGTTAGGGACCGTAGGCCAACAATCACCTTCCTGCAAGATGAAGAAGGCACAAGACCAGACAGGGAGAAGCGAAGGGAGCAGGACAAGGACAGGGCTCTCAAGAAAAGCTAAAGAAGCGGAATCATCTGGAGCGACCACAGCTACTGCGTCAAATGGAGCAACTCCTTCAAGTGGAGCCACCACAGACACGTCCACATGCACGTGGGACTCAGGGACGTCCATAGCAACGACAAGCAACCGGACGGACACCAGTGGTACACAGGCCAGCACCGCACAACAATCCGTTATATCCAGGAGTGAAACGGTGGTCGAAAAAGTAGGTCAAAGGACCGAAGAAGCGGCATCGTCAAGGACAGTAATCGGGCACACTAGTGATAAAGGGTCACAGAGAGGTAGTAGGTCATCGCGATCGGCGAGGCTGAAAGCCGAATTAGAGGCGCGGATTAAATTCGAACGCTCAGAGCTCGAACGAGCACAGGCAGCTGCTGCCTTAGCCAAGTCTCAATTGGAGTTGGCACGACTCAACCGAGAAGAGGAGATCGACTCGAGTGAGGATGATGAAGAGCGGAATACTCAGGTGGAACCTTTCGTAAGGAGTTGGGTTCAGCAAACCATAATGAGCGCGCCGGTTAGTGTAGCACAACCCGATATTACTGATAAGGAAGCGTGTAAAGGATTACGCCGCAAAGGGGCGGAGGTCGAGCGCAACCTAGGAAATGCACAGAAAACACACGCGAGTGAGGTGTCAGAATTGACCGAAGCGATTGTGAGTGCAATAAAAATAGCTGGTAAAGATAAATCTTCCCAGCTTCATTTCCTCCAGGAATTACCGGTGTTCGATGGAGACCCGGGTGAATGGATAATTTTCAAAACGGTGTTTGAAGACACAAAAGGCCAATTTTCAGGGGTGCAAAATGTCGCACGCCTTAGGAGGGCATTAAAGGGCACCGCTAAAGAGGCGGTTAAGTCGCTGTTATTTACTTTATGTGAACCTGAAGAAATAATGAACGCTCTCGAAAGAAGATTCGGTAGGGTTGAGATGCTCATTCTAGCCGAAATCGAGAATGTAAAGCGTATGCCAAGATTGGCAGAAGATTGCCGAAATATAGGATCTTTTGCAAGTCGTATTACGAACGTGGTTGCCACAATACAAGCGTTGAATCAACCACAGTATTTATACTCACCGGAGTTAGTGAGCCGCATAGTGGAGAAACTTGGAACTATGATTAAATTTAAATGGTTTGAATATCGAGCTCAATATCCTTTGGAGCCAGAGTTACAGAAGATGGCCAAGTTTTTAAATTTATTGAGTGAACAATTTGGAACGTCCTTAAGCAATGAAAATGCGCCTGAAAAAAGGAAGCGTCCTGAATTCAGGAAGCAAACTGTACACACTGCAAAGGGAGGTGTACGCAGCCGTGCCGAGAGCGAGCGCTATATGCGCCGAAGTAATATGAGCGAGCGTTTAGAACGCCGAAATAATAAAAGGCACAACCGACAAGTGGTTATGATAACCCAGGACAAGCCTGTAAGTCGGGTAACACATAAGTGTGTTATATGCAACAAGGAGCACTCTATAGTGAGTTGTTACAAGTTTAAGGACATGAATATTCGCGAGAAATGGGAAGCCGTCAAAAAGGCCAAAGTATGTTTCCAATGTTTGTCACCTAACCATAGGAGGTTAGAGTGCAAAGCGAAAAAATGTGGTGTAGAAGGATGTAGAATGTCACATCATCGAATGCTACACCGATACCCCAATGAAAATACCTCGCCACAAGGGGACGAGGGGGGTAAAGATGCTCAGATTACAACTGTTAGTACAGTAAATGCACTGGCATGTGCATATTTAAAGATCATACCGGTCGAGTTGCATGGGCCTAGAGGAAAGGTCAGGACAACAGCTCTTCTGGATGAGGGATCGACCATGACACTCATAGAGGAGTGGATGGCTCAGAAGTTAGCGCCTCGCGGACGTAAAGAGGGATTACGTATCGAAGCCGTGGGAGGTAAGCGAATTAACGACGATAGTTCGTATCGCTTAAACGTTAAAATAAAAGGCATTTATTCGAGCGACTTAGAAGAGATAAGTGTACAAACAATTAAGTCACTTAACCTCGCTCCTCAGTCGGTAAGCCGAGAATTATTGCAACGGTGTTCTCATTTGACACCGATCAAGGATGAGTTGATGTATGAGAGGTCCAAGCCTACCATATTGATTAGTCAGGACAATTGGCATCTCATAGTTACTCGTGAATTGGTTTCGGGAGGTAAGAACCTACCTGTAGCATCGCTCACCAAACTGGGGTGGGTTTTGCATGGTCACATATCGGGTGGCATTAAACCAATCAAGATTGTTAACCACATTTCCACCAAGAAGGAGGAAGATATGAATAAATTAATCAAGGATTATTTTAGTTTGGAATCTCTGGGAGTATCGGCTAGAAAGCCCGTGAACGACCCAGAAGAACGAGCTTTAAATATTTTGAACAAAACGGTACGTCGTATACCTAATAATAGGTACGAGACTGCTTTGTTATGGCGCACAGACAATGAGTGCTTGCCATCGAATAGGGCACAGGTTGAAAGTCGCCTGTTTAATATTGAGAAAAAGCTCGACAAAAATAGCGAGTTGAAAAAGGAATACGAGAAGCAAATTGAAAATCTCATCGTTAACGGTTACGCAGAGAAAGCGAACCATATTTCCATTTCCCCACGTACGTGGTACCTTCCTCACTTCGCAGTGACTCACCCACAAAAGAAGAAAATAAGGATAGTTTTCGACGCCGCCGCAAGGACGGGCGGACGTTGTCTTAACGATGCGTTGTTGACCGGACCGGACTTATTGAAGTCGTTGTTCGGAGTTCTGCTACGATTCAGAGAAGGAAGCGTGGCAGTAATGGCAGACATTAAGGAAATGTTCCTGCAAGTGAAAATCCGGGAAGAAGACAGGGATAGCCTTCGATTCTTATGGCGGCACAATCGTGACGCGCCACCGGAAGAGTATAGAATGACGTCACTCATATTTGGAGCGGCATCATCACCATGCATCGCTATATATGTAAAGAATAGAAATGCGCAGGACAACGCACATATCTATCCAGAAGCAGCTTCCGCTACGGAAAGCAATTTTTATATGGATGATTACCTACAGGCATTTCCCGACGTGACGACGGCCGAAAGGATAGTAAACGATATGTATGAATTACATAAGCATGCTTCTTTCCAACTGAGGGGATGGGCTAGCAACCGACCCGAAGTTTTAAGTAATATGGAAAATAAATATAAGAGCGACAGTGCTTCGCTTGGAGATAAAGAGCACACAGAGCGCACGTTAGGTTTGATTTGGAATATCAAACGGGATATAATAAGTTTTTCCACAAGTCTTCGTAGCACACCGGAAGAGGTGATGGAGGGTTTACGACCGCCTACGAAGAGGGAGATAACTAGCGCTGTGATGTCAGTCTTCGATCCTTTGGGACTCGCATCACCCATAACGATTCAAGGGAAGTCGCTGATCCAGCAAGTATGGAGGACAGGCATCTCTTGGGATGAAGAAGTTTCACACGAGTTACACGTGTTATTTTGTAAATGGATATCGGAAGTGAAGAAATTAGGTCACTTAGAAGTACCTAGACCCGTTGCTGAAGGCATCGGCAAAGGAGAGTTACATACTTTCACGGATGCTAGTGAAAAAGCATACGCTGCCGCGGTGTATTACGTCACCACGGACGAGCAAGGAATAAGGCGGATTACGCTGATCGCCGCAAAGGCAAGAGTAGCGCCATTGAAACCAATTTCGATTCCAAGGCTTGAATTGCAAGCAGCTCTTATGGGCAGCAGACTGGCTGCTTCGGTTAGTGAAGAGAGCAAGTACGAGATGTCCGAGAGAGTGTTTTGGACAGACTCACGTACAGTGTTAGCGTGGATTAAGTCGGATCCTCGCGCTTTTAAACCATTCGTTGCTCATCGATTGGCTGAGATCGAAGATCACAGTAAGCCATGTGAATGGCGATGGGTTCCAACGTCACAAAACGTGGCAGACGACGCCACTAGAAATTTTCCTTCCACCTTCGATGTAAGTCATCGCTGGTTTCAAGGACCTGAATTCCTCAGGAAAAGTCCTGATTTATGGCCCAAACAAGTGGACACCATAAATAGCTTAGAAACAGGTGAAGAAAAATCGCCAAAGGGCTTAAATACGTTAAGAAAGCAAGAACCGTTAAGTCTACCCGACTACGGACGATTTAGCAGCTTTAAGAAATTCCTTGGAGCAACTACACGCACCTTACAAGCGGTAGAAAAATTCAAGAGTTTAAGAAAGTCGGTTAAAGGACCCGACGACGCAACCGAAAAGTCGGTTATGTGTTCCAACAAAGTTTTAGCAAAGTCGGTTAAAGGACCCGATAGCGCGTTGGACACAGCGCTCTTGAAAAAGGCGGAAATATTAATTTGGAAATTCATTCAAGACGAGTGTTTTCATTCGGAAATAAAATGTTTGAAAGCAGGCAAAAGCGTTGAAAGAAGTTCACGCTTAAGTAAATTATCTATGGAAATAGGAGAGGATAACTTACTCCGTTTAAATGGACGTTTACCTTTCAAGTCTAATTTGACCGAGGAAAGTAGAAAACCTGTCATATTAGACGGTAAACACGAAATCGTTAAAATGATGATTAGAGAAGTTCATCATCATTTTGGACACGCCAATCACCAGACGGTGATGAATGAGGTGAACCAGAAATTTTACGTCTTGAACTTGCGTAATGTAGTACGAAGTGTGTCACACCATTGTCAGTGGTGCAGGACATACAGGTCAAAGCCGCAAAACGTGCCACAAGGAAATATTCCTCTGGAAAGAATAGCTCATCATGAGCCACCTTTTACATGCTCAGCTGTAGATTATTTTGGTCCTATGAGTGTGACTATAGGAAGGCGACACGAAAAACGTTGGGGCGTTTTATTCACGTGTCTGACCACCAGAGCAGTACATCTGGAATTAGCAGCCTCATTGACACCAGCGTCAATGATAATGGCGTTAAGGCGATTTATCGCCAGAAGAGGAAAACCAGCCGTTATATACAGCGATAACGGGACAAATTTCAAAGCTGCAAATAAAGAATTATTGAAAGCATGCGAAGAATGCTGTGAGGGCATGAAAAACGAGTCATTTAAGAAATATATTAAATGGAAATTTATACCTCCGGGAGCACCGCACATGGGTGGCGCCTGGGAGAGGTTAGTAAGATCGATTAAAATTGCGTTGACCGCTACGCTTAAGGAGAAGAGCCCACGAGAGGAGGTTCTACATACGTTACTTTTAGAAGCAGAGCATACGGTAAATTCCAGACCTCTGGTAACATTCAGTATGGATAGTCCTGAAGAGGGTTTGACACCCAATCATTTTCTTCTGGGACGCTCATGTGGTGATCGACCACCTGGATTATTTTTAGAGCGACATCTGACGGGTCAACTCAATTGGAAAGCTGCACAGAGGTTAGCCGACCATTTTTGGACAAGATGGCTGAAAGAATACATGCCTACGTTAATACCTCGAACAGGTGATAACGGCAAGTTCATGGAACCTAAAGAAGGCGATATTGTTTTGATAATAGATCATTCGTTGCCACGAAATACGTGGCCAAAAGGTAAAATTAGTAGAACGTTACCGGGACCAGACGGTCACACCAGAGTGGTTGACGTCATTACTAGCACAGGTATCTTGAGGAGACCTACATCCAGAATAATAGTCCTGGTACCCGCGACGCCTCCCAAATGATGGTGCTAACGCACGGGGGGGAGATTGTTGGCGACGCGCCTATAAAATGTTTCAGTTTATTAAATCAACCGATGACGTTGCTATGAAAAAAGGGGTAGTCACGAGCAACGACGCTCTGATAAGATAATGCTTAGTTAAATCTTTAAGAAATGTCGAATTAATGATATGAAGGTCTTGGGTTCGACTCCCAGGCCGGACTAGTTTGTTTGTTTTCCTAAGTAATATCGCTTAATAAATTCGTAAGGAATTTAAGATATAAATTATGTTACCGGATTTGTTCCCCGGTTGAAATCATCTTTCAAATGATGTAAATTCATAAGAATATTAAAGTGAAGTTAAAGATCGGATTTGTTCCCCGGTCGAGATAATCACTCTGTGCATAGGCAGAATTAATGGATATTAATTGCATAAATGTTGTTTTGTATAAGTTTGATACGTTTTGTACGAAAACAAATGCCTATTTGTTATGATTGATTAATGAGAACATTCATTTATATTGTTATCTGATTAAAGATAGTTTCATACAGTTCGAAAATTGTATAAAAGCATTTAATTTGCCTAATATGGTCAAAATTGGTGTATTTCATAATTTAATTTTTTCTCATAGCCGAGAGCCGTGCAAAGTTAGTTGTTCACATAGCGTGAGTACACGGAAGCACGCTGGCCACGCCCTTAGGAGGCCGAATATGTAAAAATTTAAAATGTTTGTAATTCAGTGATTTATGTAAAAATTACTTGTAAAATATTTCAGGTTAATTGTACGTGCTAAAAAAGGTAAATTCTGTGTTATTTTCATGTGAAAATTCCTGTGTATAAGTGAAATAATGATAGTTTTGTATAAGAAATTTAAAAGTGTTTTAAATAGTGAAATAAATAGAAAAAATGTAAATTAAACTATTGTATTGGTTAGCTTATATATAAATTCAAGTGAGAAACATTGTTTTAACTTTCTGTGTTAAATATTTAAGAAATTTCGATTTCGAACTTGTGAGTAAAATAGGCAGTTTTCGTTTAATAAATAAAAGGTTTTTTATGATATGAGGATATGATGTATATCATGGTGTAGATATTGTTTTGTACTACCTATATTGATAAATTGTATTTGTATATGATTTGAATAAATAAAGATATTGAGTGAAACGTGAGAGAGTAATAGTACAAATTCATGTAATTAAGTTGCGCAAGCGCGCAGATGGCGCGGCTCACTTTCGCGTTTAGCTTAGGGGTAGGATAGTAAATTGATTTTATTGCAATTCGTTCGGGAATGGTTCGGGAAATATTCAAGGAAATCGTTCGGGAATCGTTCGGGAATGGTTCGGGAAATATTCAAGGAAATCGTTCGGGAATCGTTCGGGAATGGTTCGGGAAATATTCAAGGAAATCGTTCGGGAATCGTTCGGGAAATATTCAAGGAAATAGTTCGGAAATAAATAAGAAATTCCGGGAAAAAGTTCAAGAAAAGTGAAAAACCAGCAGTATAGGGAAAAGTGATTACTCTCTCACGGAACGGTTTGAAGATAATTGCTGTTTCATTCCCAAGATCCTTTAAGTTATACAGTCCACATCGAAGAATTAAGGCGTCGGGACCGGGACGACTTCGGAAGACCCGTAATCCCCGTCTGAACCTACTTGCTGAAAAGGAAGAGGTTATCGCCCTAGTGTGTTACTCCGTTGCGGAGATCACATACGTTGTTCCCGAACCCAACGTAGGCGTGATAGGAGGCCGGATCGAGAGAAGCCTCGATTCCTGTTTCTTAGTACCCGATCCGCTAGGTCCTTTTCAATTGGTCCTTTTCAGGATCAAGAGGGACCCCGACCTGGTCCTTTTCAAATATGATTACTGCTCTTTTACTCCACATCTCCGGAGTACCGTGGAGAATGGAATTATATAGCTTCTGAAGGATTTCAAGAACTGGTTTACCACCCGCTTCAGAAACTCCGCTGTAATTCCATCCTAGCCCGAAGCATTGCCATTTTGAGGTAGGTAATAGAGAGTCATACTAAATCGCTCAGTAATAAAACGTTGAAAATAAAATATGCCCATAAATTACCTTCATATTTTATACTGTCAATATTTAACATGCTTCAAAGCCTCAAGGCAATGAATTTTAATAAAGTGTTTTACCGGCGACATTGCTGTCGCTGAAACAGGTCGATCGGATATCAAATCATTCGATTAACAGTAACTGTTATGAACACAGATATTAATGTGTCCGATATTCCATCTATTCATGCGTAATCCGGGCTCAATTATATCATAAACCATTTGTATTTACCTCTATATCTCGTTATTTTAGGTATATTTCACAATTACGTTTGTCACTTTAGTTTCAAAAAAAGAGTCCCATGTCGCCTAATATTGGCCCGTGACTTTTAGGACGTTGTGAATATACAGTAAGAAAACTCAGCTTTTATAATCGTTTTTATCAACCTATAAAAGTCCACGGATGGACACTGTAAACTCCCATCGATAGTGAACCACAGAAAATTCTGGGTGATTATTCATAAATTTAAATGTATGTGATTGCTATTCTGTGATATTCCACGACGTTCGCTTTTGTTCGTAAAAAGCATTAAATAAAAACGCCATTTCTCGTCAGGATCATGAATCATAACAGGAGGTTAAGTAAATGAAGAAGTCTTTCGGTTGACACGACGCTTGATTAATTGCTCTACTCAACACAACACCAAAGAAACCGATGTCTGAAATTTTGTCACTGAGTAAGAGATAAAAATATTACATTTATTTCTTTGCATAGGTACTGTGTTTTAAATGTATTAAATAAACTAAGCTTAAATAAGTAACCTTTTACAGGTATTACAAATTTTAAGGCGTAATTAAATGATTTTAATATAAATTTATGACATATAATATTTTAGTCTTTATCTTTTACCCTACCATGTCTTTATATTTATAAAATAATATGCATGTTTGTATGGAAGCATAAATATTAATTTAACACGGCAGATGATATAAATCCTCGGATCCGGCAAAACCTATACAAGCTCATTTTAAGTGATAATCGTAGAATAATTATAATTAATGATTATAATTTCGAATCAACGTATTACAGCCATAGGAAACAGAATAGAGGAGGTATATGTATATATGTAAGGCTGATCTTGCAATATAAAAATCTAGAAATACCTAAATAATATGCTAGTGACGAAACTTTTGAACGTTGCGGGCTTGAACTAATAAACCACAAAATCGTCATCATATATTTATGTAGTACACCCAGCTCTAACATTGAATTATTTTTGTATAAGTTTAACTGGTTTCTGCAACACATGACCGATCAAAATAAATAAATAAATGATTATAGAGGAAGACCTAAATATCGATACTCTCAACCATAGTAGCACGAAGAATGTTTTTTAGACGTTTTTTGAATTATAACTTGATAACTCATATTAACAAACCCACAAGACGTAATGCATGAATAATTCACATAATAACATTTACAATGCTTGCGGGGAATTATTGGAATTGGCATTGTTACATCATAATCACAATATAGCGCTAAATACTACAAGTACCTGAACAGGAACAAATCTATAGCCCTTTGAAATATTACTTTATCTTCAAAAGAGATTACTGTGAAGATAATAGTACAAAATTTCATGAATGTTTGTGTAGTGTAAATTAGTCACATATTTAAAGAGAAAATGACATAAATATCGCGTTTGATGAATTTCATGAACTCTTACAGCTAAGTAATGAACTGTGCTTTTTTCGGACATGCATTAAAATCTTGAATAAACCGTCTAAACCTAGATGGTTGACTAAAAGCTTAAAGGGTAGTTGTAAAATAAAAAGAAAAATACAGTTACAATATTACAAACATAATACTAATGAAAATAAAATTAAATACATAAAATACACAAAGCTCCTTAAAAATGTTTGCGAGAAAAGTAATACAGAATTAGCCATAAATGGAATAGAAGTTAATAATAAATTAATAATAGTTCCTACTAAAATCGTTGCGACATTTAATACATACTTTATTAGTCTTACTAATAAAGTATAAATTAAATGATCTATTATCTCCCACTAAAAATCTATTACCAAAAGTAATATAGATAATAGGATTACTTAATGACACAAATGCAGTGGGATATGATTCAGTTTTTACGAAAATAATATAATGTTGCGTTAATGTATTGGTTGGTACCTACACATTTTGACCTGCCTCATTAACCTTTCCTTAACTTATGTCAATTTTCTATATCGCTTAAAGAAATCTATAGTAAAGCCACTCCATAAAACGATAATAAACGTAATATGTGTAATTATCGTATAATAGAATTCACCTCTACATTTAAAGTAATAATTAATGATCAATTTGGATTCCAAAGATATCACACACCCACTATTGTTTTTATCTTGTAAACATGCACTTAATAATTTAGATGAAAAAAATCACACTTCACTATATATTCGTAGATATGAATAAAGCATTTGACTTCGTTTCACACAAAATTCTACGAAACAAATTCGACAATATAGGCATTAGCGGTCTGCGGAATCATATCCTAAAGATCGAAAACAAAGTGTATAAATTGCAAGGTTAAATTATAATAATGAACCTGACAATTAGATCACGTATATGGCGTGCCTCAGGGCAGTGTACTTGGTCCACTTTTATTATTAATGTATATTAATGACTCTTATGATAATGAAAAATTTATTGACATGTAACAAAAGTCTGACATTGGTAAATTTTTAAATGACATAAATAAGTCTTTGAATTTAATAATTGAATGGTTAGAACATAATAATTTACACATTAATATAAGCAAAATCAAGTTAACACAATTTTGTAATAAAATAGTAATAAGGCTCAATATTGTATACAAGAGGCCCAAAGAATGCTACAAAGCACGGTCCTGAGCCACCTGCATCCGTCGAATTCCTGCATATTATATTCATATTACTCACCAGGTCGTTGCTCCATCTAGTGGGCGTCATTATACACTTTGTTTACCGGTACGAGGCTGCCCCTCGAAAACCTTTTTCCCCCATCGGTTGTCGGTTTTTCGAGCTATATAGCCGGCCCATTGCTACTTTAGGTTATTAATCCGTTGAGCTATGTCTGTCACTCTGGTTCTACTGCGGATATACTCATTTCTAATTTTATCGCGCAGAGAAACCCTCAAAACCACAGAGAAACTCTTCATAGCTTGTTGAGTGAACTTGAGCGTCCTCATACGTCCAGCAGTGAATGACCACGTCTCAGTTCCATAAATCATCACTGGCAACACGCACTGGTTATGCAGCCTCGATCTCAGGTTTTGATGTATAGCTGACGAGAAGATGTGTCGTAATTATCCGAATGCTGGCCATACGATTTGAATCCATCGATTGACTTTTCGGCAGAAGTTAGACTTACCTAGTCAGACTATTTGTCCCAAGTAAACATACTCATCAACAACTTTAAGCTTATTGCTCTCAACAACTACCGGCATAGGTGTGACATGGACGTTATCTTTGTTTTGTCCATATTTATCTTAAGGCCTATCCGTAGAGGCACTATTGAGGTCATTGAGCATAGTTCTTAGGTCCTCCAGCGATTCTTTCATAACTGTATCGACGGCAAATCGAAGGTGAGTGATGTAATCGCCATTGATGTTAATACCGTATCCTTTCCAGTCTAGTAGCTCGAAAACGTCTTTCAATGCAGCGGCGAAGAGTTTCGGGGACATAACGTCACCCTGTCTTACACCTCTCTGCTGTTCAATAGGTTTCGTACTCTGGTTTTGTACTCGTAGCTCTACCGTACAAACTCTTCAGCACTTCGACACACTGACAATCAACTTGGCATCGCTGAAGGGACTCAAAGAGAAGTCAAAGGATTTGTAATAGTCCACATACGCCAGGCAAAGTAGTATATTGTACTCTTCAGATTACGTACGATTTCCTTAAGGGTATGTATGTGGTCTATGATACTCAAGCCTTTTCGGAAACCGGCTTTATCGGGAGGCTGGAAGTCGATAATTTGTAATAATTCTCGATAACAGCACATAGACAAGGCTCAGAATGGAAATTGGTCTGTAGTTCTTCAAGAGAGCGTTGTCACCTTTCTTGAAAAAAAGACCACCGCACTTCTGTTCCACGCCTCTGGAGTAGTGCCACCATGGAGGACGAAATTAAACTGCTTCTGAAGAAGTCCAAGTACCGGTTTTCAACTCGCTTTAAGAAGCTCCGCTGTAATTCTATCCACGCCCGGGGACTTTCCCTTTTTAAGATGCTGGAGAGCCATTCTATTCTCACTCAGACTGTCATCCTGGACATCATAGGAATAGTGTCCAATAAGATTTACTCTTGGATCGTTACTGACACTTGCGTGTGGCTCTAACGATGACGTGTTCATAT
This sequence comes from Parnassius apollo, assembly GCA_907164705.1. Lineage (NCBI taxonomy): Eukaryota > Metazoa > Arthropoda > Insecta > Lepidoptera > Papilionidae > Parnassius > Parnassius apollo. Next base: position 5,108,079 of record CAJQZP010000693.1, read on the forward strand.
AACCTCTCAATCTCACTCAAATTCTCAGGTGTCCCGGAAACGATGCTGCCACACTCGGTCTTTAGCTTCGACAGTTGGTTCTTTATAGCAGACAGATCTCTGGCAAAGACTTTGGAGCTCTCGTTTCGTTCAAATGTTTCTTCAATACGAGCTGTATTGAAGTTGCGTAAGTTCCGCCGCATATTTTTTGGAGATCTGTCTGTTTACCTGCCTGTATGCTGTCAAATCTTCTGTAGACTGCAGATTCATTTCTCGTTTAATAGCCATGAGATTAAGAGTGTGATCGGAGAATTTTTTTGTTCTTCTACGACGGGTCTTTCAGAACTTTTTACGTGGTAGAACTGCAGTTATATTATGATTGTAGCACGAATGGGTCGGCTCGACTGGGGAAGGACCACGCTCTCACAAAATACTAGTGTAAAATAGCAGCCTAATACTGTTGTGTTTCTTATGGTGAGTGTAGAGATCCGGAGACCCTTTTTTACTAGAAACGAGGTATTCCATCTTCATGACAACATCTTAATGGGAATACTTAATGACACAAACGCAGTTTGATATGATTTAGTATCAAAGAAAATAATAAAATGTGCAGTAAAGAATTGATTGGTACCTACACATTTTGACCTGCCTCATTAATTTTTCTTTTACTCTTTCTCTGATTCCAAAGCAATAAATCAACTATCCATACTTGTTTAGATCGTTTAAATATGTTGTTAATAATTTAGATTAGAATTTTATTCTTCACTAATATTCGTAGATATAAATAAAGCATTTGACTTCGTTTCACACAAGATTCTACTAAACAAACTCGACAACATAGGTATTAGAACCCAAGGGGCCAGCAGCTGGCCGACTTTATGGAGGAACAGGGACTCTTTATGGTGAACTCTTTCTTCCAGAAGCGGCCCACAGGAAGTGGACTTGGTGCAGCCTCGATGAATTGACTAAAAATGAAATTGGCTTCATAATGACGACCAGACGCCAACTATTCAGTGATGTCTCAGTGATCGCGAGTGTGAAAACTGGCAGCGATCACCAAATGGTTAAAGGCACCCTGAACCAAAAATAAAGTTGGAGAGGTCCCGTCTAATGAAGTTTAACGTTTCAACGTTCTGTTCCCCTCGTGCGCTAAGCCAGTTTTCCGAAAACTTACATCTCGAATTACAAAATCGTTTGTAGTGCCTTGAAGACTGCATTAGAGTGGACGATATGAATAACAAGCTCGTGGAAACTGTCCATGCGGAGCTAAGTTTTTTGTATAGAATAAGGGTGACAAACGAGCACACAGTCCACCTGATAGTAAGTGGATGCTGCGGCCCATAGACATCTACATTTATATTCGATTAAGGATCGTTTATATTTATTAACTTGACGCAGCCACAAGGCTTCAAAATACTGCAAGATATAGTAGTTTTACTTGTGTTAATACATTTTTAGTGGGAGATCCATTAGTAAGATTAATAAAGTATTCATTTAATGCCGTAACGATTTTAGTACGAAACCGGACGTTCGGACGAAAACATTTTTCAAGTAGATTTTTGTACTTTATGTTTTTAATTTTATTTTCATTAGTATTATATTTGTAACATTGTAACTGTAATTTTCTTTTCATTTTACAACTAAACTTTAAGACTAGTCAACCACCTAGGTTTAGACGGCTTGTTTAAAATTTTGATGAACTTCCGAGGAAAACACAATTCTTTAATTAGCAGCAAGAGTTCATGAAATTCTGATTTTTATCTTATTTTCACCTTAAATATGTAACTAATTTACGTCGTCGTTGAGCGTGGGTCGATTCAACTTAGGATGAACCACGCACTCACAGAATAGTACAAACGTAAAATAGCAGCTTAGTGCTGCTGTGTTTTGTATGGTGAGTGTAGTGTGTGTGTAGTGTATGCTCATGTAGCTATATATATATGATAGCCTAATAAATATTCGGACAGTAATAAACCTACATTCAAGACCAGTAGACGTATTATTTATTCCCCGAACCTCCCGATATTACATGGCGACCCTGCCAGTCGATGCGCGCGCGACTCCGCTCGCCGCGTGCACCGGCTGATCACCGATAGTAAAATTATAATATATTTATTAAGAAATTATTAATTAAAAATTACGACACATTCACGGATTGAGGAAATTAATTGAAGTCGTATAAAGCCAGCCATCAAAAAGTTATATAATTTTGAATAAATATATATAAAATAAAATTAAAACATTATAAGTATAAAATCAAAAGGCAAAGAGGCATCAAAAAGGATAAAAGAAGGTGAGAGAAATAACTTTTTCACTCCGGATAAGAAGAATATTGGTTTAGAAGATCTAAATTGAAATACGCAATGGTGTTCACATAGGAAATTTTACATTATCAAGATATAAACATAATTTTCAAAAACTCGTAACAACCAAGCAAAACAAAAAGGAGATATTTATCAAAACATAAAATTATCAAGAATTTAATCGAGTTGCCAGTTTTTAGGAGGGCTGAATTTTTTGTGTATTCCATCTACAAGGAAACGGGAAGTATGTTATATTCAAGAAACATAAAAAAAAATTAATAGAGACTATAATGTGAAAAATATGCTTGATGTATCTGCAAAACAATTACTGTATAAAATGCAAATAATATTATTATATTTTTAAGGTGAGTGATTTTAAATATTTATCCCTTTTAAAATTCTAATTTCATAAAATTAAAAATATAATAACTTTAGTCACCAATCATATTTAGAAATGTTTTTTTTACCAATTTTGTTTACTCATTTTGTTCATTTAATAGACGGAACACTCTCAATAGAAAGCAAGTGCTACTTGTACGAGGGTGGATTGAAAAGTACTCGGCCTAACCAAGAAAATAAACACATACTAAATCAGTTATATTTTTATTTTTCTACATAATCACCATCAAGTTCAATACACTTTTGCCACCTCCCCTTCCAAGCATTTAGACCGTTGAAAAAAAATGATTCTTCCTTAGAGTCAAAATATGCGTCTACAGCTGCTTTGACCTCGTCGTTTGTCGAAAATCTTTGACCTCCCAAGTGCTTTTTTAGGTTAGGGAACAGAAAGAAGTCTGATGGTGCCAGATCAGGTGAATACGGCGGATGCGGTAACAGTTCAAAGCCACAGTTGTGAATTTCAGCCATTGACTGTACTGACGTGCGAACACGGGCGTTATCTTGATGAAACAGGACTTTTCTTCTGAGCATTCCTCGACGTTTTTCTTTTATTTCCTCTCGTAAGCGACGTAGTAAGGTGCAGTAGTAATCAGAGTTTATAGTCTGACCCCTTTCAAGATAATCAATCATAATCACACCTTTCGAGTCCCAGAATACTGAATCCATCACCTTATTTGCCGACAAAATCGACTTAGCCTTTTTAGGGGTGGTGAACCAGGTCTTCTCCACTGTTTTGATTGTTGTTTTGTTTCCGGTGTACAGTAATGAACCCATGTTTCGTCCATAGTAACAAAACGATTCAAAAAATCATCTGCATCGGCTTCAAAAAACTCCAAACAGTCGCGTGAAATAGTCAATCGCGTCCTTTTTTGTTCAACTGGAAGCAGTCGCGGAACCCACCTCGCAGACACCTTGTGGAAACCCAACTCGTTGACAATGATGTTTTGAGTTCGTTCATAAGAGATGCCTATAATCTCGGCTATCTCTCTAATTTTTAATCTGCGGTCTCCCATTATTAAATCAAGTACTTTTTTAATATTTTCGTCAGTAGTTGACGTCGAAGGCCTTCCAGAGCGGGGTTCATCTTTCACATTCTCTCTACCACGCTTAAATTCTGCTATCCATTTTTGACGGATGAATATGACAGAGCACAATCGTCTAATGTACTGACCATGTCATCATGGATGGCTTTTGATGATAGCCCCTTCTTATGGAGGTACTTAATGACGGCACGCTGCTCGATTTACTCCATTCGCGGAAATTATGTCCGATTACTTTGTTAATAAATTTATAAAATCACAACTAATTATCGCACACGTTTCGAACTTCACACAATGAACTAGTCTGAACTGAACTAAATAATGTGGGTAGATTTGATTTTTAGAATTCAATGGATCTGTGTTAGGCCGAGTACTTTTCAATCCACCCTCGTATATTCATATCCTTATTATTATGGCGTGATTATTTTAATTATCTATTTTGTTCTAAAATATTTAACATAATGAATGAGAAAAAAAAATAGGAACTTCATTATATTGCTATCAGATAAACGACAACTCAACGAATAAATTTTCTAAAAGATAAATTGATCTATGAATAACATAAATTTAAAACGCAGCTTAACTTAATAACTCAAAAGAATATTAACTGATATATTTTATTAATAATGAAAATTGCAATATTTTATACAGATATTATTTAAGAATTCATCGAAATGTAATATCATGTTTTCTTTGTATTAACATTGCGCATCAAATTCTAAACAATGCTGACGTGATCTTTTGCATATAAGGCATCGGAATATTACACGTAGTTGATACAGAATGATGCATTAATATACACTACTGTTGTCTCCTGACTTCCCTTCAAAATATTGACTTTATACTTTTTCATTTACTTTATCTGCGATTAAAATCCAGTATTCAATTGATAAAAAAGACTTGATAAAATAAACTATTATTTTGTAATACAAAACTGTATAGTAGTTCGATACTTTTTTTTTGAGATAATATGATTATTGAATTTAGGTAATGGCTCTAAACTCTAATGACTTATGAACTATTGAAGCTAAGACAAATGTTAAACAACTTATATAACAGAAAAAAATGCGAAATAGGATTAATGATATCAAAACATAAAGTTTATGTAGTATGGAAAAACAATTGTTTGTGCCTTAAAAGTATAAACTATTTGCACAAAAGAGTAAAAGAAAGGATAGAATAAAAAAAAAGTCTTAAGTCAAAATGTAGAAAGGAAACTGTATGAGAATGGTAGTATTGATAGATGTGATGACACTAAGGTTGTGTTCAAATATATTGGGATGGTGTACATATTTGAAAAGAACAGTAAAATATTAACTTAACTACGAGTATTTGTAATCGGCTAAATCAACCGATGAACAACTATGGTTGTGTTAATTTTTTTTCTCTTGAAGAATGTTGAGGTTTTGGTATGGATGTGTGAAAATTGAAGACAGACTACGGCAAAAGTAGGCAAAGAAAGGTCAAAAATATTAAGAAGAAAGAGATAAATTATTAGAAACTATGCAATTTTAATATCAAAAGTTTGCTAGTTATTGGAATGAAAGAATTAGGCTATATGCTTAGTTGAAAGGAGATGGAATGAGATTGAATGAATATAAAAGTATCCGATACAGACAAAGATTCACGAAGATAATAAAAAAGATGACCATGAGAAATAAATGATGGAGAGATACGGGAACGTTCATCACTGGTATAGCATATAGTCCTCGAGTAGGGTATGTTTCCGTGATTGAACGATGAAATCGGAGTAACGGGTACTAGGGAACAACGCCTTCAGTACAAGTGTGTTACATTAAGGACGCGTTTGCAAATCAACCAAAATTAGGGTGTTTTTCGGTAGATTTTGTGACAAAACTAAACCAAATCAAATATAAGTAAAAACTACCATGTATAGATTGGTTCTTCATCTGCAAATGTCTGTAACTCTTTTGTTGAAAATAGTAGTTTTTTATATTGTAAAAACGAACTTTCGTTGCCATTTTCTACAAAATTAACGATACCGGCTTGTGTTTCGGTACATGTTTTGGTCTATTATCAACATATTTAAAAAAATTTAAAAAATACTATAAGATGACAGACATATTCAATTAAAAAACCCTGGGTTTATTTTTTAACAAAATGTCACAAATAGTCGTAAAAAAAATAAAAACTGATGCACATTTTTTCACATATTTTGGTAATACGGATGAATCATAATGTATTGCAATAAGGGCTATTTTATTGTTGGTGCCTGCTTTGATTTATTGTACAAAGATTTCGATGAAACCACAGTCCGCGCTCGGCCGCCGTCGTGAGTGGATACTGTATCGCCTGTTTGCAGCGGCTCATTCTGAAAAGATCGCTGTACATACACAAAATATTAGAAAAAAACAAATTGGAAACATAAGTACTTGACAAGTGATAAAATTATTATTTTTATACTCACAGTTTTTATTTAGCTAAAAATAAGTAGGATATATAAACTTACCTACTACTGCAACTCGTGGACGAGCGGAACTAGGTGTGCCGAGTTTGGGCTCGTTTTGTTGGTTATGATGAGACCTTACCTCTGGACTTGATGGCATGAAGGTGTACTTTCGTGACCGCTATTTGAACTTCTTGCAGAGTAAAACTAGGGGTGACGAATTTGGGCTCCGTTTTGTTAGTTATGACGAGTCTATACCTCTGGACTTGATGGAGTGACCTGAAGGTCTAAATCGGTGATTGCAACTGGAACTCCTAAACTGGTAGAACTAGGTGTGCCGAGTTTGGGTTCGTTTTGTTAGTTACGATGAGACCTTACCACCGGACTTGATAGAGTGACCTGAAGGGGTAATTCAGTAACTACTGCTGGAATTTCTGAACGAGTAGAACTAGGTGTGCCGAATTTGGGCTTCGTTTTGTTAGTTATGACGAGTCCATACCTCCGGACTTGATGGAGTGACCTGAAGGTGTAGTTCAGTGATTACAAGTGGAACTCCTAGACTTGTAGAACTAGGTGTGCCGAGTTTGGGTTCGTTTTGTTAGTTACGATGAGACCTTACCACCGGACTTGATTGAGTGACCTGAAGGTGTAATCAGGTGGTTACAAATGGAACTCCTAGACTAGTAGAACTAGGTGTGACGAGTTTGGTTTCGTTTTGTTAGTTACGATAAGACCTTACCACCGGACTTGATGGAGTGAAATTCGGCACACCTAGTTCTACTGGTTCAGAAATTCCAGCAGTAGTTACTGAATTACCCCTTCAGGTCACTCCATCAAGTCTGGTGGTAAAGTCTCATCATAACTAACAAAACGAACCCAAACTCGGCACACCTAGTCCTACAAGTCTAGAAGTTCCACTTGTAATCACCGAACTATACCTTCAGGTCACTCCATCATGTCCGGTGGTAAGGGCTCATCATAACCTACAAAACGAACCCAAACTCGGCACACCTAGTTCCACCAGTCTAGGAGTTCCAGTTGCAATCACCGATTTACACCTTCAGGTCACTCCATCAAGTCCGGAGGTATGGACTCGTCATAACTAACAAAACGGAGCCCAAATTCGGCACACCTAGTTCTACTCGTTCAGAAATTCCAGCAGTAGTTACTGAATTACCCCTTCAGGTCACTCCATCAAGTCTGGTGGTAAGGTCTCATCATAACTAACAAAACGAACCCAAACTCGGCACACCTAGTTCTACTAGTCTAGGAGTTCCACTTGTAATCACTGAATTACACCTTCAGGTCACTCCATCAAGTCCGGTGGTAAGGTCTCATCATAACCAACAAAACGAACCCAAACTCGGCACACCTAGTTCCACTAGTCTAGGAGTTCCTATTGTTGTAATCACCAAATTACACCTTCAGGTCACTCCATCAAGTCCGCAGGTAGGTAAGGTCTTATTATAACTGACAAAACCAGTTCAAAGTCCAGAGCTAACATCTCACTACCAGTAGAGGGCTTCCAGTGCCAAGCAGTCTTTGGAGCAGGTATTCATATTTCGTATCGAAGTATATTTCTGAGGTAGGTATAAGAAATGAAAAACAAATTCAATCTTTCAAATTATCAAAATAATTTCATTTGACTACGATTCCCACAGCCAACCGTGCGTACACTAGTGTGTGTGTGACTTTTGTCAATGTAGTAGTGCGATTCTATACCTATCCATTTTGTAAACGCGTCCTTAAAGGAGGAGAGTCTGGTAATTTGTCATACACGTCCTTCCTAGTACTAACACCAGGCTCTCACAAATTAAAATGGTTATACTTTCGATGGCAATGTTTGTGGCTAGGCTGCTTTTGTTATTGCATCCCAGATTGATACATGATTTATCGGTAAGCGTATCAATATTATATAGTAGTAGTTTATATTATATAAACACCGAGTAGTGGCAGTGTTACGATGTCCACTTCTCCATATAATCCCGTGGTTACCGTAAGATGCGAAAAATAGTTACTGAAACAGTAAATTGCCAGGAGTATCTCCCTGATCACAACTCAAAGTAATAAAAAAGCGATTGTCAATCCGCCTGCCTAGCGTGGCAACTATGGCATAATAGCCCCTATAAGGCAAGCCATGAGGAAAGTCTGGATAGCAGTGGACTTCTATAGGCTATAATGGACATAAACTTGCTTAATATCATGGGATATTTTTATACTGCGTAGATGTATCGAGATTTTTAAAACAAAATTCCATCTTACATAGTACCATTTATTTATTAAATTTTTTATTGTTATACATTCTTTATTGTACAGAGGTTGATATTAAACTTATGATTTCGTTAAATATTATAAATTGAGTCACTGGGAATGATCAAATATCCAATTTTCAATCAAAGCTGAATACTAAATCCATTTATACGCCGGCATACGTAGTTATACCGATTGCAAGGTAAACACGATTCTAATTCAAGTGTGAACTTGACGCAGCTGTGTGTGTCGTCCCCTATGTTCGTAATTAAGTAACTGAAATAGTACTTAAGATCTATCGTTCCTTTGAGAGTCCGTCTTTGAGCATAAGTTTTATTTACATTTATTTATATACTGGCATTTTAAGTGTCAGAATTGTATAAAATCCAAACGACGGTAATTTACTAAATATGTTACATATGCAGTACATGGACACCTGCTACCAACTCCAAACAAAGACCTAGTAGCCTGTTGTTATATTGGCGCTCTATACCCTACAGACATTGACATTGAGCTGTGCGAGCACTGCTATTTGATAACAGAACTTGCCTTATTCGTCACGCTTGGCAGGTGGATTAATTTGTCGTTCGTTTATCACTTGAGTTTTAATAAAAAATCCACTCTACAACATAAGAGGAACCATGTCCAGCTGCAAACTTTTACGGGCCGGTGACGAAAAAGGTTATATACAGATTATATTCCTGTTTCTTCTTTTTTCAACTACCCTAGAATATACTTGTATTCATATTGTTGTTATAAGTACATTAAGCAAATGATATTGTAAAATATTATACAAGAAAATCGCAAATACACTCGCAATTTTCATCTTTATTTTATTTTCTAATCTCGGTAATGTAATTTTTCATTCTGACTTTAACATTTTGAATAATTTGGAAATCATAATATCTTGCTTTAACATTATAATAGAAAATTATGAACATCTTTGCTAGCAATATTTACAGAATATTCACGGGGAGAAAATTTTGCTCGGGCTAAATTTGTAACAACGAAATGAAAATAATATTTATTCTTGTTATTGTTATATTATATTGTAATAATATTCAGAAGCCAATTTCTATTAAGTTTCTTTGCGTTGCTATTCCTACTTTAAATTTTAGTGCGGTCTATCCACGGTTACGAAGTACTATTATTTATTCTGTGCCACGGTGCGTATTACAATACCAGACGCTTGATGAATATAAACAACCACGCACTGCACCAAGTATCTTCTAATAACGCGTGCGTGTTTATTCGTTCTGTTATACGGAGACAGGCTGATAGGTTTTTAAAAAAAGATTTATTTAACACACTGAAATTTTATTAAGTATAAAGGGATTAATTATTATAAATTGGTTAGAAATTGACTTAGGTCCGTAGACAACCGAGCAGGTTCGAAGATGGAAGCAGACTGAAGTGGCCGAACTGCTCCACTGCAATACTCATTGAACCTTAAGGCCAAGTCAACATTATTAAGAGGCAGTGCAGCAATAAGGCTAACAAATACAGGGTATAACATATCCCCCTTAAGAAGAGATTTAAGGGATGATAATATAAAATCTCTAGATGTTGTATTTTGTTCTACAGTGGTAGAGCCACGCGGCAGCTTTGCTGTTGCACGTATGGGCCTGCTCAAACCGGGGTTGTACCACGACCTCACAGAATACCGGCGTGAAGTGGAAGCTCTGCTTCCGCGTTTCTTCTGGTGAGTGCAGGTGGCCGAAGGCCCAAATCCCCCCCCCATCAACATAGTAGCGGAATTAAATAATGATAGACTACCCCTGGAGAATCCCTCGCTATGCATCCACGACCATGTTTTTCCACTTCCGCGCGTGGTTGCTCAGGCTGCCCCGCGTATTCTGGCGGGAGGGCAAAATTCCGCTCAAGACTGCAACTGCTCGGGGCAAACGGAGCAACAAGACCAAGGCGACTCCTGCCACGCTGTCCGTGAATTTCTGCAATATCAGGGGACTTCACTCTAACCTAAACGCCGTCCTCTACCATCTCGAGACGGCGAGGCCGGCTCTGCTCTTTCTGACCGAGATGCAATTGTCCTCTCTGGCTGATGTCTCGTATCTCTCCTACCCTGGGTACAAACTGGAACACTCCTTTGTGCCTCGGGCTGGAGTTTGCGTTTACGTCAGAGAGGACGTCTGTTCTCGACGACTCGGCAGACTTGAAGGTTCGGACCTGTCCATTCTTTGGCTACGCGTAGACAGCGACGACCGTCCGCGCGTCTACGGGTGCCTCTATAGGTCCCATAGCGGTAATGCGGAAACAGACCGACTCTTCGACCACGACCAAATGGCTACAGATTCGTTGCTACAGCAGATCCCCTCCGCAGAGATCGTGATCCTCGGCGACTTTAACGCCCATCACGCCGAATGGCTTGGTTCATGTTTAACCGATCATGCGGGGAGATCTGTTCATAATTTTGCCTTGGCATATCGTCTGACACAACTGGTTACTTCGCCTACGCGGATTCCAGGTGTGAAGGATCATGCACCTTCCCTGTTGGACCTTCTGCTGACCTCTCACCCGGACGTATATCAGATTTCCGGTCTCTCGCCAAGGCTGTCCAGGGGAATTTCTGTCAGCCATCTCTTCCATCTCTGCACAGGGAGGACGACTCACTGGCCCATACCGCAAAGGAGAAAGCCGATCTTCTAGGCTCTTTCTTGGCGTCCAACTCGACTCTCGATAACGGGGGAAGTACGCCACCGACCATCCTGCGGTGTGAGTGCTCCATTCCAGAAGTGCAGTTCACACAGCGCTCGGTTCGCAAAGCACTCCTCTACCTGGACATCCAGAAGTCGAGTGGGCCTGACGGAATCCCCCAATTGTGCTGAGGACGTGTGCTCCAGAGTTGGCACCGGTTTTAACGCGTCTTTTCCGGTACTCCTTACTCTCTATGCGTAGTCCCAAAATCATGGAAGACGGCTTTCGTCTACCCGATCCCTAAAAAAAGGCGACCGCTCAGACCCGTCCAACTACCGGCCTATCGCCATCACCTCCTTGTTCTCCAAAACAATGGAGTCCATTGTAAACTGCCAGCTCATGAGGTACCTTGAGGATCACCAGCTGATTAGTGACCGCCAATACGGTTTTTGCCGTGGTCGGTCAGCTGGTGATTTTTGGTCTACCTTACTCACAGATGGGCGGAGGCAGTAGAGTCCAAAAGGGAGGCATTGGCCGTTAGTTTAGACATTGCGAAGGCCTTCGATCGGGTTTGGCACAAAGCGCTTCTTTCGAAGCTCCCTTCCTATGGGCTTCCCGAGAAATCGTGCGATTGGATCACCAGCTTTCTTGCAGATCGGATCATCAAGGTCGTTGTAGACGGTGCTAGCTCCGATTGGATAACACATGTTTTGGATTTTTGAAATATATAAGACATGCAGGTTTTCTAATTACGTTTTCCGTCACTGATAGGTATGTTGTAAATCAGCATTTAAAATTGCAATTTACAATTTCATTGGTGTCGGCGGAGATCGAACCTGGGTTGCTAGTGTGCTGTAGAATTTACAGCCAGCGCTTATCCTGTGAGCTTCCACGGCTCTTAGTTTACGTATTATGTTTATAGCAGTTATATATTAACATATAATTGACCTGTTTCTCTTATAATAATACAGCTAGTTGTTTGAATTCATTACGAATATTCAAGACAAACTTACAACTTACTTTACGAAACATCAGAGGAAGAGTCATTGTGCTTAGCAACATAATTGTACCTATCATGTCTAAGAACCGATTTTTCAAACCTGAGATATAATGTTTTCACAGCATAAAATAAATATTAAAAATAAGAGTTAAAATAATTTATGCCACGGTTACTTTTATCTGAAGATTGAAAAATCGACCCTAAAGTGTTCAATCGTCCTAAATTCTATGGGCAGATCTGTAATGTCAAAGAGTAGTAATAACTAAAACATCGAATTGTTCCAGATTCTACTGTGCGGGTCCGTAACGTCAATTATAATTCCGCAAAGTTCTTAATAATAAAATAGTCTAGCCAAACTCTGACATGCTTCGCGTGTTCTATACTCCTACAAAATTCTATCTACTATCTATTAAATCACTGGTAGTAGTTCAACTTATTTTGTTACATTGCGATGATGAATGAAATAACTTGAAGCAATCGGATTTAAAGTTAAAAGATTATGCATTACCTTTTCATTTACATTAATTACATAGGCTTGCCCTGCCCCAATTGATTCTCATATTCACTTACAATTTAATGCTTTCACAGAATATCGCCTTAAAATAGCAGCTTAATACTGCTGTGTTTCGTATCGTGAGCGTAGAGAACCGGATACTCTTTTTACTGGAATCGAGGCATTCCGTCTTAGTCCTCCGGGGTGGCAACGCATTTGCATGTTGATTCTTAATTGAGAATGAATGTCTATAGGCCACATCATACACTTACTATCAGGTGGCCTGTGTGCTCGTTTGTCACCCAATGCTATAAAAAAGCTTTATCTAGCGAGGGGTCGCCCAAATATGCGCACGTCAGTATGAGGAAGCCAATCAAAAACCTTACTTCCAGAGCGGTAATCGGTTCTTCATGCTATATGACCGGCCCAGTGTCGCATTTCAGAAAAATCAAAATGGTGATCCTATCGTCTCTATATACTTATTATATACGACCACACGAAATCTTTTTTAGCCTTTTTTAGAAGTTATCGTCTGCAGTACACAACATATCTTCTACAACAGCTTTGAGTTTTTGTTATGACTTATGACCAAATCTCTACAAAAAATTGTCTGAGGACATACTACGTCACAAAGACCTGCTAACAATTTTGTTTCTAAATATTCGTAAATTTTGTCAAATTGACTATGTATTTTATTCTGTTCAAGAATTTCTTCAATTTAAATTAAAATAGAACTGAATAAATGACATTTTTATAAGTATTTAATTTTAATCTTAATGTATCTTTTTATTATATTTATTCCACCTTCTTTCTGAAACTTTAACATTACTTGAATATACTCGTATGCCGTTCATTTTTGATAAAATGAAATAATACTGTATACTATGTATAAGCACGATGGATCGCAGTACCACCGAATTCTTTCCCTGTAAAAAGATATTATAATGTGGCTATCACAATAAAATTTATTTAATTTGAACTCATAATTAATGAAACCTGCGACTTGTGTTGTTGGCCATCTTACTAATGACTACTATAGTCACTGAACGTTATAAACATACTTTAGTGATTTTTATGGAAAAGACAGATAGTCCATATACTACGACTTTAAAGCGCCTTTCACAAAGCCCCGAGATAAAATAATGTGATGGATCATCTTACACCTCCACTACACGCAAATACTTTGTCAAAGATTAGTGTGGACGATGACGTGAATGATACATAATATGACGAGAAGAAGTTTAGATTCGATAAACATATACTCGAAGTTAATTAGATCATTTAACATACGGTTGACCTATTTCTCTTATTATACAGCTTGTTGTTTGAATATACAATACTAGCATGTTATTTCCATTTTATATATAATTGTATTTAATCGTAGTTAATAATATAATTCTAACAGTTCAGTTCTATTTTTTAATCTATTTTAAAGATTAAAAATTGATTTTCCAATCGTCGAAAAACGTGTCTATTAAATAAATTATAACCTGACCGAATATAAAAGTGGAAGAATTGAACTATTTTGTTCATACAAGTGTAATTCTAAATTTGTTTACGTTGTATTTTATCCCATAACTATTAACTGATGATTGAAAATTTGTCCTTATTCATGCAACATATAAGATCGCCAGTAAAAGCTGCCATTCAACCTACGATTAACACTCTATAGCGCAGTGGCTAAGCTTTAGGCAGCGGCGCTAAGGACTTCGGACTCTATTTCCATACACGGTACAAGTTACTGCATGTCTATGTGCAATTTTTGTTATTTGAAGATCACTATGGCATAGGAGATTGTGTAGTTTTCGCGTCACCGTGTAGTGGCGTTGTTAGTATATGCGCTACTACATATCATCCCGTAGCTGTCGTAAAAGGTGACAGGGGGAAGCTAATCAGGGGATGTGCAGCAGATTCTTCCTAAAGTTACAGCCTATATACGTCCCACTGCTGGGCACAGACCTCCCCTCATTTCTGAGAGGGTATTAGGGCAAGGAAGTAACCGCCATGCCGCCCCAATGCGTATTGGTGAACCTTACATGTCTTCGATTTTTTTCTTATACATGCAGGTTTCCTCATGATTTTTTCTTTCATCGCCGAGCACGTGGTAAATCAGCATTTAAAATTGCAATTAACAATTTCATTGGTGCTGGCTGGTATCGAACCCGGTTTGCTCGCGTATTGTGAAATTTACAGCGAGCGCTAACCATCTGAGCTACCACGGCTCTACGGCACGGCGTCTTACTAACGAGTAAAATTAAAAATAAACTGTGGTTCCCAATCCGCTTGTCAAGCGTGGCATATATCCCTCCTATAAGGCAATGATGGGGGAGGCCAATGTTTAGCAGTGGACTTTAATAGGCTGTAACGAAACGAACGTGACTACGTAACGTACCTAACTACGTAACGAACGTAATTAGGAAATTTTTAAGAAAAATATTATTTATTTTAATGATGTTATTGTATGAGCTGTATGGCAAGCTAATCACAGCCTACTTGTAAACTCTCAGGAGGTATCCTTGTCACAAATACTTTCTCGACTAACAGTTCGAAGTATAGCGCTCTTTGTTGTAAACTGGATGTTTGATCTTTTCACTTGAAATGGCTGATTTTGATACTAACTTGAAAGCTTAGATCCTGTTATTAAAGATCACGTCCATAGATTTGCTCATGAAATATACTGAGAAACATTTACCTTCGATAGAAATTATGCATGTATAATAAATAGTCTTTAAAAATATGAAGGGAAAAACAACGCACAGAAACATGTTCAAATGATTCTGCGGACAAGAGTCAACTCAGCAATATTCTTTGTATCTACATAGTACGCCTACAAGATATGAAACTGAATACGAGCATAATCTATTCAGCAAACTTCAGACAATAAGATACGTTCTTGTGTCTGAGGCTTGAATAGTAAGATGTATAAAAGATATTTTTGTAATAAAAGATATTGTTTTACGTAATTATTTTAAAGACATTAAAAATATTACTTCGTAATCATCAACAGTCAAGATAATAGTTAAGATACTGTAATTTCTGAGAGGGTTTTTAGGGCTATAAAGAATACGCCCAACTACATTAATGCATTTTGGCGAACTTTTTGTCTTTGAAATAATTTTTAATTTCCCATATTATGTTAACCTTGATCACTAAGATAGTGTTAAATCAGAAATTAGAACTGCAATTTTTCAATTTCATTGGCGCCAGCGAGAACAGAACCCAGGTTGCTCGCGTGCTATGAATTTACGGCAAGCACTTTGTACCTGAGCCAAAACAGCTCTCATAATCAACATTAAACATGAAATTGTTATTATACGTATAAGTAAAAACTTCATGGGTATAATACGGTTCGAGAATTTTGTGCCGAATATTTACTCTTAGCTTTCACTCTTGCAACTTTACGAAACGATTGAACTTCATAAGAACTTTCAAGTAGACTGAACTCAATATATATTTTATTCCGGCTTTTATCGACTTATAACTTTGTGTCATTACTGCCGATTCAAATGAAATCCGCGGCAAGGACTTGGATTTTGTTATTTGAGTCTCGGTGTGTAATAACTTTATGAGTGTAACTTTGTCTTAGTCACTGGTCACTACATTTGGCACAGTCGGCGAATTTATAATAAATGAATGTGCTGCTGCTTGCGTCAGTACGAGAAGACAATTTGAAGAATATTTGGAAATATATCTTGCTCAACCATAGTCTAGACAAAGAGAAGAGTACGATAACTAATTGCACCCATTTTATTGTATTTAATTATGATTATATAAATATTTTGCATCTTATCAAACTACTTTACTTTATTACGTTTTGTTTTGTAACCATTTGCTTATTTTTACTTTAAAAAGGGACGATTCAATCATCTGATAAAAGTCGTTCATCGAATAAATTATAACCTGACTGAGTATAAAACGAAACAATTGAGGACTGTTTTATTCATTCAACTATAATTTTTAAATAATTTATTATATTATACAGTAGAAACTATTGGTCTGTGGGGTCCATGTGCGGCAAAATTCCTAAAAGAACTGTACCTGCGACCTGTGGTTTTTGTTGGTAATAAGAAGGCTGGTTCTTTGCTCGCTCAAAAGCTAAGTATAGCCATTCAGCGAGGAAACCCTGCCAAGGTTTTTGGGATTATACAACGGGGGTTAGGACTGCATAATAGTATTAATTTTTTTTTATTAAAGTTTAGTATTGTATATTATAATAATTTATTGAAAAATCGCCATAGTCATTTTCTTTTATTGTTTTAATTATTTATTTATTGTTTTGTTACTTGATATTAATAAGTGAAAAGAAAAAAGTAAAGTTACAGCCCTTATATGTTCCACTGCTGGGCACCGGCCTCCTCTTAGTTAGTCCTCCGCTCAGTAATGGAGTATACGGAATGTTACTTTACTGCGCTTCTACAATGAGTGAAATATGTTATTCCTCAGACATTCAAACCTGTATGTCTCACGATGTTTTCCTTCACCGTCGAGCACGTGACAAATTAAAAACGGTACTTAAAACTTCAACTAACAATATCATTGGTGGAAGTATCGGTTGAACCTGGGTCGATTTTTTTAAACCGAGCCAGAGCTTGACTGGTGTCTCACTTGAAAAAAGAACACTAACTTATTTTAACAAACGCCTATTCACTCTTGACTTGAAGGACATATTAATCAGATGGAAAGATGGATGCGTAGTATTGTGAACTTTACGGCAAGTGCTTAGGCTCTGAGTCTGAGCTATCTTGGTACGTGAATATCACGTATACTTTACTATTTAATTGTTTCATCCTCTCTTGAATTAAACCCTTTTAAGTTATATAGATAAATACATAGAATTTTTTTAATATTTAGATATCTTATTAAAGAGAACAAATCTTGTATATTTATATACTCTTATGTAACCACGCACCGCACCAAGGTTCTTCCAACAACGGGTGCCTATCCGTTCGTTCGAATCCGAGATTCGTAGCCATTTTATCATTCCGGAATGCAAATTAGAAGAGCACTAATCGCTGTAACTGTAGCTATTATAGTATTATTAATTCATAATTTTTTTATTGTTAATATATAAAAATAATCTTTCTGTTGCAGCCTATCATAAGTTCACTGTTGAACAAAGACCTCATTCAAAGATTGTCCTGTAGGAATATATTTGTCACAGCTGCTACGATGCTACAGTTAGTAGAAGGTGTAGCAACCGCAGTTTGTTATTTTTTAGTTGTGTTATTAAGAAGACGGTGCTCTCCATCTCTTGATTGCTTTTCATGCAGCCATGGGATGATATGTGATAGTGGATATTCTTACACTACCTATACACGTTCCATCCCATTCATTCTAACCTATAAAAGTCCAATGATGAACAAAGGCATCCCCATAGATTATTTCATAGGAGTGATTTTACCATAGTTGCCACATTGGCATACGGGTTGGCAATCGCAGCTTTTCTTATTTTGATTTGTTAACAGGATATTCTGCTGCCCATCTCCTGTTTCAATTTCCCTATGTCGCCTCTTACGACACCCTCGAGACGATATGGGGTAGTGGATATTCAAACACCGTCACTACAATAAGTGGCAATACACGTTCATAATAATATATTGTAGTAATAAATATTATCTTACGATAAAGTAAAAACACTAAAAGACAAAACATTGTATTATTTAAAAAATATGGTTAACACTGCCTAAATTAAAACAAAACGAAGCAAAAAAAAAAACACGCTGATAGATGTCGTGAAGATGGTAGTGGCATAGGAAGTAGCGAGGAAATGAGGCAGAGACGTATTGTGGCCACAATACTCGTCATGCTGCACGTCATGCTAATCGTCATGCCTATCGCTCCCTGTTTTGTCAGTTTTTAGGCGGTAGTCAAAGGAGTGGCAATATGAGCGCGAGTGGCTGGCCACGCAGTCGCGCAAACGTTTCATTTGAAAATCATAAATAATGTACCTATCATCATCATTCAGCTATATTATAACATGAGTAAATAATACAGAGAAAAGCTATTTAGACGACGACAACGTATATTTCTTTTTGTGACATTTATATAATTAGCTATAATAAATATGCATAGCTCGCACGCTTCAAAAATTTCAACATCCATTGTGTTGCAAACGCGTGCGACCTATTGCGCGATTATTTGCGCGAGTAGAGCAGTTTGTAGACAGACAGACCAACATCGCGGCAAAGGAGCAGAACGATGAGCAGCGCGAGGAGTATAGTCTGGCCGAACCATAAGCGATGTATAATTTTGATATAATCCAATGTATTTTTCATAGTGGCTGTGTAGTGATGGTGAAGAATATCCACTACCTTGTATCGTCCCGTGGGTGTCATAATAAGGTCTTATCTTTTGGGGAAATGGCAGTAAGATAAATACAGTGTTCAGGGCAGAAAAGCGCTGTGAATATCATACGAGTATTATGTGCAATAAAACACAATACAACATACAACACAGTAATGTTTGTAAACCACGAAGATCTTTTTTCCCAATTTTCTAGTGAGCGTTGAAATTATCATCTACGTACTATACTTAATACAACAGCCCTGTTTAAACAGCGTACTTCTGTTATAACACCAAAGCTTTACAACAAATTGTCTGAAGACTTACGACTTCACAAAATAATGGATGGTTTTAAGAGTCAACCACTAAAGTTTTTAACTGGCATTGCATTTTATTCTGTTCAAGAAATTCTTCACTTTAAGTGAATATGGATAAACCACATTTGAATGTGTATAAAATGATATAACACTTTATATTGTACACATTTTTTGTACTTCGCAGTGCCATTGAATTTCTTCCTGTAAAAATATATTATAATCTGTCGATCACAATAAGATTAATTTGATTTGAACACGTAATAAATAAAAATTGCTACTTGTATTATTTTTTACATGATAGAGCCAATCTGCAGCTATATTATGGTTGCAGCGCAAATGGGTCGGCTTGACCGGGGTACTACGCTCTTACAGAAAACCAGCGTAAAATAGCAGCTTAATGCTGCTATGTTTCGTATGGTGAGTGTAGAGAGCCGGATACTCTTTTTAATGGAAATGAAGCATTTCATCTTAGTCCTCAGGGGTGACAACGCATGTGTATTTTAATTCGTAATTGCAGATAAATGTAGATGTCTATGGGCCACAGCATCCACTTACCATCAGGTGGACTGTGTGCTCGTTTGTCAGCCTTATTCTATATATAAAAAGAATAATAGATCGGAGTATAGCGCTCTTGATTGTAAACTTGATGATTGATCTTTTATATATATATATATATATATATATATATATATATATATATATATTCCAGATTAAGGGTTAAGGAAATAATCTGTAAACGCATAACATTAATGGTATATTACAATCTAGCCACCCGACCCATAAAATATAACTATCTCGTGCTATTTCATTTTTGTACATTACATTCTTTTAGAAATAATATTTTATATGGCTATGAAAAAAAATGTGTTAATATTTTATTTTTGGTCGATGGGAGGTGTAGTGGTGTGTGGCCCCTACGACAATATGTATATTATATTAGAATTGTAATTAAAACGAATTACTTATTAATTATTGCAAGACGTAATTTATAAGTACACAGATACAACCACAGTGAAAAATAAATAGAGATTGACATCTGTCATACGGTTTTGACAGTAAAGGTGAAGGCGGCAATTTTAAATTTATCTCAACACATCCACCAAACTAAAGTCTTCTTTTATCTTATTTTGTAAAGCTTATAAAGCTTATTTTGTAGCAGAACATACAGGCACGAATTCTGCTTTTCTTGTGAATAGTGCTATGCATTGCTGTCTTTGACTAACCCAGAAGAAGACCATTTTTGATAAAAAACATACAATAACCGCCTGAGTCACTATAGCCTTCTATTATATATTTCCCGCTTTCGTCTCTTACAACATCCATCATGGGTGTTGGTGGATATAACATCGGCACTACACAGTTGCAGTCACAGAGTATTTTAATATATGTAGTAGTACGGTATTTGCAGCATGAATGGGTTGGCTCGAACGAGGAAGGGCCACGCTCTCATGTGTGTGTTTTGTATGATAAGTGTGGTCGTTAGACAATTACATAACATATAATATAAATAGAATTAACTCTTTGTTTTGTTCCTATAATAAACATGGTCAATATATTACTTAATATTATATAAATTCTACGCACAATGAACGAACCAATAATGCTTACCGGTTACTCACCAGTTCTCTTACCGGAGACCCTTTCACGTTTAGCAAGTCATTCAATCTTAATCCACAGGATAACAAAGCACTTTTAAACACAATTTTCGTCTTAAACTAGAACACATCATCTGTTTACTGACCAACAGATATTACAAATAAGTATATATAACTTTACCTTCATCGTTAGTTGTATTCGGAAATATTACAAAAATAAGAATTAAATACATATTGCGAAAAATATAATTTAATCACCACAATAATAACTGCACAAAATTTTATCACGTGCTCGGAAATCAAAAAATCATTGCTACGAAATATTAACTTTTAGGATATGTAAATTCCACCAACACGCATTGTGACAGCGCGGTGAATTCTTCCTTGCTCGAAAACCCTCTCTTGTAATGAGAGAAGGTTTGTGAACGGCAGTGAGGTGTATGTATGCATATTATGGGTGTATGTAATGTATGAATTTTTTTCATTTTTAACATTGTAAATTACGAGTAGGAGTCATAATATAAAATACACAGTGAATCTTTATGTAGTTAGTTACTAATATGTAGACAATATTTATTTTATAACTTACATACGTTTTCCACGAAAACAAATACCCGTTTAAATTATCTCTTAATTTTATCGTTTTAAATATCTCCTAGATTTATAGTATACTAGCAGATCGCACTAGTTCATAGCCATATATATAGATGTAGCTTAGTTGATTCGGTAAATTAACTAAGCTACATCTATATAACTTGCAAATAAACTGATCATAATGTAGAATTTAACTAGCTGATTTGTTTTTTAGATCTAACAAAGAAAGTGGAATTTTATATGGTAAACGTAAACCTGGGAAAAGATGAGAAATCGAAGTACTAAGAGAAGCATTATGAGCATTACTTGAGCATAACGCTTCTTTTAGTATTTAAGAGTTTCGTCTTACTAGGGCAACATCGTTTTAAATCAGCATTTAATATTGAATATAAAAATTTTAGGCGTCAAGCGATTTGAGACTAATGGGTCACATAAATTCAATAGTACCGCGCTTCCACCGGTATTAGGAATCATCATCATCGTCTCTAGTTATAATTTGCCTTCATCGGATTGACGATCGCAGTACCAGAAGTCACGCACCTTTGATGCTGCTGACCGTCGCCAGTCTTCGCATTTTACGTCTGGTGTAGACAAGGTAGTTATAAGATAAACTAACGGGATGCATAACATTATGCCAACCCCACATTCACTGGAAGAAATGTTGCCATATATTCCCTTACGTCGCCGAAACACACGCATGTTTTATATGAAATGCTTAACATAATGTAATTGTACTGGTTCTTTTACTCTTCATAACGGAACCCAACAGTGGATGCACTGCTGGTCTGGGACAGAAATGCATAAGCGGGTGGTTCCTAACATGAAGAACTTCCAGCTGGAAGAAGAGTGCAATTAATTAATTAACTACTTAAGTTAAGTGATTTCCATCCATCCATCCACCCTGCCATAATAGCATATAAATATAAATGGTCACCGCCGAAAAAAACCCCACTTTTTGTGTTTGGCAGGCAAGTTGGTAACGGAATGTTTTTATTATTTCGAGCTATTATAAGGAAAACGCTGAAGCCCGTCTCCTGCTTCAGTTTCAGTAAAGTAGTGGTCTTACAACGCCACCACACGATAACACTACACGTAACTGATTTCATTTAACTAAACTATCATTACAAAATACTATTTTCTTATTAAAGTTATATTAAGTAAAACGTGTTACCGAAAGCTAATCTGATCAAATCAGCAAAACGAAATCCTACGGTCCTGTTATCAGTACATAATAGAAGCTACCGAGCTGGTAAAAAGGTACATTAAGCGTTTCGTTCCTTATGCTTCGCTTTTATAGTGCAAATTAAGTTTCCCGAGTTAGATAAGTCACTTAATAATGTTGACAGTAACATTGTTAACTTGTACAAATACCCGAATGGAGTTAAATAAAAATATTTGGCTAGAGGGATTGGTGACCAAAAACTACTTTTGTTTACATTTTACTTGTGTTAAATTCACACATGTACGTAAGCAAAGTGTACGGCTGCCCCCAATATGTGGAGTGACGACCTGGTGAGACATGAAAGGGATTCAGGACCGTGCGACGATACAAGTGATGCAGGACCGTGGTTTGTGGCATTCCTTGGAGATATCTATGTACAGCAGTGGACTTGTGAAGAGCTGTAACGATGATGGTGACGCATGTACATGATAAGGTGATAAAAGTTTCAGAACTCGAATCAAAATCGAACGAGGCGTTCAAATGTTATAACTATAAAATTTCTGAATAGTCGTTTTTATGACATAACCTTTTAATCCCAAAAATCAACCAATTGGAAGATTTTCAAGCATTTCAAGCACGAAAAAATCGGGAAGTTCCAGGGTTGGCCTACCGGTCAACCTTTCAGATTTTTAATAAAAAATTTACCGAAACATTCAATTCGATGTGTAAACTTTAGTGTAACGTGTAGTTATTATACTTATTTTTACTTAGTACATATGATTATTTATAAATACCGATTTTAATTATTTTTGTTGTTCAAGCGGTATTTATTTTACTATGGCTTTTGAAATTTTAATTAATTTTGACGTCTTAGAGAGCTGTATGATTCGCTTCTTTTGTTCAGCGTAATACGCCATGCCATCATTTATTTTAAGACCTCTTCTAAGAATAAAAAAGTAAAGTTACAGCCTATACACGTCCCACTGCTGGTCTCAGGCCTCCCCCTCATTTCTGAGAGGGTTTAGGGCAAGGAAGTGTCCGCCGCGCTGCCCCAATGCCTGTTGACGAACTTAACATGTCTTCGAAATATTTTTTTCTTATTCCTCAGACATGCAGGTTTCCTCACGATGTTTTCCTTCACCGCCGAACACGTGGTAAATCAGCACTTAAAATTGCAATTAACAATTTCATTGGTGCCGGCGGGGATCGAACCCGGGTTACTCGCGTTCTGTTATATTTACAGCGAGCGTTAACCATCTGAGCTACCACGGCTCTCCTTTTTTAAGAATAGCGAAATGAGATTCATTTATAAACAACAATCTTGGAACGGTTTCGAAATCTGGCAATAATTTTCTTTACAAACCGAAGTTAAAACCTCATATCTAAATTTGGCCAACGTATTTTGTAACTGCGTTTTAATTTTAATCTTTCACATTAAATTACTCTCAGTGAAAAACGTCTGTGGCAGAAGGATAGAGAGATTACACATGGAAGTGCTTTGATAACTGTTTTGTTATGCATGGTATACTAAAACATAAACTAATATCATACTTGCGCCCTCAGGTTCTCACAATAATAATACTAATAATAATCCAGAATTCTACACCAGGAGCTCGCTCTGAAATACGGTCTCGTGGACCGAAAATTACCGTATTACAAGTGAAAAGGAAACGCAGGTTCGGGCGTCCTCTTCCGGCCGCGAAGGACCAATTGAAAAGGAACCCAGCTTATTCAAACGTTCAACTAAGAAACAGAAGGGAGGAATCGATGCTTCTCTCGATCCGGCCTCCTATAACGCCTACGTTGGGTTCGGGAACAACGTATGTGATCTCCGCAACGGAGTAACACACAAGGGCGATAACCTCTTCCTTTTCAGCAAGTAGGTTCAGACGGGGATTACGGGTCTTCCGAAGTCGTCCCGGTCCCAACGCCTTAATTCTTCGATGTGGACTGTATAACTTTAAAGGATGAATTTCTTGGGAATAAAACAGCAATTATCTTCAAACCGTTCCGTGAGAGAGTAATTACTTTTCCCTATCACTTCCCTACACTTTTTCTTTCTTCTTCTTATTGACTGCTGGTCTTGCACTTTTCCCGAAGGATTTTCGTACTTCCCCGAAGGATTCCCGAATGAATTGCAATAAAACCCGTTCACTAAGCTACCCCAGAGCTATACGCGAAAGTGAGCCGCGCCATTCGCGCGCTTGCGCAACTCAATTACATGAATTTGTACTATTACTCTCTCACGTTTTACTTAATTTCTTTATTTGCATAAGTCTTACATCAACATAATTTACCTGTATAGATAGCACAAAACAATATCTACACTACGATAAACATTACATTTTCATATCACGAAAAACCTTTTATTTATTAAATGAAATATGCCTATTTTACTCACAAGTTCGAAGTCGAAATTTCTTAAATATTTAACACAGAAAGTTAAAACAATGTTTTCCACTTGAAATTATACATAAGTTAACTAATACAATAGTTTAATTTGCATTTTCTCTATTTATTTCACTATTTAAAACACTTTTAAATTTCTTATACAAAACTATCATTATTTCACTTATACACAGGAATTTTCACATAAAAATAACACAGAATTCACCTTTTTAGCACGTACAATCAACCTGAAATGTTTTACAAGTCATTTTTACATAAATTGCTGAAATTACAAATATTTAAATTTTTACATATTCGGCCTCCTAAGGGCGTGGCCAGCGTGCGTCTATGAACTCACACTATTTGAACAACTAACTTTTGCACGGCTCTCGGCTATCAGAAAAAATGAAAGTCTGATATACACCAATTTTAACAATATTGGCTGAATAAATGCATCTACACAATTTTCAAACTGTAGGAATCTATTTCTAATCAGATTCTTATCAGTTATCATGTTTCTTATCAAACAATATAAGTGAATGTTTTCATAAATCAATCATGGCAAATAGGCATTTGTTTTCGTACAAAACATATGAAACTTATATAAGACAATACTTATGCAATTAATTTCCGTTAATTCTATTTATGCACAGAGTGATCATCTCGACCGGGGAACAAATCCGATCTCTAACTTCACTTTAATATTCCTTTGAATTTACATCATTGGAAAGATGATTTCAACCGGGGAACCAATCCGGTAACATAATTTATATCTTAAAATTCCCTATATGAATTTATTGAAATATATTACTTAGGAAAACAATAAACTAGTCCGGCCTTTTTTTTTTCTTTTTTTTTTGCGGATGGAAAATCATCTAATGACCCCTTTCGCTCTGGGTGGAGTGTAAGGGAGTGTCAGACTTTTACTGACTAAAAACCATCCGTGTTCCTTCAGTGCCCTTACGTTCCGGAGCCGCGGTATCTCTTTCGAACAGCCCGCAGCCCCGGCAGGCGTCGGCCCTTGCGGGCCCCTTCACGCTGCTGACAGCTCTTTGAGGCGCGCGTGGAACAAAACGCGCCGTCGACACGGCCTGTCGTCATTAGACGGACGGACGACGAGCTACCCATTGCCCGCCGTCCACAGGCCCGCGCCTACGGTGGCCGGGGGCCACGACGTAGCCCCCGACGCCCGGGGCGTCTCCCGCGGCGGCCGGGGAGGAAAGCTGCTGCTCTCTCCTTCTCCCGCTCCGCCACCTCCTTCGCCAGCATCACTGCTTCGCAGAAGGTGGTGACGGCATCCCATTCCGTCTCGCTCCGGACCATGGCTTCGACTAGGGCCGGACGCGAGAGACTCGGCGGTGCTCCGCCCAAGCAGGGCACACCTCCACGGTGTGTTCCACCGTGTCCTCCGGTCCATCCTCGCAGTGGGAGCACCCGGGCGTTTCCTCCCGCCCGATTCGGTGCAGGAACCTCCCAAACACACCGTGTCCGGTGAGGACCTGCGTCAGGCGGAAGGTGAGGATGCCGTGGCGTCTCTCAAGCCACTCCTCAAAGAGGGGTCTTATCGCCGCTATGGTGGCGTGCCCAGCACGGGATTGCGACAGTCGCTGTCTCCATGTCGCCATGAGATCGTGCCGGAAGTCTTTCCGCTGCGCGACAACTTGCCGCGGTAGCGGGGTTTCCCCACGGCATAGTGCCTCCGAGGACTATCGCTTCCAGATCCCATGGCGGAAATCCGGCAAGGAGGCTCGCCGCCTCGCGGGAGATCGTGAGGTAGCCGCGAACCATTTTCACGGCTATCACCCTTTGGGGCGCGTTCAGGTGGTGGACGGCAAGCCGCGCCAAACCACGCGCCCACACCGGGGCCCCGTAAAGGGCCATGGACCGCACGATCCCCGCGTAGAGCCTCCGGCAGGAGGCGTTTGGCCCTCCCAGGTTCGGCAGGAGCCGCCTGAAGGCAGCCCCGGTCCGTTCCAGTTTGGGAGCCAAACGTCGGAAGTGCTCAACGAAGTTCCATCGGCCGTCGAGGACGAGTCCTAGGTACTTCAGCGTCGACTCGACGTCGATGGATACCCCTCCTACCATCACTGAGGATCCCGGTGGTGGCCTGTTCCGAGGACCATGGAAGTGCATGGCCTCGGACTTGTGCAGAGCCACCTCGAGACCCAGTTGCCGAATCCTCTCAACGACTATCGCAACCCCGCGTGTCATATTTTCCGCCGCCGCCTTGTACGACCCCCCTTGTGCCAGTACCAGCGTGTCGTCAGCGACCGGGGTAGATGACGGCCCTGTCCATCAGGTAGTCCCCGACTATACGACGGAGATAGGTCGGCACCCGGTGATACCGGAGTGCCTCCCTAATGCAGCTCCAGGGCATGGAGTTGAAGGCGTTGGCGATGTCGAGAAACACCGCCAAGACAACCCCCCCTCTGGCCACTGCATCCCCCGTCGTGAGGGCTCTCACGCGCATGATGGCGTCCACCGTAGAGCGCCTCTTGCGGAAACCAAACTGGTGTTCCGCAAGATCCGGCCCCGTCCCCGCAAGGTGCTCGGCGAGGCGGTTTGCAATGACTCTTTCAAATAGCTTGCCCACCTCGTCGAGCAGCACCACGGGCCGGTATGCGGACGGAGAGTCCGCAGGGCGCCCCGGCTACCGAATGAGGACCAGCTTGCCCGTCTTCCAACGAAGCGGGAATTGGCCTCTCTCCAAGCATGAACTTAGGAGCCCCTCCAGTCGGGGCCCGAGAGCCTCCGAGGCCAGGACCCAGGCTTTGCCAGGCAAGCCATCGGGTCCTGGGGTGGTATTCCTGGCCTTGAGCCTACGTACCGCCACTCTCAGGTGCTCCCCCGGTCCCTTCCGGGATGTCGTCGTCGTCGTCCTGGTGGTCCGCTTCCGGCACCGCAGGTGGCGGAGCCATAGGCGGGGGCAGCCATAGGGGGGGGATGTTCCCGTCGCGCAGGGAACAGAGCGCTCACCACGTCCTCCACGAGCTGGGGCCGGAGACTTTGCGTCAGCGGGGGGGCCCAGGTGCGGAGTTTATCCCGCACCATCTTGTAAGGGCGCCCCCACGGATCTCTGTTGAGAGTCTCCAGCATCTCCTCACGGGCTCGATCCCGGGCCCGCAGGACAGCCTCCCGGAGGGCGTTCTTCGCCGCTCTGTATCCCTCGTACAGCTCCGCCTCAATGGCTGCCGCATTCGGTGGACGAATGCGGAGCCTGCGATGCCTGGTGTACAGGTGCCGCGCGGCGACACACGCCTCGCGCAGAGACGTCAGCTCACGCGACCACCTGACGCCGGGCGCTTCCTGGCCGGACGCGGGGCATTGCCACGTCACATATCTCGGACATGGCCTCCTGGAACCACCCTGCCTCATCATTGACGTCGGCAGGCCTGTCCGGTGATGACACCCAGGCCTGCACGATCGAGGCTTCCAGGAGGAGCTCCCGGTCCAGCTGCTTCAGCGCCCAACGCGGACCACTCGGGGCCTGTTGGACTGGCGCGCTCGAGGGCTGGGTGGAGACATCAAACCGGATGTACCGGTGGTCGGAGTAGGTCTCCACCCCCTCCATGACACGCCAGTCAATGGCACGCGGCGACAGAGCGGGGCTAGCGAACGAGATGTCCACCACCGACTCGCCCCGCATCCGCACACACGTGGGGACAGAACCCCGATTTAGGACGACCAGGCCTGTCTCTAGAGCCCAGTCTTCCACCATCCTACCCCGCACATCTGTACGACGAGAACCCCAAGCCAAGTTCTTGGCATTGAAGTCCCCGAGGACAAGTACGGGGAGGGGATAACTTCCGACGACGACTGCTCTCAGCTCTGCAAGAGAGTTGTGGAGCTCGGCGAGAGATCGGTTCGGGGAGAAGTACACCCCCACAACGACGAACTCCCCGAACCGTGCTGCTACGCACACCTGACCCCTCCTGACACCTTCAAGGGTCGGGGTACCGGCGGCGGCCGAAGAGATGATGGCCACTGAGCCGTTAAGGTCCGCCACCCAGTCCTCACTAGGCCAGACAAAATACGGCTCAGCGACCACAGCGATGTTAATCGACCACTGCGCCATGCTCTGGAGCAACAGATCCTGAGCGCAGGCGCAGTGGTTGATATTCGCCTGGAGGAAGCTTAATGGGGCCGTTATAGGCATTCCATTTCAGCTTCCTCCACGGGGGGGCCCCTCTGCGGGCGTCGGTGTCGCGGCGGCGGCGGCGGCGACAGTGAGAGCGGTGGCGGTGGCAGTTGCGGCCGCGGCAGAGGCCACAGAGGCGGTGGCGGCTTTGGCCCCTACCCTACCCGCGGCCTTGGCCTTGGCGGGTGGCACGCAGGCCTTGCTTCCGGCCCGGTGATCGGCTGGCTTGCCGGTTGCCGCACATGCATCACAGTGCGGCGTGGCGTAGCAGGTCGCCGATATGTGTCCGGGCTGACAGCAGCGGAAGCAAAGGCCACTGCGGTCAACCTCCGAGGCGCATCTCACTGATACGTGGTGCCCCACGAGACAGCGATAGCACCTCAGAGGTCTGGGCTCCAGCAGCTTAACCTGCGCTGAGACCCAGCCCACCAGAAGCCTTCGGCCCTCCACTATGGTTTTGGCCGCCGTAACAGGGCAGCGCACCGTGGCGGCATGCATACCCTGATGGTCCGGGCGTATGGCTCCTGACCTGACCTGGTCAGTAGTGCACCCCCCGGACCTGGCGACGGCGGCCACCAACTCCTCCTCCAATACCGAGTCGTCCAGACCCATGATGCGCAGATCTGCGCATCTGACGGGCCTTGACACTCGGGCCTCGTCCGCGTCCAGAGACGCTCTGAGCTTCGCAGCCAGAGCGTCCGCGGTCGCGCCACTGGATTCCCCGGGGACCTCCAGCATACGGGCCCCCGTCTGGGTGACTTTGAGCCGGAGGCCCCCAGAGATCCCGAGCTCCCCGAGGTCCACCGCCTCCTTCGCCTTCGCGAGCAGATCGCGGTAGGTAACGCCCTTCTTTTCCGCGTCCGGCTGTAGTGTAATCACTACAGCTGCGGTCTTCGGGGCGCGGAGCCTAGCCGCGATCTTGCGCGCCCTGAACTGGCGCTGCCGCTCCTGCTCTTTGGCCTTTTTGGCTGCCTTCTTCCCCTTCTTTTTATCCCCGACCACCTGCCAACCGGCTTCAGCCGCGGGAGGTGTAGGGATTCTGGGGGGCGGTGACGGCGGCGGCAGCTGGCTTGCCGCTGGCGCTGGCATATTCGCCGCAGGCACTGGGGCTGGTGCAGCCACCATCTGTGCTGCCGCCTTGCCCTTTTTCGCCTTCGTCTTGCCTCTCTTTCCCGTCGCCGGCTTAGCCGGAGCCGGTTCAGCCGGTACCGGTTTTGCCGAAGCCGGCTTTTCAGGGGGGAGGAGCAACTGCAGCCCCGCCCGAGGGCTGACTGGACGGCCCCGGCCTGGATGCGGTAGCCGTGGCCGCCGCGTACGTTGCCGGCCTCGCCCCCGTCTTGTTTGCCCCTAGGGAGGGGCGCAGGACGATGCTCTCCAACACGGAAAACCGATGCTGGAAGGCAGCCAGCTCCTGCCGGACCAGGTTCAGAACCTGGTTCTCCACCGGCACGGGCTGGCTTGGGCGCTGCGTCTGGGGCGCCGCGTGAGAGGCAGGCTCACGTAGACTGGCCAGGTCTGCGCGGAGCTGCTCGTTCTTCTTCTGGAGAGTCTCCATGGCAGACGTCAGGCGGGCCACGTCCGCCCGCAGCTTCGCCACCTCGTCCGCATTAGGCCCGGCCCCAACAAAGTTGGCCTCCGCAGCCGCCATGATGGAGGCGGAGGCCCCGGGAATGGCCTTGAACTTTGAGGAGGACTTTTGCTTGTGGGCCACGACCTTGATCGCGGCCTCCACCTCCTTTACGAATCTGGCCTTACGCTCCACCTCGGAGCCGCCAGTCGCACTCGTCTCTTCGCCTGATACCGTATCGCCCGGGTGGCGCCCCCTCCTCGGCAAGCTTTGCCGCTCGTTCGGCCCTCTGATTGGCATTCCCCTTGCCTCTCAGCCCGCCCCGCCCGTTGGTGGGGATTTTCCGGGCCGAGACCTCGTCTTCACCGGATGATGGCCCCTGGTCGCCATCCCGCCTGGACCGCTTGCGGAAGAACTTACTGTTCTCCGCGGTCCCAGGCCCCACACGTCGAGAGCTCTCTGGGCCTCCCACGCTGCTCGTTGCGGCGTCGGACTCTGTCCCCGCATCGTTCCTCCTCTCCTCTACGTTGCCGTTGCCGGCGGTTTTGTTTGTTTGTTTGTTTTTTTTTTCCATTTTTGTACCCACGATTATGGGGGAATTAAACGTCCACCTTGGCAGAGACCCCTGTACCAAGGTAAGCAGATTTAGAGGATTTATTACTCGCCAGGGGGTCTGCAGGTACCCTGGCGAGGACCGCACTTGCGGCTGATTTGTTCATAGAACCCCGTCAGCCATCCATCCCCTCGCGGTGCGTCGCCGCTTGGGATTCGGGGTAACTTTTTATAGAGGTTTTCTCCCTCGCGGTCCGGGATTTATATCTTAAAATTCCCTATATGAATTTATTGAAAGATATTACTTAGGAAAACAATAAACTAGTCCGGCCTGGGAGTCGAACCCAAGACCTTCATATCATTAATTCGACATTTCTTCAAGATTTAACTAAGCATTTTCTTATTAGAACATTGCTATTGGACAATATGCCTTTGAGACGTTATTCGTCATCGGTTGACTTAATAAACTGAAATATTCTTATAGGCGCGTCGCCAACAACAAGTACTTGCCGGAAGCCGTACTCGAAAATGACCGCGCCAAGCTCTACTGGGACCGGGCCATCATCACAGACAGGACTATTCTTGCGAATAAGCCTGTTATTGTGCTGATGGACCGGGCACAGTCAAGGATATTTTTGATCGACATTACCATTCCGTATGACGAGAACCTCGTGAAAGCCGAAACAGAGAAACGAACAAAATATCTGGACCTGGCTCACGAGGTGACCGACATGTGGGGTGGTCTGCCGACCGAAATTATTCCTGTAGTTGTCTCTGCGAATGGGCTAATCCCAGTCAGCCTCTCGGGTCATCTGAGGCGACTGGGACTCCGTGACGGACCGCTCCGGGCTCAAATGTAGAAGGCGGTGCTCCTCGATACCGCCCGCATCGTGCGCTGGTTTCTTCCCCTTTCTCCTAAACCCTCGGCCGTTTGGTCTTTTCAGCCGAGGGCTTCCATCTGGTCCGGCTTTTATTTATTTATGTATTTTTGTATTTATTTTATTTTAATTATGTTTATGTATATTTATCTTTTCATTTTAATTTATAAGTATATATTTATAGAACCCAATCAGATGAGAAAATTATATAGATACCCCACATACTAATAACACCAATAATACTAATAATACTAATAACAGGTTATTAAGACCAACAACTATCGGAGATACATCCTAAAGGATGGCACCGTCGACATCTGTCGAGCTTGTCGCCATCCCGGTGAGTCACTTAGGCATGTCATCTCCGGTTGTTCGGCGCTTTCTAACTCTGAGTACTTGCACAGGCACAACCTAGTAGCCAGAATTCTTCACCAGGAGCTCGCTCTGAAATACGGTCTCGTGGATCGGAAGAACCTCGTGAAAGCCGAAACAGATAAGCAAACAAAATATCTGGACCTGGCTCACGAGGTGACCGACATATGGGGTGGTCTGCCGACCGAAATTATTCCTGTAGTCGTCTCTGCGAATGGGCTAATCCCAGTCAGCCTCTCGGGTCATCTGAAGCGGCTGGGACTACGTGGTGGACCGCTCCAGGTTCAAATGCAGAAGGCGGTGCTCCTCGATACCGCCCGCATCGTCCGCCGGTTTCTTTCCCTTTCCCCCTAACCCTCGGCCGTTTGGTCTCCCCTGCCGAGGGCCTCCATCTGGTTGGGCTTTTATTTATATATGTATTTTTATATTTATTTTATGTTATTGATATTTATATGTATTTATCTTTTCATTTTCATTTATAATTATATATTTATAGAACCCTACCAGATGAGAAAACTATATTGATACCCCCAATACTAATAATAATACAGCGCGGCCTTTGTTATTGGTGAAGCTAAAAAACTCCGCTCCTTTATGTAAGCATACGCGTTCAGACACACACATGCATCAAACTACGCTCATTTTTACTCAGTACTTCCCAAGGCGCCGTGCAGTAAATTTGCCTTCAAAATGTCCTCCTGTGTAGTTAAATGATGCAAAAACGATCTAAATTAAACAAAAAGTCTGAATCAATATCGTTTTACTCGTAAACACTCATTTAACTATATTTTAATTTGTTATTCCAACACAATTTTGAAGGTTATTCGAAGCACGAATGT
Source organism: Parnassius apollo (assembly GCA_907164705.1). Classification (NCBI taxonomy): domain Eukaryota; kingdom Metazoa; phylum Arthropoda; class Insecta; order Lepidoptera; family Papilionidae; genus Parnassius; species Parnassius apollo. Next base: position 5,141,289 of record CAJQZP010000693.1, read on the forward strand.
CAATGTTTTGAGATTACGTAACGGGAGAATGTTGCCAGTATTTCTTATTTGTAATGGTCCAAGATTTGGGTAATTAATTTTAGGCTAAGTTATTAAAATATATGTAGTTAGCATTACTTTTTTAATTAGTTGTTATTATGTTACATCAAATAGAAACAAGGTAAATATTTAATTTTTTAAGTCGCTGATGTTTCTGTTTTAATTGTTGAGTACTTACAAACTATTTTACTATCAAAAAATATTTATGATTTTAGGCTGCCAGCAAATATTTTAATAAGACATGATTTTTTTACGTGGTGAGCCATACTGCAGTTATACTGTTAGTAGTATAGTTATAGCACGAATGGATCGGCTCGACCGGGGAAGGACCACGCTCTCAAAGAATACCAGCGTAAAATATTAACTTAATGCTGCTGTTTCGTATGGTGAGTGTAGAGAACCGGAGATCCTTTTTAATGCAAACGAGATATTCCATCTTAGTCCTCACTTGTGACAACGCAATTGTATTTTGATTCGTAATCGAGGATATATGTAGATATCTATGGGCCACAGCATACACTTACTATCAGGTAGACTGTATGCTCGTTTGTCACCCTATCCTATAAAAAAAATGAGGAGTAGCTGCTATAAGATTGAGCTGAAATGAACCAAAATGGCAGCCATCCTCTTGACTTGACAGTGGTAGAGCCACGCAGTAGCTATTGATGTCGCATGGATGGGCCAGCTTGAACCGGTGTGGTAGCACAACCTCACAGAATACCTGCGTGAAGTAGAGTTTTACCTCTTCGTTTCGCTTGGGCTGTAGGGCCAATTCCCTTTCCCCCTTAACATTGTAGCGCAATCAAATAAAAACTACCCCAAGAGGGTACCCTCACTCCTGGTGACGGAGAATCCCTCGCTGAGCATCCACGATTAAGCTACTTTACTCTCCCTGAGCGTGGGTGCTTAGGCTGCTCAGCGTATTCTGGTGGAGGGGGGGACGGGAATTCTACTCGCGACTAAAACTGCTACGGGCAAGCGTAGCAATAAGACCAGGGCGACCCCTGTCACGTTATTCGTGAATTTTTGCAACATCAGGACACTTCATTCCAATCTTAATGCTATCAGGTACCATCCGAAGATGGCAAAGCTGGCCTTGCTTTTTTAACCGAGACTCAGACGTCCTCTCCAGCCGATACTTCATAACTCTCCTACCCGGGGTACAAATTAGAACACTCCTTTGTGCCCGCGGCTGGAGTTTTTTCTATTTTGCATTTACTAAAATATACTTTATTCATTTAGAAAAGTCTATTTTTAATTCTATTGATTTTTTTTTCCAACTAGTTTTTTTTAGTATTAAGTTATTTTTTATAATAAACATGTTTTACATTACATTTGTTGTATATATTAGCGATGCTTACATGCTGACTGGACAATGTATCAAGATGACTTTTAAATAATCTACAGACGCCTCCTACGTGGTTCATCTTTTTTTGAATTGTCAAATTATTGAAATTTATTAAAACAGACAGATGTATTTTCGCATTCGCATCGCATATTACTCTTATAATTGTAGTATTATATCTCGATTTTCAGGGACTTTTAAAAAAAGTGGCAACACTTCTCAGACTTACACAAAGTTATAAAATTGGTTACAGTTTCTTTTTTTACTTAATCTGAGCCAAAATATAAGATATTTATTACTTTTATAGTATGAATCAGTCGTCTCGACCGCAGATGGACCACGCTCTCACGGAATACCAGCTAATTGTAAGTTAACATTTACGTGGTAGTGCCACGCTACAGCTCCATTATTGTTGTAGTACGAATGGGTCGTCTCTACCGGTAAAAGTACAAGAAGAAAAAGAGGTTATTTTATTTTAGTTCTTAAAAACAACACATGTACACAAATTAAACACATATTACGACAAAATATAATTAAATCACCGCAATAATTACTGCACAGAATTTTATCACGTGCTCGGCAATGAAGAAAATCATTGCAAAAAAAATATTAAATTTTAGGATATGTAAATTCCACCAATACGCAAAGAGCGTGAATTCTTCCTTGCTCAAAAACTCTCTTTGTGAAACGAAAGAAGGTCTGTGTATGGCAGTGCGGTGATGCATGCATAAGCGTCTGTATAAAATGTATGATTTTATACATTTTTGACATAGTAAATTACACACAGGGAGTCTATATGAGTTCTTACATATTTATTTTAAAACCAACATACATTTTCCACAAAAACAAATACGAATTTTAATTATCTCTTAATTTTATGGTTTTAAATATATCCAAGATTTATAGCATTTTAGCAGATTGCAATAGTTAGCTATAAACTATTGCAATCTGCTTGCTCACTGGAGCATTACGATTGAACTTAAGTGATGTGGCTCAGTTGACTCGGTTTTTAAAGAGTACTTTATGAACGCAAACTTGCAAGAAAGCGATCATAATGTATAATTTAACTTACTACTACTATAATTTAACTAACCTTATTTGTTTTAGGTCTAATAAAAAATATGAATTTTTTTATGGTAAACGTAAACCTGGGAAAAGATGAGAAATCGAAGTACTAAGAGGAGCATTATGAACTTGAGCATACCGCTTCTTTTAGTACTTAAGAGTTTCGTTCTTCTAGGGCAACATCGAAAATCAGCATTTAATATTGAATATAAAAAGTTTAGGCGTCGAGCGATTTGAGACTAATGGGCTTTTTTATAGGATAGGGTGACAAACGAGCACGCAGTCCACCTGATGGTTAGTGGTTGCCGTGGCCCATAGACATATGCATCTATACTCGTTTGGGAATCAAAATGAAGATACGTTGTCAGCCTAAGATGGAATGTCCCTTTTCCAGTAAAAAAGGTCTCAGGTTCTCTACACTCACCATACGAAATACAGCAGCATTAATCTGCTATTTGACGTTGGTATTTTGTGAGAGCGTGGTGCTTCCTCGGTCGATCCGATCCATTCGTGCTACAACTATACAATTAATAAAGCTGCAGCATGGCTCTACCAAGTAAAAAAACCACACGCACATAAATTCTATAGTACCGCGCTTCTATTGGAACAAGGAAAGGAAAGTAATTATAAATAAATAACTTTGATACAATATTGGATAGATATAAAATTTAATAACAATAAATATTATGCTTATTGTCTCATACTATAAGAACAATAAACAATCTAACTGGCTGCAATCTAGGTGGCTGCTAAAGCCTACAGACAACTGTCAAACACTTTTAAATGAAGGAGACAACACGTGTTGTCTCTCAGAACTAAAATAAAATAAAATACCCTCTTTTTCTTCTTTTCTACCAGCGTGTAAAAGTTCACTGCTTCATATTTACGTCTCTGTTTCTAGTTATAATTTGCCTTCATTGGATCTACGATCGCCGTACCAGAAATCTCGCACCTTTGACGCTGCTGACTCTCGCTAGTCATCGTATTTTACGTCTGATGTAGACAAGGTAATTATACTACAAGCAAACGAGAATCATAATATTTTGGCAACCCCACATGCAATGGACCAACTTTGGCCATATATTGTATATGAAACACAGGCATGTTTTATGCGAAATGCCTAACATAATTTAATTGTACTGGTTCTTTTACCCTTCATCCCCGGAACCCAACAGTGGATGCACTGCTGGTTTGGAGCAGAAATGCATAAGTGGGTGGTTCCTAACATGAAGAACTTCTAGATGGAAAAAAGCGCAATCAATTAATTAATTACTTAAGTTAACTGATTTCCATCCATCCTTCCATTTCAGCCTATAAATGTCCACTGCCGAACCTAGGCATCCGCTATAGATTGTTTCATAGGAAGGATTTTGCCATTGTTTTCATGTTTTCCAGGCAGGTTGGTAGCGCCGCTTTTTTATTATTTGGAGTTATTATCGGAAAATTGCTGAAGCCCATCTCCTGCTTCAATTTCAGTAGTGTAGTGGATATTCTTACACCGCCACTTCACGGTAATACTACACTTAACTGATTTAGTTTTAACTAAATTTTCATTACGAAATACTGTTTGCTCATTAAAGGTTTAACGTCTTACCGACAACTAATCTGATTAAATCAGCAAAACTAAATCCCACTGTCCTGTTAATAGTACATAATAGAAGTTACTAAGGTGTTAAAAGGTACATTAAGCGTTTCGTTCCTTATTTTTTGTTGTAAAGTGCTTATTAAGTTTCCCAAGTTAGCTAAGTCACGTAATAATGTCTATAGTAACATTATTAACTCGTACAAATAACCGAATATAGCTTAATGAAAAAATATTTACTCAGAGGGATAGGTGACCTAAAAAATCTTGTTGTCATTTTACTTTTGTTAAATTCACGCATGTACGTGAGAAAATTGTACGGCAGCCCCCCACTAGTGACGACCTGGTGAGTCATAAATGGAAGTCGATGCATGCAGGTGACTCAGCACGGTGCTTTGTGTCATCCTCTGAAGAGGTCTATGTACAGCAGCGGACTTCATAAAGTATGTAATGGTGATAATGATGACGACGCATTTTTGATGTATGGAAAATATGGAATCCATTTCAGAAGATCTATCAAAATACATAAAGTATGTAATGATGTTAATGATGACGACGCATTTTTGATGTATGGAAAATATGGAATCTATTTCAGAAGATCTATCAAAATACATAAAGTATGTAATGGTGATAATGATGACGACGCATTTTTGATGTATGGAAAATATGAAATCCTTTTCAGATCTATCAAAATAAGTTTTTGAAAGACGTTGAGTTAAATGTCCTGATTTGCTGTTCTTTGTACATTTGTAAGTGATTTTTGATTGTGTTAGACCCACGTTGTGGCGTTATATGGTTGTGACAAAATGGTGAAATAACAGTATAATACTGCAGTTTCGACAGTGAGTGAAGGGAACCATAGACATACATAATTAACTGGTAACGAGGAATTATATCTTGACGTGATGATAAAGTTTAAATTGTATTTTATTATATATTATAGAACAACTCTGTAGCTATATTATGGTTGTAGCAAGAATGCGTCGAATCGACTGGGGTAGGACCACACTCTCACAGAATAACAGCGTAAAATGGTAGCTTAATGCTGCTCCGGTTCTCTACATTCACCATATTTCGTATGGTGAGTTTAGAGAACCGGATACCCTTTTTACTGGAAACGAGGTATTCCATCTTAGTCCTCACTGGTGACAAGGCATCTGTATTTTGATTCGTAATCGAGGACAGATGTACAGATGCCACAGCAACCATTTACCATCAGGTGGACTGAGTGCACTTTGTATTTGTCACGCTATCCTATAAAAATCTCTAATATTTACTTTGTAACAAAACAAATAACTTAAAACACCGAGCAAAATATGAAATAACAAGATACCAGAAGGTTAAGCTTCTCAAACAAGTCTGACGTGGACTACGAAACAAAAAGACGTTATCAGATGGTCCAGGCGCGTCCGGACAAATCATGTTAATGAAACAAAATCTTTCTAGTCAAGGTGTGGTCAGGTCGCGTGCTCTTTATTTTAATTATTGTTACCAACGTCAGAAATTTTTAGAAATTTTATTATTACAATGTATAATTTGCTACTTTGCACGAACAATTATTACTAATACTCATAAATATTTGAATAACTATCTACTCAGTAAAACTTCACAAAAACTTAATAATAAACTGTGAAACAGATGCAACATATTTTTATTTCAATTTAAGAAACCCAGTGTCCATCATGTCTTTTGAGAGATAATGGAGACTGGGTACTTATTAAATTGCGAGAGATGTTGAAATCCGATTGATTAGTCTCTCGTAGGTGAATTGCCGAAAAGATTAAGAGGACTATGCGGTACTGTGCATAGTGTTGTCATCTAACTGTATTCATAGTAAACCTTGGTTTGTAATTCCTAGGTCGGTGGTTTTTAATTTCAAAAAATTACGACACACTGTATCCGGTATGTAAAATTTTATGGTGTCTTTATTATATATTTTTTCATTTACATAAATTAACATACTTTATACACAATTAAGTTACTCATAAGTACCGATTCATTTATTTTTTTGTTAATGCAGTAGTTAATTTTTTATAGCTTTTCAAACTTTTACTAATGATGATGTCATGGAGTGCTGAAGAGTTCGCTACATTTGTTCAGCATAACATGCCATGCCATCCCTTATGTTAAGATCTCTAAAAGGGAAAATAGAATTTATCATTAATAAACAACAATATAAAAACGGTTTCAAAGTCAGCATGGCTTATAATTTTCTTTACAACATACCAAATTTCATACCTCATATCTATATTTGGCCAACGCATTTTGTAAATGTGTTTCAATTTTAATCTTCCTTATTAAATCTCTGTGAAAAACATCTCTGGCAAAAGGATAGAGTGCTTTGATAATAATTTTGTTGCTTTGATAATGTTTTGTTTTGCGTGGTATACTAAAAATATAAAATAATACCATATATAAAACCCCAGTTTCACTTAGTAACAGATCTGGAATGTTAACATTTTGGCGAAATAACGGAGATTTTAGTGTAACATTTTACTTTGAAAAGATAATATTAATTTTTACATACACATCGGTCCCTAGATTAAGCCTACTTTCAATAAAAATGTATTGATGTGTGCACTCACAATAACCTGACTGTGCACTGATTAATTAATAAATTAATAAACCTGGATAGAACTATTTGTGAGTTACTCTTAACTGAAAAATTTAAAATTTTTGCAGTACATGCAATATCTAAAGTTAGTTTAGATATTGCATGTACTGCAAAAATTTGTTGATTTTGCTAAATGTTACATAACATTTACGTGGTAGAGCCACGCTACAGCTATAAAGTGTTGTAGTCCAAATAGGTCGGCCGGAGAAGGACCGCACTCTCACAGAATACCATCGTGAAATAGCAACTTAATGTTTTGTTTTTAGTTAGGTGAGTGTAGAGAATCGGATACTATCTTAGTTTACAGGGGTGACAACGAATCTGCATTTTGATTGATTTTTGATTGTCAGAAAGAAAAAAGTAGCCTATGTCACTCTACAGCCTCATTCCCGTGGGAAATTAGAATATGTTGCACAAGTTTGTCCTTCTTTCACGTCATAACAGAGCGTCGGCATGACATGATTTTTGTATGGGGATAGTTCGGTGGCTGTAGAGTGACATAGGCTACAAATTTTTTCAGCGAAAAAACATATCATTCCCGTGGGAAAATCGAATATATTGCAAAATTAAAATCAGCTAGGTGGCGTCACCGTGATTCTACAAGACGGACGACGGTACGATGGTCGAACACAGATCAGAATATCTGGATTATTATGTCTTTTTACCAAAATTAAGATAAAAAATGTATGGATCTTTATTTTTTTTTATTGACCGGAAAGAGAGCGATAAAAACATAAAATTCACCAGCTGATTTTCTTCAAACGTTTTGGTGCATTGTAATTCACAGAATAGGCGATAACCTCGCAGACGATATTAAGTAATCCGTTGATGCTCTGCCTACCCCGCAAGGGTTACAGGCGTGATTATAAATATGGATCAGAAATACTATCACCACCTGTCACGCTTTCACCCTTAACTATTACTTAACTGTGGTAGAAACAGTTCTTAGTAAGCCTTATTAATAAGCCTTAGTAATATTTATTGAACGGAAATGAATACAGTTCTTATATGTAGAAGAAGAAAGAAAAATTGTGCAAAATGATAAGAAAAATATTTTTTGAGAGTTCTTATTAGCTAACGTATACACAGTTTAAATTGATTCCGCTAGATGTCGTTACTAGGTTTTTAAAACGCGGTAACGAAAGTTTCCTGACATGTACTTAACTCCCGCCGTTGAGCCGCGCGTCAACTTATAGTGCATACGGTACCTATACGCTTAAATTGTTTATTTTGCGTAGCTTATTCGACTACCTGCTTTCGATTTCGGTTGTTTGTTATTTGCTTTGTGATTTGGTTAAGGTTGAATGGATTTATATCGGCTTTCATTTTCGGATTTGTGTATTTTCTTGGATCGGTTTTGTTGATTTGGTTGGTATTCCTTTATACATATTTAGAACTCTGGCTTTGATTTTGGATTTTGTTTATTTAGAATCGTGAATTGGTTTTCGTTATTTTAGGTTGTTTAACAATATTTTAAGGGAATATTAATAGTATAGATAGTGTATACGGTACCTATACACTTACTTCTTTTTTCGTTGGTTATATTTATATTGACTACTGCTTTCGATTTCGGTTTTCTGCGATTTGTTTCGTGGTTTGGTTTAAGTTGATTCGATTTTTTTTTTGCTATCATTTTCGTATTCGTGTCGTGTCTTGAATTGGTTTTGTTGTTTTGATTTTAAAAAATATTTAAAAGGAATATTAATTCTTTTTAGATATTTTGGATTTGCTTTTAAAAAAATATATTTAAAGGGAAATTTAATTACTTTTAGGTATTTTAACGTTTTCTTATAAATAAGTTTTTTGTTACTTCATAATGCCTCGCAAACGTAAGTCCAGCTTTTCAAGAGTATCTTCTCAAAGACAAGCGAAAAGATTAGCTCGATCGCTAGAATCTTTAGAAAATCTGAACTGAGAAGGCAAGAACAAGCAGAGCGTCAGGCTGCTTTTAGAGCAACTGAGACACCTTCTCAACGTCAGCAAAGGCGTCTTGAACAGCGAGAGCGTCAGGCTACTTTAAGAGCTTCCGAAACACCTTCTCAATGTCAGGAAAGGCGTCTTGAACTGGCAAAGCGTCAAGCTACTTTAAGAGCTTCTGAAACACCTTCTCAAAGTCAGCGAAGGCGTTTTGAACAGGCAAAGCGTCAAGCTACTTTAAGAGCTACTGAAACACCTGCTCAAAGTCAGCAAAGGCTTCTAGAACAGGCAGAGCGTTAAGCTATTTTAAGAGCTACTGAAACACCTGATCAAAGTCAGCAAAGGCGTCTTGAACAGGCAGAGCGTCAATCTACTTTAAGAGCTACTAAAACACCTGCTCAAAGTCAGCAAAGGCGTCTTGAACAGGCAAAGCGTTAAGCTACTTTAAGAGCTACTGAAACACCTGATCAAAGTCAGCAAAGGCGTCTTGAACAGGCACAGCGTCAATCTACTTTAAGAGCTACTGAAACACCTGCTCAAAGTCAGCAAAGGCTATTCGAACAAGCGGAACGTCAGGCCGCCTTAACAGCCGCGGAAACACCTGATGAAACTCAACACAGACTCATTGAGCAAGCTGAACGTCAATCTACTATAAGGGCATCTGAAACACCAGAACAGACACAGGCGCGAAGAGGTGCAAATGCACAGCTCCAAGCTGAACGGTGACAAAATTTTCAAAGAAACAATTGGTCGGTTTTCAATGACGCAGCATTCAATTATGATCCGATGATTGATTATAAAAATCACAGGTTAGTTTTTATCGCACTGATGGACCAGGCGTGTCGATTTTGCAGCGCTTTAAAATGGAAAGATGAGACCGTATGCATGTGTTGTTCCAATAGCAAAATGTCTCTTTTGTTACTTGGGGAACCAGAAGAACCTTTGAAAACTCTCTTTTTATATGATGCTAATGAGTCACGGCGCTTTTTAAACAAGATCCGGAAATATAACTCATACTTTCAAATGACGTCCTTCGGAGTTGACCGGGAAATAATAATGCCGGGATTTTCGCCTACATTTACGGTGCAAGGACAAATTTATCATAGAATAAGTTCACTTTTTCCAGCTGAAAACGAACAGCATAAATTTTTACAAGTATATCTTATGGGTGACGAAGAAATTGAGGTAGACCGTCGCTGCCAATTTATCCAGGGAGTTGAGAGAGACACAGTGTACAAAATTCAAAGATTTTTGCATGGACGTAACATTTTAGTCAAAACATTTAAAACTGCTTTAGAAAACTTACCTGAAGAGGATTATAAAGTCGTCATTCACGCAGATCGGACCCCTCGAGGAGAGCATGAAAGGCGCTACAATGCACCTTCGATAAACGAAATAGCAGCCGTAATTAGTGGTGATCAATTTTCTTCACGAGACATTGTCTTGCGAGCACGTGATGATACGTTGCAACGGGTAGCCGATACACACAATATTTATGACGCTCTGCAATACCCATTAATTTATTGCAAAGGACAAGAGGGTTATCATTTTCAAATTCCACTCATTAACCCGGTCACAAAGGAGCCTACTCCGAACAAAAAAGTATCATGTATGGATTTTTATACGTATCATAATATGATGTTGTGAGAAAATGATTTTAACCTCTTAGCCCGGTGTAGACAATTATTTCATCAATTTTTGGTAGACATGTATGTGAAGGTAGAAAGTGAACGTCTCCGTTATATATCTTTAAATCAAAAAAAGCTGCGCGTTGAGAATTATATACATTTACAAGATTCAGTTTCTAGCGACGCCAATGTAAGCCCCAGAGATTTAGGTAAAATGGTAATTATGCCCTCATCAGTCGTTAACAGTCCTCGCTACCTACTTGAGTACACACAAGACGCATTCGCCTACGTACGAACTTACGGAAGACCTGATCTTTTTGTTACTGTTGCGCGAATAAGTCGACGTCATGTATCCGGCACTAGCGCCATCTAGTGTCAGGGACGAGAGCGAGGGGAGCTTCCCAGAAAATGACATCACTAGTCTTTCAACCGACAGCGCCATCTAATCTCGGAACGAAGAACTAAGCTTCTAGAAGTCGACACTCGTACTCTCGACCCCTTGGCATGTTTACTTGAATATTCTGGATGTTTCGGTGCTAATTTGTATTTATGGGCGCTCAAGATGCGATCGGGGAAGTATTGAATTTGGCGAGACAAGCGAAGCTTCGGAGCGAAATAAAGTGAATCAGTGTGATTAATTATTAGTGTTTTAAGTTTTAATTGGTGTAAAGAAAATTAAAGTGTTAATTTAGGTAATTCTATCGGCAATTTTTATCGTCACGAACCTCAAGCTCGTAACATTACTTTTACTTGCAATCCCACATGGAAAGAAATAACCGAGGAGCTAATGCCGGGCAAAAAAAGTACAGACACTATTTAGTTGCTAGAGTATTTAGATTAAAAGTACAAAAATTAATGTATGTAATTAACAAAGGGATAACATCTCCCGAAGATGGTGGCAGGAAAGTTACAATCAAATCTCGCTCCGGAGCGTTCGAAACCTTAGATAACAGCTGGATTGTCCCGTATTCGCCCATTCTATGTAAAATGTTTAATGCCATTTAATTGCAATTAAAAAAATGATTACGAATAGCTTCTAAAAAGCAAATTATCAAGCAACAATATTCCGATAAGAAAATGCTTAGTTGAATCTTAAAGAAATATCGAATTAATGATATGAAGGTCTTGGGTTCGACTCCCAGGCCGGAATAGTTTATCGTTTTCTTAGTAATATCTCTTAATAAATTAATATAGGGAATTTTTAAGATATAAATTATGTTACCGGATTTGTTGTGGTTGAAATCATCTTTCCAATAATGTTAATTTAAAGAAATATTAAAATAAAGTTAGAGACCAGGATTTGTTCCCCGGTCGAGATGACCGCTGTGCATAAGTAGAATTAATGGAAATTAATTGCATAAGTATTGTCTTATATGCGTTTGATATGTTTTGTATGAAACAAATGCCTATTTTCTATGATTTATTTATGAAAACATTCACTTATATTGTTTGATAAGAAACATGATAACTGATAAGAATCTGATTAGAAATAGTTTTCAACGTTTGAGAATTGTGTAGAATCATTTATTCACCTAGTATTGTTGATATTAGTGTATACTAAACTTTCCATTTTTACTGATAGTCGATAGCCGTGCAAAAGTTAGTTGTTCAAATAGTGTGAGTTCATAGAAGCACGCTTGCCACGTACTTAGGAGGCCAAATATGTAGAAATTTAAATATTTGCAAATTTCAGCAACTTATGTAAAATGACAACATAATAAGACAAAAAACAAAAATAACAGATGCACTCACGCACGCGTTAAGGTTAAAGTGGAAATGGACAGGACCCATATCACGATACCAAGATAATAGATGGACAATACAAACCACACGATGGAAGGGACCAGTATCTGGCAAAAGGAAAGTTGGTAGACTACATAAACGGTGGGCCGATGACATAATACAGTATGCAGGAAAAGATTGGATGAGCAAAAGTAAAAATAGAGAAATGTGGAATCAGATGGAGGAGGCCTTTACTCAAAGTGGGATCCATATCTCTGAAAATATACACAGTTAACCGTACATACAATAACTAATATGAAATAAGGTAATAATACTAACAACAAGTACTAATCAACATAGAAATGTAAAATGTAGAAACGTAGGGATAAGGAATAAAGAGGCTTTATTATTATTATTATTATGTAAAATGACTTGTAAAACATTTCAGATTGATTGTACGTGTAAAAGAGGTGAATTCTGTGTTATTTTATGTGAAAATTCCTGTGAATAAGTGAAATAATGATAGTTTTGTATAAGAAATTTAAAAGTTAATAGTGAAATGTATAGAGAAAGTGTAAATTAAACTATTGTATTAGTTAAGATATGTATAATTTCAAGTGGAAAACATTGTTTTAACTTTCTATGTTAAATATTTAAGAAATTCCAACTTTGAATATGTGAGTAAAATAAGCATATTTTGTTAAATAAATAAAGGGTTTTTGTGATATGAAAATGTAATGTATATCGTAGTATAGATATTTTTTTGTGCTATCTTTATAAGTAAATTGTATAAATGTATGTCTTATACAAATAAAGTTATTGAGCAAACCGTGAGAGAGTGATAGTACAAATTGATGTAATTGAGTTGCGCAAGCGCACAAATGGCGCGGCTCACTTTCGCGTTTAGCTTCGAGGTAGTTCAGTAAATTGATTTTTCTTGCAAATCATTCGGGGAAAGTGCAAGACCAGCAGTCAATAAAAAGAAGAAAGAAAAAGTATAGGGAAGTGATAGGGAAAAGTATGTAATTACTCTCTCACGGAACGGTTTGAAGATAATTGCTGTTTTATTCCCAAGGAATTCTCCCCTTAAAGTGATACAGTCCATATCGAAGAATTAAGGCGTTGGGACCGGGACGACTTCGGAAGACCCGTAATCCCCGCCTGAACCTATTTTCTGAAAAGGAAGAGGTTATCGCCCTTGTGTGTTACTCCGTTGCGGAGATCACATACGTTGTTCCCGAACTCATCGTAGGCGTTATAGGAGGCCGGATCGAGTGAAGCCTCGATTCCCCCCTTCTGTTTCTTAGTTTAACGTTTGTCTGGTTCCTTTTCAAGTGGTCCTTCGAGCCGGATCAAGGAACCAGCTGTGGACTGTTGATTATGGAAAAAGAAGACCTTCGGAGCCGAGTGAAGATCAGCAACCGAAGGAAGCTGGAGGTTTGAGCTGAAGCAACAGGACCAAAGGCCAGAATACCAGGTCAGCACAGTAGGACCGGATCTGGAACTACCAGAAGAAAGAAAATCAGGATTGCGGCTTGGGGCGTGTGCTCGCATGGGGCACGTATCGCAGCCAGGCGCAGGTGCCTTGTGAAGGCGCTCATCGTGGCCAAGCAGGGCTTGGCATTTTTCCTGTCGGGCAAGCGTGCTCGGCATTTTCCTGTCGGACGATCGTGTCCAGCATTTCCTGTCGGGTCATCAGAGGGTGCAAGAAGAAGAAGCATCCACCGCTGCTGCTGCCAGGCGAGGGTGCTCGTGGGCACCTGACTGCATCGCGGCCGGAAGAGGGCGCCTGGACGAGGCGTCACCGGCGACTGGGCGACGAAGCGCAGCATACATCCCGACTACCTAACGGTGCCAAACGATCGGGCTCTGAAACAACACCTTCGGGTGGAGCAGTTCTATCGAGCGAGACTGCGCTTACACTACCGCTCTTTTTTTTTATAGAAGAGGGGGGCAAACGAGCATGTGGCTCACCTGATGTTAAGTGACTACCGTCGCCCATGATCAACCGCAACACCAGGGGAATTGCAGGTGCGTTGCCGGCCCTTTAGAAAGGAGTAAGCTCTTTTCTTGAAGGTCCCCAGGTCGTATCGGTCCGGAAAAATCACCGGTGGTAAATTATTCCACAGAGAGGTTGTACGCGGAAGAAAACTCCTTTTGAAACGTACAGTGGTGGACCGCCAAGCATCCAGATGGTGTGGATGGTATCGGGACGTTTGCCGTGTAGTGCGTTTACGAAATTTGGCGGCTGGGATTAATCCGAACAATTCCTCAGAGCACTCCCCGTGATAGATGCGATAAAATACGCAAAGAGATGCAACATCTCTTCGCAGCGCCAGTGAATCGAGCCGATCGGAAAGCACTCGGTCGTCAACGATTCGAGCCGCTCTGCGCTGGATGCGGTCAAGTGGAAGGAGCTGGTACTGGGGAGCCCCAGCCCAGAGATGGGAACAGTATTCCATGAGCGGCCGAACCTGCGCCTTGTAAAGTTGCAGGCGGTGTGCCGGCATGAAATACTGTCCCGCTCTGCTGAGCACGCCTAGCTTTTTAGAGGCCAATTTGGCCTTCCCTTCCAAGTGACCACGAAACTGCACGTCACTCGATATGTCGACGCCGAGGATTCCGATACTGGGTGAGGCAACAATGGGAGTGCCTTGAAACTGAGGGGATACGACAAAGGGGTTCTTTTTAGCGGTTAACGCGCAAACCTGTGTCTTCTGGGGGTTAAACTGGACTAAATTTAGTCGCCCCCCAATCCGAGACTCTGTCCAGCAGAGACTCGACTTCAGACACAAGTTTGTCCCGGCACTCAGAGACGTTTTCCCGAGAAATATTGGCTCGGCCGGTGTAAAGAGCATCACCAGTGCTGTCATCTGCATAGCAATGAATGCTACGGGTTTGCAACGTATCATTGATATGCAGAAGAAACAGCGTTGGCGATAGCACGCAGCCCTGTGGAACACCAGCATTAATAAGCTTGCAATCGGAGCTTGCACCGTCTACAACGACCTTGATGCTCCGATCTGCAAGAAAACTGGTGATCCAATCGCACAATTTCTCGGGAAGCCCATAGGAAGGGAGCTTCGAAAGAAGCGCTTTGTGCCAAACCCGATCGAAGTCCTTCGCAATGTCCAAACTAACGGCCAATGCCTCCCCCTTGGACTCTACTGCCTCCACCCATCTGTGAGTTAGGTAGACCAGAAGATCACCAGCTGACCTACCACGGCGAAAACCGTATTGGCGGTCACTAATCAGCTGGTGATCCTCAAGGTACCTCATGAGCTGGCAGTTTACAATGGACTCCATTGTTTTGGTGAACAAGGAGGTGATGGCGATAGGCCGGTAGTTGGACGGGTCTGAGCGGTCGCCTTTTTTAGGGATCGGGTGGACGAAAGCCGTCTTCCATGATTTTGGGACTACGCCTAGGGAGTAGGAGTACCGGAAAAGACGCGTTAAAACCGGTGCTAACTCTGGAGCACACGTCCTCAGCACAATTGGGGGGATTCCATCAGGTCCACTCGACTTATGGATGTCCAGGGAGAGGAGTGCTTTGCAAACCGAGCGCTGAGTGAACTGCACTTCCGGCATGGAGCACTCACACCGCGGGATGGTCGGCGGCGTACTCCCCCCGTCATCGAGAGTCGAGTTAGACGCAAAGAAAGAGCCTAGAAGATCGGCTTTCTCCTTTGCGGTGTGGGCCAGTGAGTCGTCCTCCCTGTGCAGAGATGGAAGAGATGGCTGACAGAAATTCCCCTGGACAGCCTTGGCGAGAGACCAGAATGCACGGGTTCCAGAAGGAAGACGAACTAGTCTCTCGCCAATTCTGCCTATGTGCTCTGACTTTACCTTGGCAATGACTCTTTTGAAGGACCTAGAGGCGGAATTATACTTCTTTTTTAGAGCACTGGTGTTTACATCCCTGGACGCTGATGCGTCAGCCCAGGCTCAGTAGCACTCCTGCTTATAGCATGATGCTATTTTACAGGAGCGACCAAACCATGGCTGAGATTTGCCTCCAATGGGCACCACAGAGGAAGGAATAAAAAGTTCCATACCCTGAAGTACCACATCAGCGACAGAATCCGCAACAACGTTGGGATCGTCCGGCGAGAAGCAAACCCGCCCCCAAGGGTAGGATGCAAAGAAAGACCGCATCCCATCCCAATCGGCTGACCTATAGTGCCAAACACGGCGGCAGCCTGCAGAATGCAACCGCGATTTCAGCGTGAGTGGCACCACACTCCGGACAAGACAATGGTCCGAGGAGCCTAAAGGGGCGTCAACGGAAATCTGATATCCGTCCGGGTGAGAGGTCAGCAGAAGGTCCAACAGGGAAGGTGCATGATCCTCCACATCTGGAATCCGCGTAGGCGAAGTAACCAGTTGTGTCAGACCATATGCCAAGGAAAAATCATGAACAGATCTCCCCGCATGATCGGTTAAACGTGAACCGAGCCATTCGGCGTGATGGGCGTTAAAGTCGCCGAAGATCACGATCTCTGCGGAGGGGATCTGCTGTAGCAACGAATCTGCAGCCATTTGGACGTGGTCGAAGAGTCGGTCTGTTTCGGCATTACCGCTATGGGACCTATAGAGGCACCCGTAGACGCGCGGATGGTCGTCGCTGTGTACGCGTAGCCAAAGGATGGACAGGTCCGAACCTTCAAGTCTGCCGAGGCGTCGAGAACAGATGTCCTCTCTGACGTAAACGCAAACTCCAGCTCGAGGCACAAAGGAGTGTTCCAGTTTGTACCCCGGGCAGGAGAGATACGAGACATCAGCCGGAGAGGACACCTGCGTCTCGGTCAGAAAGAGCAGAGCCGGCCTCGCCATCTCGAGATGGTAGTGGACGGCGTTTAGGTTAGAGTGAAGTCCCCTGATATTGCAGAAATTCACGGACAGCGTGGCAGGGGTCGCCTTGGTCTTGTTGCTCCGTTTGCCCCGAGCAGTTTTAGTCTTGAGCGGAATATTGCCCCCCCCCCCCCCAGAATACGCGGGGCAGCCTGAGCACCCACGCTCAGAAGTGGAGAAACATGGTCGTGGATGCTCAGCGAGGGATTCTCCAGGGGTGCTGGTACCCTCCTGGGGTAGTCTATCATTTAATTCCGCTACCATGTTGATGGGGGGAGGATTTGGGCCTCCGGCCCCCTGCACTCACCAGACGAAACGCGGAAGCAGAGCTTCCACTTCACGCCGGCATTCTGTGAGGTCGTGGTCCCACCCCGGTTTGAGCCGGCCCATACGTGCGACTGCAAAGCTGCCGCGTGGCTCTACCACTATTAACACGCTCAACTGTTTCGTCATATTCCTTGGCGGGACAGTTCCTAAACCTTTCCTCCATTCTATTCCTGCACGACTCCATCCCTGGACGGCTCACCTCGGTAGGCCCCGTTCAGGATTGATAGGGCTGATAGGGCTGTTAGGGTGGTAGTTAGGTTGTAGGGTTGGGAGATAAAGGGGGGAGGGGTAGTGGGGTTAGGTTGGGGTATAGAAGGTTTGTAGGTAAGGGGTTGTAGGAACCTTAGGGACAGTTAGGGACCGTAGGCCAACAATCACCTTCCTGCAAAATGAAGAAGGCACAAGACTAGACAGGGAGAAGTGAAGGAACCAAGACAAGGACAGGGCCCTCAAGAAAAGCTAAAGAGGCGGAACCATCTGGAGCGAGCTACTGCTTCGAGTGGAACAACTCCTTCAAGTGGAGCCACCACCGATACGTCCACATGCACGTGGGACTCAGGGGCGTCCATGGCAACGACAAGCAACAGGACGGACACCAGTGGTACGCAGGCCAGCACCGCACAACAATCCGTTATATCCAGGAGTGAAACGGTAGTCGAAAAAGTAGGTCAAATGACCGAAGAAGCGGCATCGTCAAGGACAGTAATCGGGCACACTAGTGACAAAGGGTCACAGAGAGGTAGTAGGTCATCGCGATCGGCGAGGCTGAAAGCCGAATTAGAGGCGCGGATTAAATTCGAACGCTCAGAGCTCGAACGTTCACAGGCAGCTGCTGCCTTAGCCAAGTCTCAATTGGAGTTGGCACGACTCAAACGAGAAGAGGAGATCGACTCGAGTGAGGATGATGAAGAGCGGAATACTCAGGTGGAACCTTTCGTAAGGAGTTGGGTTCAACAGACCATAATGAGCGCGCCGGTTAGTGTAACGCAACCCGATATTACTGATAAGGAAGCGTGTAAAGGATCACGCCGCAAAGGGGCGGAGATCGAGCGCAACCAAGGAAATTCACAGAAAACACACGCGAGTGAGGTGTCAGAATTGACCGAAGCGATTGTGAGTGCAATAAAGATAGCGGGCAAAGATAAGTCTTCCCAGCTTCATTTCCTCCAGGAATTACCGGTGTTCGATGGAGACCCGGGTGAATGGAAAGTTTTTAAAACGGTGTTTGAAGACACGAGAAGCCAATTTTCAGGGGTGCAGAATGTCACACGCCTTTGGAGGGCATTAAAGGGCACCGCTAAGGAAGCGGTTAAGTCGTTGTTGTTTACTTTGTGTGAACCTGAAGAAATAATGAACGCTCTCGAAAGAAGATTCGGTAGGGTTGAGATGCTCATTTTAGCCGAAATCGAGAATGTAAGACGTATGCCAAGATTGGCAGAAGATTGCCGGAATATAGGATCTTTTGCAAGTCGTATTACGAACGTGGTTGCTACAATACAAGCCTTGAATCAACCACAGTATTTATACTCACCGGAGTTAGTAAACCGCATAGTAGAGAAACTTCGAACTATGATTAAATTTAAATGGTTTGAATATCGAGCTCAGCATCCTTTGGAGCCAGAGTTACAGAAGATGGCCAAGTTTTTAAATTTATTGAGTGAACAATTTGGAACGTCCTTAAGCAATGAAAATGTGCCTGAAAAACGGAAACGTCCTGAATTCAGGAAGCAAACTGTACACACCGTAAAGGGGTCTGTACGCAACCGTTTCAAGAGCGAGCGCTATGAGCGCCGAAGTAATACGAGCGAGCGTCTATAACGCCGAAATAATAAAGGGCACAACCGACAAGTGGTTATGATAACCCAGGAAAAGCCTGTAAGTCGGGTAACACATAAGTGTGTTATATGTAACAAGGAGCACTCTATAGTGAGTTGTTACAAATTTAAGGATATGAATAATCGCGAAAAATGGGAAGCGGTTAAAAAGGCGAAAGTATGTTTCCAATGTTTGTCACCTAACCATAGGAGGTTAGAGTGCAGAGCGAAAAAATGTGGTGTAGAGGGATGTAGAATGGCACATCATCGAATGCTACATCGATACCCCAATAAAAATACCTCGCCGCAAGGGGACGAGGGGGGTAAAGAGGTTCAAATTACAACTGTTAGTACAGTGAATGCACTGGCATATGCATACTTAAAGATTATACCGGTCGAGTTGTACGGACCTAAAGGAAAGGCCAAGACCACAGCTCTTCTGGATGAAGGATCAACCATGACACTCATAGAGGAGTGGATGGCTCAGAAGTTAGCGCCTCGCGGACGTAAAGAAGAATTACGTATTGAAGCCGTGGGAGGTAAGCGAATTAACGACAACAGTTCCTGTCGCTTAAACGTTAAGATAAAAGGCATTTACTCGAAAGACTTAGAAGAGATAAGTGTACAAACAATTAAGTCACTTAACCTTTCTCCGCAGTCAGTAAGCCGAGAATTATTGCAACGGTGTTCTCATTTCACACCGATTAAGGTCGAGTTGATTTATGAGAGGTCCAGGCCTACCATATTAATCGGCCAGGACAATTGGCATCTCATAGTTACTCGTGAATTAATATCAGGAGATAAAAACCTAGCTGTAGCATCGCTCACCAACCTTGGATGGGTTTTACATGGTCACATATCGGGTGGTATTAAACCAATCAAGATTGTTAATCACATTTCCACCAAGAAGGAGGAGGACATGGAGAAGTTAATCAAGGATTATTTTAGTTTGGAATCTCTGGGAGTGTCTGCGCGAAAGCCCGCGAACGACCCAGAAGAACGAGCTTTAAAAATTTTGAACAAAACGGTACGTCGTATACCTAATAATAGGTACGAGACTGCTTTGTTATGGCGCACAGATAATGAGTGCATGCCGTCGAATATAGCGCAGGTTGAAAGTCGCCTGTTTAATATCGAAAAGAAGCTCGACAAAAATAGCGAGTTGAAAAAAGAATATGAGAAGCAAATTGAAAATCTCATCGTTAACGGTTACGCAGAGAAAGCGAACCATATTTAACAGTGGTAGAGCCACGCGGCAGCTTTGCTGTCGCACGTATGGGCCGGCTCAAACCGGGGTGGTACCACGACCTCACAGAATACCGGCGTGAAGTGGAAGCTCTGCTTCCGCGTTTCGTCTGGTGAGTGCAGGTGGCCGGAGGCCCAAATCCCCCCCCCCCCCATCAACATGGTAGCGGAATTAAATGATAGACTACCCCAGGAGGGTACCAGCACCCCTGGAGAATCCCTCGCTGAGCATCCACGACCATGTTTCTCCACTTCTGAGCGTGGGTGCTCAGGCTGCCCCGCGTATTCTGGGGGGGGGGGCAATATTCCGCTCAAGACTAAAACTGCTCGGGGCAAACGGAGCAACAAGACCAAGGCGACCCCTGCCACGCTGTCCGTGAATTTCTGCAATATCAGGGGACTTCACTCTAACCTAAACGCCGTCCACTACCATCTCGAGACGGCGAGGCCGGCTCTGCTCTTTCTGACCGAGACGCAGGTGTCCTCTCCGGCTGATGTCTCGTATCTCTCCTACCCGGGGTACAAACTGGAACACTCCTTTGTGCCTCGGGCTGGAGTTTGCGTTTACGTCAGAGAGGACATCTGTTCTCGACGCCTCGGCAGACTTGAAGGTTCGGACCTGTCCATCCTTTGGCTACGCGTAGACAGCGACGACCATCCGCGCGTCTACGGGTGCCTCTATAGGTCCCATAGCGGTAATGCCGAAACAGACCGACTCTTCGACCACGTCCAAATGGCTGCAGATTCGTTGCTACAGCAGATCCCCTCCGCAGAGATCGTGATCCTCGGCGACTTCAACGCCCATCACGCCGAATGGCTCGGTTCACGTTTAACCGATCATGCGGGGAGATCTGTTCGTGATTTTGCCTTGGCATATGGTCTGACACAACTGGTTACTTCGCCTACGCGGATTCCAGATGTGGAGGATCATGCACCTTCCCTGTTGGACCTTCTGCTGACCTCTCACCCGGACGGATATCAGATTTCCGTCGACGCCCCTTTAGGCTCCTCGGATCATTGTCTTGTCCGGAGTGTGGTGCCACTCACGCTGAAATCGCGGTTGCATTCTGCAGGCTGCCGCCGTGTTTGGCACTATAGGTCAGCTGATTGGGATGGGATGCGGTCTTTCTTTGCATCCTACCCTTGGGGGGCGGGTTTGCTTCTCGCCGGATGATCCCAACGTTGTTGCGGATTCTGTCGCTGATGTGGTACTTCAGGGTATGGAACTTTTATTCCTTCCTCTGTGGTGCCCATTGGAGGCAAATCTCAGCCATGGTTTGGTCGCTCCTGTAAAATAGCATCATGCTATAAGCAGGAGTGCTACCAAGCCTGGGCTGACGCATCAGCGTCCAGGGATGTAAACACCAGCGCTCTAAAAAAGAAGTATAATTCCGCCTCTAGGTCCTTCAAAAGAGTCATTGCCAAGGCAAAGTCAGAGCACATAGGCAGAATTGGCGAGAGACTAGTTCGTCTTCCTTCTGGAACCCGTGCATTCTGGTCTCTCGCCAAGGCTGTCCAGGGGAATTTCTGTCAGCCATCTCTTCCATCTCTGCACAGGGAGGACGACTCACTGGCCCACACCGCAAAGGAGAAAGCCGATCTTCTAGGCTCTTTCTTTGCGTCTAACTCGACTCTCGATGACGGGGGGAGTACGCCGCCGACCATCCCGCGGTGTGAGTGCTCCATGCCGGAAGTGCACTTCACTCAGCGCTCGGTTCGCAAAGCACTCCTCTCCCTGGACATCCATAAGTCGAGTGGGCCTGATGGAATCCCCCCAATTGTGCTGAGGACGTGTGCTCCAGAGTTGGCACCGGTTTTAACGCGTCTTTTCCGGTACTCCTACTCCCTAGGCGTAGTCCCAAAATCATGGAAGACGGCTTTCGTCCACCCGATCCCTAAAAAAGGCGACCGCTCAGACCCGTCCAACTACCGGCCTATCGCCATCACCTCCTTGTTCTCCAAAACAATGGAGTCCATTGTAAACTGCCAGCTCATGAGGTACCTTGAGGATCACCAGCTGATTAGTGACCGCCAATACGGTTTTCGCCGTGGTAGGTCAGCTGGTGATCTTCTGGTCTACCTAACTCACAGATGGGCGGAGGCAGTAGAGTCCAAGGGGGAGGCATTGGCCGTTAGTTTGGACATTGCGAAGGCCTTCGATCGGGTTTGGCACAAAGCGCTTCTTTCGAAGCTCCCTTCCTATGGGCTTCCCGAGAAATTGTGCGATTGGATCACCAGTTTTCTTGCAGATCGGAGCATCAAGGTCGTTGTAGACGGTGCAAGCTCCGATTGCAAGCTTATTAATGCTGGTGTTCCACAGGGCTGCGTGCTATCGCCAACGCTGTTTCTTCTGCATATCAATGATATGTTGCAAACCCGTAGCATTCATTGCTATGCAGATGACAGCACTGGTGATGCTCTTTACACCGGCCGAGCAAATATTTCTCGGGAAAACGTCTTTGAGTGCCGGGACAAACTTGTGTCTGAAGTCGAGTCTCTGCTGGACAGAGTCTCGGATTGGGGGCGACTAAATCTAGTCCAGTTTAACCCCCAGAAGACACAAGTTTGCGCGTTAACCGCTAAAAAGAACCCCTTTGTCGTATCCCCTCAGTTTCAAGGCACTCACCTTGTTGCCTCAGCCAGTATCGGAATCCTCGGCGTCGACATATCGAGTGACGTGCAGTTTCGTGGTCACTTGGAAGGGAAGGCCAAATTGGCCTCTAAAAAGCTTGGCGTGCTCAGCAGAGCGGGACAGTATTTCATGCCGGCACACCGCCTGCAACTTTACAAGGCGCAGGTTCGGCCGCTCATGGAATACTGTTCCCATCTCTGGGCTGGGGCTCCCCAGTACCAGCTCCTTCCACTTGACCGCATCCAGCGCAGAGCGGCTCGAATCGTCGACGACCGAGTGCTTTCCGATCGGCTCGATTCACTGGCGCTGCGAAGAGATGTTGCATCTCTTTGCGTATTTTATCGCATCTATCACGGGGGAGTGCTCTGAGGAATTGTTCGGATTAATCCCAGCCGCCAAATTTCGTGAACGCACTACACGGCAAACGTCCCGATACCATCCACACCATCTGGATGCTTGGCGGTCCACCACTGTACGTTTCAAAAGGAGTTTTCTTCCGCGTACAACCTCTCTGTGGAATAATTTACCACCGGTGATTTTTCCGAACCGATACGACCTGGGGACCTTCAAGAAAAGAGCTTACTCCTTTCTAAAGGGCCGGCAACGCACCTGCAATTCCCCTGGTGTTGCGGTTGATCATGGGCGGCGGTAGTCACTTAACATCAGGTGAGCCACATGCTCGTTTGCCCCCTCTTCTATAAAAAAAAAAAAAAAAAAAATATTTCCATTTCCCCACGCACGTGGTATCTTCCCCTCACTTCGCAGTGACTCATCCACAAAAAAAGAAAATAAGAATAGTTTTCGACGCCGCCGCTAGGACGGGCGGACGTTGTCTTAATGATGCATTGTTAACCGGACCGGACTAATTGAATTCGTTATTTGGCGTTCTGCTACGATTCAGAGAAGGCAGCGTGGCAGTGATGTCAGACATTAAAGAAATGTTCCTGCAAGTGAAAATCCGGGAAGAAGACAGGGATAGCCTTCGACAAGCGTGACGCGCCACCGGAAGAGTATAGAATGACGTCTCTCATATTTGGAGCGGCGTCATCACCATGCATCGCTATGTATGTGAAGAATAGGAATGCGCAGGATAACGCACATATCTATCCAGAAGCAGCTTCCGCTACGGAAAGCAATTTTTATATGGATGACTATCTACAGGCATTTCCCGACGTGACCACGGCCGAAAGGATAGTAAACGATATGTATGAATTACATAAACGTGCTTCTTTCCAACTGAGGGGATGGGCTAGCAACCGACCCGAGGTTTTATGTAAAATGGAAAATAAATATAAGAGCGACAGTGCTTCACTGGGAGATAAGGAGCACACAGAACGCACTTTAGGTTTGATCTGGAATATCAAACGGGATATAATAAGTTTCTCCATAAGGCTTCGTAACACACCGGAAGAGGTGAGGGAAGGTTTACGATCGCCTACGAAGAGGGAGATAACTAGTGCTGTGATGTCGGTCTTCGATCCTTTGGGACTCGCATCACCCATAACGATTCAAGGGAAGTCGCTGATTAAGCAAGTACGGAGGACAGGCATCTCTTGGGATGAAGAAGTTACACACGAATTACACGTGTTATTTTGTAAATGGATATCGGAAGTGAAGAAATTAGGTCATTTAGAAGTACCTAGACCCGTTGCTGAAAGCGTCGGCAAGGGAGAATTACGCACCTTCACGGATGCTAGTGAAAAAGCATACGCTGCCGCGGTGTATTACGTCACCACGGACGAGCTAGGAGAAAGGCGGATTACGCTGATCGCCGCAAAGGCAAGAGTAGCACCGCTGAAACCAATTTCTATTCCAAGGCTATAATTGCAAGCAGCTCTTATGGGCAGCAGATTAGCTGCATCAGTTATTAAAGAGAGCAAGTACGAGATATCCTAGAGAGTATTTTGGACGGACTCACGTACAATGTTAGCGTGGATTAAGTCAGATCCTCGCGCTATTAAACCATTCGTTGCTCATCGATTGGCTGAGATCGAAGATCACAGTAAACCATGTGAATGGTGATGGGTTCCAACGTCACAAAACGTGGCAGACGACGCCACTAGAAATTTTCCTTCCACCTTCGATGTAAGTCATCGCTGGTTTCAAGGACCTGAATTCCTCAGGAAAAGTCCTGATTTATGGCCCAAACAAGTGGACACCATAAATAGCTTAGAAACAGGTGAAGAAAAATCGCCGAAAGGCGTAAATGCGCTGAGAAAGCAAGAACCGTTAAGTCTACCCGACTACGGACGATTTAGCAGCTTTAAGAAATTCCTTGAGGCAACTACACGCACCTTACAAGCGGTAGAAAAATTCAAGAGTTTAAGAAAGTCGGTTAAAGGACCCGACAACGCAGCCGAAAAGTCGGTTATGTGTTCCAACGAAGTTTTAGCAAAGTCGGTTAAAGGACCCGATAGCGCGTTGGACATAGCGCTCTTGAAAAAAGCTGAATTATTAATTTGGAAGTTCGTTCAAGACGAATTTTTTCATTTGGAAATAAATTGCTTGAAAGCAGGCAAAAGCGTTGAAAGAAGTTCACGCTTAAGTAAATTATCTATGGAAATAGGAGAAGATAACTTACTCCGTTTAATGGGCGTTTACCTTTTAAGTCTAATTTGACCGAAGAAAGTAGAAAACCTGTCGTATTAGACGGTAAACACGAAATCGTTAAAATGATGATTAGAGAAGTTCATCATCATTTTCCACATGCCAATCACCAGACGGTGATGAATGAGGTGAACCAAAAATTTTATGTCTTGAACCTGCGTAATGTGTACTACATTACTATTTATTATTTTATTATACATTACTATAGTACGAAGTGTGTCACATCATTGTCAGTGGTGCAGGACATACAGGTCAAAACCGCAGAACGTGCCACAAGGAAATATTCCTCTGGAGAGAATAGCTCACAATGAACCACCTTTTACATGTTCAGCCGTAGATTATTTCGGACCTATGAGTGTGACTATAGGAAAGCGACACGAAAAACGTTGGGGTGTTTTATTTACGTGTCTGACCATCAGAGCAGTACACCTAGAATTAGCAGCCTCATTGACACCAGCGTCAATGATAATGGCATTGAGGCGATTTATCGCCAGAAGAGGAAAACCAGCCGTTATATACAGCGATAACGGGACAAATTTCAAAGTTGCGAATAATGAATTATTGAAAGCATGCGAAGAATGCTATGAGGGCGTGAAAAATGAGTCATTTAAAAAATATATTAAATGGAAATTTATACCTCCGGGAGCACCGCACATTGGTGGCGCCTGGGAGAGGTTAGTAAGATCGATTAAAATTGCGTTGACCGCTACGCCTAAAGAAAGGAGCCCGCGAGAGGAGGTTCTGCATACGTTGCTTTTGGAAGCAGAGCATACTGTAAATTCCAGACCTCTGGTAACATTCAGTATGGATAGTCCTGAAGAGGGTTTGACACCCAATCATTTTCTTCTGGGACGCTCATGTGGTGATCGACCACCTGGATTATTTTTAGAGCAACATCTGACGGGTCAACTCAATTGGAAATCTGCACAGAGGTTAGCCGACCATTTTTGGACAAGATGGCTAAAAGAATACATGCCTACTTTACAGAACAGGTAATAACGGAAAGTTTATGGAGCCTAAAGAAGGTGATATTGTCTTGATAATAGATCATTCATTGCCACGAAATACGTGGCCGAAAGGCAAGATTAGTAGGACGCTACCGGGACTAGACGGTCACACTAGAGTGGTTGACGTCATTACTAGCACAGGTATCTTGAGGAGACCTACAACCAGAATAATAGTCCTGGTACCCGCGACGCCTCCCAAATGATGGAGCTGATGCACGGGGGGGGGGGGGAGATTGTTGGCGACGCGCCTATAAGAATATTTCAATTTATTAGTTAACCGATTACGAATAGCTTCTAAAAAGCAAATTATCAAGCAACAATATTCCGATAAGAAAATGCTTAGTTGAATCTTAAAGAAATATCGAATTAATGATATTGTTACGAGCTTGAGGTTCGTGACAATAAAAATTGCCGATAAAATTACCTAAATTAACACTTTAATTTACTTTACACAAATTAAAACTAAAAACACTAATAATTTAAACACACTAATTCACTTAATTTCGCTCCGAAGCTTCGCTTGTATCGCCGAGTTCAACTCTACCTCGATCGCATCTTGCAGCGCCTATATATTTAAATTAGCAAATAAATATCCAGAATGTTCAAGTAAACACGCGCAAGGTATCGAGCGTTCGAGTTTCGACTAGGCGCTGTCGGTTGAGTGATTTGTGATGGCATTTTCTCAATGCTCCCCTCGCTCTCGTTCCTGACACTAGATGGCGCTATTGTATCGTTGACTTGAGCGCGTAACACTGCCCCCTCCTAAGACATGCTCGTCCCGAGCATTATCGGCCCCATAATAACGCGCCAAGCGATTCACATGGACGATCTTAGGAGTCCCTCTTGCGCCTTTCTGTAACGGCTCCGCAATGTCAAGGGCTGTCCTATCCCGTGGTGCACCAACATTGTACAATTTCGGTGTTCCTCTACTACGTGTCTGAGGTCCCCGCACGGCCGCACAACTTGTATATGTACGACACCAATCCTCGACATCGTCACGATAATGGACCCAGTAAAACTGTTCTCGGACCTTCAGTAGAGTTCGTTTAACTCCCAGATGGACT
Source organism: Parnassius apollo (assembly GCA_907164705.1). Taxonomy (NCBI): domain Eukaryota; kingdom Metazoa; phylum Arthropoda; class Insecta; order Lepidoptera; family Papilionidae; genus Parnassius; species Parnassius apollo. The sequence goes on from CAJQZP010000693.1 coordinate 5,168,748, forward strand.
CTTGAACGACCATTATGGCACAGCTGTAGAACATTCGGCACTTTAGCTTTAGGGAGAACCATTTGCAAACGACAGCTGTCTCTTCGACCATTGTCCCATTTACGGCACAGGACTTCATCCTGAATCAGCAAGCTGTCCCATTGGGCCCAATAGCTTTTCGTAGTTGAACTCATCGCTGAGACGTCCTTCCACTTAGGCTTGGTAGCACGGGCCTTCATCCATCCCAGAATCGGCTTGATGTCCGGATCTTCCTGCTGTGCATGTCGTAGGCTGTCCTTCCACCCGTTGCTGAGGTGGTCTGTCCTGAGCATCCTCACGGATACCACCTCCTTACTCTCTTGCCTACTACAATGGTTGCAATCTTCAGGACAAGGTCTTCTTGACAATGCATCTGCGTTGCCGTGAGATTTCCCGCTGCGATGTTCGATAGTAAGGTCGTATTCCTGCTGCTGCTGGGCGGTGCTATTAGCCGCACTTCCTTTCTGAGACCGTTCACCTTCCCTTCCTAGGGTGTGCTTGGGGCAGCTGGACCGAATATGGCCCCTTTCCCCACAACCATAGCACCTGGGGCTGTATCCTTTATTGTGGTCGCGAACCGTAACTGCGGCAACCACCCTAGCGCTAGGGGAACGACGATCCTGCCACCGCCAGGCGGTGCCGTTAGCTGCACGACCCTCTCGAGATCGATCAATTCTCCCTTTCCACGGTTCTCTTAGGGCAGCTGGATCGAAGATGGCCCTTTTCCCCACAGCCATAGCACCTTGGGCTGTATCCTTTGTTGCGGTCGCGAACTGTAGCTGCTGCAACCTCCCTGACGCGATGGGAACGATGATCCTGCCGCACGGCTTCCACTTCCAGTGCATGGGTCAAGGCGTCCTTAAGCGTCTCGTGGTGCCCGAGCCTCACAGCAGCTCTGACTTCCAGGTCGCGGATGTCGTCGATGAATGTCTGCACCAGGTTCCCTTCAATGAGCGCAGGTACAGACCGGTATGCTTTTCGCACCAGCTTCTCCACTTCTAGAGCCCACTGCTGCAGGTTTTCGTTGATGCGCTGCACACGATCTTTAAGCTGCGCACGAAAGATGTGTTCCAGGTGAGCGTCGCCATATCTCGCCTCCAATGCCTCAAGGAGTTGCTCGTAAGTCACTTCCTCACCGAGAGCTTCCAGAACTGTTAAGGCCTGGTCGCGCAGGCCTAGTGTGAGAGCAGTCATGGCCTGACTTTTATTCCAGCCGTTCGCCTTCATAACAGCCTCGAACTGGATTTTGTAGGCTGACCAGGAAGAAGTCCCGTCGAATGGTGGCACCTTGAACCCACGTAGCGAAGGTGTAGTAGCTACTACAGGAGCTGTAGTTCCATCCCCCAGTTTGAGGTCGTCCAGCGTTTTCTTCACGTCAGCCATCACGTAATCAACCCGATTGTTTACTTGGTCGATTTGGGTTTTAGCTTCCTTGATTTGGGTTTCAGCTTCCGACAGGCGGTTGTCATGTTGAGCAACCCTATCCTTCACCTCCCTAATCTCTTTCCCAAAGTTAGCGTGAATGTCCTTCACGAGGAGCATCTGCTCTTCCTGTCGGCGGGCCTGTTCCTCCTGCTGCTCTTTCAACCAACGGGCCTGTTCCTGCAGCATCACCATCAGAGCACCTAAATCGGGTGCTGCAGATGTAGGAGCTACTGACGGGCCCGCAGCCGGCGGCTGGCCCTCCGACGTCTGCGGCGTTGCACCACCAAATCTTCTTTGGTCCGTTTCCTGCTGGCGTTGATTTCGAGTACGGACACCCTCCGTTTCCTCCTTAGGTAAAATCGGCATGATTTTATCCCACTTCTGACAACAAATTGTTACGAGCTTGAGGTTCGTGACAATAAAAATTGCCGATAAAATTACCTAAATTAACACTTTAATTTACTTTACACAAATTAAAACTAAAAACACTAATAATTTAAACACACTAATTCACTTAATTCCGCTCCGAAGCTTCGCTTGTGTCGCCGAGTTCAACTCTACCTCGATCGCATCTTGCAGCGCCTATATATTTAAATTAGCAAAGAAATATCCAGAATGTTCAAGTAAACACGCGCAAGGTACCGAGCGTTCGAGTTTCGACTAGGCGCTGTCGGTTGAGTGATTTGTGATGTCATTTTCTCAATGCTCCCCTCGCTCTCGTTCCTGACACTAGATGGCGCTAGTGTATCGTTGACTTGAGCGCGTAACAATATGAAGTCTTGGGTTCGACTCCCAGGCCGGAATAGTTTATCGTTTTCTTAGTAATATCTCTTAATAAATTCATATAGGGAATTTTTAAGATATAAATTATGTTACGGATTTGTTCCCCGGTTGAAATCATCTTTCCAATAATGTTAATTTAAAGAAATATTAAAATAAAGTTAGAGACCAGGATTTGTTCCCCGGTCGAGATGATCGCTGTGCATAAGTAGAATTAATGAAAATTAATTACATAAGTATTGTCTTATATGAGTTTGATATGTTTGTATGAAAACAAATGCCTATTTTCTATGATTGATTTATGAAAACATTCACTTATATTATTTAATAAGAAACATGATAACTGATAAGAATCTGATTATAAATAGTTTTCAACGTTTGAGAATTGTGTAGAATCATTTATTCACCTAGTATTGTTGATATTAGTGTATACTAAACTTTCCATTTTTACTGATAGTCGATAGCCATGCAAAAGTTAGTTGTTCAAATAGTGTGAGTTCATAGACGCACGCTAGCCACGTACTTAGGAGGCCAAATATGTAGAAATTTAAATATTTGCAAATTTCAGCAACTTATGTAAAATGACTTGTAAAACATTTCAGATTGATTGTACGTGTAAAAGAGGTGAATTCTGTGTTATTTTATGTGAAAATTCCTGTGAATAAGTGAAATAATGATAGTTTTGTATAAGAAATTTAAAAGTGTTTTAATAGTGAAATGTATAGAGAAAGTGTAAATTAAACTATTGTATTAGTTAAGATATGTATAATTTCAAGTGGAAAACATTGTTTTAACTTTCTATGTTAAATATTTAAGACATTCCAACTTTGAATATGTGAGTAAAATAAGCATATTTTGTTAAATAAATAAAGGGTTTTTGTGATATGAAAATGTAATGTATATCGTATAGTATAGATATTTTTTGTGCTATCTTTATAAGTGAATTGTATAAATGTATGTCTTATTCAAATAAAGTTATTGAGCAAACCGTGAGAGAGTGATAGTACAAATTGATGTAATTGAGTTGCGCAAGCGCACAAATGGCGCGGCTCACTTTCGCGTTTAGCGTCGAGGTAGTTCAGTAAATTGATTTTTCTTGCAAATCGTTCGGGAAAAGTGCAAGACCAGCAGTCAATAAGAAGAAGAAAGAAAAAGTATAGGGAAGTGATAGGGAATAGTATGTAATTACTCTCTCACGGAACGGTTTGAAGATAATTGCTGTTTTATTCCCAAGGAATTCTCCCCTTAAAGTGATACAGTCCATATCGAAGAATTAAGGCGTTGGGACTGGGACGACTTCGGAAGACCCGTAATCCCCGCCTGAACCTATTTTCTGAAAAGTAAGAGGTTATCGCCCTTGTGTGTTACTCCGTTGCGGAGATCACATACGTTGTTCCCGAACCCAACGTAGGCGTTATAGGAGGCCGGATCGAGAGAAGCCTCGATTCCCCCCTTCTGTTTCTTAGTTTAACGTTTGTCTGGTTCCTTTTCACAGCTAGTATTTTATATAAAAGAAAGACACTGGTGTCCGTTTCCTGGTCTGATTCCCTCTGCCGCCTCTTACGACACCCACGGAACAATATTTGGTAGTGGATATTCTTACGTCACCATTGCACGGTCAAATGCTACATGACATAAATTAAAATATATAATATAGTATGGGGGGTTTCCAATTAAATATAAAGTTTCCGAGCGGCAGAGCTTTGCTAGGCGTTATAAAACATATAGCTTCCTCAAGGACGACATTTATCTGTATAGTAAAACATTGTTTAAATCAAAAATGTTATAAAATCATTAGAGTCATTTCCGAGAAACCATTACATATCTATACATACTCGTATATACAATAATTGGTCACTTAAAGTACATATATATGATTCAATAGTATTAATGGATGCCTGACGACTGTAAAATGACAGGTCAACAATTGCTAACGGTCTATAGTCGATTACTGAAAATACTATATAAACTTTTGTTGGTTAGAATAAAAATGAATAATCAATTTCTAATTATCCAACAAAACGCGAACTTATGTTGTACGAGGAAGAAAATTAAAATAAATATTTACGTGGTTTAATAAAAAAATAAGAAAATAACCGTTTGATGAAATGTGTTGCTGACTGTTGATTGTCATAATGGTACTATATCATTGTATATACTTTTAGTTAAGCTTTCACATTACTAATACTTTTTTACTTAAAAATTTATAGTTATATGGTTTTTATAAGCAACAGGGTCGAGAGTCGGCTCGGCCCAAAAGAAAACAGTCGCAGCAACAGCTATTAGTCACTTAACCCTTTTCTATAAGGATAATATATGGCTAACTGGTCTTATAATAGTTTTACTTTTTGGACAAGTGTATCCATATTTCAAAAATTTATACTCGTATGTTTTACTTTATTAATAAGTAGATATAGAGTATACTTCAATTTCAAGATTTAAGCTTATAGTTTTTGGTATTTTCTGATCTTTTATTTTTAATTAAATAATGTTTGTTCACGCAGCAATAAACCTAAATCTTATTTAAAGTTCCATTTTGTAATAAATATTTACATAAAATATTAAAATATATATAATAACATTAGTTGTTAATGACAAGGCGTTAAACAAAACCAAAAGGTTTCTTGCCTGTTCTTCATTAAAGAAGGTTTTGTTTTTCGAACCGGTGTAATTTTTGACGTTAATATATCACAAAAGCTTTAAGCAAGCCTTATTTGAAAAAAAAGCTATGACTTTGACTTTAATAAATGTGTTATAAGGATTCTCTAAATTTCCTGTTGACAAGTAACGTAAATAACTACGTATATACTCTTAGGCAGGGCAGCAGCTTATATGAGGTGGCATTTTGGCAAAAAATAAGAATAACTTTCACTGACGAGTAATGGATGTGAAGGAAGCGAGAGAGGTGTGGCAGGATTTTTACGTGGTAGAGCCATGCTGCAGTTATATTAGTAGTAAAGTTGTAGCACGAATGGGTCGGCTCGACCGGGGAAGGACCACGCTCTCACAGAATACCAGCGTGAAATAGTAGCTTAATGCTGCTGTATTTCGTATGGTGAGTGTAGAGAACCGGAGACCCTTTTTACTGGAAACGAGGCATTCCATCTTAGTCCTAACGGGTGACAACGCATCTGCATTTTGATTCGTAATTGAGGATAGATGTAGATGTCTATAGGCCACAGCAACCACTTACCATCGGGTGGACTGTGTGCTCGTTTGTCACCCTATTCTATAAAAAAAAGGATCGTGTCGAATGGAAATCTGTATAGTCTCTGCCTACCCCTCTGGGTTACAGGCTTGAATGTTAAGGTTTGTATGTACTTATGTCATACATTTGCCAAAAGTATAAAAATCAATATTTCGTTTTAATTATTTTTAAGGAGTATTAGTATACTACTACTAGGACTGTATGGTAAGGGGTAGCATTTTTTGGCTATAGTGGCACCGGAAGGGCAACAAAGCAAGCTGCGCCACTGCACCGCTGGGATTGTTAATTTTACAAGCTAATTACCACGTGACTGGCAATTATGGAAAATAACAGAAAATTACATGTCTGAGAAATAAAATATATTACAATAGGACGCGTAGTAAGGTCGTTTGACACGCACGATAACGTCTACAACTTTGTTAAGGTATATACTGGGGTTATAATTTTCCCAGTAATTTGCTATTAAGTGTCTCCTCACTTACGTTTGCCTTATGGGATCTACCGTCTCCCTAGAGGACGCCCGGCTTTTATCTGTACAGGGGTTCTAGCAGAATAAACAAATAATAATGAAACATTTGATAAAGAATATACACTAGCTTCAAAATTTAACAAATTAAATAACCTAAAATTACACGACATGCGGAAACTGAAACAGGAGCAGCCCATCATCTTTCTAATAACGTCATAATAAAAATAAATGCAGTTGCTAACCCGCTTGGTAATCGTCGCAACTATACCAACTATGGGGGACTATGAGACAATCTATGGGGGAAGCCTATATTCACCAGTGAACTTTTGATAGGCTGTGCAGGGTTTGATAGGCTGTGCTGGGTTCGGGATTATCTTTTAAAGAAACCATACAATTAGTAGAGTGGTTACCGCACGTCTGAGTCATTTACAAAATTTGAAGTTTTGAAACATCTTCTCACCTGTCACTTTTTTATTTTATTTTGTAGCCTTTACTCGAGTAACCCATAAATACGCATTTTGCAAAAGTTTTTATAAACTTATTTAAAAAATAATGTGCATGTAATTATGTATACACGTACAAACTGAAACTTCTCTACGACATATCATTCTTCTTTTAAAGGGTTTTTTAATTGGCGCGGGTAAATTTTGGCAGCGCGTTGCGGCCATTTGCTGTTTTGGTGCTTCAACGGGGAGCACGGCAGCTGTTTCCGAAATATGTAGTACTTACCGCAATAACTTCAAATATTTGTGAAATATACCTAATTATTTGTTTTAGAAGCTCGTTTTTTTTCTGAAACCGTCTTATTAAAAGTACAAGTTCGAGTATTTATCCCTATTGCAATGTTAGTTTCTTAAAAATTGCAGAACTAAACGTTCAAACATTTGTGGCGATACAGTACTGAGAATTGCGGCGTCGTAAAATGTACGGGCAACACACGACACTCGACACTCGGCATGAACCAAAGCATGATGCACAGATGCTGGAATTAAAGTATTATATTATTGTTTTTCAGTATAAGTATGATTTAGATTGTAGTCCAAGTAAGATATAGACGTAAGCTTGAAATGCATTAAAGTACTTCGCCTGGAGTCATTCTTTCAATGTGTTTCCAGTGATGTGCCAAAATGATGTGCCAGTGGTCACAGAGGCAAGAACGTACTTCTTTATTCATTCTTTACAGCCTAACAAAAGTACGCTACTGAACATAGGCCTCCCCCATAGGTTACTTCATAAGGCAAATATTTGCCATAGTTGCCACACTTGGTAGGCAAGTTCGCAATTTTTAATTATTTTAGTTGTTATCAGTAAGGTTGTTGTTTAAGGGCTGCTGCGCATCTGCTGTTTTATATATCTATATCTCCTGTTACGATACCCACGGAATGGACATGGTGTAGTCGATTCCTTTACGCCACCACTACATTATTTAGTGGATCACCGTTCCCTCGTTTCAGATTCATCATTAGTGTCATTCAGATGTCTTTGCGCAGTAGAAATCCTTTTCTTTACCTTGAAGGAATTGTGTACACGCTTTATCCTTTATTTTATTTTAAAACCCGTTACCCCAGCACTTGGATTTTTTTTCGTACTTCTAAGGCAGTTTACGTAGTACTCACTGGATGCGAATAGGAGGCCTTTACCCTCCTTTGAAGAGGGGTTCTTGCAATTGTACATATATACCCAAAAAAGACTGACTATAATTAACCAATTCTACACTTAAAATTTTAGAAAAATTTAATTTTAAAATATTATCAGCATTTATTAAATTTTTAAAATGCATTCTCATAATGGCCTAAGACAACTACTAGAAGTAAGAAATAATTTACTGCAATTAATTAATGGAATTGAAAGTCTCTTGTTCTAATACAATCACCTAACTATCAAAAATAACACCCACGAGCACAAAAAAGCTAAGTTTTGTAATACTAGATCAATTAATTTTTGCATGCACACTGTTTTAAATTGTATATCTCTATTACTGTGAAGCAAGCAATAAAAGGCTTGTTTATTTATTTATATATTTCGGGCTGTTTACGTACATAAATTGCACAAGGCCAAATATTTTTGAGGCGGAACAATTATTTGTAAACCATAAAAATACTTGTTGGGCGTGTGATTCACGGCATTTAGCGTTACTACTGCGTCATGGATTCGTCAAATACATATGTACATAGTTGTTAGTAATTTTTTCATTTAATACTCTCTATCAAAGTCAACTGCTGAACTTGATAACTATGGCATAGTTACCGCGCTTGGCTGGAGGGTCGACAACTGCAGTTTTTCAATGTCTGGTTATTACTAGTTATAACCAGACAAGATAATGTTTAATACGATGCTGGCCATTTTCTGGTTTCTTCCCTTTAGTTGCCTCTTAATAAACGATATAGGGTAGTACATATTCTTACACGACCTCTACACAGAATACGTAGGTAATTATTTCTGAAATCTGTAATAAAATACTTTTTATCTCAATGATTTTGTAATAACTAATTAACCTCTCAAACGGCGAGCGTCCAAATTTGACCGCTTCGATATTCCGTCAAAATTCAAGAGCTCAAATGTGACCGCACCCACCCACAGCATTTTAACCCATTAATACTTATGTTTAAAGACTACTTTTCTATGAAGAAGTTTGGCATTTTAGAATTAATATGAAATTTTCTATCCTCTAGTGGAATAAAGTCAGTTATTCCATGGATATTTATTCATACGTTCATTTCGAACGCCATTTTCGTATGAATGTTATTTTGTTGATTGTTGGATTTTTCAAGTGTTTTTATCAGTGTTTTAGTACAGTGATTTATTATAAAATTGTAATTAAAGTTTTTATGTCAACATAATTTATCTTTTTACGTAAATAAATTCGAGTAATATATATAGAAATAATTGTGATTTTCACGCTGCCGACATACACTTGGTATCTTTTATTTTATTATCCAAATACAATAAAATATTTTTGTAATGAAGTAAACCCTGACTTTTGCTTATACCACAGGATAGGGAATTTTGTATAGATTTTATATTGCTAAAATCATAGAAAAGTAGTCTCTAAATATAAGTTTTAATGGTTTAAAGTGCTGTAGGTAAGTGCGGTCGCATGCGAGCGTTCGGGATTTGCCAGACGCATGCGACTGCATGGGATTTTTATAAGGATTGAAGGGTTAAATAAAAAAGGTATCGTTCCATCAGGACCCTACAAAATTACATTCGGTATCTACAGATATGTCCGAAGTTAGTAAATTCAGTTTTCGTTTCATACTTTACTTTGCATTTAAAATAAAGGTCTAATATTTAATCTATTAACACTGCAGAATAAGGTCGTAGTCGAGTAGTAGAGTGATGACAGCTAGGGCCCTAGTACAGCAGTGACTATGATGACATATGATATTAAAAGATAAAAGTTTTTTGTTCTTGTTATTTCGCCATAAAACGGCATTATTACTATATCACCGCATGTTTACGCCTCGAAATATTAAATTCAATATAACATAATGATCTTACATACAAACTTTATTTTGGCCGAAGAAAACTAATGCTATTATATATATAGTAAGTTATTAGCAACGTTGTGCTTCATTTAAACACAATTTGAAAATGGGTGTAATATCCCCCATATCTGAAACCTGTACCTAATAAAATAATTTGTATCTCAATGATTTAATGGTAAATAATTGAATAAAAAAAAGTCTCGATCCATTATTAACCTCGTTTTCGTTTCATACTTTACTTTGCACTTAAAATAAATGTATAATATTTTATCTGTTAACAGCGCAGAATAACGTCATAGCCCACCTACAGTTATTTTTAAAAAGCCTGCACAAAACACTCCATTTGAATGCAAATCCAATGCCGTAAATCCTCAGTTAGTAATGGTAGCGGACGCAATAAACAAATCGATTCTGAAACGCAAAATAAAAGTAACAGAACAATTCGGAAACTATCCAACTAGTTTGATCTCATAAAACTTTAAACAAAAAATTCATCATCCGATAAATGAAACCTAGACACAGGTATCAGCAAGCTCTATTCATTTAATTTTGTAAGAAATAATTCAAAAACAAAATAGCTTACTTCCTCTTAACTTAAAAACTTTGTGGATTGTTTGTAGATAAATATAATTAGAATTACATACGTGGGAGAAGTAATTTCATAGAAATTGCTCACTGCAGTATTCTATTCAGAAGGGTATAGTCAGTATTATTATAGGTTGTGAAATATTCCATCTTAGTCCCCAGATATTACGGTCTCTCACGAAGGCTGTCCAGCGGAATTTCTGTCAGCCATCTCTTCCATCTCTGCAGAAGAAGGACGACTCACTGGCCCATGCCGCAAAGGAAAAAGCCGATCTGCTAGGCTCATTCTTTGCCTCAGACTCGACTGTACAGCGGTGTGAGTGCTCCATGCTGAAGGTGCGGTTTACAAGGTGCTCGGTCCGCAAAGTGCTCCTCTCCCTGGACATCCACAGTCGATTAGGCCTGATGATATCCCTCGATTGTGCTGAGGACGTGTGCGCCAGAGTTGGCACCGGTTTTAACGCGTCTTTTCTCTAGGCGTAGTCCCAAAATCATGGCATCGTCCACCCGATCCCTAAAAATGGCGACCGCTCAGACCCGTCCAATTAAATTACAGCCTATCGCCATCACCTTCTTGTTCTGCAAAACAATGGAGTACTTTGTAAACTACCATCTTATGAGGTACCTTGAGGTTTACAAGCTGATTAGTGACCACCAATACGGTTTTCGTCGTGGTCGATAAGCTGGTGATCTTCTGGTCTACCTGACTCATAAATGGGCGGAGGCAGTAGAGTCCAAGGGGGAGGCATTGGCCGTTAGTTTAAACATTGCCAAGGCCTTCGATCGGGTTTAGCATCAAGCGCTTCTTTCGAAACTCCTTTCCTTTGGGCTTCCCGAGAAATTGTGCAATTGGATCACCAGCTTTCTTGCAAATCGGACCATCAAGGTCGTTGTAGACGGTGCAAGTTACGACTACAAGCCTATTAATGCTGGCGTTCCACAAGGCTGCGTGCGATCACTAACGCTGATTCTTCTGTATATGAATGATATGTTGCAAACCGGTAGCATTCATTGCTATGCGGATGACAGCTCTGGTGATACTCAGTACACCAGCCGTGCCAATATTTTTAGGGAAAACGTCTCCGAGTACCGGGACAAACTTGTGTCTGAAGTCGAGTCTTTGCTGAACAACGTCTCGGATTGGAGGCGACTAAATCTAGTCCAGTCGGCACAAAGATGACACAAGTTTGCGCGTTTACCGCTGAAAAGAACCCCTTTGTTGTCCTCCCCCTTCGTTCCTCCCAGTATCGGAATCCTCAGCGTTGACATATCGAGTGACGAGCAGTTTCGTGGTCACTTGGAAGAGAAGGCCGAATTGGCCTCTATAAAGCTTGGCGTGCTCAGCAGAGCGGGACAGTATTTCCTGCCAGCACACCGCCTGCAACTTTACAAGGCGTAGGTTTGGCTGCACGTGGGATACTGTTCCTATCTCTGGGGTGGGGCTCCCCAGTGCCAGCTCCTTCCACTTAACCGCATACAGCACAGAGCGGTTCGAATCGTCGACGACCGAGTGCTTTCCGATCGGCTCGATTCACTGGCGCTGATGTTGCATCTCTTTGCATTTTCTTTTACATATACCACGGGGAGTGCTCTGAGGAATTGTTCGGATTTATCCCAGCCGCCAAATTTCATGAACGCACTACGCGGCAAACCTCCCGATACCATCCACACCATCTGGATGCTTGGCGGTCCACCACTGTACGTTTCACTAGGAGTTTTCTTTCCTCGTACGACCCCTATGTTGAATCGTTTACCACCGGCGATTTTTCCCGACCGATAAGACCTAGGGACTTTCAAGAAAAGAGCTTACTCCTTTCTAAAGGGCCGGCAACGCACCTGCAATTCCCCTAGTGTTACGGTTGTTCATGGGCGGCGTTAATCATTTAACATCAAATGAACCGTATGCTCGTTTGCCCCTCTTCTAAGTATAATTATTAAGTTAGTTTTTGATAATTGAACCTCATAACGAGAAGCTTTTGAGGTAGTACTTTACTCCCGACGTGTTAAGGTCAAGCAATTTTGTGGTCTTAAAATGCACCTATTATAACCATATTGCACCTTTGAAATAATATAATTACTCGTCTATCAAGAATACACTAGCTAATCCATCCTATATTTTCTAAAAATCATTTTATATTGCTACGTTAAAAACGGTTTGAAAAAAAATTACGTGGACGTTCGGATGTTTGTACACTGAATTTGTATGTGGTCAAGGTATCTTCCAAAATAATTGATGTGTCGAGACCGGGTTTTTTATTAGCTTCAGCATTACATTAACTAGTACGCGTAGTTTGTTAATAAAATCATTTTTTTATTATAGATATACTTCTATGGTGCCACTAACTTTACTATTCAGTTGACAGAGTCGCTAGTGGAGAGCTTACTACCGCCACTTAAGAAATTTACCGAGCAAATACATGACTACATATATGTATATTTATTTAAACTTTTCACAATGAAATCAAAAAAACGCTCTCTTCACAGCACAAAATATATAATAGTTTATAGCGAAATTTCATTTATAAAGTGACGGCCTTAGTTCCAATTTTGTCCACCTTAACAGATATGTTGGTGACACTGTACCTAATTATTTCCTTGATTTTTTTCGCCTTCGATAGACAATGGACCAATGTACCCTACAGACTATATCGATATTATACTTTGTGTAATCGATTTATTTTGATAATCTATTTTTTACATCAGAATTAAAGGAAACGCTCATGAGTCGTACATTTTTTGACTGTCCAAATTTCAATAGAATATTTTGTGGGTGCTGGAGAGTCGGGCAAACTGGTGGGAGTGCCGCCTCGGCTGAATGTCGGAGTTCCAAGAATACTGAACTGCCAGAGATCCAGTTGATTTATAGTATCTGGTAAATCTGTGTTACTTATGAATTTAAAATTGTTGACATCATAATTTGGCGTTTTCCCTTTTTTCCAAATGACCTTCTTGTTTTTTCTTTGGATTTGGACGTTGTTGCAGACTGTAAGTTAATAAAAGACGCGTCATCTTCTTCAGAATAGTCTGATTCAGTCTCCGGTATAATAAAGTTTCGTTTTGGAGGTAAAAGAATTAAGCTTTGATCACTATTATCATCACAATCTGAATCAATATCATCACCACTCACGTTACCATCGCCAGGAATAATCTTTACATGCTTAGTAGAGCTATAGATGTGTGCTGGATCCGTTTCTAGAATGAGATAAAAAATCACATATGTGAAAACGTTTTGATCGGAATGCATTGATCTGTCTGTCCGTTGTCACGGACATCTAGCTTGTATACTGAGTTGCAGCCCTAAATTTGGATATTTGATGTAGAATATGGTCGCCGCAACGGCAGCGTAAGAGAATCAACTACTCTGTATCATCTTGTGGATAAAGAAACCAGTGTCTTCTTAATAATAACTAGAAAACAAATATCTGCGGGCAACCCGCCTGCAAAGCGTGGCAAATGTGGCGAACATCCCCCTCACTCTCACTTAGATTTGATACGCTGCAATAAATTTATGAATGTGATCGTTCGCCGGCTTGAGGAGCAATTATACACAATGCTATATGCAGCGTGGCTCTACGAATTTTTTTTATTTCTGCAAACTATACCATGCATGAATTTGCATATCCATTTACATAAAAATAGTCACAGTATTTAATGCTACCGATTTTTTTAACTCTTTTCAAATGCACTTGCAAATCCGATTATGCGAAACTCCAAGCGAATCAGAGGAGTCCGCCTGTACATAAAAAACGGCATGGCAATAAAATTGGCCGGCTTTTGTGGCGGAGATAACATAGCTTATTTTAAGCAGCTTTTACAGTTCACAGAACTTAATAAGAGTCCATAAAGGTGCCCGTAAAATGGTAAAAGATACTTATACAAAATTTTACATTAAGTCTAATACAAACTGTTATGAACGGATGTAATTTATTGCAATATTTAACATTTATATAATGTAATCATTATACAAAATCGACGATTAAGGTTTTTAATGGATGATTAAAGCAAATAATTTGCGTAATTATGCACTTTTTCATAATTTTCGATGCTTATATGATCGTCGTATGTTCTCCTTTATATATAAATCTTCAATATTGGTTTAGAAATCATCATCCACATCATCATTACAATCTATCAACTGTTTACTGGTAAACACAAGTCTCCATCAAAGATATTGCCTAATACAATATTTGCTATAATTGTTGCGTTTGGCAATCGGGTAGGCAATGGCTGTTTTCATTACTTTATATTCTTATCAGGAAGATGCTGCTGCTCATGTTCTGTTTCAGTTTTCATATGTCGCTACATACAACCTTCTCTTACGTTGCCACTTCACGGCCTAAGTCAATCCACATCATCATCATATTTGTTTTTCCGTACAGCTCCAAAATTAAAGGTCATAATATTATGATTCTATCTTTATGCAAATACTACGTAATGAAACTTATTTAACGAATCGTATAATTAGTTTCAGGGATCATATTGCGAATCGCACACAAGCACGGTGTACACTTACTTCCTTTTTGACTCACGGAACTTAGTTCAAACGAAATATTAAAAGTATTTAAATAAAGATTCGGAGCTAACGTCTGACAACAATCCCAATAGTTAAATAGTAACTAAAAATCGGCTGCATAAAAGAGTCCACAGAAAGAGATTTTTTTTAATATTATAGCCTATGTCACTACCTCAACTAAGGCGATTTAACGACATCCTTTTTTTAATCCATCAAGTCGTTTAAGCTACAGGGCAAGCTCAAAAATAGACATGCATTCATAACAAAACGTTTTGAGAAGCCTTTAGTTAGGTTTTAATAACATTTTTAAGCATCAAATGAAACCAGTCCCGGTTGTAATATTAATTAATACGATATTAATTAATTTTTTATCATTACACTGAGTGAAAACTCACTTTTCGTTTTCGTTTATGTTGTTCCTAAGTAAATATAAATATTGTTTAATTTTGTTCCCGTGGGATGAACTGGTACAGAAAAAGAGAACGTAGACTCATCGGTGAGTAGCCGTTGAGTAAATTCGTTCTCTTTTTCTGAGCTAGTAACGAAACACAACCGCAAGCTCTTTCCCTGTTCGAGCCGACCCATTCGCGCTGAAAACACTTTACTGGTACGTATATAAAAAGTACTCTATGACTGCTACTGTGTCTCGTTTAAAAGCGGTGTAAGAATATTCACTAGCCCATATTGTATGTGTTGTAGGAGGTGACAGAGGGAAAATAAAACAGGATATGGGCAGCAGAACCTTGACAGCAACTCGACAGTAATCACCTCTACAAGGCAATCTAAGGAGGAAGCTTATGTTTAACAGTGAATTTTTGGTAGGCTGTGATGTTTATGGTAGTGGTGTGATAACTATGGATCTCTTTTTTATTATTTCTTCTTTCAATTCTAAGAACTATCTACACTAAGAATATCTCCAATATCGTGGAGACATTTTATAAACGCAGATTGCAAACGGACAGCAAACATCCACATCCATTAATTCTCAACCTTCCCACCAAATTATGGGTATTATGAAAACTTTTCTATTCAAGGCTAAATCATACCATTTAGAACTATAGAACCTCGCTATTAAACACCGTTTAAAATCTTGATCAAACAAAGGCTTATTGATCAAACTTAGGCATACTATTGATTCAAAAAAGGCAAGAGGCGCGATTTACCTATATAGTTATCATATTATATGATTGGAAAAATTGCACAGTTTTAATACTATGTATTCAATGTGAGTTTCCAGTTTCCACCCTTTCTTCCGAAAATGCTTAAAAGTGTCAAAGTATATACTACTTACCTAAATTATGCGTTTACACAAAAGTTACCAGATGTACGAGTATATGCGAAACGTGTAATATTTGTTTGCCATGTTGAAATAGACTATATTAAAAATCTGTTTCACTTATGATTATAATTAAAAATAATTAAAAAAAATTCATTATATACCGTTTCGTATACATAAATTTGTTATCCTTCTAATTTCTGTAGGATTTCGATTGTTATTTAATTGTTTTAGGTATAAAATATAAGATTATCATACTGTAAATACGCAGAAAATTTAAACCATAGTCAGATAATAAAAGTAAGAAGTAAAGTTAGTTAGTTTTAGTACTGAGAGGATTATGATCCATCACAGCCAAACACGTAAAATCATCACTTAAAATTACAACAGTTTCATAGGATTCGAAAGAAATCGAACCTGGGTTGCTCGCATATCATAAAATTTACGGCGAGCCCTATGCCAGGGGCTACAACGTCTATATCGTAATAATATTTCGGATATTATTATTGATAATTCCACTATATTTTTAGACATAGTTCTAATGATATTAACATCATTATAGTCAAAACAAATTGTAGGCCATCTGGTTACCCTGAACAATTAATTTAAAAGGTCGCACACTTAAAGCATTGTGACTAACATTACTTAAATCTCTTTTCCGAAGATGATAAAGGTCGTAATTACTTAAAAACCGTAAAAGGGTTGACATTTGGATTGTTTAGTTCGTGCGCGCAACAAGTGCGGCGCAGGTGGGAGGAGGGGGAAAGTGGGGACTACTCATTGATCAGGGCGCCTGTTGCTCGACCAAGAGGTACCCTGCTCACCCCAACCCCTTTTTATTAAGCTACTATCCCCTTTGATTTAGCAAACAGCACTCATCTCGCAGTGTCCACTCAGATAGTATAATCTATGGTAACGCATGAAGTGACTTAGGCGATAGGCAATACGAACTTTAACAATAAATTTTAGAACAAGAAATTCTTAGTTTCATTTTAATTATAATTTCTATAATATGAACGCATTAATTTACATAACATTAAATTATACAACATTTGATATCATAATATTGAGGAATAAAATAGAATCATTTTATTCAGAAAAGATTACGTGTGATTTTTATTGAAAGTATTTTTACTACTTATACCAATAGTTCAGATAAAAACTCTATCTTGGAAAGAATCAGCAAGACATCCAGCGGGATTTTAATTATTTTATTTTTTTAGAAGGAAATGAAATCTATAAACTTTAATTTCTATGTATATTATGGTCATAGTCTACACAGTATGTAAAGTGCCGAGAACGCTGGTTTTTTTTTTTGACTGAAAACTTAGCTGGTGAGTGAGAAAAGTAGTTACTTACCACCAAATTGAATTTAATTAAAAAATGAGTAACATTATATAAACATAATAGGAACAGTTGGAATAGTCGACAGGAAGAGTCGATATTCGTTACTAAAGATTACATATTCAAAATAGTAATAAGTAATGAATACGATAAAAAAGAAATACAAGCCAGCAATACACGTGGATATTTTTAAGCGGGGATGATCTCCTACAATCCACTTTTTTCTCCTTTTACTATAAATAAAATTAAAAAAAAATTCAATATTGTCATTAAATCTTTGCATAGATTACATCCGGCGCGGCACGCCGCAGAAGAAATAATTGTGAAAATATCGTTTTAAATTTGGAAATTATATTATTTAATTAGGGATGATAATATATTAAATGAAATTGAATTGATGATATTATAAATTTGAAATAAATTTGTCGGTACGATACGCGCGCCACCTACAGTAAGTTAATAGTACTATGCTTGTAACCTTCGCACAAGTTCAAGCAATTAGCTGACAAAGTTTTGCCGTAATCTGATGAACGTTATGGCTACGCATAAAATACGAACAAACGCACATTTATTTTAAATAAATTATTATTAACTACCAATCCTTAACAAAAATATACATTTTAGTAAAATCCATTAATACTTAACATCAAACACTGGTAGCTTACGTTTTATATAGAAGTTGCACTTAGCCCATAAACTGTTCATATAAATAAATTAAATACAATACAAATAAAATTCACATTTTAATTTTTTCAAAAGCTAAAAGTAATGTAATATTTTTGAGCCCTCGCTGTTGACTATCCTCTCAATTTTTCCATTTTAAAAACAACGCTACGGAAGCTTTGCCTTGAGCACGGCTTTATAGGATTAACCACAAAGATATTAATTTTTTTTAATGAAAAATATTTATATTTACTTAGGAACAACATAAACAAAGTCAGTGTTGCAATGATAAAAGTGAGCTTTCATTTAATTTAATGATAAAGAAATTATATTGTGATAATTAATATTATAATCGGGACTTTTTGAGCTCGCTCTATAGCTCAAGCGACTTGATGAATTTTAACAAAAAGGATGTTGTTAAATTCGTCTTAGTTGTGATAGTAACACAATCTATAGAAAATTTTAAAAAACCTCTTTCTGTAGACTTGTGGGCTTGTTGTCAAACAATAGCTCCGAATCTTTGATTAAATACTTTAAATATTTCGTTTGAAATAAGTTCCGTGGGACAAAAAGGAAGTAAATGCACATCGCGCTTGTGTGCGATTTAATCGCAATATGAACGCCGACGCTAAAACACATTAAACGATTCGTAAAATAAATTTAATTACGTAGTATTTGCACAAATAGTATTAGCATAAAGATAGAATCATAATATGTCTCTTGATTTTGGAGCTATACACTCTAAAAAGACAATTACGATGATTATGTGCTGTGGAGAAGCTTCCATAGAAGCCCAGAAGCCGGGCTTGCCCTATCAAACTGCTCAATAAATAGTATCAACTAACAAAATAACTCGTAAACCGTTTCAAACTTCAAATTTCCCGCGCGCTCCTCTGTTCTACACAAGTCATGAAATCGTAGCCTTATTATGTAACGTCAACACTTGGCAGATTGCTTTCAAATCAATTCAAAATACTCTGTCTCAAAGTGAACACGCAATGGACTGTCAAAATTAATGAATGAACAATAGGAATGGACCCCGGTCGCGGCAAAACTGCGTGATACTGCTGTCGTAAAAAAGGAGTTGAGTAAAGCTATTAGTCGTCTCTCTCGCACGCGTGGGCTTTTAACAGGGCTTTCGAGAAGATGATCGCTCCCTTTCTAACCTGTGGCAAAAAGTTCTATAGTGAAATATAACTACGATTGTTTATATAGCAATTAGTATAGAGCGATAAGCCGGGCTTTCGGTGTGAAGTTAATAGAGCGCGGGGCGCGCGAGCAATACGTTTGCAAGTTCACTTCTCATTTCAATGTTTACTCTGTGTGTTTACTTGAGCGAATGAATATTGCGAGTTGAAAATTTCGACCACGTGAAAACCGTATTGGCAATCACTAATCGGCTGGTGATCCTTAAGGCATGAGCTGACAATTTATAATGTACTCCATTGTTTTGGAGAACAAGAAGGTGATGGCGATTGTACTGTAGTTGGACGGGTCTGAGCGGGCTCTTCTAGGGATCGAGTGGATGAAAGCCGTCTTCCATGATTTTGGGACTACGCCTAGGGAGTAGGAGTACCGGAAAAGACGTGTTAAGACCAGTGCCAACTCTGGAGCACACGTCTTCAGCATAATTGGGGGATACCGTCGGGCCCACTCGACTTGTGGATGTCCAGGGAGAGGAGTGCTTTGCAAAAAAGCGTATGAACCGCATCTCCGACATGGACCACTCCCACCGCGGAATAGTCGCCGGCATACTCCACCCATTATTGAGAGTCAAGTTGGACGCATAAAAAGAGCCTGGCAGATCGACTCCTTCGCTGCATAGGCCAGTGAGTCGTCCATGGGCAAGTTATGAAGAGATGGAAGTGATGGCTGACAGGAATTCCCTTGGACAACCTTGGCGAGAGACCGGAATGCACGATTCCATAAGGTAGGCGAACTAGTTTCTCGCCAATTATGCCTATGTGCTCTGACTTTACCTTGGCAATTACTCTTTTGAAGGACTGTTAACGGAATTATACTTCTTTTTTAGAGAGCTGTTGTTTTCATCCCGGGATGTTGATGTGTTAGCCGAGGT
The DNA here is from genome assembly GCA_907164705.1 of Parnassius apollo. NCBI lineage: Eukaryota > Metazoa > Arthropoda > Insecta > Lepidoptera > Papilionidae > Parnassius > Parnassius apollo. The sequence continues at coordinate 5,188,594 of CAJQZP010000693.1, forward strand.
TTGGTAGCACTCCTGCTTATAGTATTATGCTATTTTACAGGAGCGACCAAACCATGACTGAGATTTGCCTCCAATAGGCACCACAGAGGAAGGAATAAAAAGTTCCATACCCTGAAGTACCACATCAGCGACAGAATCCGCAACAACGTTGGGATCGTCCGACGAGAAGCAAACCCGCCCCCAAGGGTAGGATGCAAAGAAAGATCGCATCCCATCCTAATCATCTGACCTATAGTACCAAACACACAGCCTGCTGAATGCAACCGTGATTTCTGCGTAAGCGGCACCATACTCCGCACAAGAGAATGGTCCAAGGAGCCTAAAGAGGCGTCGAAGGAAATCTGATATCCGTCCGGATGAGAGGTCAGCAGAAGGTCCAACAGGGAAGGTGCATAATCCTCCACATCTGGAATTCGCGTAGGTGAGGTAACCAGTTGTGTCAGACCATATGCCAAGGCAAAATCGTGAACTGATCTCCTCGCATGATCGGTTAAACGTGAACCAAGCCATTCGGCCTGGTGGGAGTTAAAATCACCGAGAATCACGATCTCTGCGGAGGGGACCTGCTTTAGCAACGAATCTGTAACCATTTGGACGTGGTCGAGGAGTTGGTCTGTTTCTACATTACCACTATGGGACCTATATGGCACGCGTAGATGCGCGGATGGTCGTCGCTGTCTAGGCATAGCCAAAGAATGGACAGGTCCGAACTTTCAAGACTGCTGAGGCGTCGATAACAGGTATCCTTTCTGACATATACGCAAACTCCAGCCCGAGGCACAAAGGTGTAGTAGTAGTAGTTCCAGTTTGTACCCCGGGTAGAAGAGATACGAACCCTCAGCCGGAGAGGACACCTGTGTCTCGGTCAGAAAGAGCAGAGCCGGCCGGCCTCGCCGTCTCGGGATGGTAGTGGACAGCGTTTTGGTCCCCTAATATTGCATAAATTCATGGATCACGGATAGCGTGGCAGGGGTCGCCTTGGTATTATTGCTCAGCTTGCCCCGAGTAGTTGGTTTCTTGAGTGGAATTGCGCCCTCCCCCCCCCCTCCAGAATACGCGAGGCAGCCTGAGCACCCACGCTCAGGAGTGTAGTTACTTGGTTGTGAATGCTCAGCGAGGGATTCTCCAGGGGTGTTAGTACCCTCCTGGGGTAGATCTTCACTTAATTCCGCTACCATGTTAAGGGGGGGGGATTGTTCCTCCAGCCACCACTTCACTACGGTATTCTGTGAGGTCGTGGTACCACTCCGGTTTGAGCCGGCCAAAGCCGCCGCGTGGCTCTACCACTGTTACATAATACATTCATACATAATTAATAAAAGCCCACGGTAATGAAGTGATGTCCACTATGCGGCTTCTTAATTTTTTTCCGTGACGGGTACAAGTTTATCTTTTGAATTTTTTTTGAAGTCTCTGTTGCGCACTTGCCAGTTCTTCATAAACCAGAGATTTTCCAGTAGTAAAAGTATAAATTATTTTCAATGAGTATTATTTAAAATCGATGTTGAAAAATACATAGTTTTTTTTTTACATAGTCTTTTCTAATTTCGCTATCATACGGCATCGTATCTTTGACACCGCATATTTCTACAAAATATTAAACTCAAAATAAAATACTGATATGCATACTTTATATTACTTACTTTATATTATGCATACTTTATATTACTTAGACTTTATATTGGGTACTACCATTATAAAACGAAAGCTGAATTATATTACATTAACTATGTAATTTTTTAGCAACATGTGGTTATTTTTGCACCTTCCCTTATCTACTCTGCCATATTTCATGCACGCTTCACTGCCTATTTTCAAAGCGAATATTCCACAAGGGAAATCTTTTAGTTATTTTCTGTACATAAATTGAAACATAATACAGCACACTTAGTTTAAGCTTAGGTATCGTGTTTAATTTTTGCTTCTAAATATTAAAACTATGCAGAATATCTGCTTTTTCCTCATCAGCCCGTAAAATCTACTAACGGACATGGGCCTTTTCCACTGTAGACAGAATTTGCCTGAATCATCACGCTTGGCTGGAGGCAAGACGATCACAGACATATTGTCCTCCAGACCAAATTTCGGTCATAATTCTGCCTTAACAGAAGCAAGCCATCTTTACAGGACAGGATTATAGTGCTCGAATGTATGCGCATCCACATGTGCAATCTTTACTCGCTCACTTTCATAGTCCGACGGGCCTTTGCGGTAATCCATTACACTAAAGTTGTTAAGAATTATTTCGCACACATCCGCTTTATAAAATAAAATGATGTGTCTTACCTAGTTTGAAGAGCACCTCCCGCCCACTCTCAATTACGTGCACTAATCACGTCACCACTAATCCCAGCACCACTACTCCCAACACCACTACACTGGAAAAGACACACCATCTATGATAATAAGAACCATTTCGTATTAGTGGTGACGGTATTAGTGCACGCAATTGAGGGAGGGCAGGAAGTGCTCTTCAAACTAGGTAAAACACATAATTTTATCTTATATAGCGGATGTGTGCGAATTAATTCTTAAAAACTTTAATTTTAAAAATATGTAAAAGTTATAAATCTTCTACAAGACCTAATTTCCGCTTTCGTCGACGTTCAATTTTATTGACCTCAAGGGAACCTACACAGTCTTCGCAATATATGTACCTCTCCCGCTGCTTGGAGTATTTGTCTTGATTTTTTACTCGTCACGCTTGACAGACTGATTGTCGGTTGTGCCTGTGCAAGTACTCAGAGTTAGAAAGCGCCGAACAACCGAAGATGACGTGCCTAAGTGATTCACCAGGATGGTGACAAGCTCGACAGATGTCGGCGGTGCACTCCTTTAGGATGTATCTCCGATAATTGTTGGTCTTAAAAATCTGATCCTGTATTGCACAGACAAAACCCTCGGTTTACCCAAAGAGGTCACCGAAACTTAGCCAGTGGAGAGATGTGACTGAATCTACGAAGGGCTCATGTCTGTACCTCCCATGGAGCTCCTTCTCCTTCCATACGGTCTCCCGGTCGGAAATGCTCTGTACTGCCGGGTCCTGCCATTGCTCGTTGGCTAAGGATATAGGGGTAAGCCCTTTATCACTAGAAATGACGTCCCTAGAATGGATCATCCGATATCGCCAGAAAGTAATGACGGAGGCTGCACACTTCGCGATTATGCATGGTGAGCGCGCTCAGAAAGCCATGCCCACCATGCTTTCGCGACAAGTACACCCTCATTACCGACGATCTCGGATGATGCATCCTATGGGACGTCATGGTAGTGCGGACTTTTCTATCCAGGGCGTTAAGTTCAGTCTGAGTCTACCTGAGTATGCCAAAGGTATACATGAGGACAGGCATGACCCAACTGTTATATGCGTCTTATTCACACCGGACAAAAGGCTGTTAAGCACTTTGGTCAAGCGTGCATAAAACATGTCGCAAACTGACTGTTTCATACCAGCCTCATCGATACCAATGTTCTGTGACATACCCAGGTATCGGTAAGTTTCAGCCTTGGAAAGGGTCCTTAAGTTGATTGGCATAGATAAGTCTATGCCCTCAGAGTTAGCAATCCCTCCCCTTTCAACATAGAGGACCGCACACTTATCCGTCCCCAGCTCCAATCCAATAGAATTGCTAAATTCACAAGTAATGTTTAGCAATTCCACAAGATGGGAGCGACTGGAGGCGAATAACTTGAAGTCATCAATATAAAAAGGTGGGTCTTTTTTGTGCCTCCTTTCCGAAACTGAAATCCCCTCCCGGACCCCTCCAGTAAAGTACTAAGAGGGTTCAAAGAGAGGCAGAACCAGACTGAACTCAGACAGTCGCCCTGGAATATACCGCTTCTTATCCTTATGCGGCTTTCCGCAGCCGTCATCCGCTCGCCTAGATGACAGAGGATCGTACTCCACTGCCCCATATACTGCACGAGGAAGTCTCGAACTGTACAGTCAATCTTGTACAGCTCGAGGTCCCTCTTTAGCCATGTATTAGGCACCGAGTAAAATGCCTTTCGATAGTCTATCCAGGCAGCGGAGAAGTTTCGACGGTTGCGTTTTTCCACTTTGCTAATGACCGCGTCAATGAGAAGTGATTTCTTGGTTCCACGACCGCCGCCCCGACATCCATTTTGAGCGCGCGACATTACCTGATTTGAGTCCAGGTGACGAGTGATTCTCGCGCTTAAAATGGATGTTAGTGTCTTGTATACATACATAATACATAAACACTCACGCCTGTCACCCAGAGGGGTAGGCAGAGACTACAGACTTCCATTTGGCACGATCCTGACACACCTCTCTCGCCTCCTTCACATCCATACACCTCCGCATACATGCTCGTCGGTTAAGGGTACTCCTAATTTGGCCCGTTTTCAATAAATCGCCAATTTGGTCGATAAATTTTCGCCTAGGACGTCCCTTTCCGACTCTGCCATTCACTTCTGCAACATAAATTTTCCTTGTCACTCTTTCCTCATTCATTCTTTCCACATGACCAAACCACCGAAGCATTCCTTTCTTAATCCTGGTCACAACATCATCTTGCAAACCACACTCTTCTCTTATTACACAATTTCTTACCCTGTCATTAAGATTCAGCCCTAACATACTCCTTAACGACCGCATTTCTACTGCGTTCATTCTACTCTCGTGCTTCTTCTGCCACACCCAACTTTCACTACCATATGTTAAAGTAGGGACCAACACAGCATTGTGAATTGCCATACGTGCCTTTTTCGACACATTTTGACTCTTCACAATAGAGTGCAGGGCCCCATTTACTCTATTTCCCGCATTCACTCGTCGTTCTATATCCTTATCATATCTCCCATCCCTGCTAAATACGCAGCCCAAATATACAAACTCATCTACTTGCTCGATCAACTGTCTTGTATATGGTCGGTATACACGTTATGGGGCGGTATTTGATGGGATCTGTGGTAACCTGGTCCTTAGGAACCAAATGAGTGATCCCAGTAGTGAAGAGGCTCGGGAGCGACTTCTGGTTGAGAGCCTCTTGAAACTTTCGGGCGAGTACAGCGTGACACACCACGAACCCCTTCAACCAGTAGTGATGCAGCCCGTCAAGCCCCGGACTTTTCCAGTTCGGGGCCCTACGGACCGCCTCAGCTACGTCGTCCGGCGTTATGATGACGGGATCCATGGGCGTAATACCCGCACACTGACTCGCCACAACTTCCGTCCAAGTGCCCTCGCTGTGGTTTACGGGCTCTGACCACAGGATGCGCCAGAAAGCGACCGTGTCAGCCTGATTCGGTGCTGGGCCCGTTCAACTTACCATTGGTCGTTCCAATGATTTATAGAGCCTCTTCTGATCACTCTGGAAGAGACAATTCTGGTTGAACCGTGTTGACCTCTCGGTATATCGCCGAATCCGCTTTCCCCAAGCAGCAATTCTCTGCTTCAGGTCGTCTATGCGCTCCGTCAGTTTTTGCATTATATCTGGCTGGGACAAACTGACATTTGTCCCAGTAAACGCTATCCTGACGGTGCGCACAATCCTTGGCCTGGTATTGCCTGACCTGAAGCATATCAGTCTGCCGATGAGGGCCCTAGCCTATTATTATTATTATTATTAACCCCAATTAATCAAAATTCAGATGCTTTGTCACCTCTGAGGACTGATATGAAATGCATCGTTACCGGTAAAAATATCTCCGGTTCTTCACGTTCAATGTACGAAATACAGCAGCATTAAGCTGCTATTTTACGCTAGTATTCCGTGAGATCCTAGTTCTATTCCAGTCGAGCTGATCCATACGTGCTATAACCGTAATATAGATCCAGTGTGGCTCCACCACGTAAAAATAAAACCTATTAGTACAAACTTTAGTTACACCCGTATTTTAATCGATGTTTCATGTGATTAGTGACGAGAACCGATAACCATTTTAATGTTACGAAGCATTTTTTCTTTGTTCACAAGGATGACTATGCTTCTGCAATTTGGTTTATGATTGAGGACTTAAACAGATGTCTAATGTAAATATTAAAAATGGTAGTTATTTAACAAGGAAACGAACAAACAATAGACACAGCAAAAATGAAATAGCTAGTGGCGTAACGTAAAGTGTTTTATGGTCTATGGATATTAACTGATTTTTAATTTAGCAATTGTGTGTTCGCGTGCAATTTTCTCTATTTTTTAAACTTTCAACGCTACAATTTACGTTATTTTTGAATCAAAACTCTTATTGAAATAGCTAGATATATTGCAATTTTACTGGAATAAGTTAGGAAGACGGACAATGCTGACCGTTCTTTTTTCTGAAAATGCCGTTCCCTATAATTTCCGCCCGGGACCATGGCACTCTCCTGTAACAACTGTAAGTAATAACTGTCCCCACTAATGGTCATTGGCCGCCGTTTTGTAAACGCTTCCGTTTTGATAACGCTAGTAAGTCGATATTTTTCAGGCAAAACTTCTATTAACTAATATTATTTCAATCAAAACTTTTTTAACCATACTTTGTCGGATGATAACAATCAAAAGTATTTTTGACTGTAATCGTCAACATATCTTAAGACAGATTTAAAATAATAATTTGTTATAATTTATCTCATGAAACCAAAGCTCTTTCGATTCGATTTATAATAATGGTTTTAGAAATCCTTGGTAAATAATATATATTAGTAAGTTTTGCCTGATTCTGTTCTATCTCGTTGTGAGGTAATGCCAAGAGTGTTTTTATAAATTCAAATCATAAATACGGTCGAGAAAGTTTCTCTACGATATTCTTGATTTTCATAAGTATTTGATAGTGTAGGGACTAAGCCCCGCCGCTGTTAATTTCTCATAAAGTAAGGTACAATGCCCGCTGACACGAATTAAATTGTTATTTGCAATTCTAAGTACTCATTTAACATGTGTTTGGCGCTGAATGTAAACATCGTGAAGCAAGTAATGATATATTAATTAAATCACAAAAATATCGAATATGCGCTAATAATAAAAGCACAAAAAAAAAAAAAATAAAAAAAAATAATATATATATACATTAATGAACAGATCATTAAAAGAAAGGGGTATGAAAGTGAACGCAAGTAAGACGAAGGTTATGGTTTTTGAAAGAGAAGAAAGTAAAACGATTTGTGAAATAAGAATGGAAGGGGAGTTGATCGAGCAAGTAGATGAGTTTGTATATTTGGGCTGCGTATTTAGCAGGGATGGGAGATATGATAAGGATATAAGAACGACGAGTGAATGCGGGAAATAGAGTAAATGGGGCCCTGCACTCTATTGTGAAGAGTCAAAATGTGTCAAAAAAGGCACGTATGGCAATTCACAATGCTGTGTTGGTCCCTACTTTAACTGTAATCTATAAACGCCAGGTAGATTTGTTTATTGTATTCGTTATACTTCTGTATCATCTGTTTTATTATGTGAATGTGATCTATTGTGCGGGAGTCTTTTCTGAATCCTGCCTGCTCTACGGGTTGGCTTTCGTTGAGTGTTAATGATATTCTTTCCAATATCACTTTAGCAAATACTTTATTTATATTTGATATAAGAGAAATCGGCCAATAGTTCCCAATCTCATCTCTGTGGCCTTTTTTATGTAGTAGAATTATGTGACACTCGGTCCATTCTTCTGGAATTTGCCTTGTTTGTAAGATTTCATTTAAAAGTTTTGCCAGCACGGGACTGATTTCCTCTAAGGATCCCTTGAGCATTTCATTAGATATCTTGTCCGGCCCTGGGGCCTTCTCGAGTTTCTGGGATTTTATCGCCTTGATTACCTCTGATGTAAGGATTTCTGGCACTTCATGTACTTTTTTTTCTTTTACTTCATTTACCTCCGGAATTGTGGACATCCCTGAATTGAAATTATTAGAATACAATAGGCGGTAATAGTCCATAGCTAGTTTCAGTATGTCGATTAGTTAAGTAAGATTCGCGTTGCTTTAGTTTCGCTATCCATTCTTTCCCATGTTCGCTTAGTTGTTTCATAGCCTTTTTTGTTCCTCCTGTTCTTTTTATATTTTCTTCCAAAACTCTATTTCATTTCTCCTTACGGTCTTTCCTCATATTCTCCTTAATTTCCTTGCCAAGGGTTGCAATTTTTTGGCGTCTTTCTTTGTCCTCTTTATTTGATATTAGTGTTCTTCTTTCGTCTAATATTTCTGTCTTTTTACTTAAATAGCTTTCTTTGCTTTTGAGTTTGCTGACTAGCATCTCTTTCGATTTGTTTTGTAATCTCCTGTATTTAATCCCAGTTTCTGCGTCGGAGGTAATAATTTCATTGAGTGATTCTGTTGTGCGGGAATTAGTGGAATGATTGCATTCTGATATTTGATACAGCTTATTATTAGTTAATAGGTTTTTCCTGGATATTTTGGGTTGGTTTAGGTTTAGGCAGCTTCTTACCATACGGTGGTCTGTGTTAAAGTTGAGGTTTTTAACTATGTTAGTATCTGTGAACGCACTTGCTTTGTTGGTTATAATAAATTCAATCTCAGTTTTGAATTTTGCACCTGGGGAGGACCATGTCCATTTGCTTTTAGTTTTTTTGTTAAAACATGAGTTCATTAAAATAAATTTGGCTTCTTTTGCCATGCCCAAACTTCCAAATTGAGGATTCTTCTCCAGTTTGCCTTTCTCCATCCTGTGCGTTAAAGTCGCCCATAATTATTATGTTGTTGTTATAATGCGGTTTTATTGCTTCTGAGATACTCTTATAGAAATATTCTATTTCTGATTTCCCCGCTTGTTCTGTCGGGGCGTATATTTGAAAGATGGCCCAGTTTTTCTTGTACCCCGGAAATTTTAAATGAACTACAGCAATTCTGTCAGAAACTCCTTCAAATACCATAATGTTCTTCTTCAGTTTAGACTTGATGAGGAAACCTACTACTTTTTGTAAGGTGTGTTCTCCTTTGTGAAACATGATATAGTCGTTCCTCTCTTCTATCCCTTCTCCTGGCCTTCTCATCTCGCTGATGCCAATTATGTCCTATTTTATGTTAGATATGGCTATTTCTAGTTCTTTTAGGCTCTCTTCTGTTCTTAGTGTCCGAGTATTCAGTTTGCAGACATTTATATGTTCAGTGATCTTTTTACATTGTTCTATCTGTATTGTTTTCTTATTAAATATGTTTGCTTTAGGGTGTTTCGAAATATAATGTTTTGATTTAGATGGAGGGTGTTTGTCTTCTTTCCCCACGGTGACAAGCCGGCTTGGGGTGCAATTTATGAGTATTGTGTTTGGTACTGTGGTTGTTAGGGATGCGCTAATACTGCGTGGTAAATCTCTATTTCAGCATCATGTTTCAAAATACCAACTTCAAGACAATAGCCCCTTCGTCCAGTAGGTGCTCCACACCACAAAAGTACTTTGTGTTGTGCAGGTTTAAGTATTGGAGCAAAACGTATTGCTAACATGCTCAGTATTTGAAAAGCTTCAGTCATTCTTATTACTTTAGTTCAACATATAATAGTTTTATAAAATAGTTTTTACTATTCGCATACTCATAAATTTTTTAAAATAAGTTTAAATCCGCCACCTCACTAAACTTAATAGTTCGAAAACATATAACTTAACTTAAGAAACTAATATTTTTATGTAAAGTATGAACATGAAACTACATCACATTGCGTATAGGTATTGCATATTATTTCATAAGTTCCTTACCATGACGTATAAAGAGCGTAAATAAATTCGAAAACGTTTTTCGGAATTTAATATGGCTTTCGTTTTGTAAGTAAATATATATAAGATATATTTATTGTAAACAGTAATGTTTCCGTGTAGTGGCGGTTAAGAATATCCACTACCCCATATCTTCCCGTGGGTGTCGTAAGAGGCGACAGAGGGAGACAGGCAGGAGATGGGCAGCAGCGTCTTCCTGATGACAACTGTGACGTAATAAAAAACTGCGGTTGCCAACCCGCTCGCCAAGCGTGGCAACTATGGCAAATACCCCCCAATGAACAAATACACAAACAGACGGCCCCCAGTCCCCGGCGGCCCCGCTATTCCTGGCTACGGTGGCGACCATGGTAACGGCGGGGCAGGGGGTGCTAAGAATCTCCGGTGGAGGTTCGGTTGCCACCTACGACGACTCGACCTGGCAACATATAACGCACGCACCCTGAGGACTGACGAGAAGATACTGGAGCTGGAAGAAGAGGTAGACAAGTTGCGCTGGCATATTATTGGATTATCCGAGGTCCGAAGAGAGGGGGAGGACACGGCAATCCTCGAGTCCGGCAACTTGTTCTATCACCGGGAGGGCGACCATCTGTCCCAAGGAGGTGTCGGATTTATCGTCCACAAATCTCTCGTCAACAACGGTGTAAAGATTGGGAGTGTGTCGACGAGGGTCGCGTACCTGATACTCAGAATCACCAAACGGTATTCGCTGAAGGTCATTCAGGTTTACGCACCAACCTCGGCACATCCCGATGAGGAGGTGGAGGAAATGTATGAGGATATTTCCAGAGCCATACATTCCTCCAGAACCTACTACACGGTGTTGATGGGAGACTTCAACGCAAAACTGGGCACAAGAGAAAGCGGTGAGCTGAAGGTAGGGAAATTTGGAGTAGGGCAACGGAACCGAAGGGGCCAGCAGCTGGCCGACTTTATGGAGAAAGAGGGACTCTTTATGATGAACTCTTTCTTCCAGAAGCGGCCCCACAGGAAGTGGACCTGGTCGAGCCCCGACGGTTCGACAAAAAATGAGATTGACTTCATTATGACGACCAGACGCCAACTGTTCAGTGATGTCTCAGTGATCGCAAGGGTGAAAACTGGCAGCGATCACCGAATGGTTAGAGGCACACTGAACCTAAACGTTAAGTTGGAGAGGTCTCGTCTAATGAAGTCAACGCTCCGTCCCCCTCGTGCTCTAATCCAGAATCCCGAAACCTTTCAGCTCGAGTTACGTAACCGCTTCCAGTGCCTAGAAGATTGCAATGCAGTGGACGATATGAACGACAAGCTCGTGGAAACTGTCCATGCGGTCGGAGCTAAGTTCTGTAAGACCCGCCGCAGAAGAACACAAAAACTCTCCGATCACACTCTTAATCTCATGGCTGTTAGACGGGAGATGAGGCTGCAATCGTCAACAGATTTGACAGCATACAGGCAACTGAACAGACAGATCTCCAAATGCATACGGCGAGACTTACGCAACTTTAATACTTCTTGTATTAAAGAAGCGATCGAGCGGAACCAGGGCTCCAAAGTCTTTGCCAGAGATCTGTCTGCCAGAAAGAGCCAACTGTCAAGGCTGAAGACTGAGTGTGGCAACATCGTTTCCGGGACACCTGAGATTTTGAGTGAGATTGAGAGGTTCTATGGGCAGCTGTACACATCATCGTTGGAGCCACACGCAAGTGTGAGTAACGATCCAAGAGCAAGTCTTATCCGACACTATTCCGATGATATCCCGGACGTCAGTCTAAGCGAGATTAGAATGGCTCTCAAGCACCTTAAAAACGGCAGGGCCCCAGGCGAGGATGGAATTACAGCGGAGCTTCTGAAAGCGGGTGGAACACCGGTACTTGAAGTCCTTCAGAAGCTCTTCAATTCCGTCCTCCATGGTGGCACTACTCCAGAGGCGTGGAGCAGAAGTGCGGTGGTCTTGTTCTTTAAGAAAGGCGACAACGCTCTCTTAAAGAACTACAGACCGATTTCCCTTCTGAGCCGCGTCTACGTGCTGTTTTCGAGAGTCATTACGAATCGTCTCGCACGCAGACTTGACGACTTCCAGCCTCCCGAACAAGCCGGTTTCCGAAAAGGCTTCAGTACCATAGACCACATACATACCCTGCGGCAGATTGTACAGAAGACTGAAGAGTACAATCTGCCACTTTGCCTGGCGTATGTGGACTATGAGAAAGCCTTTGATTCCGTCGAAATTTGGGCGGTGCTACAGTCCCTTCAGCGGTGCCAAGTTGACTGTCGGTATATCGAAGTGCTGAAGTGTTTGTACAGTAGGGCTACGATGGCTATCCGAGTACAGAACCAGAGCTCGAAACCTATCCAACTGCAGAGAGGTGTAAGACAGTGTGACGTTATATCCCCGAAACTCTTCACCGCTGCATTGGAAGACGTTTTCAAGCTACTGGACTGGAAAGGATACGGTATTGACATCAATGGCGAGTACATCACTCACCTTCGATTTGCCGACGATATAGTCCTTATGGCAGAATCGCTGGAGGACTTAAGCACTATGCTCAATGACCTCAATAGTGCCTCCCAACGGATAGGTCTTAAGATGAACATGGACAAAACAAAGATCATGTTCAATGTCCATGTCACACCTATGCCGGTAGTTGTTGGGAGCACTATGCTCGAAGCTGTTGACGAATACGTTTACCTGGGACAAATAGTCCGACTAGGTAAGTCCAACTTCGACCGAGAGGTCGATCGACGGATTCAACTCGGCTGGGCAGCGTTCGGGAAATTACGGCATATCTTTTCGTCAGGTATACCTCAATCTCTAAAAACTAGATTGTACAACCAGTGCGTGTTGCCAGTGATGACTTACGGATCTGAGACGTGGTCCTTCACTGCTGGCCGTATGAGGACGCTTAAGGTCGCTCAGCGAGCTATGGAGAGGGCTATGCTCGGAGTTTCTCTGCGTGATAGACTCAGAAATGAGGATATCCGCAGTAAAACCAGAGTGACCGACATAGCCCAACGGATTAGTAAGCTGAAGTGGCAATGGGCCGGCCATATAGCTCGAAGAACCGATAACCGATGGGGAAGAAAGGTTCTCGAGTGGCAGCCTCGTACCGGTAGGCGTAGTGTAGGGCGACCCCCCACTAGATGGAGTGACGACCTGGTAAGACATGCAGGAAGTCGATGGATGCAGGTGGCTCAGGACCGTGCTTTGTGGCATTACTTGGGGGAGGCCTATGTTCAGCAGTGGACTTGTGAAGGGCTGTAATGATGATGATGATGAAACAGTAATGCATTGCATAAGCTTAAAGCCTCAGTGGAGGACGTCCGGTGGGCGTGTGCGTCACGTTTAGCGTATACCTACGTTTTAAGTGACCTTCACCAAGGACACGTCGATTATTCTTAAACAACTGAAGCGACAAACCAAATCACAGTCCAGCTGATGGTAAGCGGCTGCTGCATGCTACGGTTTCCATCCACTTTAAGAACTCTCTTTCACTCTATTTTTAAGGAATAAGATGGAACGCCTCACACATTGCCATTTAGCAACAGAAATAGGTAAGAGGTTGATAACCACCCAGGCGGACTCCTAGATAGAAAAGGAGTCCAATCTAGTCTTGAAGTTCTAAGAGAATTCTAGTGTATCATCCGCTCCGAATATCTCGGACCGATGATCGCTGTCTATTTAAACGCACTCTGTGTCTCAGACCTTACACTTCGCGATATCTCTGTGAGTCTGTGACTAGTTGGATACTATTCTTTGGTGGGTATGAGATTTAGACATCTCCTTCTCATCTCCGTTTTCCATCCTGTGTCAATGTTTGCCTGCCATATATAATTTTTTTTAATAAAAAAAAACTAAACTAGTATCAGTAGTTCATAAAATAAAATTCGTTTCCTGATTAGCTTGCAACTTCAAGGGTTATAATGATGATGATGATGATGATAATAAGGTGTCCATATTATTTCAAAGCTTTTAAAATACTAAAACTAAACTAAATTATATTTTTATTCTGTGGAAACTCCTTTGTTCAAACTTCTGGGATCAAACTCTAGAATTTGTGGACTTTCTAACTTCTTATCTCCGCGTAACTATTTTACAAATTTCAACCCTTACTACTGCATATCTATTGAAGTATAATTAGTATTATTTACTAATACATTAACTTTACATTAATATATAAAACGTGAGGATTGCATATATTCTTTGGCAATTACTTTGAAACATTGGGAGTATGAACGTCAAAATAGACCTAATTTGTTCAAGCGACAATTATATAGATTATATACTTATGTATTAGAGAGATAATTATGTGTTTGACATTGGCAGTGTGAATGTAAATAATGTATATTTTCTTTTATTTGATTTATTGTATTTGTTACACATATTATACACTGCACTGCACCTTTCTCCATATAAACTTTAATCATGCCAAATCTCACATTCCTCCGTGCGCGCAATTTGCTTAAAAAGGGGTGCAGTTTTCTCTACTACACATCATAGATTTAGTGTAGACTATACTATATACATGCTATATATAGCTATATCCCTAGACTAGTACAGTTCTAGCTATGTATATCTCTAGAGAATTTAATATTCGCACTTCAACTAAGGCACGCTAATTGCATGTCTTGCATTTTCTACACCTGCTCTTATTACGTTTTAATTTTGAAAATGGTGCCATATTGAGCAATTCTTATATTCTTCTATTCTTAAATTATAGTTTCATGTTAGTTGTGACTTATGTATGTATCTTCTATAAAAATATCACGTTGTCAATCAGTAAATATGAAAAAGCTATCCTCTGATTATAATTGATGTCTTCGTGAATCTGATGAATACATGCGTGCATAAATGTAGCATCGCAATTTTAATAAACGGAAAAGAGAGGAAAACAGCAATCAAAATGAATTGAAAATTAACCCATTGAAAGGAAATCGAGGCAGATCTAACGGGCGCTATTAGTTGCTGAGCAGAGTTGCAAGTATTTGAAAATTAATGTAGCGTATGCAATGTTAAATTAAAATAGAGATTTTTGCTCCATCTTAACAAGATTAAAATTTATTTTGTCGTTCATAAGCTGTTTGTTTCACAAGATAAACTTAATATTCGAAGAGAGAGGACATTCGGTCTGAAGGTTATATAATCTAGCCAACATAATTACGGGCATTCCATCTTAATGCTGAGAGCTGATAACGCATCTGTAGTCTTATTTGTTTGAAGTTGTCTGCAAGTGTCTGTCGACTGCAATAGCCACTTACCATCCGAGACTGTAATGCATGGCTTGTAAACTAAAGTGACAGTTATATGAGATAAAAAACGGCTGTACGTTCTATTACATCAGACGGGATCAGATCACGGGATCAGATCTGTACTGTACTAGAGTCAATCAGCTCTTTTGAAATCGGGTAGTTGTTTTCGAGTCATGTTTAAACTGTACGTACCTTGTGCCTTATAAACGTGTTAAAAAAGATACTTATTAAATAGTGGCAGTTATTACTATGCTAGTTACTTAGTACAATTTATGTAGACTTCTGCAGTGTTGGAAGAGTAGAAACCTGAAATGCATGTATATTATGGTTGAAAGACGAATGGCCAACCCATTACGTGATAGGGCCCTGCTGCAGCTATATTACATTTGTAACACGAATAGGTCGGATCAACCGGGAAAAAGGGTGGGCATGGTGTGGTACCCACACAGAATACAATCGTGATATAGCAGTTAAATGCTGATGTGTTTTAGTTTTATAACTGGAAATCCATTTTCTTGGAACGATACATAATCTCAGTCCCCTGGGGTGACAACGCATTTTTAATTTGAACCAATCAAGGATAGATTAAGATGTCTATGGGCTTTTTGTCACCCTGATTCTGTAAAAAAAGTATATTCTTGTAAACAAATAGTCGTCACGGTTTAGACAATTAACCTTGAAGAATAAAATTGAAGAATTGCTACCCTGACTTTAGATGAAACGTAAAATATACTTCACATACAATATTAAATCAAAATCAAATGTTTGCTCAACAGTAGTGACCCGTAGCCTTGTCACAATAGTATAATATTACATACTACATATTAAATAGCGTACTAGTCTGCACTTTAGTGCTATATAATAAATATACAATAAAGTGCCGTGTTGTAGCAGAGTAAGAAATCCACTAAACCATATTCAACCCGTGGTAAGAACTGGTACAGAAAAAGAGAACGTGTGGTAACCGCTAAGTAACTGGTGAGTGATTAGTAACGAAACACCAGCGCAAGATGCTATTTTGCGCTAGTATTCTATGAGAGCGTGGTCTTTCGCTGTTCGAGCCGACCCATTCGTGCTGAAAACACTTTACTGGTACGTATATAAAAAGTACTCTATAACTGCTACTGTGTCTCGTGTAGTGGCCGAGTAATAATATCCAATACCCCATATCGTAACAGTGTGTCGTAAGAGGCGACAGAGGGAAAATAAAACAGGATATGGGCAGCAAAACATTGATAGCAACTTGGCAAAAATCTAAGGAGGAAGCGTATGTTTAACAGTGAATTTTTGGTAGGCAGTTATATTTATAATAATGATGTGATAGCGATGGATCTCTTTTATATTATTCTTATGGATCTTTTTTTTAGTTTTTATACTATATACTCAATGTGAAAATGCTATAAAGTATTTACAAAGCATATGGCCATCTAATTACCTAAATTATTCGTTCACTCACAAGTCAAGTTACTAGATGTATAATTATCCGACACGTGTGACAATGGAGTATTTTAGGTTGTCAGGCTGAAATAAACTATATTAAAAATCTGTTTCATTTATGATTGTAATTATTGCACGTTAAACCCTCGGAATACGCGTGCTGGCTTCTTCACTGCTATGGGCATACACCTTATCATTTTGTTTACCATAACTTTCATCGATGGTAAACATTTTTTCATCCGAAAACAAAATTTCGCTGTATTTTTTCCCGCGTACTACCGCCGTAACAAAGCGCGGGATCTATCCAGCCTATTTTTTTTTCAAACGCTCGTTCAAAAAATGTCCAGTCTTCTTACGATAATCTCCTAGTCCTAGGCTTTCATTGATCACTCTTTTGACCGTGGTTCTGCTTAGGCCCATCTGAAGAGCTAAGATTTTTTGTTTACGAACAGAATTTCGTTGGATTCGCGCCTTCACTGCTTTGATGATTGTTAGTGAACAAACTGTACGAGTTTGGCCGGTCTTCTAACGAACTTCGAAGCTTAATTGATAGTTTGATAGTGCGGTAGACAAATCGTCTAGTTATTTTTTTTAAATATTAAAAATCTCATTTGGCGCGTAACCACAGCGGTGCAACGCGATAACCGTTATTCTATCTTCTTTCTTCGACCAATTCATATTTGAAAATTAATGAAAATTAATGTCTTTTTTTATTTTCGGCACGTTCGCATACATTATGTTTTTGAAATTATGTGACGTTCATTTAGCCAGGATTCAAAAACTTTTAAATAAGGTTTTGACAGAACATGACCCGACTTAGTACAAGAATTAAGAACATTCTACTGTAAAATTAAAGAAAGTTTAAACTATCGTCACAATAAAATTAAAAAGTAAAGTGTTATTTCTGAGAGGATTATGAAGTAATAAATCCACCGCTGGTGATAGCGGATTTCATACGTCTTCAAATATATGTATATTTCTAAGACATACTTTCTTTCACAGCGAAACTCTAAAAATCAGCACTTAAAATTGAATTTAACAGTTTCACCGATAATTCCGCTATATTTTTTTAGACAGAGTTCTAAAAATACTAACATAATATATATTTTAGTCATAACAAATTGTAGGCCATCTGGTTACCCTGAAAAATTCATTCAAAAGGTTGCACACTTAAGCATTATGACTAACATTATTTATAGCTCTTTTTCCGAAGATGATAAAAGTCGTGATTGCTTGAAAACCGTAAGTACGAGTCGTATCATGTTATACCTGTCTATAATATAGGTATAACATAGGTATCGCCACACGAGATGGCTCTTTTGGTGCACCCAATTATTATCTGAAAGTATTTTATAAATAAATTCTGGTTATATCAATCAGTTACAATATATTTGTTTACTTCGTAGATGTATTCAATTATTAGTGGGTTATGAAAAATAATCCTACACTTATGAAAGTGCGATCTGCAGCATTTCGCTCGCCTTGGGTAAATAATATCGATACTTCGTCTGCAGTCATTCTTTCAATGTGATATACCAGTGGTCATAGAGGTAATAACGTTTACTTCTATATTCATTATTTACAGTCTAACAAAAGTCCACTACTGAACATAGGCCTCCCCCATAGGTTACTTTATAAGAGGGATATTTGCCATAGTTGTCACACGTGGTGGGCAATTTCGCAATTTTTATTATTTTAGTTGTTATCAGTGAGGTTTAAGGTTTAAAGGCAGCTGCGCATTTGCTGTTTTATATATCACCTCCGTCTATCACCTGTTACGATACCCACGGAATGAATTAGTGTAGTGGGGTCTCTTACGCCACTTCTATATTACTTAGTGGATCACCATTCCCCCATTTCAGATTCAACATTAGTGACACTAAGGTGTCTTTACGCAGCAGAAATCCTTTTCTATACCTTGGAAGGAATGGTTGGTGCACACGCTTTATCTTTTATATTTTTTAAACCTGTTGGCCCAGCACTTGGATTTTTTGTATCGTTAAGGCAGTTTACGTAGTAGCCACTGGATGGGAGTAGCAGAGGACCGAAAACATTGGTCATCTCTGGAGGAGGCCTTTACTCTCCGTTGAAGAGGGGTTCTTTCAATTGAATATATACACCAGAAAAAGGGTGACTATAACTGACCAATTCTACACTGTGAATTTTAGGAAAATTTAATTCTAAAATATAATCACAATTTATTAATTTTTTTAATATGCATTCTTATAATGGTCTGAGACAACTACGAGTACTAAATGTAAGAAGTGATTTACTGCAGTTAATTAATGGAATTAGAAGTCTATAATCTTGTTGTATTACAGACACATAATTATCATTTGTAAAAATGGATCAAACGTTTTAAATTGTACATGTTTGTGTTGCAATTACAATGTTATAAATTATAAATCTCTACTGTGAAGCAAGAAATAAAAAGCTTTTCTATTTATTTAAGGCAGTTTACGTACATAAATTGCAAAAGGTCAAATATTCAGAGCCGGAACAATTATTTGTAACAATTATTTGTGTTGCACTAACAAGCGCTGTCACAGTGCTTGTTAGTGCAATTTACATATCCTAAAAGTTAATAGTTCTTCGCAATGATTTTTTTTTCATTCAGGTGATTAAATTATATTTTGCCGCAATATGTATTTATATTTTTGTAATATTGCGTAATACAACTAACGACGAAGGTAAAGTACTTATTTTTGTGTTTTTTTTTTTGTAATATCTGTTGGTCAGTAAGCGCGTGATGCTCTAGTTTAAGAATGAAAACTTAAGTACGTTGTCATTCTGGGGATTAAGATAGAACGCCTTGTTATACGTATAAGAACCTCCTGTAAGAGAACCGGTGAGCATTATTTGTTCGTTCATTGTGCGTAGAGTTTGTATAATATTAAGTAATATATTGACAATTCTTAGTATAGGAAAAAAAACAAAGAGTTATCTTCTTCTATTTTTATATATTATTCTATTTAAATGACATTTTTTCTGTATAATTATGTGATCGCCTAACAAACACACTCATCTTACAAAACACACATATGAGAGCGTGGTCCTTCCTCGTTCGAGCCGATTCATTCATTTCCATTCATTCCTGCATTCATTTCATTCATTCATGCTGCAACTACCGTATTACATTTATAAAAATACTCTTTGAATGTTACTGTGTACTGTGTAGTAGCGATGTATTATCCACTACTACCCAGTGTGTACTGTAAGAGACGAAAGAGGGAAAAATATACTAGAAGGCTATAGTGACTCAAACTATGGCACCGACAGTGATACAAGGCGGTCTACTACCAGGTATGTTTTTATCAAAAATTGTGCGGCACTATCCACAATAAAAGCAGAATTTATGCCCGCATGTTCTGCTACAAAAGAAGCCTTGTATATCTAAAGCCTATCACTTGATATCAGGTCACATAATCATGGCTCAATTTGTGTTTTTGCGCAATATTATTGATTAAAAATACAGATTTTTCATAAAGGGTGCAAATAAATATATTGATGTGAAATATAAGTTTATTAAAGAAACGTTTCGGGAAAAGGAAATAGATATAAAATGTATGAACGAGTGAGCAATGCTGACCTATTTAAAAAGCTTTTCCTCAATTCAGATTTCAATAACTCTAAAAAAAATAAGGTTTAACATTAGGCTAATAATTATTTTCTAATATTGTAATAATAATGTGTCAGCATACTATTATATATGCAGAATTGTTTATAATTTATTAAGTGTGTAAAACTTAAATTAGATTGTATGTTTGTTTTTATATTTTTAGATAGTTATGCATTAAAGTAAGATAAAAGAAGACTTTAGCTTGACATCTGTCAAAACTGTACGACAGATGTCAAGCTCAATTTTTTCCCTTTTTTCCCTCTGTTGATATCTGTATACTTATAAAATAATTCTTGCGAATAATAAGTAATACGTTTTGATAACAACCCTGACATATACACACATATTGTCGTTGTGGCTACACATCACTACACCTCCCATCGACAAAAAATAAAATGTATTACAATTCTATACTAAAGAATTTTCGCCTGGGACCATGGCATTCGCATCATCTCATTCGCATGTCTCATACAACTGTAAATAATGATTGTCCCCCTGCTACCGGCTGAGACCTTTTTACTCGAAACGAGGCATTCCATCTTAGTAATCGTAGTTTGATTCTAATTTGAGGATAAATGTAGATGTCTGTAGGCCACTTAACACCAGATGGATTGTTTTTTCGTTTATTACCCTTATTCTATAAAAAGAAAAATATTTATAAAGTAAAATTCTTTGGGGAAGAGTTATACTTTTAAATGATCATTTGTTATAATTATATGCTCGAGGTTGAAACGTGAGAATAGTCGCATGTGTACGGAAAAAATACTTTTGGGACGTTTGAAATCCGCCAAATGGAACTGGATTATTTTGACATGAGTCTAAAATGAAAGGTTCTTAAATCTTAACGCAAATGTTTTGTATTTTGTCACAGAGATAGGATAACGGATTTTCTAAGTTATAAAATAACGATGACAAGAAAACACACAGCCACCTGATGGTAAGGGGATGCTGCGGCCCATAGACATCTACATCTATCCTCGATTAGGAATCTAAATGCGGATGCGTTGTCATCCCTGAGGATTAAGTTAGAATGCCTCGTATCTAGTAAAAAGTGTCTTCGGTTCTCTACACTCACTATACGAAACACAGCGGCATTAAGCTGCTATTTTACGCTGGTAATATGTAAGAGCATTGTGCTTTTCGGGGCGACCCACTCGCTATACAACCATAATATAACTGCAGCATTGCTCTACCACGTATAAAATCTACAACCCGTGGTTTTATTTTAATTAACCATTGATAGTTTACTTGACATTACAATAACCCTTCTTGCGACAATATTAGTCAACGGTCTACTAGAAACTATTTATTATATAAGAAAATACAGTTTTAATTACGGCTGGGATTTAAAATACTGACAAGGATCGGTAAAACTGCAAAAAAATAAATTTAAGAAACGTATATCGATCTAGCTAGGAATCATTTTTAGAAAATGTCGTTTTTTCCATGTTTTTAGGCAATGAAAAACTGCAACAATATTATCAGAATCCGAAAGTAAATTTTACCGGTGCTTAAAATGTTCTAACAGCTCAAATGGTAAATCGGGCGGTGCTGTTATCATAGAACGCCGGTTGAGTTCAAATGTCACCAGTCTGACTCTTTTTTCCTTTTTTTTTCCTTCTTTTGTAAGAAAATATATTATTTAGAGCCCTTTTTAGTACATTTTTTTAAAACACGAAAAATAATGATCGAGAATATCGAAAAATTTTATTCATATTTCATCAGTTTGTAATTTGTATCTAAACATAATTTACAAAAAACACGATTTCCAAAAAAAAAATACCGAGCAAAACTCGGTCATCCAGGTACTCTATATATTACAAATCATGCAAATAATTAAAACAAATCATTTAGAACGATTTTATTTTAATCAATACTTCATTGGTGATTCAGTCCATTACAAGACATAGAGCTTTCCCTCACCAGTCCGAATATTTTACCGTACATCGGCAACATATAGAACAACTATCTCATAGAAACCAGCGTGAAAAGTAGCTTAATGCTGCTGTGTTTCGTATGGTGAGTGTAGAGAACCGGAGACCCTTTTTACTGGAAACGAGGCATTCCATCTTAGTCCTCACGGGTGACAACGCATCTGCATTTTGACTCGTAATTGAGGATAGATGTAGATGTCTATGGGCCACAGCAACCACTTACCATCAGGTGGACGGTGTGCTCTTTCACCCTATCCTATAAAAAAAACTAACTTATGTGAGGGGTTTAAAATCTTCCAAATCACTCGAAATTTTTGAGGTGCTACAATGCACAGCGGTAATAGATTGTGAGAGTTTAAGTGCTGAAGGATTAGTTAAGTAAGGGTACCCATATGTCTTATCATTGTGTCTTTCTTCTATAAAAATATATGCGTGATGCCAACCCCAATGGGGGCGTGGTTTACCTATCTTTTTTTATTTATCTACTAAAACTTGTAACAAAAATAAGCATTAATACTACAGTACCCAATAGTTTAGAGCACTGACTAATTTTTAATTTATTTCTGACGTCTTTTGAATGTGATATATCAATTTAAGAGTTTTTAAATTCATTTTATCTAACAAGGCGATAAAACCAAAACCATTAGGCACTCGTAACAGAGTACTACTACTACTAGGTCACCAAATAGCCAGAATAACGGTATATTACAGGCGGTGAGGCATTCCATCTCAGTCCCTTGATGTGGCAACCCATCTGCAGCTTTCTTCATGTGAAGTTGGCTGCAGGCGTCCATGGACCGTACTGAAACAGAAACAGAAACTTTTTTATTCGATATAGATTATAAATAATACTTATTGGAAGACTTTTTTTATTTACCACTAGTTCGGAAAAACCTCTGTCTTTGGAAGAACCAGCATGAAACCCGACGGGACTTTAAAAAAACTGCTTACAATCATGTATGTTACAATTAAGAACACATAACAAATTAGAAATAGCTTGGTAGCGATCACCCTTCCCAGGGTTCCTAATATTTACAGAATGAATATCACTTATTTTTGTAAAACTACTTTTATTTTTGTGTAAGTAAATTATACTTTCATAAATGTGTTGAGAGGCCAAAGTTAATAAATTTGCGTCCGAGCGCCACTTTAGTTTCTAAATTATAGATTGTTGTAATGGCCCTCTTCTGTAAAACAAATCTAATTTCATTGTCACCATACGACATTATACTCGTACTATGGAAATAGCTAAAGTAAACTAGTCTAGCTGTTTCAACACTGGTAAGACTTCTAATTTTTTACAGCATATGCGGCAGAACTAAAGACTCATTTAAAGAATAGAATAAAATAATTTTTATCCAATATAGATTACATGAAATTCTCATTAAGAGTCATTTTTTACTTCACCACTGGTTCGAAAAAACCTCTGTCCTGGCAGGAACCAGCAAGAAACTCCACGGATTTTTTTTAAATAAATTTTACAATATTTGATTAAGAATAATTTTTTCACAAATTTTACTAAGGGTTGGCAGTACAAAAATAGGTCTAAAATTGGCAGGGGTCCAATGTACTACCAGATTTAAACAAAAAGTATTACTTTTCTATGCTTAATTAAATCAGGAAACACACCAGATTCGATACTAGTATTAAAAATAATTAAAGTATTTTGTAGAACTTAATAATTATTGAAACCCTTTATGATACCGCTCGTGATATGAAAATCGAGTGTTAATTTTGGGTACTACGAGTATATGAACTTATAGGAAAATTATGTCAAATATTTATTTTCAATATTTTAATAACAAATTTTTAAATTTCACCGTAATAAGTTTAGAATTAGATATATCAAAAGACTATACTCCAATAAGTGTTTCTTTTATGACAATGGAAAACAACAATAAAAAACAGAGACCTTATTTCTTCTTCTTCCTTATAATACTTAACTGTACATATATCGCTAATACTTCATTTACTCTGATCACCAACTTTGATTATTTAACTATCTGAAATTAGAACGAGTTTTCAGAAATGTAAACAAAAGGGGTTTCAGCTGAAGAATATTTCAAGCGTATGTTTAATTTGTAAAATTAAACCTACGCTTGAAATTTAAAAATTAAATTGTAATTACTCGTAAATTTTGCCAGAAGTTGTAAATGATAATGATTTTCCGGACTCATTAGGCAGTAAAAGAAAGGACTCATTAAATAGTACATTCATCATTTTACTGTAGAGAAAGTGGATAGTACAAAACAAAATCAGACTTTGAATTTTTGACATTTTTTAAGACTTTTTAAGTTTTTAAGATGGTTTTGGAGTGCTACGCGTTGCGTAATCGTGCGTGTCAAGTGACTTTACTATATCTGCATTGTAATATATTTCATTTCTCAGACATGTAATTTTCTGTTATTTTCAGTCACGTGGTAATTAGCTTGTAAAATTAACAATCCCAGTGGTACAGCGGCGTAGCATGCTTTGTTGCACTCCCGGTTCCACTATAGCCAAAACCGCTACCTCTCACCATCTCCCCTCCCCCCTCCAAAACCCACCTTAATTTCGCAAGTATCTAGGAATATATAGAAAGCTTTCTATAGTCTATGTATACACCTTAAAATAAATAAAACAATACATTGATTTTTATAACTTTGGCAAACGTATGACATACATACAAACATAAACATTCACGCCAGACGGATGGGCAGAGGCTATACAGAATTCCTTTCGACATGATCATCATACAACTCTCTCCTCCTCACTCTATATCTACCTACTACTCATCAGTTAAGGGTACTTAATTCAATCTGTGCCAGCGTAAAATAGCAGCTTAATTGCTGTGTTTCGTAAAAAACACGTTCACTAAGGCATTCTATCTTAGTCCTCAGACAACCCCTCCAATCAGTTAAATGTAATCTGCCACCCACACAAGGGAATGTACGCGTTGTCACTCTTAATCTATAAAAAAATCATTCATTCAACTCTCTTGCTTCTTCTGCCACGCCCAACTTTCCCTACCATATATTACGGTAAAAACTAACTAACCTAAAATATAGCATTACGTTACCCTACAGGATTAACACACCATTTTGAATTGCCATACTTCCCTTATTTGATATCCCGTAATAAAGAAACTTGCCCCATTGACTCTGTATCACTTTTTTAGATGTGAAGATTTTACGAGATTTTTTTCTAAAATGCCACCTCCTATAATCTGCTGCCCTGCCCTTACAGTATACACGTAGTTATTTACGTTACTTATCAACAGGGAATTTGGAGAATGCTTATAACACATTTATTAAAGTCAAATTCATAGCTTTTTTAATAAGGCTTGCTTAAAGCTTTTATGATATATTAACGTCAAAATCTATACCGGATCGAAAAACAAAACCTTCTTTAATGAATAACAATGGCAAGAAACGTTTGAGATTTATTTAAAGCCGTGTTACAATATCATTTACAACTAATATTATACCTATTTAGATTTTTTATGTACATATTTACTACAAAATGAAACTTTAAATAAAATTTCGGATTTTTGCTGCGTGAAAAAACGTTATTTGATTAAAAATAAATGATAAGAAAATACGAAAAAACATAATTGCTAAAATCTTGAAAAATATACTCTATATCTACTTATTAATAAAGTAAAACATACGCGTATATACGTTTACGTACGGATACACTCGTCCAAAAAGTAAAACTGTTATAAGACCAGCTAGCCACATGTTATCTTTATTGATAGGGTTGTGACCAGCAGCTGTTGCTACGGCAGTTTTCTTTTGGGCCGAGCCGTCTCTCGACCGTGTTGCTTATAAAAACAGTAAAAAAATAATAGTAATGCAAAAGCTTAACTTAGTGTATATGAAATGATATAGTATCATTATGACAATCAACAGTCAGCAACACATCTCATCAAATTAGGTTTTGTTCTATATTTTTTAATAAACCACGTTGATATTTATTTTAATTTTCTTTCTCGTACAACCTAAGTTCACATTTTGTTAGATAATTGCAAATTGATTGTTCATTTTATTTCAACCAACAAAAGTTCATGTAGTATTTTCAGCAATCGACTATAGACCGTTAGTAAGTGTTGACCTGTTTTCTGTCATTCTGTAGTCATCAGACATCCATTAATACTATTGAATCATAGTGAGCTATTCTTGTATATATGTATAGATATGTAATGGTTTCTCGGAAACGACTGTAAACATTTTATAACATTTTTACTTTCCAGATAAATGTCATCCTTGAGAAAATCATATGTTTTCTAACATCGAGCAAAGCTCTGTCACTCGGAAACTTTATATTTAATTGGAAACCCCCCATACTATATTATATATTTTAATTTACGTCACGTGACATTTGACCGTGCAATGGTGATGTAAGAATATGCACTACCAAATATTGTTCCGTGAGTGTCGTAAGAGGCGGCAGAGGGAATCAGACCAAGAAACGGGCATTAGTGTCTTCCTTTTATATAAAATATGAATAACTGCAGTTGGCAACCTGCCTGTCTTCCCTATGAGGCGATATGTGGGGAAAGTCAGCAGTGAAGTTCAGCAGTGAACTTAAGATAGGCTGTGACGGTAATGTGCCATGAGATGGCGGCGTAAAAACTCTTGTAACTATGTATATATCGCACTGTGTGTATTTAATGATTAAAGTCAAATGGCGTCCTAAGTCCATGCCTCGTAAAACTAAGCTTAGATGTCTATTTTAAAAGAAAACACTCTATTGTACAAAGCGATATTCTATTAATTATCATTAAATTTATTTGAAACTAGCTGTTCCCCGCGACTTCGTTCGCGTGAAATTTATTACGTTTGAATTCTATGTATTTGATTTTTTTACGAATGATCCCAATTCTTTTTCTAAAATAAAAATAAGACTATGTTACTCCTTATAACATCAGCTATCTGCCAGTGAAAGTCCTGACAAAATTGGTTCAGCTATTTCGGAGATTATCCGGAATAAACAGAAAAAAATATATATATATATATATAAACACTCACGCCTGTCACCCAGAGGGGTAGGCAGAGACTACAGACTTCCATTTGGCACGATCCTGACACACCTCTCCCGACTCCTTCACATCCATACTCCTACGCATACATGCTCGTCGGTTAAGAGTACTCCTAATTTGGCCCGTTTTCAATAAATCGCCAATTTGGTCGATAAATTTTCGCCTAAGACGTCCCTTTCCGACTCTGCCATTCACTTCTGCAACATACATTTTCTTTGTCACTCTTTCCTCATTCAATCTTTCCACATGACCAAACCACCGAAGCATTCCTTTCTTGATCCTTGTCACAACATCATCTTGCAAACCACACTCTTCTCTTATTACACAATTTCTTACCCTGTCGTTCAGATTCAGCCCTAACATACTCCTTAACGACCGCATTTCTACTGCGTTAATTCTACACTCGTGCTTCTTCTGCCACACCCAACTTTCACTACCATACGTTAAAGTAGGGAAACACAGCATTTTAAATTGCCATACTTGCCTTTTTTGACACATTTTGACTCTTCACAATAGATTGCAGGGCCCCATTTACTCTATTTCCCGCATTCACTCGTCGTTCTATATCCTTATCATATCTCCCATCCCTGCTAAATACGCAGCCCAAATACAAACTCATCTACTTGCTTGATCAACTCCCCTTCCATTCTTATTTCACAAATCGTTTTACTTTCTTCTCTTTCAAAAACCATAACCTTCGTCTTACTTGCGTTCACTTTCATACCCCTTTCTTTTAATGATTTGTTCATTAATGTAACCATCATTTGCAACTCGGCCATACAAAAAATCGGCGTACAAAAGGCATTTGACGGTTAACTCACCCATTCTTAATCCGCATTCTTCAACTTTCAAATTTTGCAAACAATTGTCCATAAATAGGTTGAGCCAGGGGAACAGCCACGGGGAAGCCACACAGCCCTGTCTGACACCTTTATGGATGTCAAACCAGTCCGAGTAGACACCGTTGATCCAAACACAATCACTAGAGTCCCTATAAAGAGACTCCAATGCCTGTATCAAACCAGCGCTCAACCCAAATGAGTTCAGTGTTTGCCATAGCACATCCCTATCCACTCTGTCATAGGCATTTTCCAAGTCCATGAACGCACAAAAAACCTTTTGGTTTTTGGCCAAAAACTTCTCCGCGATCATGCGCATGGAAAAGACTTGATCTGTACATTCCATTCCCTTTCTAAATCCCTCTTGCACATCCCAAATTTTTCCATCAGTTTCTTTCATGACCCTTTCAATCAGTACCTTAGCATACAGTTTTCCCACAATGCTAAGAAGGCTGATGCCACGGTAGTTTTTACAGTCCTGCTGCGACTCTTTTCTTTTATATACTGGGACTATCACGGCTTTGCACCAGTCTACCGGTACCCGCTTCAGTTCCCAGCATAAATTAAGCAAGGTGTGCAGCGGGCCTGCCACGACTTCCTCTCCAGCCCTTAGCATTTCGAGTGAAACTCTATCATATCCGGCAGCTTTACCTGCTTTCATGCTTTTCATTGCTTTCATTATTTCATCTATACCTATCTCGCTACCTCTTTCCTCTTCTTTCGGAGTTTCTACTTCACTTAGTACACACGTTGTCTCCTCACTCATAAATACGCTTTCAAAATATTCCTTCCATCTTTTTAAACTCAAAAATTCATCATTCAGAATATAGCCATTCTCGTCTCTTATAACATTCATCATAGGCTGTTTTGAATGTTGCCTGGCAGTTCTTACAAGTTTCCAGAACATTTTAATATTTGCTTGGAAGCTATCCGATATTCTTCTATCATTTTTATCCGTTCTTTCTTGCTTTTTTCTTTCAACTACTTCTTTTACTCTCTTATTAAGATGTCTAAAGACTGCCTTTTTTCTTACAATATTATCATTCGTACCGCTAGAATTACCAGCCTCTGTTGCTAGTAAATCTAGCCATGCTCTCTTCTTTGCTTCAACTTCCATACGTATCTCAACATCCCACCATAACGTATTATTTTTCCTTTCATTCTTTCTCTTACTAACACCACATACTTCGGACCCCTAACACAAACAACTTCTTTAAGCCCACTTTCATTCGTATCCATAGCAGTCTTGGGCTTACACATTCATACTCTTTCACACATTGGCCCATTCTTTCTGAAAGGATGATACCTACTCCCTGACATGCCTGCTCGATCTCGTCCATACCAGACCAGTATGCGGTATACATGCCATGTGTAGTGACATCCTTCCCCTTCCTTTTCGATTCATTTACACATAACACATCTAGTGTTCTATCATACATCATATCGCATACTTCATCCATTTTATCATTCATTGCCCCACATACATTCAACGTAACCAGACGGGCCTCTGCAATCCACTTTTCGCCTCTCCGGGAGACAGAACGTGACGGGTGGCGAACCTCGTCGCCGGTTTTCCTCCCGGAGATTCTTCGCACCCCTGCCCCATTAAAGGGGCGCCGGGAACTCGGGGCCATTTCTTTTATATGGTTCCTCATGGTGCGAAATATGGGGTAGTATATTTTACGCCGCTACCACGGCGTGGAGCCGAGTCTGTGGTATCGGCTTGTCGCTCATTTAGCACCACCCGGGGGACACGTGTAGGGTGGGCCTAGGAATAGGTGGTCAAAGCCTACGGACGCGAGCGACTTATCCCCCCTAAACAGAAAAACAGACACAAAAATTATAAAAATTGTATTTGTTTTTAAAATATTTTATATAGCTGTGCCCCACGGTTTCACCCCCGTATATCACGTGTCTGCGCCGTGCGCCATGACATGACACCTCGCTCATTTAGTTCAATCATTTTAGCTAAAAAATTGGCAAAATTAATGTAGTACTCTATTCTATCGGCATCCTATGTATGTTATACAGCAAAGTTAAATATTATCCACTCTCTTTCCCTCTCCCGGATGAATGCCCCAGAAAGTGCCCCAAAACGCCAACGTTTTTTTTTTTCAGTTTTAAAGATGTACTAACTCTACACGGTACATGAAAAGTGTGGAGGTATGAAATGATCCATGATGAATTTTCATCAACCTTTTATACATACGAAAGCGATGTCATATATAGTTTTTGCTCAATCTGCCACAAAATATGAACATTTCTTATCTTCAATCGATTTTTTTTGTTCTTTAGATATATTACACAAAATATGTATGACTATAGTAAAGAATAGAATATGCTCTTTAAAAAGACGTGCAAATTATTTCTTAAATCTTTCATTATGATAAAACTATTTATTTGAATAAGAATTAATAAATTTTTATTTTATTATTTTATTTAATTTAGAAATTACAAAACGATTGTAACCGACTTTTGTTTCGGCCGGTGATCTAATAAAATTTTAGAACACAAAAGCTACTTTGTGACTTATATTTCTATAGTTATATCTATCCTATAGTTAGATATATTCCTTACGCGGACTTTTTTGAAGGTAATAATGAGTACTTTAATCATGTAGCACATAATTTCTGTATATCATCAAGTTTTCTGAGCGCACGCCAAATAACGTATTTTATAGGCAAAATTTTGCTACTTTGGGTTACAATTTTCTTGAAGATCTCCAATTTTGTTGAAAATAAATTATAGCCTATGTTACTTTATGATAGTTTAGCTTTCTGTTGGTAAAAAATATTATAATCGGTCTAGCAGTTTTGGAGCTTATTTGGTACAAACAAACAAAAATAATAATATACTTCATAATATTTAGGTATAGATGACGACTTTTTTTTTGTTAACATTTTTTACTTATTTTTTTGTTCTTTTCTAATTTTGATTATTTTATTTTTATTAGAAATATTATTATATTATTCGTAAAAAGATCATATCTACAAAACATAAATTTATTACGTGTATTTAACTTTTTAATTACCCAACGTTTCGAACGCTTTACAGCACTCATGGTCACGGGCAGGACTGAGATGTTCAACGTCCATATGTCATAGTTAACCGCGGTTACCATAGATTAAAATTTAACTTTTGTTCCGATCTATGCAGTATGAACTTATGGTATCTTGAAGTCTTGCGGTTGTATGCTTGGGTTGGGATTTAATTTTATTTATTATAGGATCCCAAGCAGATGGTAAAGAACACCGATTCCTTCCAAGGATGATTCGCGAGGCTATTGAAATCAAAAAACATCCTAATTTCAATAGAGAAGATGGCTGGGTGCTACCATCTGCTTGGGATCCTATAATAAATAAAATTAAATCCCAAAAATAAACTTTGCTCTATTTGTCAATATTTTCCGCAGCGTATGCGATTTAAGGATTTTTCGGCGTTACTATTGCATAATTTTACATGAAAAAGTAGTTATTTTGACATAACTAATAGTTAGACATATGGTACCTCGAAATTTTTTGTAGATAATAATATAAATAAATCTATAAAAACGTAGTAAATACTTTGCTGTATTGTCAATAGTTTCCGCAGCGTATGCGATATAAGGATTCTCTTGGTATTTTTTTCACGCCGTGGGTTACATTACCGAATTTTTTAGACGTATCCCTAACTTTTCGAAAATATACTATAGCCTATGTTTATCAGGGATAATGTAGGATTCCATTCGTGAAAGAATTTTTCAAATCAGTCCAGTAGTTTTGGAGCCTATTCAATACAAACAAACAAATTTTTTCTCTTTATAATATTAGTGTAGATTATATGGAACTAAGAGCCGTGGCAGCTCATGAGAATATCTCATTAGAGCTCAATAGAGGCATTCGATCTTAGTCCTCAAGGGTGACAACGCATCTGCATTTTGATTCGCAAACGAGGATAGATGTAGATGTCTATGGGCCACAGCAACCACTTACCATCAGGTGGACTGTGTGCTCGCTTGCCACCCTTTTCCTATAAAAAAAGAGCTAAGCGCTCGTTACAAATTTCACAAAACGCGAGCAACCCGAGTTTGAACCCCGGTGGACCGAATGACAAATAAAATTGTTGATTACAATTCTAATTGCTCTTTTACCGCAAATTGATGACGAAAAATATTGTAAGAAGGCCTGCATGTCTGAAGAATAAAATATTTCGTAGATACATAGGTAAAGTCCGCTAACAGACACAGCGGCGCGACGGAATTATTGCTTATACTCTGTAATGAGATGAGAGGCCAGTGCACAGTGGTGGGACTTGAATGTAACTTTACTTTTTAGGGAAACAAAATTTTACTGTTTTGTTATTTTAGTTTTTTTTTTTTTTGTAATAGTATAAGAGAAACAAACGAGCACACAGTCCATATGATGTTAGGAGGATGCTGAGGTCATAAACGTCTGACATCTGTTGTCATCGAAGTATCCGATTCTCTACACTTACCTAACGAAACACAAAACATTAAGCTGCTATTTCACGATGGTATTCTGTGAGAGTGCGGTCCTTCTCCGGCCGACCTATTTGTACTACAACACTTTATAGCTGTAGCGTGGCTCTACCACGTAAATGTTATCTAACATTTAGCAAAATCAACAAAACTAACTTTAGATATTGTATGTACTGCAAAAAATTTTAATTTTTCAGTTAAAAGTAACTCACAAATAGGAGAGTTCTATCCAGATTTATTTATTTTTTAATTAATCAGTGCACAGTCAGGTTATTGTTGTGAGTGCACACATTAATACATTTTTATTAAAAGTAGGCTTAATCTAGGGACTGATGTATATGTAACAACTTAATATTATCTTTTTAAAGTAAAACGTTACTACAATCTCCGTTATTTCGCCAAAATGTTAAATTCCAAATCTGTTACTAGTGAAACTGGGGGTTTGTAAATATGGTATTATTTTATATTTTCAGTATCTCACGCAAAACAAAACAATTATTATCATAGCACTTCCATATGTAATCTCTCTATCCCTTAGCCAGAGATGTTTTTCACAGAGATTACCAAATTTAATGAGGAAGAATAAAATTGAACCACTTTTACAAAATGCGTTGGCCAAATATAGATATGAGGTATGTAAAGAAAATTATAAGCCATGCGGACTTTGAAACCGTTTTTATATTGTTGTTTATTAATGAAATTGTTGCGCGCCTAAGTTGACGTCATGTACCCGGCACTAGCGCCATCTAGTGTCGGGGACGAGAGCGAGGGGAGCTTTCCAGAAAATGACATCACTAATCTTTCAACCGACAGCGCCATCTAGCATCAAAACGAAGAACTAAGCTTCTAGAAGCCCGACACTCGAAATTTCGACGCTTTGTCGATTGGCGCGCGTATTTACTTGAATATTCTGGATGTTTCAGTGATAATGTGTATTTAAAGGCGCTGCAAGATGCGATCAGGGAAATATTGAATTTGGCGAGACAAGCGAAGCTTCGGAGCGAAATAAAGTGAACCAGTGTGATTAATTAATTAGTTAGTGTTCTAAGTTTTAATTAGTGTAAAGTGAATTAAAGAGTTAATTTTGGTAATTCTATCGGCAATTTTTATTGTCACGAACCTCAAGCTCGTAACAATATATCCTATTTTGCTTTTTGGAGGTCTTAACATAAGGGATGGCATGGCATGTTATGCTAAACAAATGTAGCAAACTCTTCAGCACGCCATGACATCATCATTAGTAAAAGTTTGTAAAGCTATAAAAAATTAACTACTGCATAAACAACAAAAATAAATAAATCGGTACTTATAAGTAACCTTATTGTGTATAAAGTATGTCATTTTCACCCTATGTCTACTTCCCCCCTCCCCCGCCAAAGATTATTACAGGCGTGAAGTTATTTAATTTAGTTAGCCCTATTTTCCTACTCAAACTGGCCTTCAAAAGAATTATTCGTTTTAACTTTTAGTCCGAACTGGCAACCCGCTCCGGCTTCGCCTGGATAGGTTCTATTAATGCGAAGTTAGATTTAAGAAAACCTAAGAATATTTATTTTATTTTTGGATTTTTTCACAAATCTTCAATTGATTTGGATAAAATATAGTCTTTATCCCTCCTGGCATTGCTCTCTATCAGTTCGTAAAGGACATTGCTCTGCGCCCATACATTGTTCGCCCTGGAACCAAAAGCATCGGAAAATTGTTTGTTGTATTATCGATCATTAATGATCACAATCGGATTGAAGAGTCTGAGACAATACCCAAGTATTTAAGATAATATTAATTACCTAGAAACTTTTAGAAGTATGGGAGGCAAACGATTCACCGGACAAGACATTCGACCTGATGCAACATATATGCTGTGGCCCAAAGTGATTCTCGATAGATTTTTTTTATAGAATAAGTGGTGACAGACAAGCACACAGTCCATCTATTATGGTTATTAGATGCTGTAGACTATAGATATCTGCATTTATTTATCCTCGATTAAGAATCAAAATACAGATGCGTTGTCACTCTTGAGGACTAAAACAGAATTTCTCCTTACCAGTAAAATAGGTATCCTATTCTCTGCACTCACCATACAAAACACAGCATCATTAATCTCCTATTTTACGCTGGATATTCTGTGAGAGCGTGGTCCTGCCCCAGTCGATCCGACTCATTCTTGCTACAACCATAATATAGCTGCAGAGTTGTTCTACAATATATAAAATACAATTTAAACTTTGTCATCACGTCAAGACAGAATTCCTCGTTACCAGTTAAATATCTATGTCTCTGGTTCCCTTCACTCACTGTCAAAACTGCAATATTATACTCTTATTTCACCATTTTGTCACAACCATATAACTCCACTACGTAGGTCTAACACAATCAAAAATCTCTTACAAATGTACAAAGAACAGCAAATCAGGACATTTGACTCAACGTCTTTCAAAAACCTATTTTGATAGATCTTCTGAAATAGATTCCATATTTTCCATATATCAAAAATGCGTCGTCATCATTATCATCATTACAGACTTTATTTAGTCCACTGCTGTACATAGACCCCTCCAGAGAATGCCTTAAAGCACGATGCTGAGTCACCAGCATACATCGACTTTTCTCACGTACATGCGTAAATTTACAAAAGTAAAATGTCAACAAGATTTTTTTAGGTCACCTATCCCTCTGAGCAAATATTTTTTCATTAAGCTCTATTCTGTTATTTGTACAAGTTAACAATGTAATAAACATCATTACGTGACTTAGCTAACTTTGAGAACTTAATAAGCACTTTACAAGCAAAACATAAGGAACGAAACGCTTAATGTATCTTTTAACACATAAGTAGCTTCTATTATGTGCTGATAACAAGTCAGTGGCATTAAGTTTTCTTGTTTAAATCAGATTAGTTGTCGGTAAAACGTTATACCTTGAGCAAACAGTATTACGTAATGAAAATTTAGTTAAAATGAAATTAGTTAAGTGTAGTGTTATCGTGTGGTGGCGGTGTATGAATATCCACTGCACTACTGAAACTGAAGCAGGAGTTGGGCTTCAGCATGTTCCCGATAATGACCCAAAATAATAAAAAACGACGTTGGCAACCTGCCTGCCAAACATGAAAACAATGGCAAATCCTCCCTATGGAACAATCTACAGCAGATGCCTAGGTTCGGCAGTGGACATTTATAGGCTGTAATTCCATTACAGCCTATAAATGATGAATTGAAATCAGTTAACTGAAGTAATTAATTAATTTATTGCGCTTTTTTTCCAGCTAGAAGTTCTTCATGTTAGGAACCACCCACTTATGCATTTCTGTCCCAAACCAGTAGTGCATCCACTGTTTTGTTCCGGTAATAAAAGGTAAAAGAAGCAGTACAATTAAATTATGTTAGGCATTTTGCATAAAACATACGTGTGTTGCATATACAATATATACAATATACGGCCACAGTTCGTCCACTGGATGTGGGGTTGCCAAAATATTATGGATTCCGTTAGTTTGTAGTATAAATACCTTGTCTAGACCAGACGTAAAATATGAAGACTAGCGAGGGTCAGCAGCGTCAAAGGTGCGAGACTTATTTATTTATTTATTTAAAACTTCATATACACAAGTGGTATATAGGCGGACTTAATAAAGTCTTAATAATAAGAGACTTTTGGTACCGCGATCGTCCATTATTATTCTTATAGTATAAGAGCAATAAGCATAATATTTATTGTTATTAAATTTTATATCCATCCAATATTGTATCAAAGTTATTTACTTATAATTACTTTCCTTTCCTTGTACCAGTTGAAGTGCGGTACTACAGAATTTATGTAACCCCTTAGACTCAAATCGCTTGACGCCTAAACTTTTTATATTCAATGATTATAAATAAATACCTTTGATACAATATTGGACATTCCGCCTGTGGCATCGCTTCCGAGCGGTTGCATCCAGGTAGTCCGCGCTTTCGTTCCTGTACGGTAGTGCTCCCCGCTCTCGCGCCCCCGCTGTCCCGCTCGCGCTGTACAGCGACGACGCAGTGCTCAGTCCGCCGGCGGCACCGCTCTCGGACGGTCGCCTCCTGGTGGTCCGCGCTCCCGTACAGTACGGTAGTGAGTCACTTTTTTGCTACAGCTCTTGCCCCCCTGTCTTCGGGCAGGGAGGTCTGACTGACTTCCGCTTTTCATTTCATTCTTCATTTTCACTTGTCATTTCATTTCATTTTCATTATCTTTTTTTTTTTTTTTTTTTTTTTTTTTTTTTTTTTACTGTCTCCTTTATTTTCTTGTGTTCTTGTTATTCTTGTATTACGTGTATAGTGTGTCGTAGTACGTCTCGCGATCTAGTCCCTGTTCTACCGAGAGCAGGGACCCGTCCTCATCTTTGCTTTCTCACCTTTAGCTTCTTATCCTAAAATGGCCAACTCCAGTTTTACTGAGTCCCTAGCCGCCCTCATTACCCAATATGGGTTGTGGCAATGAGACGGTCCTCGCCGCCATCGCCACCATCGCCGCCCAGGCTCCCACCCCCTGCCCCTCAGGCACACCTCCCGCCGCCGGTAATCGCATCTTACCTCGAAACGAGGAACTCTTTTGCCCAACTCGAATCTGCCCCCCTTAGAAATGGAGTACGCATGCTCCGAATCCTCGGCGTCTACCTCCCGGAAGAGGCCCGCCACTACCCTAGGCTCCGGTTCATCGGAGTCCTCTGACTCTGACGGAACCGGTGAGTCAAACTTCACCACCGTCACCTCCAAGCGCAACGGAAAGCGCGCCGCGCTGAAACGCACCCACCCTACTTCAGCGGCCCCTGCCGCTCCTTCAACCTCCGCAGCCCTTGACGCTGCACCCGTCCCACTGATGTCACTAGACATCCCCACTCCATCCAAACCAGCCTCTCGTTGTGCTCCAGTGCTGGCGAAGAAGCAAGTCCCGCCCCCTGTCTTCCTAAGAGACAAGGCAAAGTTCACCCAACTGTCTAAGACCTGCTACGACGCAGGCATCAAATACGATCATGCAGTCAACCTCGGGGAGGCAATCAAAATAATCCCTACCTCGATCGAGGACTTCCGCGCAATCACCCGGCTATTCACAGCCGAGCGCATCTCATACCACACTTACGCTCTCCCTGAAGAGCGTAAAGTCAGGGCCGTCATCCGAGGAGTCCCCTTTGAGTTCTCCAATGAGGAAATCCTCGAGGACCTTAAGTCCCAAGGTTTCCCAGTGGAAGCAGTGCACAAAATGCACAACCGTACGGGCAAGAGATACAACCTTGCCCTCGTAATCTTGTCCAACGTGCCGGAGGCTAAAGCCATCTTCCGGCAGGTGCGCACAGTGTGCGGCCTGTCAAGGGTGAAGGTAGAGCCCCCACATAGGCCCGGTTTCCCGGCGCAGTGCCACCGCTGCCAACTTTATGGTCACGCGGCGGCCAACTGCTCCGCCCCACCCAGGTGTGTGAAGTGCCTGGAGCCACACAACACTAAAGAGTGTCCCCGGCCCAAAGACGCCGAATCCCCGCCCGCCTGTGTCCTGTGCAACCAGACAGGACACCCGGCGAACTACAAGGGTTGCCCACGCGCACCTCAACCTCGCCCCCAGTAGGAAAGCTCCACCGCCGGTGAATGACCGCACTTTCCCAGCCCTCCATCAACGGCCCCGTCAGGGCCCCTCCCAGCCTATCCAGGGCTTCTCGGGGGCCCAAAAAGGCAGACCCACCGAGGACAACCTCGTACGCTCATGAAGCAGAGCCCACAATCGACGACTACAACACGCTATATTCCGCTATTAGGAATATCGACGTCAGGGAAATAACAGTTGTATCACGCAAACTGCGCGCGGCCAAGTCCCCCCAAGAACGTCTCCTCGTTCTTGCGGAGCACAATAACCTTTTGTTAGCGTTGTAAGTTAGGTTAACTTAATTAACTTAACTTCAATGACTGAGAGAATTAACCTACCTAGATCTCACGGTCGTATCAAACCTAAGGGTTTATCGCTTGTATCATTTAATATTCGCGGCTTGCGAAATAACCTCCCAGAGCTCAAGCTCTTTCTTCGGAATCGTGAAGTCGATTTCCTCCTCCTACAGGAAACCAATCTCAAAGATAAGGACACTAGAGGCCTTTCTATTAAAAACTTCTCTCTTCTTCGTAACGACAGACCCGACCGCCGAGGCGGCGGAACGGCCATCTATTACAAGAAGACACTTCATTGCTCGCCCATTTCTACTCCGCAGCTTACCAACATGGAAGCCACGGTATGCAGGCTAGCTATGACTGGACACCAGTCCATCCTCATAGCCTCCTGTTACATCCCTTCAGGAACCTATCCCCTTAAAAAGGATTTTGAGGCCATTTTATCTTTAGGCAATTCAGTCATTATGTTTGGAGATTTTAACTCCAAGCATACTGAATGGACATGCCGCACTACGTCCCCTAGTGGCAAGATACTGCTCGATATCACGCAGTCTCTTGATATTACCGTCCATAGTCCTCTCGGTGTTACTCACTTTCCCGATAACACCGATCACGCCCCCGATGTGTTAGATTTTGCGTTACTCCAAGGAGTTTCTCTCAACCTCGGAGCAATCGAGACACTAGACGATCTAGGATCAGATCACCGATCGGTCTCCCTCATTCTTGGCCATCAGCCACCTCCCCCAACACACACGAAAACCTTCACTAACTGGAAGGGATTCAAGGAGTCCCCTAGCTAAAGCTTTGGACTCACAGGACTCTACCATCTCCCTACCGTCGGACTTAGATAGTCCTGAAAAAATCGACACCGCGGTCGACTCACTCTCCACCCTTATTAAATCCTCCCTTAAGGAGAACGAAAGGAATCGTCCCGGTTGCTAACAATAGTGGGCTTCCCCTACATATTAGCAACCTAATAAAAGCCAAAAAAGCTGCTTTCCGGAGAGCAGCAAAATACCCCACCCCCGAATATAGGCGCGCGGCCAATCGTCTTCAACGAGAACTTCGCTTCCGCCTCTCTGTATTTCGAGACCTCGAAAAGAGTAAGCTCATGGAGAATATCTCTCCATCTCACACAGCGTACTATCAGATGGCTAGAGCCCTCCGCATAGACGCTATCACCCACACTCCCCCTCTCTCCCGTCCCGACGGCACGGTTGCCTTCGAGGACGAGGAAAAGGCTGAGTGCTTTGCAGACAGCATTGCCGCTCAATGCTCTCCCAGTTCTCAACCCGTCGACCCCTCACACGTCCAGGCAGTGGAGGATGAGGTCCGCCGCCGGAGCTCACCCCCCCACGGCCTCTGAACCTATCTCTGTGTCCAATGATGAGATCTCATCCCTCATCAAAGGACTTAAGCCTAAAAAGGCTCCGGGCGCGGATGGCATCTCCAACCAAGCCCTAAAACACTTTCCCGAGCAGGTGTTAACCTTTTTATCTATTATCTTCAACGCCTGCTTCAACCTTAGTTATTTTCCCACTACGTGGAAAGAGGCTACTGTGATTGGAATTCCCAAGCCAGGCAAGCCTCTCAACCTCCCCCTCCAGCCATCGCCCCATTAGCCTCCTCAAGGCAATGGGCAAGCTCTTCGAAAGAGTCATCCAAAGTCGTATGAGGCGCTACCTGTTTCCCACAGACGGCGACCCTCTTATCATTCCCCAATTCGGCTTCCGAGCCAAACACTCATGTCCCCAACAAGTTCACCGCATTGTGGAATATATCCTCAGCGGTTTCTATCCTCGTCGTCATAAGACCATCGCGGTCTTTTTCGATATAGCCAAAGCTTTCGATAGAGTCTGGCACACAGGCCTTATCTACAAGCTCTATAAAATAGGTCTCCCCCGATCGTCTAGTTCGTCTCGTGGCCTCCTATTTAAAACATCGTACCTTTCGTTTCAGACACGAAGGCACGCTCTCTTCACAGCGAACTATCAAGGCTGGTGTCCCTCAGGGCTCAGTACTTGCTCCTCTGCTGTACATCATATTCACCAACGACATTCCCATCACGTCGTAAGTTGTTCAACTTTCCATCTTTGCAGACGACACTGCCATCTACTGCAAAGGTGTCTCACTACCCTTCATACGGAACAAGATCCAAAAGTCAGTTGATGACCTAGGAGCTTGGTTCAAAAAATGGCGCATCGATGTGAACCCGGAGAAGAGCTCCGCCGTTCACTTCGATTATAAACGACGCCGTCTCAAAAACACTCCACCAATACGTATGCTAGGGACCCCTGTCCCCTGGCATACGTCCGCCAAATATTTAGGTGTCACTCTAGACACAGGGCTCACTTTCAAGCCCCACGTCAAAAGAGTAACCCGTCACGCACGTTTTTATCTGAGTAGGCTCAACAGTATGTTGGGCCGACACAGTAAAATGTCCCTTCGAAACAAGCGTACACTCTATAAGGTATGTATACGACCAGTCATGTCCTACGCGGGCCCCGTCTTTGCCCACGCAAACCCTAACATTTTAAATGAACTCCAAATAGTTCAGAACCTATTCTGTCGTCGAGCTGCGAACGCACCGTGGTACGTCCGCAATGCCGACCTTCATCGGGACTTAGAGCTCCCAACAATTCAGCAATTTCTTAAAAAACTCTCTGAGAACTTCTTCAAAGCCTCAGAGTCGCACCCAAACCACTTAATTCGTGAGGCAGCTTCTTATGCAGCCCCACCCCCCTCTCGCTATCGTGTCCGCAGGCCGAGAAACTCTCTCTCGGACCCGCCTAATAAACTTTCAAACGACCTGAACTGTCTCCTGGCAGCTCAGGCCAACTCTAATTAAATAAAATTATTGTAATATCTGACATTAATTTGCCTTCGTAGGCACTCCCTCAGCGGCACTTAGCCGCCTGCGCCCTCTTTTCCCAAAAGAGGGTCGCTCATGATAAGGCACAATAGAGCTTAATCAGCCGGTTGCCTGTCCCTAAAGGCGGTTTTTAGGGGGTATCACTTAGGGTCCCAGGTAGGACAGTGAGTCCCCCATAACCACGATAGACCGGCTATCGTGGTATGCGTAATGCATTTTCCGCCTCCCTACGTACAGGGTAGCCCTTTAATTGCTTCGGGCGCAAAAAAAAAAAAAAAAAAAAAAAACAATATTGGATAGATATAAAATTTAATAACAATAAATATTATGCCTATTGTTCTTATAATATAAGAACAATAAGCAATCTAACTGTTGCCCTAGAAGGACGTAACTCTTAACTACTAAAAGAAGCAGTATGCTCAAGTTCATAATGCTTCTCTTAGTACTTCGATTTCTCATCTTTTCTCAGGTTTACGTTTACCGTATAAAATTATACTTTATTTCC
The DNA here is from genome assembly GCA_907164705.1 of Parnassius apollo. Classification (NCBI taxonomy): domain Eukaryota; kingdom Metazoa; phylum Arthropoda; class Insecta; order Lepidoptera; family Papilionidae; genus Parnassius; species Parnassius apollo. The sequence goes on from CAJQZP010000693.1 coordinate 5,230,098, forward strand.
AAATTACGTAGTTAATTTATACATTATGCTTGCTTTCTTGCAAGTTTGCGTTCATAAATGCTATTTAAACCGAGTCAACTACGCCACTCACTTAAGTTCAGTCGAAATGCTCCAGTGAGCAAGCAGCTATAAACTATTACAATCTGCTGAAATACTATAAATCTTGTCGTAAAGCGACAATTAAAAACTAAATAACCTAACCTAACTACAACAAAACAACCAAAAATAAAATAAATTATTTAAAAATTTGAAAAGATTTACAGTTTCTTTTATAAAAAAAAGGTATGAAGGTGATGATGGGCTGTAATGATGATAGTGATTTACAATATTATTAAAAAAAATAACAAAAATAAAGATACTGCAACGAAGTATGCACAGGCTATGCCTATGATAGGTGCACAGCGCCTGCTCTAGGTACACGCAGAATCTGGAGAAAGCACATGCAGCGTCTGGAGAAGGTACACGCAGCGCTTGGAGTAGGCACACGCAACGCCCGGAGCAGATACACGCAGCACCCGGAGTAGACACGCAGCGTCTGGAGTAGGTACACGTGGCGCTTGAAGTAGGCAAACACAACGTCCGGAGTAGACACACACAGCGTCCGGAGTAGACACGCAGCGTCTGGAGTAGGAACACGCAGCGCTTGAGACAAGCACGCTCAGTGGCCGAAGATAGCGCGGGCACTAATAGGTGGAGGCGTAGGCGTGGCTAGGCGACGACTTCAGGAGAAGGCTTGCAAGATCCCGAGGCAGTGCGGATAAAGCCTTTAAGAGGTGCTTCTCGTATCAAAGCTGAAGTGAGGACCTCTATCGGCCGATTCTTCGGCTTTTATACTTTTTGACGGATCTGGGATAAGAACGAGAAATTATTTGAAATTATTTAAATTAAAAGCAAATTTTTGTAAATGGCCAAGAAGAAAAGAGTATTTTTGAAGTAAAAACATCAGGCCGGTAACAATATTTGAATAAAAATTGCCACGACAACCAGATAAACAACGATGTCAAAACATGTCAAATTTTGGTTTTAAGCTCGTAATACAGAAACGGCAAGATTTAAGTGAAAAATGAGATATTATTTATATAGGAAAAAAGGTAGCGCAAGAGCGCGCACGAAACCCGAAATTGTAGAGTTACGGAGAACTAAATAAAAGATCGAAAAAGGTAGACTCCATTGACACCGATTTAAAAAGTGCTGATAACGTGAAAATACGAAGTGAAAATGATTTGTTATTGTGTTCTTATGAATTAAAAATATTACAGGATCCTATGGAAATAAAGGTGATGCAAAATATCCAGTTTTGAGGTGAATGTAGAAAATCAAAAACAGAATGGAAAAATAAAAATAAAATAGTGTAAAATGATATGTAAGTATGTATATAAGCATAACACTACATTTTCCCCCCGACCCTGGAAAATTTTTGACTCAGCAAAAATTTTGAGATGTACATTCCAAAATAAACCATAAAAACACAGCTTTGCAGTAACAGACATCACCAGGCAAAATCAGATATACCATCTCTTACATTCATCATCTGCATTCAGGTAAGGGTGGAGTTCACATTCAATGACTACCACTCTAAAAGTGTGTTTTCGAAAGGACATTCAGGCTTATTTAAGGAGTTGTCATCCGCTCCTGCGTGGAAAAAAAAACATTTCGAAAGGACATCCAGGCTTATTTAAGGAGTTGTCATCCGCTCCTGAGTGAAGATAAAGTTAAAGAAATTAATCTTAAGCAAGCTTTAGTCGCTATGACTTAAGTAAAGATTAAGAACGGCCAGAGCGGTAGGGCTCAAAGCCAGAGATGAGCAACATCACTAAAAGTACATTCAGGCTTATTTAAGGAGTTGTAATCCGCTCCTGAGTGAAGATAAAGATAAAGAAATTAATCAGGTAATAATTATACATATATACAAACACATATACAAATATACAAACACATATACAAATATACAAACATATATACAAATGTAGTGTCATGCAAAACAGTATTAGCTGGTTCCTCACATCTAATCTTCACTTCGTATTTTAAGGAATTCGTACTTAATAACCCTTTTCATTGTTTTAAGTGCAAAGTTAAGTTTAAGAAATAAAAATTTAATTAAAAATTGTACCTCTTTAAGTTATCTAGAATAAAAATATTAAAGTGATGAATGAAGTGAAGTGTTATATGTAGGTCTAAATATAGTCCAGATAAGTTGAAAAACTAGATGAAGTTTTGTTTTAGAATTTGGAAGATAGTACCTCTTTAAGTTATCTAGAATAAAGATATTAAGGTGATGAATGTAAGTGAAGTGTTATATGTAGGTCTAAATATAAGCCAGATAAGTTGAAAAACTAGATGAAGTTTTGTTTTAGAATTTGGAAGATAGTACCTCTTTAAGTTCTCTAGAATAAAAATATTAAGGTGATGAATGTAAGTGTTATATGTAAGTCTAAATATAATCCATATAAGTTGAAAAACTAGATGAATTTTTGTTTTAGAATTTGGAAGATAGTACCTCTTTAAGTTCTCTAGAATAAAAATATTAAGGTGATGAATGTAAGTGTTGTGTTATATGCAGGTCCAAATATAATCCAGATAAGTTGAAAAACTAGATGAAGTTTTGTTTTAGAATTTGGAAGATATGATAAGGATGAGTAAATAAAGAGTTAAGAATGAAAGAGAAAGCAATTCAATCAAAAGGAAATGGATAAGGCGTAGCTAAGGTGAAGAAAAGAAGAACTTTTACGTCGGGCGCCAAATTGTCGTAAAGCGACAATTAAAAACTAAATAACCTAACCTAACTACAACAAAACAACCAAAAATAAAATAAATTATTTAAAAATTTGAAAAGATTTACAGTTTCTTTTATAAAAAAAAGGTATGAAGGTGATGATGGGCTGTAATGATGATAGTGATTTACAATATTATTAAAAAAAATAACAAAAATAAAGATACTGCAACGAAGTATGCACAGGCTATGCCTATGATAGGTGCACAGCGCCTGCTCTAGGTACACGCAGAATCTGGAGAAAGCACATGCAGCGTCTGGAGAAGGTACACGCAGCGCTTGGAGTAGGCACACGCAACGCCCGGAGCAGATACACGCAGCACCCGGAGTAGACACGCAGCGTCTGGAGTAGGTACACGTGGCGCTTGAAGTAGGCAAACACAACGTCCGGAGTAGACACACACAGCGTCCGGAGTAGACACGCAGCGTCTGGAGTAGGAACACGCAGCGCTTGAGACAAGCACGCTCAGTGGCCGAAGATAGCGCGGGCACTAATAGGTGGAGGCGTAGGCGTGGCTAGGCGACGACTTCAGGAGAAGGCTTGCAAGATCCCGAGGCAGTGCGGATAAAGCCTTTAAGAGGTGCTTCTCGTATCAAAGCTGAAGTGAGGACCTCTATCGGCCGATTCTTCGGCTTTTATACTTTTTGACGGATCTGGGATAAGAACGAGAAATTATTTGAAATTATTTAAATTAAAAGCAAATTTTTGTAAATGGCCAAGAAGAAAAGAGTATTTTTGAAGTAAAAACATCAGGCCGGTAACAATATTTGAATAAAAATTGCCACGACAACCAGATAAACAACGATGTCAAAACATGTCAAATTTTGGTTTTAAGCTCGTAATACAGAAACGGCAAGATTTAAGTGAAAAATGAGATATTATTTATATAGGAAAAAAGGTAGCGCAAGAGCGCGCACGAAACCCGAAATTGTAGAGTTACGGAGAACTAAATAAAAGATCGAAAAAGGTAGACTCCATTGACACCGATTTAAAAAGTGCTGATAACGTGAAAATACGAAGTGAAAATGATTTGTTATTGTGTTCTTATGAATTAAAAATATTACAGGATCCTATGGAAATAAAGGTGATGCAAAATATCCAGTTTTGAGGTGAATGTAGAAAATCAAAAACAGAATGGAAAAATAAAAATAAAATAGTGTAAAATGATATGTAAGTATGTATATAAGCATAACACTACAATCTTGGAGATATTTAAAACCATAAAATGGAGAGATAATTAAAATTGGTATTTGTTTTTGTGGAAAATGTATGTAGGTTTTAAAATAAAAATGTAAGGTCTCATATAAAGACTCACTGCGTATTATTTAATATAACTAATCGTAATTTACTATGTCAAAAATGTATAAAATCATACATTATACAGACGCTTAAGCATGCATTACCGCACTGCCATACACAGAACTTCTCTCATTTCAAAAAGAGGGTTTTCGAGCAAGGAAGAATTCACCGCGCTGTCACATTGCGTGTTGATGGAATTTATATGTCCTTAAAGTTAATATTTCTTCATTGCCGTGCACGTGATTAAATTCTGTGCAGTTATTATTGCGGTGATTAAATTATATTTTATCGTAATATGTATTTAATTTTTATTTTTGTAGTAGAAGACAACATGTTTTGTTTTTAAGAACTAAAATGAAATCCTCTTTTTCTTCTTGGTCATTCTCCGATAGAGCCGACCCATTCGTACTACAACAATAATGGAGCTGTAGCGTGGCTCTACCACGTAAATGTTTACTTACAATCAGCTGGTATTCTGTGAGAGCGTGGTCCATCTGCGGTCGAGATGACCGATTCATACTATATTACAGTAATAATAATTTTATATTTAGGTTTCAATTTCATATTATCGTTTTAAAATAAAATGGTACATTACAATATCAGTTATTTTATCTACTCGGTAAATTAAAGATCTATTATTATGAGAAACTGGGGGTTTGCAAGTATGGTATTAGTTTATGTTTTTAGTATACTATGCAAAACAAAACAGTTATTAAAGCACTTCCATGTGTAATCTTTCTATCCCTCTACCACAGACGTTTTTCACTGAGAGAACCTAATTTAATCTAGAAGGTTAAAATTGGAAGGCAGTTACAAAATACGTTGGCCAAATTCAGACATGAGGTTTTAACTTCGGTTTGTAAATGATGGCATGGCGTATTACGCTGAACAAAAGAAGCGAATCATACAGCTCTCTAAAACGTCACCATTAGTTAAAACTTGAAAAGCCATAGTAAAATAACCACCGCTTGAACAACAAAAATAATTAAAATCGGTATTTATAAATAGTCATATGTACACAGTAAAAATACAATAACTACACCTACAACATTTGAACTTCCCGATTTTTTTTCGAGCTTGAATCGCTCGAAAATCTTCCAACTGGTTGATTTTTGAGATTAAAAAGTTATGTCATAAAAACGACTATTCTAGAAAAATTTAAATGGCTATAACTTTTGAACACCTCGTTCTATTTTGATTTACATTTGACGTAGTTTTTTAAGTGCAAAAATTGTTTTGTCAGCTCTTGAGTCGATAGATCGATGAATTTAAAAGTTATCTCAAAAACACGATTATTTAGAAATTTTCAAACAGCTATAATTTTTGAACGCGTCGTTCGATTTTGACTCATAATTTTTCAAGTACAAAAAGTGTATTCTATGTTTGGAGTTGATTAGTCAAATATTTTGAAAGCTATTTAGAAGAAACTTGAAAATATTTTTTTGTTTTTATCTATAGAATATCTTTAAAACGGTTCGACAGATTGACTTCAAAATCTAATCAGGTTGAAGTCTCAAATTACGCGAACGAGGTACTCGAACCACCCTTCCATATCCGAACATAATTTGTCGAAACACAAAATAAAAAACCAACAAAAAAATCTCAATGAACATGTTTCGTCCTAAAGATATCGTACGCAGACACACACAAGCACGCAAGCACGCACGCATGCACGCACGCAAGTACGTACATACGTGATGCACACACGCACTTACTCGTAGCAACAGCTGCCTAAGACCTCAAAACGTGGAGATCTGATGAAAACTCTCATTCTCAGAATCGAACCGAAATCTATAACTTTCTACCTGTTAAAATTATTAATTTACAAAGGGGAAGTTCAAAAACCTCCTGCATTGTAATTACAAACCACGATTTACTATAAAGGTTAGATGGCAACACCATGCACATCACCGCATAGTTGTATTAGTTTTTTCAGCAGTTCACCTTCAAGAGATCAACCATCAAGGATTTCAATCAAAACCGTTACATCTTTTCACAGTTTATTAAAAGATGTATCGTGCTATTAAGTAATTATCAGAATGTTAATATTTAAAGTGTAAGTAAATATTGTTCGTATAAAGTAGCAAATTATACATTGTAATAATAAAATTTCAACAAATTTCTGACGTTGGTAACAATAATTAAAATGAAGAGCACTCCACCTGACCCCACCTTGACGAGTCAGATTTTGTTTCATTAACATGATTTGTCCGGACGCGCCTGGACCGCCTGATAACTACTTTTTGTTTCGTAGCTGGAAAGTTCACGTCAGACTTGTTTGAGAAGCTTAATCTACTGGCATCTTGTTACTTAGTATTTTGCTCAGCTTTTTTACTGTCACCACACACGGTCAGTTCAACTGATCATTCCAACTGATCAGTTCAAACTAAAACTGTTGATATTTTTTAAAATATCGGGATTTCGATATATCTATAATTATAAATATATCAATATTGGAGTTTTATATATAAGTTTATTTACGTACGGTAAGGTACTTATGATAAAACTTATTTACTTGCTTAATAAACTAATTGTATTTGTCTAAGCATCTGTAGAGTAGATCTGAGTAGCACGCTGATTTTTGGACTCTGCCTGCCCCCTCGAAGATTACAGGCGTGACGTTATGTATTATTTTAGTTAGGCCTCTTTTTCTATTTGCAAAAGCGTGATTCATTTTTAATTTTCATTTATTAATCCGACGTTATTTGGATTTAAGATAATAAAAGACCATTTACTTTATAAATTTAACGTTTTTTTAACATCTTCAAGTTTTTGAATTAAACATAGCCTAGATCTCTCCTAGCACTCGCTATCTGTTCGCATGTGCATAAAGTTCCATCACAATGGGTGGGCCATTCCGATAATAGGCCCGGATAGACAGATAGATAGACAAACAGATAAACAAAATTTTAATGATGGTAATTTACATACGGTATAGACTAGGATTTTCTTTTGTATCAAGCAACTGAACGGCAAATGAACAAACACCCAGACCCAGAACAATATCTGTATTTGTTCCTTGCGGGAAATTGATCTCGCAGTCAGCAGCCAAACCGTTACCGTACGTTACAGCCTATTAAAGTCCACTGCTGAACATAGACTATATATTGCCTCATAATTTTATATTATTCGCCTAATTTTAGGTTATTAGCCATAGTTGCCACGCTTGGTAAGCGGATTGACAACTACAGTTCTTTTTTATTTCTAGTCGTTATTAGGTATATGCAGCTACCCATCCTGAAATCGGTTTCGTTTGTCGCCTCTTACGACACCCACGGGTGATATAGGGTAGTGGATATACTTACACCGCCACCACACGGTATTGGTTTGGTAGCAGCCTAATACTGAGTCAAAATAAATAAATAAATGATAAGAACCTACTAAAACAAATGCTTGTTAGAAAATATAGGTGACCATGTTACCTAGTTAAACTTGGACCTCTCCCGCTTTAGAATAGATTTCCCTTAAATGTCCTGCTTGGCAGAGCATCAGCGATCTCAGTACGAAGCGAATGTTGTTCGTCTTGGTAACGTAGTTAGTTAACTGCATTTATATTTTTTGTGTAAAACAATAGGTAACCATACACCCAGGACTTTGTTCTATATCGTGAAACTCGTAATATTTATTACTTATTTACTTTTTATAGAAATTATAAATTATTATATTTTTAATATTAATAAATTCAAAAAATTACTTTATTTTAATAAAGAACTTAAGTAAAATAATAATTAAAATTATAATATTAAAGATTAAAACTAATTATATACAACATAAAAGAAGAAACTATAATAAAGAAAATCTAAAACTAAAAATTTAAATCGTCAAAAAGACCTGCTCCCCGTGGTATAGTGCCAAGAACGCTGGCTGCGTTTCCTCGCTGAATAGCTATACTTAGCCTTTGAGCGAGGAAAGAACCAGCCCTCTTATCACCAGCAGCGACGACCAGTCGTGGATACAGTTCCTTTAGAAACTTCATTGCATGTGGACCCCACGGACCGATAGTCTCTACAGCAAATGGCACAAATATGTAGTCATTTCTCAAAGACTCATATAGAACTATGGGCGACAAACGAGATATTTCACCTGATACTACGTGGATGCTGTGAACCAAAATTACCTACACCTGTCCTTGATTGATTTTTTTAATGGAATAAGGGTGACAAACGAGCACACAGTCCACCTTATGGTAAGTGGATGCTGAAGCACATAGACATCTACATTTATTATCGATTAAGATTTAAAAAGTCGGGCGGTCGGTCTGGGCTCGAACCATGGTATTACGATTTTGTGACCGCCCAATATACCAATTAAGCTATTTGTAACTCTAATAAACCGTCAAAATTTACATTCTTATTCTAACGATATTGTAGCAGTTTTTCATTGCCTAAAAACACGCACAAAAAGACATTTTCTAAAAATAAATCCTAGCTAGATCGATTTATTGCCCCCGAAACTCCCTGCACACAATATTTTATGAAAATCGTTGGAGCCGTTTCCGAGATTCCGATTATATATATAAGAATTGCTCGTTTAAAGGTATAGGATAAATATCGTACTTGTTGACAAAGATCTGGGATTTTAATTGCACATACAAGTTCTTTCAAACCGAAACAGAAGGATTATCTATATAATGAGAATACTACATTATGTAATAAATTAGAGATTACTAAAATCTATGTATTATGCCCTTTATCAATCGCTCATAACTTGCAGTAAGTTATGAGCGATTGACAAATCACATGTTGGGGCTGTGCGCCCAAAACATATTTAATACAGTTTGAGAGAGCATAGAGGGCAGTTTTAAAGGCAATGCTAGGAAAAATACACAGATAACCTACTGCAAGCGTATACAAAGATGCCGGAGTACTTACTGTATGTCAACACTTTGTGCTAAATATATCCTTAGCAGTACATAAAGATTGTGGTCATTGGAAGATAATAAATGCATATTATCTTCCTATGACCACGAACTTCTGACAAATCGCGGGTATACAAACATACTTTCTGTTAATACTAAATTAGTCCAATGTTTTGGCGAATTTATCAAAAGACGAATTTATAATAAAGTCGTAAAATATTGTAATATTGGAAATAAAAACTACGCATCGACGAAATAACATTGAAATGGTTGGTCATGAGGAAATAGAAGAATTGTTAAAACCTAGATTTTTGAAATTTGTGAAATTATTAGGTAAATATTGTTATTTTTTTTTGTTTTTAAATGTCGATATATAGTTAATATATTCCACTTATATAAAACTTGGCTTATTTGTTGAAGGTTTCTTTCCTTTTACGTTTATAGATTTTAAACAATAAGTATATAATAAGTTCTTTTATTGCAGTTTTGTGTATATGTTAATACGATCTGTTTAATAAGGGGTATAAAATAACGTCTAATGAACTTTGGTCTAAGGTTTCCTCGATACAAGCTTGCCTAGTAGGGAAACCAACAGATATTACCCATTGTATGATGTTTTCTGTTAATAAAACATTTTTAATTTTATTTCAGTTTACTACCAAAGATTCTTTAATCGTGTTAGCAACACCCTGCTTACCTTATAAACCAATGCATTAGAGCAAGTTCGCAACAACGAGTAAAACGCTGTTAATTACAGCATAAACTGAGTTATTATTAACCCGTAGGCAAGCGAGGCGCTGTAAAAACAACCGAAGTTATATTATATCAAGATATTAGTACATGATATTTAGATTATTAAGGTAAGTACTACTTTAAACATAACATTAATTACAACAAAAAATACGTTAAAAATGAGACAAAATAGTGATGGATGAGTACCCATAACAGCACTTCATTTCGTGGTTTTCGTAAGCAGTTCCGTTCTACTACGGTAAATGCTAGAAAAATCTCTTATAACCTTAGTCCCAGGTGGTAAGTTAAGCATTGACTTTCCATGAGTGTTATTTAATAACACTCATGGAAAGTCAACCGCTTACCCTGGCTCCTACTTTCCGAAATGTATCCTTGGAGTACACCGCCTTCAGTTGTTCATCATCATCATCATTACAGCCCTTCACAAGTCCACTGCTGAACACAGGCCGCCCCCAAGGTATGCCACAAAGCACGGTCTTGAGCCACTTGCATCCATTGACTTCCTGCATGTCTTATCAGGTCTTCACTCCATCTAGTATGCGGTCACCCTACACTTCACCTACTAGTACGAGGCCTCAACGGTTGTCGGTTTTTCAAGCTATATGGCCGGCCCTTTGCCACTTCAGCTAACTAATCCGTTGGGCTATGTCGGTCACTCTCGTTCTACTGCGGATATCCTCATTTCTAAGTTTATCACGCAGAGAAACCCCGAGGTTTTAATAAACTAACTCAAAAAAAATTAAATAAACTTAGAAATGCCATAGCCCTCCCCATAGCTCGCTGAGCGACTTTGAGCGTCCTCATACGGCCAGCAGTGAAGGACCACGTCTCAGTTCCATGTGTTATCACTGGCAACACACACTGGTTGTATAGTCTCGTTTTCAGTTTTTGAGGTATAGCTGACGAGAAAATGTGTCGTGATTTCCCCAACGCTGCCCAGCCGAGTTGAATCCGTCGATTGACCTCTCGGTCGAAGTTGAACTTACCTAGTCGGACTATTTGTCCCAGGTAAAGGTACTCGTCAACAACTTCGAGCATAGTGCTCCCAACAACTACCGGCATAGGTGTGACATGGTCATTAAACATGATCTTTGTTTTGTCCATGTTCATCTTAAGACATATCCGTTAGGAGACACCATTGAAGTCATCGAGCATATTACTTAGGTCCTCCAGCGATTCTGCCATAAGGACTATATCGTCGGCAAATCGAAGGTGAGTGATGTACTCGCCATTGATGTTAATGCCGTATCCTTTCCAGTCCAGTAGCTTGAAAACGTCTTCCAATGCAGCGGTGAAGAGTTTCGGGGATATAAAGTCACCCTGTCTTACACCTATCTGCAGTTGGATAGGTTTCGAACTCTGGTTCTGTATATTAGTATAAATTTAAAATATAAAAAAAATTATGATTAATTCAATTTATTTTTCATACTAACCTAACAGGAAAACTCCACTATACACGTTCAGGGCTGCGATAACCACCGGCCACCTCGGACGAGTTCGCGCCCTTCCTTTAAAGTAACTTGACGCGGCGAATCCGATTCACCACAACGAATGTGCCGTTGCTATGGTTGGTTTGTCCCCGTACTTGGAGACGTTTTCCCGAGAAATATTGGCACCACCGGTATACAGAGCATCACCAAGTAGTGGTGCCGGGAGTAGTGGTGTTGGGAGTAGTGGTGTTGGGACAAGTGGTGACGGAGTTAGTGCATGCAATTGAGGGAGGGCGGGGGTGCTCTTCAATCCAGGTAAGATTGATATATTATTTTTATAAAGAATTGATATTTGTATTATGAAGTGCATGGAGTTTCATTCCTGGAAGGAGAGCCGTATATGAAAATTGGACAATCACGCAAATTATTTGCTTTAATCATCCATTCAATACCGTAAACGATTTTGCATAATGAGTACATAATAAATTACAAATGATAAATACTTGATGATAAAAATTTGAAATGAATTACATCCGTTCATAACATCATTCATAACAGTCATTGCACTTAATATAAAATTTGGATAAGTATCCTATAGCATTACGAGCATCTTTATTTGCTCTTTATTAACTTCTGTGAACTGTGCAAGCTACTTAAAATAAACTACGCTATCTATGCGACAAATGCCGGCCAATTTTGTTGCCATGCCAACCGCTTTTTAATGTACAAGTAGTCTTCTCTGATTCGCTTGGAGTTTCGCATAATCGGATTTGTAAGTGCATTTGAAAAGAGTTAAAAATATATATAACGAGAAATACTGTGACTATTTTCATGTAAATGGAGATGCAAATTCATGCACGGTGCTGTTTACAGAATTATACTTGCTTGTGTGTGCTTTAACCGGGGAAGGACCATATTATATCTAATTAAATTGCATTATATTTAATTGTATAACATATTACATCGTTAAATTATATTTAAAAATGGCCCAATAGGTTTCTTGCTGGTTCTTTCCTGGAAAGAAGTTTATTTACGAACCAGCGGTAAAAGCGTAGATTACTTTCAATAAGCATTCTTTGTAATCTATATTAAATAAAACGTTTCTATTCTATTTATTTATTTACTGCAACCTATCAAAACTCCGATGCTGAACATTTGTTTCCCCGTAAATCACTTTATAAGGGAAATATTTGCCATAGTTGCCGCGCTTTGCAGGCTGGTTTTTAAGTTTTTTTTAAGCTATTGCATAGCTTCTATCGCGGGCCTTGAGCGCGGGGACTGAATCCAGAAATTCCGTAACGAAAAAACCTCACGCTCCCCACTCCGACGGGCACGGAGGTGTGGCGTTGAAAGCCGTGCATCGTCTAACGTCGTTTTAGTTCGGCAGACTTCGGCACTCGGCAGAGTTCGGCACGGTGTTTGTGTGCGTGCGACTAGACGTATGCGTGTACACTAGCTGCTAACTGAATGATAAAAATTCCTGAATAACCTACATGTATTATAAGATATTAAAAATATTTTAAACAATATTAACTTCTCATTTATTCAATAAGAGAAAAAAAATTGTTTTCTTATCGGTCACCACTCTCAAAAAGTGTAACTTGATTTAATATCAAAGACTAACTGCATAAATAAAATAAATAAATAATTATAATTGCATAAGTTGATAAAAAATGCTATGCAATAGCTTTACCGCGGCAGTCACCGAGTGCCACACGTATTTTTTTTTATATTCTAGTTGTTACTAGGAAGATGCTGTTGCCCATCTTTCTATTTTTTCCCCTCTGTCGCTTCTTATGACACCCACGAGAGAATATGGGGTAGTGGATATTCTAACACACTACACGGTCCGTTATGTATTCAGTAGGTACTTGTTTTTGAAATACAGTATAAATATGGTACATAATATATTTATAGTTCAAATTTAAAAAAAAAATGGAATTTTCCCATACATGAAAAAGGACAAATTTTAATTTTAACTTTGTCATTGTCGCCTTATGCGACAGCAATGGAACGAAGTGGGGGAAAAATCGCCACTATATTATATTATGGTCGCTGTAGGCTACTGCAGCTAGATGCTCAAATAAAGAAGGCGACACATGCGTTGTCACCTCTGAGGCCTTAGATGGAATGCCTTATTTCCAGTATAAAGGGTCTCCGGTTCTCTACACTCACTATATGAACACAGGAATATTATCCCTTGGCCCTTGTTTTTAATTTCATGGAACACGAGCAATCCGAGTCCTATCCTCACCGGTACTAACAAAATTATTAATCTCAAATTTACTTTAATTAAATGTGCTTGACGATGAAATTCGGCGACCTTTTGGACAGCGCAGTGAAGTGTAAGTAGAGAGAAGAAAGAGCCATCAACTTAAACTCTTAACTAAATGAGATGTGGCCTATATTCTTTCGCGGGCCTATGCGAGCCGTTACATTACTTTACTTTTAAAAATATGTTAAAGTCATCAATCTTCTACAAGACATTACTTCCTGTTTTGTCGACCTTCGATTTTGTTGACCTCAAGGGAATCTACACAGTCTTCCGCATCAACTCGTAAAAATCTACCGCTGGATATGGATCTCTCCCGCTGTTTGGAGTATTTGATTTGATTTTTTATTCGACACGATTTACAGTTCGATTTACGATCATCACCATTATTGGAGCCAATCCAAAGTTCCCTGCTGAACATAGGTCGCCCCTTTGCCATAGTTGCCAAGCTTGGCAGGCGGGTTGGCCACCGCAGTGTTTTTTATTTTCTCTATTTTATTAGGAAAACGCTGCTGCCTATCTCCTGGTTTATTTCATCGATTGACGATATTATTGTGAAAAACCTCCTTTTGTATTATTTTCTAATTTTGACGAAACTAAATCAATACTTTTACACTCTGTTATTTGATATGACTAAACTAAATGAATGCAAAGATACTCTTAAGAACGAATACATTAAATTTTGAAAGAAAATAATGGAATTAACGATGACCATAATATAAAAAACGCCAACGCAAAAACCAGTCCCCTGTAAATTCATACATAAATATTTTATATCAGGCCCATTTCTTAGCAATAAAATATCAGAATTGATATTAAATAATTTAATAGAAGGCATGGGTCGATGAAACCGCGATATAAGCAGTAAAGCTCTTTGTTCTACACTCTGTTGAAATGAAAAGCTTTAACAAGTGCGACTACAACGGCTGGATTAAATACCTAAATATTTTATAGACTATCGTCAGAAACGAGTTCAGCGACGCAAATAATTTAATGAAGACTAATTTGCGACTTTCGTAAAATAAGCCAACTATAGATATTTTATAGAATGAGGGTGTCACTTCTGAGTAACATAAAGTGTTTTATGGTCTATGGATATAAATTTTTAATTTAGCAGACGTGTGTTCGCTTGTAGTTTTCTATATTTTTTAAAACTTTCAACGCCACCATTTACGTTATTTTTGAATCAAAATTCTTATCGAAAAAGCTAGATATATCTAAACACGCGGTAGCGTGTCAAGCGAAGTTCAAGCAGAACGGAGAGCCGCACCGTGTGTAATATTATGTCGCCTCTACACGTTGGCCAACACAGTGGCGAATGTAGTGGCGAATATATTGGCCGAGAGTTGGTGACGGCGTCCACACGTTGGAAGGTCGTTCACTTTACTTCGGTTCGGGCCAATGTGCGGACGATTTTATTTTATTTTAGACGACGGCTCCGTGGCGCAGTGGCTTGGCAATGAGTGGCGGTGCCAGGGGTCGCGGGTATGAATCCCGCACGGAACAAGTATTTGTATATCCTACAAATAATTGTTTCGGGTCTGGATGTGTGTCCTTGTGCAATTTATGTTCGTAAGTTGCCTCCGCGATACAGGAGAAAATCCAAGTGTGGGGAGTAACGTTTTTATAAAATAATTATAAAAGAATAGTGAATATTAATGGGGCTGTAATTAGATATACGATATACGATTAACTTTGTTTATTCTTTACATGCATCAGAAACTGGAATAAATACCATTAATTAGAACTTAACTTATTTTAAAGTTAAAGGAGTCATAATCGATTAGTCTATGTTTTAAAAATTGGGTTTTCTTTTTTAAAGTTTAGCAAAACATGTACTTGCTTTTCTATCAGACATTTGATGTATATAAAAAACACCTTGTAATTTATTTGGTAATTTAATTATTTTTTGAGAAAGACAAAAACAATAGCAATAAATATAATTAACACTGACTTAGTAATAGTGTTACGCGCTAAAATCGGCACACTAGCGCCATCTAGTGTCAGGAACGAGAGCGAGGGGAGCGTTGCAGAAAATGACATCACAAATCTTTCGACCGACAGCGCCACCCGAAGAACTAAGTTTCTGGAAAATCTACACTCGAATACTCATTGCCTGGCGCGCATTTACTTGAATGTTCGGGACGCTTCTTTGCTAATTTAAATAAATAGGTGCTGCAAGATGCGATCGTGGTAGTATTGGAATTGGCGATACGAGCGAAGCTTCGGAGCGGAATTAAGTGAATTAGTGTGTTTAATTATTAGTGTTTTAAGTTTTAATTTGTGTAAAGTAAATTAAAGTGTTAATTTAGGTAATTTTATCGGCAATTTTTATTGTCACGAACCTCAAGCTCGTAACAATTGGTGTCAGAAGTGAGATAAAATCATGCCGATTTTACCTAAGGAGGAAACGGAGGGTGTCCGTACCCGCAGTCAACGCCAGCATGAGACGGACCAGCGGAGATTTGGTGGTGTAACGGCGCAGACGTCGGAGGGCCAACTGCCAGCCACGGAGGCTGCGGGCCCGTCATTAGCTCCTACATCTGCAGCACCTGACTTAGGTGCTCTGATGGCGATGCTACAGGAGCAGCTGCAGCGCGGACGAGAGGAACAGGCCCGCCGACAGGAGGAACAGGTCCGTCGTTTGGAAGAGCAGCTGCGAGGCAGACAGGAGGAACAGGCCCGCCGGCAGGAGGAACAGGCCCGTCGCTTAGAAGAGCAGCTCAAACGCGATAGGGAAGAGCAGATGCTTCTCATGAAGGACCTTCACGCTACCTTCGGGAAAGAGATAAGGGAGGTGAAGGATAAGGTTGCTCAACATGATAACCGCCTGTCGGAAGCTGAGACCCAAATCAACCAAGTTAAGAAAACGCTGGATGAACTCAAGCTTGGAGATGGAATTGCAGCTCCCGTAGTAGCTACTACACCTTCGCTACGTGGGTTCAAGGTGCCACCATTCGACGGGACTTCTTCCTGGTCAGCCTACAAAATCCAGTTCGAAGCTGTTATGAAGGCGAACGGCTGGAATAAAAATCAGGCCATAGCTGCTCTCACACTAGGCCTGCGCGACCAGGTCTTAACAGTTCTGGAAGCTCTCGGTGAGGAAGTGACTTATGAGCAACTCCTTGAGGCATTGGAGGCGAGATATGGCGACGCTCACCTGGAACACGTCTTTCGTGCGCAGCTTAAAGATCGCGTGCAGCGCATCAATGAAAACCTGCAGCAGTGGGCTCTAGAGGTGGAGAAGCTGGTGCGAAAAGCATACCGGTCTGTACCTGCGCTCATTGAAGGGAACCTGGTGCAGACATTCATCGACGGCATCCGCGACCTGGAAGTCAGAGCTGCTGTGAGGCTCGGGCACCACGAGACGCTTAAGAACGCCTTGGCCCATGCACTGGAGGTAGAAGCCGTGCGGCAGGATCATCATTCCCATCGCGTCAGGGAGGTTGCAGCAGTTACAGTTCGCGACCGCAACAGAGGATACAGCCCTAGGTGCTATGGCTGTGGGGAAAAGGGCCATCTTCGATCCAGCTGCCCTAAGCTAACCCTAAAAAGGGAAAGTGAACGATATCAGGAGGGTAGTGTAGCTAAAGGCACTGCCTGGCGGCGTCAGGATCGTCGTTCACCTCACGCTAGGGAGGTTGCAGCAGTTACTGTTCGCGACCACAATAGAGGATACAGCCCTATGTGCTATGGCTGTGGGGAAAGTGGCCATCTTCGGTCCAGCTGCCCGAAGCACACCCTAGGAAGGGAAGGTGAATGGTCTCAGAAAGGAAGTGCGGCTAACAGCACCGCCCAGCAGCAGCAGGAATACGACTTTACTATCAGACACTGCAGCGGGAAATCTCACGGCAACACAGATGCATTGTCAAGAAGACCTTGTCCTGAAGATGGCAACCATTGTAGTAGGCAAGGTAAGGAAGTGGTATCCGTGAGGATACTCAGAACAGACCACCTCAGCAACGGGTGGAAGGACAGCCTACGACATGCACAGCAGGAAGATCCGGACATCAAGCCGATTCTGGGATGGATGAAGACCCGTGCTACCAAGCCTAAGTGGAAGGACGTCTCAGCGATGAGTTCAACCACGAAAAGCTATTGGGCCCAATGAGACAGCTTGCTGCTTCAGGATGGAGTCCTGTGCCGTAAATGGGACAATGGTCGAGGAGACAGCTGTCGTCTGCAAATGGTCGTCCCTAAGGCTAAAGTGCCGAATGTTCTACAGCTGTGCCATAATGGTCGTTCAAGAGTCCATGTGGGAGTTAAACGAACTCTACTGAAGGTCCGAGAACAGTTTTACTGGGTGCATTATCGTGACGATGTCGAGGATTGGTGTCGTACATGTACAAGTTGTGCGGCTGTGAGGTGACCTCAGACATGGAGTAGAGGAGCATCGAAATTGTACAATGTTGGTGCACCACGGGATAGGACATCCCTTGACATTGCGGAGCCATTACAGAAAGGCGCAAGAGGGACTCCTAAGATCGTCCATGTGGATCGCCTAGCGCGTTATTATGGGACCGATAATGCTCAGGACGAGCATGTCTTAGGAGGGGGCAGTGTTACGCGCTAAAATCGGCACACTAGCGCCATCTAGTGTCAGGAACGAGAGCGAGGGGAGCGTTGCAGAAAATGACATCACAAATCTTTCGACCGATAGCGCCACCCGAAGAATTAAGTTTCTGGAAAATCTACACTCGAATACTCGTTGCCTGGCGCGCATTTACTTGAATGTTCGGGACGCTTCTTTGCTAATTTAAATAAATAGGTGCTGCAAGATGCGATCGTGGTAGTATTGGAATTGGCGATACGAGCGAAGCTTCGGAGCGGAATTAAGTGAATTAGTGTGTTTAATTATTAGTGTTTTAAGTTTTAATTTGTGTAAAGTAAATTAAAGTGTTAATTTAGGTAATTTTATCGGCAATTTTTATTGTCACGAACCTCAAGCTCGTAATAATAGGTACTAATTATAACTTAGAACATAAATGAAAAATTCATGACAAGGAAAGTGGCTCAGGACCATGCTTTGCGGCATTCTTTGGAGGAGGATGTTCAGTAGTGGACTTGTGAAAATCTGTAATGATGATGATGATTCGAAAACTTGACATAATAATATAAACACTCACGCCTGTCACCCAGAGGGGTAGGCAGAGACTATGGACTTCCATTTGGCACGATCCTGACATACCTCTTTCGCCTCCTTTACATCCATATATCTACGCATACATGCTCGTCGGTTAAGGGTACTTCTAACGTGGCCCCTTTTCAAAATATCGCCAATTTGGTCGATAAACTTTTTTCTAGGGCGTCCCTTCCCGACTCGGCCGTTCACATCTGCCATATAAATTTGCTTTGTCACTCTTTCCTCATTCATTCTTTCTACATGACTAAACCACCGAAGCATTCCTTTCTTAATCCTGGTCACAACATCATCTTGCATACCACATTTATCTCTTATCACGCAATTTCTTACCTTGTCATTCAGATTCAACCCTAGCATACTCCTTAAAGACCGCATTTCTACAGCATTTAATCTACTTTCGTGCTTCTTCTGCCACACCCAGCTTTCACTAACATACATTAAAGTAGGGACTAACACAGCATTATGAATTACCATACGTGCCTTTTTGGACACATTCTAGTTCTTCATAATAGAGTGTAGTGCCCCATTCACTCTATTCCCTGCGAAAACTTGAACGATTAAATTATAAGAAATCAACGCTTTTTTATATAGGATATGGTGACAAACGAGCACACAGTTCACCTGATGGTAAGTGGTTGCTGTGGCCCACAGACATCTACATCTATCCTTGATTACGAATCAAAATGCAGATAGGGGTGTTCCACAGGGCTCCATATTAGGGCCCCTCCTGTTTATTTTATACTGCAGTGATTTGATTCATGTGATTAAAAACTGTAAATATCACATGTATGCTGACGACCTTCAGCTATATCTGTCATTCCATCCTTCAGAGGTTTCCGATAGTATAAATAGGATTAATCAGGACTTGGAGCGCATTGCACAGTGGTCTAAAGTGAACTTGCTTATTCTCAATCCAGCTAAAACAAAATTTATGATATTAGGATCTGGATACCAAATTAAGAAAATAACTGACAGTCAACCCAGAATATTATTGGAAGGAGAAATCATTCAGCAGGTAGAAGAGGCTCGCAATCTTGGCCTTAAAATAGACGGCATGTTGCAATTTGAGAGTTATGTTTTAGATGTGGTGCGTTCTTGTTTTTATAGGTTAAAGGTACTTTACAAGATACGTGATTACCTAAGTTTGAATTTAAGAGTAACCCTTTGTGAGACTCTCATCTTGTCTAAACTAAATTACTGCATTTCGGCCTACGGACCCTGTCTCTTAGCGAAAACAATGAAGCTCCTTCAGCGAGTACAAAATGCATGTGCTCGTTTTTGCTTTAATATCCCTCCGAGAGCACATGTTTCTCCTTATTTGGAAAATAGCAAACTGCTTAACATGTCATCAAGGCTCAAATTGCACTTTGCTACTTTACTATTTGGAGTAATTAAAAACAAAACTCCCGAATATTTATATGAAAAGCTTACCTGGTCCAGTGAACATAACTTTCACTGTACTCGTGGCGCTAAGTTTTTACTTACTGTTCCAGGACACGTCACGGCTGCTTTTCGCGGCAGTTTTCGCTACCTAGCAACAAAGTGTTGGAATAATCTCCCACCCCCCCTTTCGTGAAATTCAATCCAAGGTTAATTTCAAAATGCGATATAAATTGTACCTTCTAGATAACAAAGAAAATACAAAGTAACAATACAAAGACTGGTTGTTGATACACTAGGTAGGTGGTTTGCGTTATTATTATTTTACTTTAATTTTTGATGGTTCCCTATGTTCTAAAGAATAAAGTACGTAATGAAATTCAATTTCTATTATATTATAATTGAAATTGAAATAGATGACCGTAGTGACTTATTCTCTTTGTAGATGACATGTACAAGCAGTTGTTGTTGTTGTTTTTGTTATTCGCTCGTGAGAGCAGGCAAAGGAACTATGCCATACAGCCTTGTCTTTGTGTATAATTATCCTTCGTAATTCACTGCTTCAAAACATGTTGATGCGTCACATGGTGCAGCCCTTGGGAGATTCTGATGGCAACTTGAGCCAGCAGGCAGCAGACAATTGGCGATGGTATCCAAAGATGCCTATGCAAACAGCTTATCTTGAGAATCCATCTCCATCAGAGCACTTGTTTCACAGCTTCCACTAATAGTTCACATGCGCAGACACTTAATACACAAAATCGCATATTGGTCAATGATGTACACCATTGTCCAGGAATTAGCTCTATAACATAGTATAAATATTTTTAATTTATTATTATTATTCCTTTCATTATTCTATTATATACTATTGCCAACATAGTTAAAAGTAATATATTTATCTATTTATTTTTCATTATTTATCGTTTTTCAGAATATTATCTTTATATTATATTACATAAACATATACATTTAAAATATCTTTAGTTTTTTTTTTTTTGCATTAAATCTGTCTGACAGCTGCTCGTATGTTTTAGATTAGTGGTCCCGACAGAATAACAGCGCTGCGGCTCTTTGCTGTAGCATAATGCTGAGTCGGGTCCTTTTCGTTGCTGAAATCCAACATAAATTTAAATACTTTTTATAAATACTTTTTACTATTAATTGTTTATTTTTTGTGTTGAGTTAATTGTTTGTTTTTTTTTATGTGTTTGTATTAGCGTAGCAACGAATAAAGTTATTTTCTTTCTTTCTTTCTTCTTTCTTTCTTTCAGATGTGTTGTCACCCGTGAGGACCAAGATGGAATACTTCGTTTCCTTTAAAAAGTGTCTCTGGTTCTCTATACGAAACATAGCATCATTAAGCTACTATTTTACATTGATATTCTGTGAGAGCGTGGTCCTTCCCCGGTCGAACCGACCCATTCGTGCTACAACTATACTTCTAATATAACTGCATGGTTCTACCACGTATAAACGACGTGCTTAATTTTTTTTTTCATTTTAAAATTGTTCTCGTAATAATCTGATTGTAAATAAATGTTAGCGCGGAAGCGGAATAACCCCAACATATACCTAATTTATGCAAGTGACAATTATATAGATTATTATATACCTGCTATACATTATAGAGACAATTATGTGTTTGACATTGCCAGTGTGAATGTAAATAATGTATGTTTTAATTTATTTACTATATTTGTCACATATATTATACATTGTACTGCATCTTTCTCTACATAAACTTTAACCATGCCAAATCTCACATTGCTCCGTGCGCGCAATATGCTAGGTTCTAGCTTCTAGCTATGTATATCTTTAGAAAGTTTAATCCTCGCACTTCAACTAAGGCACGCTTATTGCATGTCTGGTTTGTTCTTATTAAGTTTTAAGTACCCGGATGACCGGTTTTTTTAAATAACTTTTAGAGACAAATTACATACTGATGAATAATATTTTCTGATCTTATTGTCATAATAGAGAAAACTGAACTGGTTATTTGAAAAAAATAATGAGTGCAATTAGTTTAACTAAAATTTTCCGTATTTTTAAAAAATACTACAAAAAGGGCTCGAAATAAAATATTTTCTCACAAAAGAAGGGAAGTTGAAAAAAAAGGGGAAAAAATCGGACGCTAACCAAGGCATTACGATTTTGCGACCGCTCGATATCCACTTGAGCTATTACGATCAAGAAGAAGAAGTGTCAAAATTTACCTTCTTACAATGTAGCAGTTTTACATTGCCTGAAAACACGGACAAAAATATATTTTCTAAAAATAAATCCTAGCTAGATCGATTTATTGCCCCCGAAACTCACTAGACATTAAAAAAAAATCGTTGGAGCCGTTTCCGAGATTCCGATTATATATATATTATATATATATATATATATAAGAATTGCTCGTTTAAAGGATTTGGACCAAAGTCTTGAAAATAATAATAATAATAATAAATCATTTATTCTGGACCAAACCTTTTGTACATTGTTCACACCCACCAAACTGCGTAACAGTTTGTCGGCGGGATTAGCGCTTGTCTTAATACATTTGGTTCAAATACGTAACTATAAACTATATGAAAATAAAAGTGTAAATAAAGCAAGTTTTAAATTTTAAAACCGGTATTAAACTATCATTAAGAAATATTTACTAAAATTTAGCTTGAAATGATTCCATATTGTGCATTTCTTAAATTCTTCTATTCTCAAATTATAACTTCACGTTGATTGTGACTTATGTTTGTATCTTCTATAAAAATATCACATTTAATTATCGCTAAAAATAAAAAATGAAACTATTCTCTGATAATTCATTTCTTCGTGAATCGGTCAAATACACGAGTGCATAAATATGGCATGGCAATTTTAATCAACGGAAATGAGAGGAAAATAACAATCAAATGCAAATTGAAAGTTAACCCGTTGAAGGGAAATCGAGGCAGATCTAACGGGCGCTATTAGTCGCAGAGCGGAATTGGAAGTATTTGAAAATTAATGAAGCGAATGCAGTATTCGATTCAAATAGAGATTTTTGTTTTATCTTAACATGATTTAATGTGTTGTGTTGTTGTTCATAAGCTGTTCGTTTCACAAGATAAACTTAATATTCGAAGAGAGAGTACATTCAGTCTGTAGGTTATAGAGAGCCAGTATAATTGCAGGAATTCTATTTAAATCCTGAGAGGTGATAACGCATCTGTAGTCTTTTTTGATAGAAGTTGACTGCAGATGTCTTTCTACTGCAATAGCCATTTGCCATCGTAGACTGTAATGCGTGACAATTTTGTAAGATAAAAATGGCCGTAAGTTCTTTTACATATTAAAATGTACAATATTTTAAAAATAATAAAATAATTTGTACTTATTTGTCAAAGGTGTTGACAAAGGCATTATTTAATATCTATGACGAATAGATAATAGATTTACGCACTATTTCCCTGAGGGATTTAGCAGCTGCTAGTTCTAAGGACTTCTTAACTCTACGTCGGTGTGACGTTTTAAGCAAGCCATTTTGTTCGGTTCTCACCGCCCAGACCATCGACCGACACGATCTGAGCTGTCAGAGACGGGGGTCCGCACTCCCCCCCCCCCTCGGACTGCGATTAGATAGCTCAAAAAATGCCAAAAAAGGCGACATAATGATTTGTAACAATACCAAATCATAAACCATTCATCATCATCCTCACCTCATTGCCTTTCCCTTTTTTAATTAGTCAGAAATAGCTGTAACAGTCGCATAGACTAACAGCGCTAACGTCCAGAAACTAGCAAGCAAATTCCCTTTGTACTAACTAAAACTTGTAGTCCAACGGGTTCAGAATTGGACTGTACTAGAGTCAATCTTCAGCTCTTTCTAAATTCCCGACATTGTATTCGAGTGATGTTTAAGCTGTTCGTATCTTGTGATTAAGAGTGGTCTTGCTAGAAAGTAAAAAATACCCACTGGGTTTTTTTACTGGCTTTTCCCAGTACTGAGCTATTATCTGCACCAAGTGTTGCAAGATGTGAAGTGGCGCGATTTGAGGGCCACGGGAAATCACGATTGCCGCCACGACCAGATAGGCCGAGAGTGAAATGTCTTTACCAGAGTTATCTCGATATCACTTGGAAAGTAATTTTTTGATCCAAGACATAATATTTGGAAGAGATTGCGGAGTACATGACTTGAATAGGAATCGGGCTATAGATGGAGAATTCCACAACAAATAGAATGCATCTAGAAAAAAAAATCGAGTAAATACCAGAATGAGTGTCGAAACCTGTGATTATATTCTTATTAATATTCAACTAGAATTGAAGATAAAAATCAATGCGGATAGAATTTTAAGTTGTTTTTGTCGGCCCGGCATTTTCCGCGGCGAAACAACTAAAATATTTTGTGCCCTTAACTATTCGCCGCATCTGCCGCCCGACTCCGTGGATTGCACCGTACTGATACATACATTTTGTTTCAGCCGCCCGCCGCGCCGCCAGTCGCTCGCGCGATTTGCCCGGTAAATTTCGCCGGTCGCGTTGCTACTCGTCGCTACGCGTGGCTTGATCCATATACATTTCTATACATTTATTTTAGTCGCTAGACGCCTCGCTGTTCGCGCCGCGTGAATTTTCGCTACGGCGAACGCTACGGCGTGGCCAGGGTATTATGCTTCAAGGTTAATTGCATAGCTAAACCATGACGACTTTTTGCCTTAAGGAATAGACTTTTTACAGAACAAAAGTACAAAAACAGAATACAGTTCACCTGATGGTAAGTGGTTGCTGTGGCCCATATACGTCTACATCTATCTCTCTACGATTCAAAACGTAGGTGCAGTGAAATAAATCGCTGAGAAGTAAGATGAAATGTCTCTTTTCCAGTGGTATTAAAACTAAAATACAGCAGCATTTAACTGCTATTTCACCATTATATTCTGTGTGAGCGTGATCCTTTTCCGGTTGATCTGACCTATTTTTTTTTTATTTTTTTTTTTTTTTTTTTTTTTTGCGCCCGAAGCAATTCAAGGGCTCCCTATACGTAGGGAGGCGGAAAATGCATTACGCATACCACGATAGCCGGTCTATCGTGGTTACGAGGGGCTCACTGTCCTACCGGGGACCCTAAGTGATACCCTCTAAAAACCGCCTTTGGGGACAGGCAACCGGCTGATTAAGCTCTATTGTGCCTTATCATGAGCGACCCTCTTTTGGGAAAAAGAGGGTGCAGGCGGCTAAGTGCCGCTGAGGGAGTGCCTACGAAGGCAAATTAATGTTGGTTATTACAATAATTTTATTTAATTAGAGTTGGCCTGAGCCGCCAGGAGACAGTTCAGGTCGTTTGAAAGTTTATTAGGCGGGTCCGAGAGAGAGTTTCTCGGCCTGCGGACACGATAGCGAGAGGATGGGGCTGCATAAGAAGCTGCCTCACGAATTAAATGGTTTGGGTGCGACTCTGAGGCTTTAAAGAAGTTCTCAGAGAGTTTTTTTAAAAAATTGTTGAATTGTTGGGAGCTCTAAGTCCCGATGAAGGTCGGCATTACAGACGTACCAGGGTGCGTTCGCAGCTCGACGACAGAAGAGGTTCTGAACTATTTGGAGTTCATTTAAAATATTCGGGTTTGCGTGGGCAAAGACGGGGCCCGCGTAGGACATGACGGGTGTCTGACCTATTCATGATACAAACGTAATATAGTTGCAGCATGGCTCTACCAAGTAATCGGTCGGCCGTTCGTGCTTCAACCGTAATATAGTTGCATTTCAGATTTCTACTCTTCTAACACTGCAGAGGCCTCCCTAAATAATACTAATTAACTAGCATGTTCATATCTGATACAATTTAATAAGTTTCCTTTTTGCCACGTTTTTCATAAGTTACATTCTTGCTTGTGTATGTCTGTCATTCCGGGTGGTACTGGGAAAAAAAATTACTTTCCAAGCAATATCGAGATACTCGTAACTTTGGTAAAGACATTTCACTCTCGGCCTATCTGGTCGCGGTGGCAATCGTGATTTCCCGTGGCCCTCAAATCGCGCCGCGTGAATTGTCGCCCCTCTTGTCGCTTCGCCGTTCGCGCCGGCGATCCCCGTGGCCAGGCCGTAAAATTGAAGAATTGCTACCCCAACTTCAGATGGAATGTAAAATATACTTGGCATACAATATCAAATCAAAATCAAATATTTGCCCAACAGTGGTCAGTCGTAGCCTTGTCACAATGATATAACATTACATCCTACACATTAAGTAGCGTATTAGACTATATAATAAATATACAATAAAGTGCCGTGTTATAGCAGCGTAAGATATCCACTACCCCATATCATCCCATGTGATGAACTGGTACAGACAAAGAGAATGTAGCTACTCATCGTCGAGTAACCGGTGAGTGAGTAGTAACGAAACACAATTCCGCAAACTGCTATTTTGCGCTGGTATTCTATGTCTATCCCCGTTCGAGCCGACACATTCGTACTGAAAATACTTTACTGCTACATACATAAAAAGTACTCTGTGACTGACTGGTACTGTGTCCCGTTACAGAATAAATAATAGTACTACGTACAGAAGTTGCACTCCTTTAATGTCGACTGCTTGCCGACGTTAAATAGCCTACATAATTATTATTAAACAGATAAATCGCGCACACAAGCTAAATAAAACTTTATCGCTGCGCGTTAGTGTCCATATTACTTTGCATCTTTTCCGCTTCCTAAGTCACGGCGGACTTTCCGTGATAATTAAGGGATGTCAATAGAAAGTAAAAAAATACATTGCGAAATGTTAATTATGTTACATAAGTGAAGTACCTATTCTGACTATGATCGACTGACCATACTTTCGCCCCTATGTGAGTTCTGCGATGCCTAACGCATGCAAATTGCAAGATCATTCGTTGGGAATCACAACGCTTGGTTCGGAAGAATTATAATATAATAGAAACCTGAAATGCGATTGCTAACAGATATGTTATCTATTATTCTACTTAAAAAAAAGTAAACAAAGTTTTAATTTCAGTATTTTGTGTTTTATAACTTAAAATTGTACTTAAACAAAAGACAGAAAGTGAAGTAAATTTTTGTAATAAAGTAATTATAATTTATGTAATAAAGTACTTAGGTATTTTTTTGTAGACCAAATTATTACTTAATTCTTTTTTGCTGTAAGTACCTATCTAACAAAAAAATTAAATAAACTCATCTTTCATAACTTCCTTCCAAAATTCTTCGATAACTTAAATTATATGAAATCTTTTGTTAGTCATTTCATTTATTATCCATCCACGCAACAGTTGTAAGTAGGAACGACGTTTTGCTACCTATTATAATTTATCAAATAGGTAATAAACATAATATTATATCATTTTTAAAATACATTAAAACTTTTACAACTATTTTTACCTACAATTAAATATACTAAACACTAAACAAAAACTATTTCAACAAGTATTTACATTAAGCTACTCGTATTTACGTAAACAGCGTTAAAAAACTTTAACATTCAATCGCCTCCAACGCGCTAGCCCTGACTGCGTTATTTTTCCGGGCGCGTGGCGATTTTAGGTAATTATTTCATGCAGGTAGCAAGAGTGACAGAGGCCTGTACCCGTGTAGAGGCAGCGTAAGAATATCCACTCTCTCATATTTTTTAGGTTGACACGTTTTACCTATACAATTATCATATTTTGATGATTTGGAAAATTGCACAATTTTAATACTATATACTCAATGAGCGTTTCCAGTTTAAACCCTTTATTCAGAAAATGCTCAAAAGTATCAAGAAACTATATGGCCATCTACTTACCTAAATTATTCGTTCGCTCACAAGTCAAGTTACTAGACGTATATCCGACAGGTGTAAGATTGGAGTATTTAGGGTTGCCAGGTTGAAATTAGACTCTATTTTTTTATAGAATAAACGAGCATACAGTCCACCTGATTATAAATGGATGCTGTGGCCCGTAGATATCTTCATTTATCTTCAGTTAAGAATCAAAATGCAGCTGTGTTGCCAGCCCTGAGGGCTGAAATGGAATGCCCCGTTTCCAGTAAAAAGGGTCTCGGGTTCTCTACACTCACCAAACGAAACAAAATACAACAAATATTACGTGAGCCGACCCATTTGTGCTGCAACCACAATATAGCTGCAGCAAGGCTCTACCACGTAAAAAATATAATATATTAAGGATATAGTATATTAAAACCTGTTTAATTTATGATCGTAATTAAAATTATTTTGTAATTATATACCGTTTCAAAAATATATACAAATCCGTAAAAGTCGTTTCATTTAAAATTTCATAATTTTAATTTATATTTAATATACAAAATTTTTCACCAATTCGCGAACCTTCTAATTTCTGTATGATTCCGATCGGATTTTTGGAAAGCAAAAATATCCATAGAGTTTATTATTTCATTGTTTTAGGTATTATATATAAGAATATTATGCTGTAAAATTGAAGAAAATCTAAATTAACGTCATAATAAAAGTAAGAAATAAAGTTATTTATTCCTGAGAGGACATATTATGGAGTAATAAATTCACCGCTGGTGATAGCGGACTTTATACAACCTTAAATTTATACACTTATTTCTAAGACATATTTTCTTTCACAGCCAAACATCTAAAATCAGGACTTAAAATTGCAATAAACAGTTCCATAGGGTCCGAAAGGAATCGAACCCGGGTCGCTCGCGTATCGTAAAATTTACGGCGAGCGCTATGCCGCTGCGCTATAACGGCTATATCGTTATAATATTTTCGATAATATTATCTAAAATTCCACTATATTTTTAGACAGAGTTCTAACAATATTCAAAAGAGACAAAACAAATTGTAGGCCATCTGGTTACCCTTAACAATTCATTTAAAAGATTGCACAATTAAACATTGTGTCTAATATTCTTTATAGGTCTTTTACCGAAGATGATAAAGGCCGTAATTGCTTAAAAACCGTAAAAGGGTTGACATTTGAATTGTTTAGGTCGTGCGCGCAACAAGTGCGGCGCAGGTGGGAGGAGGGGGAAAGTGGGGACTACTCATTGATCAGGGCGCCTGTTGCTCGACCAAGAGGTACCCTGCTCCCCCAACTCCTTTTTATTAAGGTACTATCCTCTTTGATTTAGCGAACAGCACTCATTCTTCAGTGTCCACTTAGCAACTATAATCTATGGTGACGCATGAAGTGATTTATTTGCATAGTGATTAAGGGCAAATATAATCTCAAATGGCTTAGCAAGATCCTTCGTTATGCCGAAAATATTGCAGCATAAATTTTGAAATAAATATATGGTAAAGTTCAGGATTCATGTTAAGGATTATGTTAGACGAAAACACGATTTCGTAAAATTTTCTCGATAGAAAAAAAAATCCAAAGCTACCTTCAAAATAAACAATAAACCGCTGTTATTCATAAAATACTTTAAAATAAGATCATGAAACTTTTCATACTAACTGAACTTACTATAAAGCAGTGCTTATGTTATTTGCTTTTTTTAAAATACCATTATTTTCACTATAAAAACAAATTACCTAAACTATCGGCCTCTTGAAGCGTGATTACTGCGGCCCCCCGGTCACTTCTACATATTTATTTATCTATGGGTCACTTCGCTTCGGCCTTTGAACGGGGAGGTTGTGTCGCTTACGATCGGAATATACGTTACGCAACGGGACGACGTAAAATTAAAATGGGAAATAACCGTAATAAAAATAAGAAGCGACTGGCTTGGCATTGAGAAACAGGCATAAATATGATAAACCTAATGAAATAAGTGTCTAACAACCTTTCTACTTACAGTATTAGTGATTACAAACATGTCGGTACATAGCATACGACGCGCGGGCAAGTGGGGACGAAATTAGAATTTGAGCTGACTTACTCTATCCCCTTAATAATAGAATAGGGGAACAAACATTAGAACAAGAAATGCTTTGTTTCATTTTAATTATAATATCTATAACATGAACATATATATTAAAATATTTACATGACATTAAATTATACAATGCTTTACAGGCTGGATTTTAAGTTTTTTATTTTCTAGTTTTCATTAGGAAGACGCTGCTAGCCATCTCCCGATTTGTTTCCTCTGCCGCTTCGTACGACACACACGACACAATGTGAGAGAGTGGAGATTCTAACACCGCCACTACACGATCAGTTATGTTTTCAGTATTTGTTTATGAAATAAAGTTTAAATGTGGTACATACTCGTAATTACATAATATACTGATATTTCGAATAAAAAAATGGGTTTGATGATAAATGGGTAATTTTTTTTATTTGAAATGAGGACGCATACGACAGCCATGAAACGATATGCGGGGGGGGGGGGGGATCGCCACTATTATAAGTCCACTGCAGGTCACTGCAGCTGGCTGCTCAAATAAAGAAGGCGACAGATGCGCTGTGGCCGAAGTAGGAAAGTGTAGGAAAGTAGGAAGGTGTTCTGCCCGGGGAGCGGCTCACACTCCGTGTGATAGTTCGGAGATGTTCTATATATGCTGTTTATGATTCGGAATGTTGATAGCGTGATTTAGGCTTCGGTATGTTTCGCTTGCGGCGCGACGACAGCGCCGCCACATCACCCCCCTGCTCAGACCGGAGGTCGATAGTGCAGTCCGATTCCCGGTGTGTCCTTTTAATGCCGGTGGGGAATGCATGCTGTGTGCGTAAGGGCAAGTGACACCGGTGCGAATAATATTCCGATGTGCAATGCATGCCGTACTACGCACTGGCAAGTGATGCCGGTGAGAACGATGTGCCGGAGCAAGTGCCAGAAGTCTGCCTTATAAATCTGCGGTGAGTCGAGACGAAGACAAGTTGGACTGGCTTGCAGGAACTGAAGACTGCAGAAGACGATTCTCAATAGTGAATGGTGGGAGTTCTTGAGGATAATAACGAAGGCTTGAAGTTGTAGTTTCCGAAGGTTGTTGGTTGCGTGTTCAGATCACGTCGGGTGGTCACCACTGTGGCCGATGAAAGAAAAGGGAGATCTCCCGCCGGGCAAGGTGTTCTGCCCGGGGAGCGGCCTACACTCCGTGTGATAGTTCGGAGATGTTCTATATATGCTGTTTATGATTCGGAATGTTGATAGCGTGATTTAGGCTTCGGTATGTTTCGCTTGCGGCGCGACGACAGCGCCGCCACAGCGCTATCACCTCTGAGGACTTAGATGGAATGCCTTGTTTCCAGTAAAAACAGTCTCCGGTTCTCTACACTCACCATATGAAACACAGCAACATTAACCTGCTATTTTATGCTCGTATATTTTTGAGTTATTTCTAACAGCTCGTATATTTTGAGTTACTTCAAAAACAAATGAATATAGGTCACTGGGCACCTGTGTCAATAAGCTGTGTGCCATTTCCGTTTACTTTATCGGATGGCGGCAAATTTCTCACAGTCATATATGAAAAATTGTTCTGTTTTTTAGTTTCAGAATCGATTTATTTGTTGCGCTCGCTGCTATTACTAACTGAGGATTTACGGCGTTGCAT
Source organism: Parnassius apollo (assembly GCA_907164705.1). Lineage (NCBI taxonomy): Eukaryota > Metazoa > Arthropoda > Insecta > Lepidoptera > Papilionidae > Parnassius > Parnassius apollo. The sequence continues at coordinate 5,261,480 of CAJQZP010000693.1, forward strand.
TTCAATTCGAATGGAGTGTTTTGTGCAGACTTTTGAAAATAACTGTAGGGGACTACGACCTTATTCTGCAGTGTTAATAGATTGAATATTGGACATTTATTTTAAATGCAAAGTAGAGTATGAAGCGAATCCTGATGGAATGATATTTTTTTATTTAATTAGTTACTATTAAATCATTGAGATAAATAGTATTTTTTACAGATTTCAGAAATGACTACACACGTATTCCGTGTAGCGGTGGTGAAAGAATATCCACTACCCTGTATCGTACCGTGGGTGTCTTAAGAGGCGACTAAAGGGAGGAAACCAGGAGATGGCCAGAATCGTGCTCTGGTAATAACCGGACAGTGAAAAACTGCAGTTGTCAACCCGCCTGCCAAGCGTGGCAGCTATGGCATACATAGTTAGAATGAAAAAATGGCTAACAACTATTTATATAATATGTATTTGACCGACACCTAGCATGTATTTTGATGGCCTACAAATAATTATTCCGGCTCTGAATATTTGTCCTTGTGCAACTTATGTACGTAAACAGCCTGAAATAAATAAATAAACAAAAAAGCCTTTTATTTCTTGCATCACAGTAGAGATTTACAATTTAAAACAGTGTGCATGCAAAAAGTAATTGACCCAGTGTTACAAAACTTAGTATTTCGATGGGTATTACTTTTGATAGTTAGGTATTTGTAAGAACAAGACACATTCAATTCTATTAATTTATTGCAGTAAATTAATTTTTACTTCTAGTTGTTGTCTTGGGCCATTATAAGAATGCATATTAAAATTTTTAATAAATCCTGATAATATTTTAAAATAAAAATTTTATTAACTTCACAATGAAAAATTGGTTAATTATAGTCACTCTTTTTTGGGTTTATATGTACAATTACTAGAACCCATCTTCAACGGAGGGTAAAGGTCTCCTCCAGAGATAACGAATGTTTTCTGTCCTCTGCTACTCGCCAGTGGGTACTACGTAAACTGTCTTAATGATACAAAAAAACCCAAGTGCTGAACAGGGGTTGACAGGTTTTTAATAAAAAGGTAAAAGATAAATCGTATGCAAAAACCATTAATTTCTAGGGTAAAGAAAAAGATTTCTGCTGTTTAAAGACCCCTGTTTGACACTAATGTAGAATCTGAAATGGGGGAATGGTGATCCGCTAAGTAATGTATTAGTTGCGTAAGGGAATCCACTACTCCATGTCATTCCGTGGATATCGTAAGAGGTGATAGGTGATAGAGGGAGGTGATGAACTTGCCTACCAAGTGTGGCAACTATGGCAAATATCCCTCCTATAAAGTAATCTATGGGGGAGGCCTATGGCCAGTAGTGGACTTTTGTTAGGCTGTAAAGAATGAATAAAGAAGTAAACGTTCTTGCTTCTGTGACCACTTGCTATATCAACATTGAAAGAATAACTCCGGACGAAGTACTTTAATGCATTTTAAGCTTACGTCTATATCTTACTTGGAGTACAATCTAATTCAAATTTGTACTTTAAAACAATCGTAATAACACTTTAATTACCGCATCTGTGTACCATGCTTTCGTATTAACGTGCACATGTCGAGTTAAGTGTTGCCCGTACATTTTACGACGCCGCAATTCGCTGTCCTGTACCGCCACAATTGTTAACGTTTAGTTCTGTATTTTTTTATAAAACTAACATTTCAATAATGGAAACTACTTGAGTTTTAGTTTTATTAACATTTCCAAACCAAATAATTGTTAATAATGTTTTATAAACATTTAAAATTATTGCGATTAGCACTACATATTTCGGAAACAGCTGCAGTACTCCTCGCTGATGATGGGGGCGACGAAACTTTTAAAATATTTGAATTAATACTTTTTGAAGTGCAACTTCTTTATCTACGTATTGGAGAAATTTAGTTCAGGACTTTAAAAACAAAACCGTCACGTTATCTTGTAATTTTTCACCCGCCGACGCTGCATCAGTACCTATACTAATATGTAACCTAGGTACTATGTCAAATATAAAATAAAATAAGAATGATATGCCATAAAGAAATTTCACTTAGGGTTAAGAAACTTTACTTAACTTAGTGTAACTCAAGTAAAAGCTACAAAAATAAAACCGTGAAAAGTGACACTTGGGAACATGTTTCAATAGCCCAAAATTTGTAAATGACTCAGACCTGTGGAAATAACTCTACTAGTTGTATCGTTTCCTTAAAAGATGATTCTGAACCCAGCATCATTTACGTTACTTTCGACTAGAGATCGTTGTATATAATGAAATGTACGCGACACCCAATAGCCCTCGCGGGCTCTCAGGCCGCGGGCCCTGAGACCAAAGGCTAATAGCATTAATATCATACACAACTAGAGACCTAATAGCCCTACTTACTTAAGCCACATATTTACCGTAACTGAATGATACTAAAATCCTCGGAAACCCCAAAAAAACATATACTAAAAGTTGTTTCTCAGTGATATACGTGGCTTTATAATAGCATCTTACAGTTCCATTAGTGCCTAGGGATCGAATTCAGTTAGCGCGCGTGGTTACTATGAAATTTCAAGACGATATCTTAGATACAATTAAAACGGCTCATTATGTAAATGAATAATCACATTTAATATGTGTACGACATACGGTGCTAAGACATCGTGTGCACAAGAATTAAAGCCCGTCTTCGGAATGTGAAATTGTTTTATTTCTTTAGTTGTTTAAAGTCGACTTTTACTTTTAATTAAATGTTAATTTTCATATATTTTCAAGGTAACTAAGGAGCATCACAATTCCAATGAATGCTTAGCCGTCCGTCCTTCACCTTCACAGATTATCAGAAGTACTGCTGAAAATAGACCTTCCCCATAGATTGCCTTATAGCATTGGCCATAGTCGCGAGTTTGCATTGGGTTAGAAACTGTAGTTATTATTATTCAGACGTTATCAGGAAGATGCTGCTGATGGGCAGCTCCTGGTTCAGTTTCCCTCTGTTGCCTCTTACGACACCCCCATAGAATGATATGAGGTAGTGGATGTTCTGACACCACCACTACATGCTTCTTATGGCTAAAATTAGCCATCCTAATGGGTAGAATTTTTTACTACATAAAAATGAGACCTCATCTGAAGTATAACCCATTTAACAAAAGGCAATCATCAAAATATGTTCACAACTAACAAAGACATCGCATAACATTAAAGCGAAAAAAAGTCGAATTGTAAACCCTCTTTTTTTGAAATCGGTTTAAAAAGTCACCTTTAATGTCATACTAATCAACGTGCTGTAAACGAACTGTATCTAACATTTAACCCCGATGTAGATTAACAAATGAATGTAGGATCTAGGTTAGTTCCGCTTCAGCAGTGCTCAATAAATGTTCCAATTCGGAGTATCTTTCGTTTATTTCCGAAAGGTAAATCTATAGCGCACCAATTAGTTTTTTAATACAGGAGTAGACTTTTGATTGAATTAAAATATAAATTAAAAATGAAATAAAGAGCCTATTTCATGCAACCTCAGTAAAATACAACCATCTTAATTTATAGCGAGGTTTTATTTAGAAGTATAAATAGTTTTATATTATTTCTTTAATTTTTAACTGTTCGTATTTGTATTGTTGACATCACTTTTAACTATTCATGTTTATATTACTAGAAATGTTAAATTATGTACTCGAAAGTATTTATTAACAGCGTACAAAAAAGGAGAAGGGTTTAACTAGCATGTATTTTTTATGTATATATATATACATTGACCGATTGGAATTCGAATATAAAAACTGCGGTTGACAATTCCCTCACCAAGCGTGTCTAAAATGGCATAACCCTAAATTATGAGGTAATCTGTTGGGGAGGCCTATGTTCTGCAGTGGGCTTTTATAGGCTGTAACGATTTGACCGATTGACCGATTCCCAGAAACGGTTTAACCAATTTAAATTTTAAATTTTTTACTAAATGGGTTATACTGTAGGGACGGTTCCATATAAATGTAAATTTTAACTATCCCTAAGGGTGGAAAAATAGAAAACGAAGATTTTATTGTAGCTAATAAAACGCCATTTTAGTTGTCGCCTTGAAGTTTTGATATTTCTTAAACCATTTAAAAGGTAATTTTATGTTATTTAATTTGTTGAATTATGAAGCCGGTTTATATTTTTTATGAAACGTTTCATTATTAGTTGCTTATTCTGCTAGAACCCCTGTACATATAACAGCCTCCTGCAAAGCTAAATTTTTTCTCTCCGGTGGGCTTTTTGCATCCAGTTCCTGTTTCTAACTATCTTTATGATCACGTCCTCTAGGGAGACGGTAGATCCCATAAGGCAAACGTAAGTGAGGAGACACTTAATAGGAAAGAAGAAAATGATTTTATAGTAATTTATTATATTTATGCGAATACTACACACTGAATTAAACTATTTTATGAGACTGGAAGAGATATGGAACTGAAGAGCCTCCGAAGGACTTTAAGTACTGGTTTTCCAACAGCTTTCAGAAGTTCTGCTGTAACTTATGCTGGACCTTGCCAGTTTTAAGATGCTGGAAAACTATTTCACTCCCACTCATACTGACGTCCGAAAGATCATTTTGATAGTGTCCGAGGAGACTTGCTCTTGTATCGTTACGCAAAATTGCGTGTGGTCCCGACGATGACGTGTACAGATGCCCGTAGGACCTCACAATCTCACTTAAAGTCTCAGGTGAACCAGAAACAATGCTACCATATTCAGTCTTCAACTTCGACAGTAAATTACGGCCCTTGGTTCCACTCACTTCTACAATGCGAGATGTATTGCGAAGTTTCGTAAGCAGCCTGATTGTTGTCGTATTTGCTGAAGACTGCAGCTTCATTTTCCGTCTAACAGTCATTAGATTAAGAGTGTGATCGGAGAGTTTTTGGGTTCGAATCCCTTTTTAAAAAGAGGATATAGAGAGATAAAGAGGATATAGAGTGAAAAGGAACCCAGAGGAGAGCACAAACTTTCGGGCTCTGAAACAGAAGGGAGGAATCGAGGCTTCTCTCGATCCGGCCTCCTATAACGCCTACGTTGGGTTCGGGAACAACGTATGTGATCTCCGCAACGGAGTAACACACAAGGGCGATAACCTCTTCCTTTTCAGCAAGTAGGTTCAGACGGGGATTACGGGTCTTCCGAAGTCGTCCCGGTCCCAACGCCTTAATTCTTCGATGTGGACTGTATAATTTTGGGGGATGAATTTCTTGGGAATAAAACAGCAATTATCTTCAAACCGTTCCGTGAGAGAGTAATCACTTTTCCCTATCACTTCCCTACACTTTTTCTTTCTTCTTCTTATTGACTGCTGGTATGATTTCCGAACTTTTTCCCCGAACTATCTCGAAGGATTCCCGAACTATCTCGAAGGATTCCCGAACGAATTGCAATTTTTTTTTTTTTTTTTGCGCCCGAAGCAAATATGGGCAACCCTCCGGAAAGCGGGGGAGGGAGGTGGTGAATGCTCATAGCATACCACGCAGCCGGCTGCGTGGTTATGTGGCGACTTTTACCCACTAAACACCACCTTTTAGGAAATGGCTTAACGATCTGACTGGAGATCTCTAAGCCGTATACGAACGCGACCCTCCTTGGCAGAAAGGAGGGCGCAAAATTGCAATAAAACTCATTTACTAAGCTACCCCAGAGCTATACGCGAAAGTGAGCCGCGCCATTCGCGCGCTTGCGCAACTCAATTACATGAATTTGTTCTATTACTCTCTCACGTTTTACTTAATTACTTTATTTGCATAAGTCATACATCAACATAATTTACCTGTATAGATAGCACAAAACAATATCTACACTACGATATACATTACATTTTCATATCACGAAAAACCAACCAAATATGCCTATTTTACTCACAAGTTCAAACTCGAAATTTCTTAAATATTTAACATAGAAAGTTAAAACAATGTTTTCCACTTGAAATTATACATATGTTAACTAATACAATAGTTTAATTTACATTTTCTCTACTTATTTCACTATTAAAACACTTTTAAATTTCTTATATAAAACTATTTCACTTATACACAGGAACTCTCACACAAAAATAACACAGAATTCACCTTTTTAGCACGTACAATCAACCTGAAATGTTTTACAAGTCATTTTTACATAAATTGCTGAAATTACGAACATTTTAAATTTTTACATATTCGGCCTCCTAAGGGCGTGGCCAGCGTGCGTCTATGAACTCACACTATTTGAACAACTAACTTTTGCACGGCTCTCGGCTATCAGAAAAAATGAAAGTCTGATATACACCAATTTTAACAATATTGGGTGAATAAATGCATTTACACAATTTTCAAACTGTAGGAAACTATTTCTAATCAGATTCTTATCAGTTATCATGTTTCTTATCAGATAATATAAGTGAATGTTCTCATAAATCAATCATGGCAAATAGGCATTTGTTTTCGTACAAAACATATCAAACTTATATAAGACAATACTTATGCAATTAATTTCCGTTAATTCTATTTATGCACAGAGTGATCATCTCGACCGGGGAACAAATCCGATCTTTAACTTCACTTTAATATTCCTTTGAATTTACATCATTGGAAAGATGATTTCAACCGGGGAACCAATCCGGTAACATAATTTATATCTTAAAATTCCCTATATGAATTTATTGAAAGATATTACTTAGGAAAACAATAAACTAGTCCGGCCTGGGAGTCGAACCCAAGACCTTCATATCGTTAATTCGACATTTCTTGAAGATTTAACTAAGCATTTTCTTATTAGAACATTGCTATTGGACGATATGCCTTTGAGACGTTATTCGTCATCGGTTGACTTAATAAACTGAAATATTCTTATAGGCGCATCGCCAACATAGAGGATGATCACTAGGACTAACACAACACGACTATGTATATGCGAAAAGCAAAACTGTGTATTTGCGCAAATGTTTATTTCAACTTGGACTAGAACCTGTGCCTCTGAACATAGAGTACCTTTACTCTAACCAGTAGTAAAGTCATGGAGCAATAAAGTTTAATTTTTTAATTACGTCTATTATTTTATCGCCTTTTTTATTTGTCGCCTTGCACATATTAAAGTATGTATATGATGAAGGTTCTCCTACTGAAATAACTTTATGTTTAATTTATGTACGTTTTGCAAATGTGTTACACATGCAAGGTAACAAATCACACCTGCGGCCAAGGTGTAGGGTGGAAGACAAAAGGACTCGCTTTACGTCCTCGGTATAATATGACAACATTAATTCGAACGCTTTTTTAAAGATGTTGATTTAATTGAATAGTTAAGGGAGGTATTATTGTCATGGATATTATTTACTACAAGCAAATCGCCCCGGTTTCTTCTGGGTGAAATCTATAATATCATCATGAACATTTATTTTCCATTTTCCCATTTTTACAAAACAAATTCATATATTTGGGATAAAGCACAGCAATATCACTTCTATCATTGGTCTCTATCTGTTCGATAAGTTCCATTACAATCGGTTCTGCCATTCCGTAGATTCCGGAAGAGCCCGTATAAACCTCAGAACAATAACTAAAGCATTGTTCTGAGGGACAAACAGACGAAGTTCTTGCTATCTGTTATTCATCTCTTAATGGCATGCGAATAACCTCCTTAATTTAAAAAAGCATCTCGATACGAGTATTATAGACAAACACTACAAATTTGTTAAGGTATATGTATAAAAATAGCCCTCAAATATTGCGCACAATATTTTATGCCAGCAGCGTTAAGGCACGTACGTCTGGTACTTACACTTATAAATATAGGCTTTTGGAAGGATGTCTCAAATGACGATTTTTTTAAACTACCCACACATAGGTACGTATCACGCTGGGTAGGCAGGTCGATGAGCACAGTGCCGGTGTCCTATGACTTTCGAACAAAGCTCTAGCAGCCGATCTGGATTTAAACAAAAACGTTAAAACACTAGAATAGAACGCTCGAGAGGTTGGTTTTGGCTTTGAAATTCGGAAACTGTAGGTATTTGCGCTACAAGTTTATTAAATTTAAAATTTAGTTAATGAAAGCACTTTTATACTGATTTTTATTAATCCCCTAAGAGGAGCATAGGAAAAAGCATTCAATATATTTACCGTTACCAAATGTTTTGTCTTTTGTCATAGAGATAGGATAACAAATTCTCTAAGTTATAGAATAATACAGAATAAGGGTGACAAGTAAACACTTGCTCTGGCCCATAGATATCTATCTTTTATCCCCGATTAAGAATAAAAATGCAGAAGCGTTGTCACCCCTGAGGACTAAGATGGAATGCCTCGTATCCAGTAAAAAGGGTCTCCGGTTCTCAACACTCACCATACAAAAAACGCCAGTATTGTGCTACTAATTTACGCTGGTATTCTGGAAGAGCGTGGTCCTTCCCGGGTCGACCCGATCCATTCGTGCCACAACCATAATACAGCTGATGCATGGCTCTACCACGTCTAAAAACTACTACTCGTTGTTTTAGTTTAATTTGATATAGGTTTTAATTAACCATTGATAGTTTATTTGACATTACAATAACCCTTCTTGCGACAATATCAGTCAACGGACTACTAGAAACTATGTTTTTATTAAGAAAATACAGTTTTAATTATGGCCGGGATTTAAAATAGTGGCAAGAATCAGGAAGTCCCCAAAACTGAAATTTGGGAAAAGTATATCTATAAATAATAAATCATATACATAGTCATTTAGAACGATTTCATTTTTTATCAACGCGTAGATAATTCAGTCTGTTTCAAGACACCCTCTCTTATAAGGGACATCTAGTCCCTTATAAGAGAGGGTATCATGTGACGTCTGATCACGTCTGATCGCTTGGCAGGCGATCGCAGCAGGCGAACACATCTAGGTTTTAGACGTTGCTTTCCCTCACTAGCCCGGGTATTTTACACATACATCGGGAACATATGTAATAGCTAACATATGTGAGCTGTGAAAAATCCACCAAATCCAAACCAAATGTGAAAATCTAAATTTATGGTGTGTTAGAATCCACAGCAGTGACAGATTGATTTGCTGAAGGATTGAACTGAAATGAATTGAAGTAAGGATACTCTTACATATGTCTTATCATTATGTCTTTCTTCTATAAAATATATGCGTGGTGCCAACTTCCAGTGGCGGGCGTGTTTTAATTATCTTTCTTTTAATTTAGCCACTACAATTTGTAACAAAACAGTAGCCCAATAGCTTAGAGCACTGACTAATTTGGAATTTGTTTCTGACGTCTTTTGAATGTTATATATCAATTTTAATATTCTTAAATTTATACTATCTTATAAGGCGATAAAAACAAAAAGATCAGGCACTTTGATTTACAATATTTAACCACTACTACTTTTGTATTAGGTGGCAGGATACCTTCTCTACTAGGAGTCCGTCAGGGCAGGGCTTCTTACTATTTCTGCCGCTAAATAGCCAATACAATTACAGGCTGTGAAGCATCCCATCTCAGTCCTCTGGAGTAGCAACCCATCTATAGCTTTCTTCACGTGAAGTTGGCTGCCGGCAGTGGCGTAGCTTACCTTGGGGCTAGGCGGGGCAGTGCCCCGGGGCCCTCGAGTTCAAGGGGCCTCTCAGTCTCCATGACGACGACGTTCGAAAAAATTATACATATATTATCCAAATTGAATAAAAATAATTCAACTATTTACTTTTTGGCCCTTGACCGACAAACCTCGAATGACTCGAACTATAATCGCGAGAATTTCTCGCACCTCCAGAACATAAACATGATTGAAATAAAATCACCTAGGTACTTCGTTTTACTGTCTAAATACCAATATTAAATATTAACTGTAATCTACTTTATTATTACCAGCTTCCGCCAGCGACTTCAATCGACTGGTATAGACCAACATTTTAAATTATCCCACGGGATCCTCTTTTATCGGAATGTAACAGAAGCACACAATTTCCATCCAAATCCATACATTAACTTTTACGTGAGAGCGTAACAAATAAATAAACTTTCACATTTATAATATTACTAAGAAACCGCCCCGGCTTCACACGCGTTTAATTTACATGTGGTGTCATTTGTGTTTAAAAAATACTGTTCGATCAATTTAGTTTGTCACTTGATTATTATTACGAAAATGCGTTAAGTAATAAAATATATTATCGTGAAACGTAGCTCGAAATTTGTCCACGGCCTACAGATTTAACAACTTTGGATAATTTAGCTGTTAATGTCAAAGTTTTATCATTACTGCCAGTTATTACATTATGTCTATATACAATATTTACAGTTGACTTTACATTACATAATACGAACAGATTTTGTCTAAAAGTGACACCCGAAAGGGCTACACATAGCTGATCATGAAATGTTTCATGTGCTGAAACGTGCTAAAACGCGGCAGAGACGTGTTTTTTTTCTTGGTTGCACGTAATTTTGAAACTGTGACATCTTCTAAAGTATTAATTGAAATTATATAATATAATTCAAGGAATAATTTTTCATCATTCAAGGGTTTTTTTTATCATTACGATGAAATGTCCAAGTTCACTCACATTAAATATGTGAGTTAAGATGAATATTACTGAATTAGAGAAAACATCTTCGCAAATAAGCAAATATTTTTAATTAATATTTATTTTATTATTAATATTTTTATTTAATATTTCAAACATAAAAGTGGTAACTGTGAGTCAAACTTAGGAGATGGATATATTATTACGCTAATGCGGACTTTTGGTTTAGACTTTTTGAAGAACTACGATTCCTTAGTACATTATATTGAGGTATCTCTTAAAGTTTAGCCAGCGAAGTAAGTGCCCTAATATCGATTTTTTGACGAATCAATTATAAATAGTGGACTTTTTCTACTATTCAAACTTAATTAGAATGTATTGTACAATACCAAACTTCCATAAAACATTTCTAAATGACAGTGAATAACATATTAAAATGTGTTGTTGGTTGTGTAGTTTAAAAGAGGTAAGTAGGTAAGGCGTTACAAAAAAAAATGGAAAACTACGTATTTATTTAATTAAATACCCTAATAATAAAAGTAAAAGTATAATAATAAAAATAAAAGTGGTCACGCCCCAAAATAAAAAGTGTCGTACAAACTTTAACACCTTATTTCACCCCTCTCAGGGTTTGAATTTTTTTTTTCAAAATCTTGTCTTAGTTAATTGCCTACACAATAAAATGAAACTAAGTATGTTGTAATATCTTCATGCTGGTCTTACCCTGGTTGAGACGACCTATTCGTGCTACAACTATAATATAGCTGCAGCGTGGCTCTAGCATGTAATAAATCGCCCCATAAAATTAAAAGATTCATACAAACTATACACTCCCCATAGAGATTGAATTTTCCTAAATCTTCTATCTAAATTATAAAAGGCAATATGTCTGGATGTATAGTAAATGTCCTGTCTTTTACACTATATCTTATTTTAATATATAGTTACGAGCTTAGGGTTCGTGACAATAAAAACTGCCGATTGAATTACCAAAAATTTAAACTTAAAAGACACTAATAATTAATCACACTGATTCACTTTATTTCGCTCCGAAGCTTCGCTTGAATCGCCAAATTCAATACTGCCTCGGTGGCGGGCTTCAACGCCTTTATATACGCCTTTTTCACCGATACATCCAGAATATTCCAGCAAATACCGGCGCCCGATCGACCAGGTGCAAAAAGTTCGAGTGTGGGGGTTTCTAGAAAGCTTAGTTCTTCCATTCGATACTAGATGGCGCTGTTGGTGGAATGTTCAGGAATGTCATTTTCTAGAAAGCTCTCCTCACTCTATTCCCCGACACTAGATGGCGCTAGTGCCTGGTACCAGAAGTCAACTTAGGCGCTCAACAATAAGTTATATAGAATAATATATATAAAATGTAAAATTTGATTTTACATTTGATTTTGAAGGGGAAAATTAAAAAGGGGAAGATTAGGAGTAATAAGTGTCTCTAAACCGCTCGCCTTCAATATTACAGACATAATGGGTGAAGAAAACAAAAAAATCTCTGCTTATATTCTTTTACGGTTAGCACCATTTTCCAAAGATGTTCTTTGCTAGTTTAGTTGTTTGTTGCACAAAATGAGTAATTTCGACGATATTTTATTTGAATTAACACCACCGGAACTCTACAATTGCACAAAATGCTTCGGAGAACATTTTACCGGAAAAGTCAAAAAGTCACTACATATCTACATACGACGAATATAAATTCGTCTTGTGTAGTGCTTGGAGAGAAAAGAAAAAGCAAGTAGTTTATCAGAAAATGTTATGTTGGCATACTTCTCCGAACCCTCAGCAAAATTAAAACCTTCTACGTTATGGTCGAGGTTTTCGGTGATAAAAAGTATACTGAAAATAAGGAACAACGTGGATATAAGTGAATACCCAAAACTAAATGCTTTCTTAAAACGACAATCAGACGGTTTTACAACTAAGAAGTCGAAAATATTAACATAGAATGAAGCGGAAAGGTTTTTAAACAAAGCTTCCAATGATCGTTATTTAGCCACAAAGGTAATTACATTAAAACAGTATAATACTCAGCATCCGGCAGAACAAGAAATGTAGCTATTTCTTTTGGCATATTACCAAATTTGTTTATGTTGTACACTTCCCTTTTTGATAATTTAAAAAATAATGGTCGGTTTTTGCTTTTTGGGACCGCTAATTCATATATTTTTGCACTATTCTAAGAAAATCGCCTTCAACAACAAAGCTTCTCGGTATCTTATTTTTTTGTATTCGGAATCTTGATAAGTAGCATTTTTCCATGGGCTTCAATATTTTTTAAAGTAATATTGGCTAACTCCTCTCTGCGACAAGCTCCAACAACGCCAAAAATCAGCGCAACCTACAAAAAAAAGGGATTTGATTAATATTTTCTTAAATAATATATTGACAGAATTTTGCGATTTCGTAAACTGAATACTAAAGAAAAATATAAGTATTTATTAATATACTAAAGAAAAATTTAAAGTCCAGTCCGTCTCCTTCACATGACAATACTGAAGAGAACGTTCGTCCATCTGCCTTCGTTGATAATGATAATTCATCAGATTAGAAGAGACATAACACCTTTGACAAATATACATGAACAATAATAATACGAAATTAATAATAGTTTGTCTCAAACAATAAATATGCAACCTAAAACTTCCACAGTTAGAATAAAAAACTGTACCAATTTCAATGTATCTGTGAATCATGACTTTTATAAGAAATAAGTGATTAGTTAGTTGAGTTTATTGTGTTTTTATTATTTTATTAAATTGGTTAATTTTTTCGCAACTGTATTAAAAATAGTTGTTCAGTACACGTGCGTAACCGTCATTGCGACTTGTTCCGACTGTCAACCCTCACCTTCGGCTGCGCCTCGGCTCGGGTAGACATTTGTTGGAACTCTTTGCAATGACAGGCTTTCCGCACTCGTAATGAAATATGCTATTTCAATATTTTAATAACAACTTTTAAAATTTCACCGTATTGAAATATAAATTTACACATATCAAAAGATCATACTCCAAAAAACCCCAATTACAATCCTTGACACTACGCTATAAAACTGAACCAACAACAAAAAATATTTCAAGCGTGGGTAATTAATTACTCGTAAATTTTGCCAGGGATCGCAAATGATAATGATTTTCCGGAATCATTAGGCAGTAGAAGACCGGACTCATTTTATAGTACATTCATTTTTTTACTGGAGAAAAAATGGATGTTACAAAAGAAAATCAGACCTTTGAATTTTTGACTTTTTTCAGACTTTATTTTTATTTTTTTAAGAGTGTTCTGGAGTAGTCGTGCGTGTCAAGTGACTTTACTACATCTGCTATTGTAATATATTTTATTTCTCTGACATGTTATTTTCTGTTATTTTCCGTCATTGCCAGTCACGTGGTAATTAGCTTGTAAAATTAACTACCCCAGCGGTGCAGTGGCGCAGCATGCTTTGTTGCCCTTCCGGTTACTAAAGCCAACAACCACTATAGCGCCCCTTGCCGACTTTGCCATTCACTTTTGCAAACTAAATTTTCTTTGTCACTCTCTCCTCGTTCATTCTTTCTACATGACCAAACCACCGAAGCAATTTTTTTAAACCTTACTTTTTTTTAAACTTGCAAACTATACTATTCTTTAATCACACAATTTCTTAGCCAGTAATTTAATCACTCTTAACATACTCCGTAAGTACTGCATTTCTGCAGCATTTATTCAACTCTCGTGCTTATTCTGCCATATCCAACTTTCACTACTATACATTACGGTAGGGACCTAATATATAGCTAGTTACCCTACAGGATTAACACAGCATTTTGAATTGCCATACTTCCCTTTTTGATATCCCGTAATAAAGCGAAGAGCGACTCTGTATCACTTTTTTTAAGTTTTGAGAATTTTTCGAGATTTTTTGCCAAAATGCCACCTCATATAAGCTGCTGCCTAAGAGTGTATACGTAGTTATTTACGTTACTTGTCAACAGGAAATTTAGAGAATCCTTATAACACATTTAATAAAGTCAAATTCATAGCCTTTTTTGTCAAATAAGGCTCGCTTAAAACTTTTATGATATATTAACGTCAAAATCTACACCGGTTCGAAAACCAAAACCTTCTTTAATGAAGAACAGGCAAGAAATCTTTGGGTTTTATTTAACGCCGTTTTAAACGTCATTTACAACTAATTTTATTATATCTATTTTAATATTTTATGTACATATTTATTACAAAATGTAACTTTAAATAAGATTTAGGTTTATTGCTGCGTGAACAAACATTAATTGATTAAAAATATATGATCAGAAAATACGAAAAAATATGAGCTAAAATCTTGAAAGATATACTGTATATCTACTTATTAATAAAGTAAAACACGAGTATATACATTGACGTACGGATACACTCGTCCAAAAAGTAAAACTGTTATAAGACCAGCTAGCCATATATTATCCTTATTGTAAGGGGTTAAGTGACCAGCAGCTGTTGCTACGGCAGTTTTCTTTTGGGTCGAGCCGTCTCTCGACCGTGTTGCTTATAAAAAACCATATAACTATTAATTTTTTAAAGTAAAAAAAATAATAGTAATGCAAAAGCTTAACGTATATGAAATGATATAGTATCTTTATGACAATCAACAGTCAGCAACACATCTCATTAACCAGGTTTTGTTCTATATTTTTTAATAAACCGCGTTAATATTCATTTTAATTTTCTTTCTCGTACAACCTAAGTTCGCATTTTGTTGGATAATTAGAAATTGACTATTCATTTTTATTTCAACGAACAGAAAGTTCATGCAATATTTTCAGCAATCGACTTTAGACCGTTAGTAAGTGTTGACCTGTTTTCTGTCATTTTGTAGTTGTCAGACATCCATTACTACTGTTGAATCATATACGTACTTTAAGTGACAAATTCTTGTATATATATATAGATATGTAATGGCTTCTCGGAAACGACTAACGATTTTATAACATTTTTTATTTAAACAATGTTTTACTTTCCAGATAAATGTCGTTCTTGAGAAAATTAGGTATATGTTTTCTAACGCCGAGCAAACACGCCGAACAAATTGATGCACAAAAAAACATCATTTGACCGTGTAATGGTAATGTAAGAATATCCTCTACCTAATATTGTTCCGGGTGTCGTAAGAGGTGGCAGCGGGAATCAGACCAGGAAATGGGCACTAGCGTCTTCCTTTTCTATAAAATAAAAAAACTGTAGTTGCCAACCTGCCTGCCAAGCTTAGCAACTATGGCAAATGTCTTCTCTATAAGGGAACATATTGGGAAAGCCTATGTTCAGCAGTGAACTTTAGATAGGCTGTAATGGTAATGTACAGTGAGATGGCGCAGTAAAAACTCTTTTAACTGTGTATACTGCCCTGTGGGTATTTGGGAATTAAGTCGAGTGGTGTCCTAAGCCCATGCCTCGTAAACCTAAGCTTAGACGTTTACGTCAAAGAAAACGCTCTATTTTATGAAGAGTGATTTTACTAATTATCATCAAATTTATTTGAAATTATATGGAACTAAGAGCCGTGATGGCTCGTGAGCTAAACGCTCGCTATAAATTTGCAACTCGGGTTTGAACTCCGCTTGACCGAATAACAAATAAAATTGTTTATTGCATTTATAAGTGCTCTTTTACCGAAAGTTCGTTGGTGACGGAAAACATTGTGAGGAGGCCTGCATGTCCGAAGAATGAAATGTTTCGTAAATATGTAAAGACCGCTAACACACACAGCGGCGCGACGGATTTATTGCTTATACTCTGTAATGAGATGAGAAGCCTGTGTCCAACTATATTGGATGCAACTTTATTTTTAGTGAAACAAAAGTTTACTGTTTTGTTATTTTAAATTTATCTTTCTGTTATTGTATATGGGTGACAAACGAGCACACACTCCATCCGATGGTAAGATGGTGCTGCGGCCATAAACATCTGTCTTCGATTAACAATCAAAACACAGATGCGTTATCACCTCTGTAATCTAAGATAATGTCCGGTTTTCTACACCATATGAAACTTAGCAGCATTAAGCTGCTATTTCACGATTGTATTCTGTGAGAGTGTGGTCTTTCTCTGGTTGAGCAGCCCTATTCATACTACAACAGTTACATAGCTGTAGCGTGTTAACTAACAACTAGCAAAATCAAAAAAAAACTGAATTTAGATATTGTATGTACTGCAAACACTTTTAATTTGAAGAGTAATTTACAAATAGAAGAGGTCTATTTAGGTTTATTTATTTCTCAGGTCAGGTCAGATCAGGTTTATTTATTTATTATTAATTAATAGGATACCATCAGTGCACACATTAATAAATTTTTATTGACAGTAGGCTTAATCTAGGGACTGTGTTTGTTACAATTTGATATTATTCCTTAAAGTAAAATGGTACACAACGGTCACCGTTATTTCGCCAAATTTTTAAATTGAAGTTTTGTTATTGAGAGAAACTGGGGATTTGTAAATACGGTATTATTTTATGTTTTTAGTATCCCGTGTAAAAGAAAACAATTATTATCAAAGCACTTCCATGTGTAATCTCTCTATGCCTTTGCCAGAGATATTTTTCACAGATAGAAGAGTAAAATTGAAACAAATTTACAAAATGCGTTGGCCAAATATAGATATGAGGCATGAAGCATGCTGACTTTGAAACCATTTTAATATTGTTGTTTATTAATGATAAATCCTATTTTGCACTTTAGAGGTCTTAAAATAAGCGATATCATGGCATATTATGCTGAACAAAGGTAGCGAATTCTTCAGCACTCCATGACATTATCATTAGTAAAAGTTAAATACAACAAAAATAAATAAAAATGTATATAAAGTATGTTATTTTGTATAAAGCAAAAAAATATATAAAAAGACACCTTAAAAGTTTACATATCGAATTCAATGTTTAGTTTTTTTTTTTTTATTAAAAACCTCCGACGTAAGAATTACACACAAGGTTTACTATGAATATACGAGTAGTTAGATGACAACATTATGCACTGTACCGCATAGTTCTCTTAATCTTTTCGGCTATTCACCTCTCAGAAACTAATCAATCGGATTTCAACATCTCTCGCATATTAATAAATACCCAGTGTCCATTTTCTTGGTATTTCTTAAATTGTATTATTAAAATATTTTTATGTATAAGTAATAACTTTCAGTTTAAAGTATCAAATTATATATCGTAATAATTAAATTTCAACAAATTTCTGACGTTGGTAACAACAATTAAAATGAAGAGCATGCCACCTGACCCCCCATTGACGAGAAGAATTTTGTTTCAATATCATGATTTGTCCAGACGCGCCTGGACCGCCTGATAACGTCTTTTTGTTTCGTATCTGGAAAGTTCACGTCAGACTTGTTTGAGAAGCTTAAGCAACTGGTATCTTGTTATTTAATATTTTGCTCTGCGTTTTAAGTTGTTTGTTTGGTTACAAAGTTAATATTAGGGATTTTTTATAGGATAGAGTTACAAACAAGCACCAACAAGCAGCAACAGTCCACCTGATGGTAAGGGATTGCTGAGGCCCATAGTCATCTATACATCTATCCTCGATTACAAATCAAAACGCAGATGCGTTGTCACCCATGAGGACTAAGATGGAACGCCTCGTTTCCAGTAAAAAGGGTCTCCTTTTCTCTATACTTACTGTACGAAACACGCGGTCACGCGTTTCGTACAGTAAGTATAAGTGTAGAGAAACGCGTGGTCGTCGAGTGGTCGACGTGACCCATTCGTACTACAACTATACTATGTACTAATATAAATGCAACATAGTATAAATTACGTAATTAAAATAAAATTACATAAACGCTGTTGAATTAAATAAGTATTCTTCACGTAATTTATATTTACTTAAGTATCTAGGGTTTCCATTCGACTATAATGTTGGTATTTTCAATTCAAGAATGAATAGGGTTTTTTAAAGTCAGTCAGCTTTATCACCTTTGGTTGCATCACCACTTACCATCAGATAGGATAGTAGTCAAGCACTGGCTTATTATAGAAAATAAATTGATAAAACTTTAATCCCAAAAAAGCTGTTCGACTTTGGTCACGGGTATTCCGAAAGCTGCTGAGTTATAGATGTTTTTGACTGATATATTATCAATAGTTGGAATACATCAGTCAAAAACATCTATAACTTAATTGAAGTTTTAATTGAAAGATTGCAATTTTGACAAACAGGCATACAGATCACCTGATGATAAGTAGATGCTGTGGTCCATAGATATCTGCATTTATTTATCATCGATTAAGAATCAAAATGCATATGCGTTGTCACCCCTGAGGACTAAAACGGAATGACTCCTTCATCAGTATAAAAAAGTCTCCAGTTCTCTACACCCTGCTGTTGTGTTTTATATAGCTGCAGCGTGGTTCTAGAATATATAATATACAATTTAATAACCCAACTGTAAAAACCCAGGGTCTACCCTAGAATCTTCTTTACAAGCTAAACATAAGGAACGAAACGCTTAATGTACCTTTTAACACCTTAGTAACGTCTATTACAAGTATGTACTGATAACAGGACAGTATGATTTTCTTTTGGTGATTTAATCAGATTAACTTTCGGTAAAACGTTTTACTTAATTATATCTTTAATAAACAAATAGTATTTTGTAATTAAAATTTTGTTAAAATAGTGTTACCGTGTCTACTGAAACTGAAGCAGGCAATGGGCGTACCCTGATAATAACTCTAATAAAAAACATTCCGTTACAAACGTGCCTGGCAAACATGAAAACAATGGCTTAATACTCCGTATGTAACAATCTGTAGCAGATGCCTCTATTCGGTATTCGGACATTTATAGGATGTAATGGAGGGATTGGTGGAAATCGATCAAGTTAAATGGTTAATGGTTAATAAAGTTGATGAAAACTGGAATGGCCTAAAAGTTAAGATTTTTTCGCAATGAACATGTTGTTCATCGTCGAGCACGTGATAAAATTCTGTGAGGTTATTAATGCGGAGATTAAATTTATTTTAATTATTATTTTAATTAGTATTTTTGTAATATGCGGAATACAACTAACGATAAAATTAAGATAATTATTTAATATCTGTCGGTCGGTAAGTGGATGTTGTGTTGTGGTCCATAGACATCTTGATACTTATTCTAGTTTAAAAATCAAAATGTAAACGCGTTGTCTTGCTGACGATTAAGATAGAGTGCTTTATTACACGTAAAAAGATCTCCGGTAATAAACCGGTGATTATCCGGTTAGCATTTTTAGTCCGTTCTTTGTGTGTAGAGTTTATATAATATTAAATAATATATTGACCATTACGAAAGAATTAAAGAATTAATTCCATTTAAATTACTTTTTTCTGTGTGTGATCGTCTACCAAACACACTCATCATACAAAACACACACAAGAGAGCGTAGTCGTTCCTCGTTCGAGCCGACCCATTCCTGCTGCAAATACCGTACTACTACATATATAAATATACTCTGTCAAAAAAATAAATTAGTAAAAATATCCACCACTCCCCGTAGGTGTGATAAAATAAAGCAGGAGACGGCCAGCAGCATCTTCCTGATAACAACTCAAACTCCTACTATAAAAAACTAAGGTTGCCAAACTGCCTGCCAGGTAGGGGTGTCCACTTTGAAAATACATCGATGTTTTTTGCTATGTAATGCATCGAGATTGTGCATCGATATATTCCGAGGTATCGATTAGAAACATCGATGTTTTTTTCAAAATCGAGTACTTTTCCGGCTGTAACCATTTACTGTATTTGTTTTAGCAAAATTATCCAAATTTTTGTTAACTTGTAACTGAATTTGTGTACTTAGCTCCGCAATTCGGTTCGCGAATAATACGATAAAATTTATGTATTAAAATATATAATTTGTGTTGCAAATTATCTTCCAAATAATAAAGTATCTTCTATTTATTATTTCATTCTCTAAATTATAAAATTTTACGTGTTCATATGTGAATAAATAAGTTAACCTAAAAACCTACTTAATTACTTTACTTACCTATCCAATTGAACATGTAAGGGAACTTTGGGATTTTCCTATTCCGTTCAAACATATTTATTAACTGATGCTACATACAGTGTGGTGTGATTACGGAATAATTAAAAGAATCTATATATACCTATTCTATAGATTCAAGTTTATCTGTAGAATTTTTACAGAATAATTAAGAAGCAAAATTTATTTATAAAATATTATTTTTGATCCGATTTACGCCGCACGAATTTACACTATTTTGAAGTCTTGCAGTGGTGTGCATCTTCTCTGGTAAGTTACTATGTTTGTATAATTTTAAAATAGAATAAATAATATGATTATAAAATAATTCTTTAATTTTTGAGAAAAAAATATAAGCGCTTATAACATCTGAGAAAATACTAGGTAAGGCTCTTTCCCTGCTTAAAGTCTGTCTGAGTTTGTATTACCCTCTCACCTGTTTCTGTTACCAAGCAACAGTGTCCGCACTGCTGTGTTCGAGTTCGAGGAGTAATAGAGTCAGCACAATTACATGCTACGAGACATTTCCTTTCTTGACAACTACTCTAATATGGCACCTAGGTATTATAATGGATAAGACATTTAGCTTCGAAGATCACACGGCTTTACTGGTTTAAAGATTGTGTAAAACGATATACACATCTTAAAAAACCTTCAACATATAGCCGACACTAAGATTAAATCTCTACATTTCGCACTAGGGTAATCTGTTTTTACTTACTCGTATTCTATGCCAGCCGGAGTAGGGTTGCAAAATCGCTGCTATGTTTCGTATGGTGAGTGTAGAGTGGAGACCTTTTTATTCGTAACGAGGCAATTCATCTTAGTCCCCAGGAGTAACAATGTAACTGAATTATGACTGTTAATCGAGGATGCATGTCAATGTACATGGGCCATCAGGTGGACTGTGTGCTATTTGTCAACCCTACTTCTCATGACACAAGATCACTCATTACTGTTAGTCCGTTATGAAATTGTACTAAGAAAATATTTTTTGTCTCAGGCAACTTGTATTTGCACACAATGTTTTTTTTTTTATTTAATCAGTACCTACTTAGTATTTGAACAAGTTTCGAGCTCAAATTGCTCGTTTTCTATCAATTTTGTTAAGTTTACAGTGAATGCGAGCTATCGGAGCCCAGTGATAAAAATACCAGCTATTTGTACGTAAGATAAGCGTAAGTACGCCACCGCGGTCACTTCGCTTCAGATCAATAATAATTTGCGGTGTCGGTAGGCTTTTGTAATAAAAGATAATAATAGACTAAGGCCAGTTAATTATCTTCAAAATTAATTAACAACATATTTGTCTGAAGTAGCAGACTTCAAATAAGAAAAATCAAAAGGCTAAAGCCGTGAAACTTGAGGTGTCGAGTACCTTAAATTTTATATATACAAATGACCCGAGTTCAATCTCCGCTCATCGAAATTACCTATATTGGAAATGGCCATTTTAAGCTCGGCATAGTAAAAAGTCGTGACATAATAACAATTCCGTGAGTTAAAATATATTTTAAAAATTTTAATAGTCAAAAAACCTGCTCCCCGTGGTATAGTGCCAAGAACGCTGGCTGCGTTTCCTCGCTGAATAGCTATACTAAGCCTTTGAGCGAGGAAAGAACCAGCACTCTTATCACCAGCAGCGACGACCAGTCGTGGATACAGTTCCTTTAGAAACTTCACTGCACGCGGACCCCACGGACCGATAGTCTCTACAGCAAATGGCACAAATATGTAGTCATTTCTCAAAGACTCATATTTGCGCCATTTACTAAATTCGGCTGCCTCTGAAGTATAGCTATTCAGCGAGGAAACGCAGCCAGCGTTCTTGGCACTATACCACGGGGAGCAGGTCTTTTTGACTATTAAAATTTTTAGTTTTAGATTTTCTATATTATAGTTTCTTCTTTTATATTGTATATAATTAGTTTTAATCGTAAATATTATAATTTTAATTATTATTTTAGTTAATTTCAGTAAAATACAATAAAAAATAAAGTAATAAATTTCCTAAAACTGAAGATCAAACCCTCTTCAAATTGTGACGGCCCAATATTAATATTAATAATTAAATTCAATATAAAAGGGCATCAAAAATAGTCAGCAATAAAATTACATTAATAAGCATAAAGTTAATATAAATACATTTCAGACATTAGACCAATAACATAGTAAATTAAAGGCAAAATATTGTCTTTCATGATAAATAAATTTATTTAAAAAAAACTTGTAAAAATATTTAAAATATGATAAATAATAGAAATACAAGTCGAAAATATTATAAAAATGAAGATAAATAACATTTATAAGATAATTAGAAAATTTGTTAAAAATTCTTGGAATGAGTTCATTTATAAAATAAAATTTTCCTAAGTTGTGGAATGTGTTCATGTATAGACGTCTTGTATGGAGGAGCTGTCGGAGATACATATCTGCAGTTGTACATATATATGGGGTGGAGCCCGACTGCTTGAAGTATTGTAGTACAATGACTAGTCCTATATTAGGGACTTATGATAATAAACTCAATGATACAAAAACAATACTATAGAAGGTCTCTATGATGAATTTGCATTATAATAGTGGGGTCATGGGTTGAATTCCTATATATTAATGACTTATGAAAGTAAGGTCTATGATACAAAAGCTATACTATAGAAGGTATCTATGATGAATTTGCATTACAATAGTGAGATCGTGGGTTGAAGTCGTATATATTAATGTCTTATGAAAGTAAGGTCTATGATACAAAAGCAATACTATAGAAGGTCTCTGTGATGAATTAGCATTACAATAGTCGAATCGTGGGTTGAAGTCCTATATATTAATGACTTATGAAAGTAAGGTCTATGATACAAAAGCATTATTATAGAATGTCTCCTTGATGCATAAGCATTGTATGGGGTGATCGGGTTACCGACTGCTCCTAATACTGTAGCAAAATGACTAGTCCTTATTAGGGACTTGAAAAGGATTATTATGGTGGCGTGTATGCTGCTTCACGAGCAATTGGTCCGAGGTAAGCTTGGACTCGGTAACCGATGTTTCCTAGACATATCACCTTAGTATCGTTGGTGAGCGGGTTTTTTGTAGCAATACGGCTTTTCCGTGGACATCGCACACCCATACCGTTTGTGGGCGGCGTCGTAACGCATAGCAATGCGTCGTCTATCTTTCGGATTGGGATGAGTGTGTTTGGTAGCACTTTTAAGTGTAACAAGCATACCGAACTTCATGTCTTAGTGCATTAGCGCTATGATACGTGGAGTTTTGTCCACTGGCGGCTTAGTAGCGTGCTACTATGATACGTTGGTGATATTTTTTAGTTAACAACAATACAAACTTTGTTACCAAAGTCGATAGGGATCATGTGGGTGTGTTGTCAGGGGGCGCCACCCGTATCATAAATGCATTGATGCTTACTTACAAGCACTTTTGTGGTTCTGGTCGATGTAGGTATGCGGGTGGTGATGTCTGCTGGGATGTATGGGAGACCTTGGGATGGAGTAAGCCCGACAATAGTCGTATTGATGCTTGTTGCGTTCTGCAGCATTGCGTCTCTGCGATGGTTGTTTGGTGAGACGCTATTCTCAATGGCGCTCTCTGCGTCTTGGTTTGACTCACACCTAAGTAGCTTTGCCCAAGTCGGGTCCCTTCATTACGGGCCTACAGACTGTCTGCCCTCCACGATGTTTTATATAACAACATAATAATATGTCTCTGTAACTTTCCCACCTTTGAATGATTGAAGGCATCTTGTTGGTGGGTGAGACAAACATGATCGAAAATGCATTTACTCAACGTCAGTGACACAAAACCTTTGTGATGGCAAATTATTACTAACATCTTATAACTGCCTATTGGCTATATCTGCCGTTGTATTGGTTGGTGTAGCATATGTGTCGACCTCATGTGGGTGGTAGCTGGCGGGAGGATCTGAGGAGACTCTCAAGGCTGCGGCCGAAAGCCGCACAACGTGGGACCCTATTCCCTTGAGGTGAGCGGTAGACTCATGACATGCTCTGCGGCTAGTAGCCGTGCTAATAATGCAATCGGTGGTGATGCTATACACTTACAGCACGTCTGCAGGAGCGGCGGTCTGGCAGGTGGTGGCGCTCACGGAGGGTTTACGGCCAGTGTGCCTATTTGCCTAAACCGTGTGACGTACATTCACTGTGGCTGGATTTGTTCGTATTCTGTATGGCGTTTACACGCATTGACATGCGCGACTTCGGTTGATGTTTATGCTTACGCACTAACAAGGGGCCAAGCCACTTTTACTGGTTTACCAGTTATTTTGCTGTGGACTACAGTCCAGTTCCCGAATCAGCGTTCCCTTCGGCATCAAAATGGTTTGCGCTCACTGCACACGGCCGGGGCGTGTGCCTCCCCTACATTTTTCAAATAAATGTAGGAGAGCGAAGCCCTTGTATTGGGTATTTTGTATAAATTTTTTTTTTTTTTTTTTATAGAAGAGGGGGCAAACGAGCATGTGGCTCACCTGATGTTAAGTGACTACCGCCGCCCATGATCAACCGCAACACCAGGGGAATTGCAGGTGCGTTGCCGGCCCTTTAGAAAGGAGTAAGCTCTTTTCTTGAAGGTCCCCAGGTCGTATCGGTCCGGAAAAATCACCGGTGGTAAATTATTCCACAGAGAGGTTGTACGCGGAAGAAAACTCCTTTTGAAACGTACAGTGGTGGACCGCCAAGCATCCAGATGGTGTGGATGGTATCGGGACGTTTGCCGTGTAGTGCGTTCACGAAATTTGGCGGCTGGGATTAATCCGAACAATTCCTCAGAGCACTCCCCGTGATAGATGCGATAAAATACGCAAAGAGATGCAACATCTCTTCGCAGCGCCAGTGAATCGAGCCGATCGGAAAGCACTCGGTCGTCGACGATTCGAGCCGCTCTGCGTTGGATGCGGTCAAGTGGAAGGAGCTGGTACTGGGGAGCCCCAGCCCAGAGATGGGAACAGTATTCCATGAGCGGCCGAACCTGCGCCTTGTAAAGTTGCAGGCGGTGTGCCGGCATGAAATACTGTCCCGCTCTGCTGAGCACGCCAAGCTTTTTAGAGGCCAATTTGGCCTTCCCTTCCAAGTGACCACGAAACTGCACGTCACTCGATATGTCGACGCCGAGGATTCCGATACTGGCTGAGGCAACAAGGGGAGTGCCTTGAAACTGAGGGGATACGACAAAGGGGTTCTTTTTAGCGGTTAACGCGCAAACTTGTGTCTTCTGGGGGTTAAACTGGACTAGATTTAGTCGCCCCCAATCCGAGACTCTGTCCAGCAGAGACTCGACTTCAGACACAAGTTTGTCCCGGCACTCAGAGACGTTTTCCCGAGAAATATTTGCTCGGCCGGTGTAAAGAGCATCACCAGTGCTGTCATCTGCATAGCAATGAATGCTACGGGTTTGCAACATATCATTGATATGCAGAAGAAACAGCGTTGGCGATAGCACGCAGCCCTGTGGAACACCAGCATTAATAAGCTTGCAATCGGAGCTTGCACCGTCTACAACGACCTTGATGCTCCGATCTGCAAGAAAACTGGTGATCCAATCGCACAATTTCTCGGGAAGCCCATAGGAAGGGAGCTTCGAAAGAAGCGCTTTGTGCCAAACCCGATCGAAGGCCTTCGCAATGTCCAAACTAACGGCCAATGCCTCCCCCTTGGACTCTACTGCCTCCGCCCATCTGTGAGTTAGGTAGACCAGAAGATCACCAGCTGACCTACCACGGCGAAAACCGTATTGGCGGTCACTAATCAGCTGGTGATCCTCAAGGTACCTCATGAGCTGGCAGTTTACAATGGACTCCATTGTTTTGGAGAACAAGGAGGTGATGGCGATAGGCCGGTAGTTAGACGGGTCTGAGCGGTCGCCTTTTTTAGGGATCGGGTGGACGAAAGCCGTCTTCCATGATTTTGGGACTACGCCTAGGGAGTAGGAGTACCGGAAAAGACGCGTTAAAACCGGTGCCAACTCTGGAGCACACGTCCTCAGCACAATTGGGGGGATTCCATCAGGCCCACTCGACTTATGGATGTCCAGGGAGAGGGAGTGCTTTGCGAACCGAGCGCTGAGTGAAGTGCACTTCCGGCATGGAGCACTCACACCGCGGGATGGTCGGCGGCGTACTCCCCCCCGTCATCGAGAGTCGAGTTAGACGCAAAGAAAGAGCCTAGAAGATCGGCTTTCTCCTTTGCGGTGTGGGCCAGTGAGTCGTCCTCCCTGTGCAGAGATGGAAGAGATGGCTGACAGAAATTCCCCTGGACAGCCTTGGCGAGAGACCAGAATGCACGGGTTCCAGAAGGAAGACGAACTAGTCTCTCGCCAATTCTGCCTATGTGCTCTGACTTTGCCTTGGCAATGACTCTTTTGAAGGACCTAGAGGCGGAATTATACTTCTTTTTTAGAGCGCTGGTGTTTACATCCCTGGACGCTGATGCGTCAGCCCAGGCTTGGTAGCACTCCTGCTTATAGCATGATGCTATTTTACAGGAGCGACCAAACCATGGCTGAGATTTGCCTCCAATGGGCACCACAGAGGAAGGAATAAAAAGTTCCATACCCTGAAGTACCACATCAGCGACAGAATCCGCAACAACGTTGGGATCATCCGGCGAGAAGCAAACCCGCCCCCAAGGGTAGGATGCAAAGAAAGACCGCATCCCATCCCAATCGGCTGACCTATAGTGCCAAACACGGCGGCAGCCTGCAAAATGCAACCGCGATTTCAGCGTGAGTGGCACCACACTCCGGACAAGACAATGGTCCGAGGAGCCTAAAGGGGCGTCGACGGAAATCTGATATCCGTCCGGGTGAGAGGTCAGCAGAAGGTCCAACAGGGAAGGTGCATGATCCTCCACATCTGGAATCCGCGTAGGCGAAGTAACCAGTTGTGTCAGACCATATGCCAAGGCAAAATCATGAACAGATCTCCCCGCATGATCGGTTAAACGTGAACCGAGCCATTCGGCGTGATGGGCGTTGAAGTCGCCGAGGATCACGATCTCTGCGGAGGGGATCTGCTGTAGCAACGAATCTGCAGCCATTTGGACGTGGTCGAAGAGTCGGTCTGTTTCGGCATTACCGCTATGGGACCTATAGAGGCACCCGTAGACGCGCGGATGGTCGTCGCTATCTACGCGTAGCCAAAGGATGGACAGGTCCGAACCTTCAAGTCTGCCGAGGCGTCGAGAACAGATGTCCTCTCTGACGTAAACGCAAACTCCAGCCCGAGGCACAAAGGAGTGTTCCAGTTTGTACCCCGGGCAGGAGAGATACGAGACATCAGCCGGAGAGGACACCTGCGTCTCGGTCAGAAAGAGCAGAGCCGGCCTCGCCGTCTCGAGATGGTAGTGGACGGCGTTTAGGTTAGAGTGAAGTCCCCTGATATTGCAGAAATTCACGGACAGCGTGGCAGGGGTCGCCTTGGTCTTGTTGCTCCGTTTGCCCCGAGCAGTTTTAGTCTTGAGCGGAATATTGCCCCCCCCCCAGAATACGCGGGGGCAGCCTGAGCACCCACGCTCAGAAGTGGAGAAACATGGTCGTGGATGCTCAGCGAGGGATTCTCCAGGGGTGCTGGTACCCTCCTGGGGTAGTCTATCATTTAATTCCGCTACCATGTTGATGGGGGGGGGGATTTGGGCCTCCGGCCACCTGCACTCACCAGACGAAACGCGGAAGCGGAGCTTCCACTTCACGCCGGTATTCTGTGAGGTCGTGGTACCACCCCGGTTTGAGCCGGCCCATACGTGCGACAGCAAAGCTGCCGCGTGGCTCTACCACTGTTAAATATATTGTGAGCCTTTTGCAAGCGGGAATCTGATACAAGTGGAATATGGACGTTTAATGTTCTTAACTTTCTTGAGCCCTGTCTTCGTGAACTTTCAATTGCTCTAGTGAATATTCATTCTTCCAAAAGACACCTAAAAGAACTAAGTTACTAAACAAACACAACGTAAATAAGGGTCTTAACTAAGACGATCACGCTAAAATATTATAAACGGCCTATTATTAAACCTTTTGAAAGATCATTTAGAAAGATCAAAACATATTTTATTTATCCTGGTCACATATATATAATTTTATTGAAAAGGGGGAAATATTTAATACTTAATTAATATTTATATAGAGAGGGGGGAGCGTTAAAAAATGTTCGCGTTTTCGAATTTTTCAAAAAAAAATTTGGGAATTAGTTTCACTAGATGGTTGGAATTCTTTTCTGCCTAGTAATCCCGCTGGGTAGATATCATCCTCTTACCTATTTCTACCGGCTAGCAGCAGCGCCCGTACTGCTTCGTATCGGTCAGAAGTATATAGAGAGTCAGTGTAATTACAGGCTATGAGGCATTCCAGCTTAGTCCTTAGAGGTGAGAACAAGTCTGCAGCCTTTTTGTTTGAAGTTGGTTGCATGTGTCCATGGGCTGCAGTAGCGTAACAAAAAAAAGAGGTTATTAACTAGAACGTACGTCTTTCAAAATATAAGTTCTTATTTTTAAACTATGCTACAACTAAAATAACACTTTGTATTTTTAATTAAATTAGTTCATATTGTTAGACGAACATAATACCTTTGAGGCACTGAAATGATGGTTCAATCCTTCAACACCTGTCATCGTATAAGCAGATAGTCCCCGAAGAACGGTCCGGCCGCGATTGGTGTTAATCTGCGGTAAATCGAGACAACATCAAATTGATCAAAGGAGTGTGGTGACCGCGTTCACCAAATTTCACTCCTACTCCTTCATCAGCCCGTAAAAGTCAACTGCTGGACATTTGTATCTTTCCCTATTATTTTAGGTAGAAAGTTTTTTTATTTTCACGCTTGGCAGACGGATTGACGACCGCAGTACCAGGTGTGGGCACCTGTGGCGCTGATTCCCGTAGCCATTTAGCATATCTAGATAGTTATACTAACATATATTGGAAGTCATAAGAATTTTTCGGTATATCCAATAGTTGCCTCTTACTATGACATATATGTGAAGAAATGGGGTGATTGATTTATTAAGGCTACGGCCTACTATTTTCTATTAGACTATTTTCGTTTTTAGGACAGAACACGATTCAATAATGATTTCTTAAATTTACGCGAACACTACACATTGAATAAAACTTAATTTACGTATTCTATCGCGGTTAATTAAATACTATTACTTATTTTTAATTCCCGTCGTTTCGGGTGCTTTACAGCACCCATGGTCACGGGGGGGACTGAGATGTTTGACGTCCCAATGTCATTTTTACCATCCGTCAAGTGTAATATCCCTCTACAAGATGCAGGAGTGTACAAATTAGATTGAATATGGTCTCTCTTACATAGGTCAAACAAAAAGATCAATATAAACCCGCGTGAAAGAACATATAGCTGACGTAAAGCACCGACGCTCCGGGAAGACCGCAGTCTGTGAACATGTTCAAGGTCGTCCCCACCATTACATCAGATTTGACAAACCACAGATCCTCGCCAATTCCTACCAAGGATGATACGCGAGGCTATTAAAATTAAAAAAAACATTCTAATTTCAATAGAGAAGATGGATGGGTGCTGCCATCTGCTTGGGATCCGATAATTAACAAAATTAAACCCAAACCCAAGCATACCACTGCAAGACTTCAAGATACTGTAAGCTCGTTTTGCGTAGATCGGATCGAAAAATTAATATTAAAAAACTGAATGTAGCCGGGCTAACAATGACATTGGGACGTCAAACATCTCAGTCCCCCCCCCCCCGTGACCATGGGTGCTGTAAAGCACCCGAAACGTAGGGAATTAAAAATAAGTAAAAGTAGTTAATTAAACGCGAGAGATTCAATGGTTAAGAATTTTATTATAAGGGTTTTTTATGAAACCTTTTGTGCAAAATGTTCCAGATTGTAGGTATCTTCTATTATATTAAAAGAAGGGATATCACAGCTAACAAAACTGGGCCAGGGGTTGCCAACTTTTTTGAGAAACTACATTTGATAGTGGTTGCGCCAAAACGCACATCTAGTTGACTATATTAGTTGGCAATATTTCCTTAATATTCACTTCCACTTGTCCAATAAAAGGCAAGACATGGTCGCGTCATTTCGCGCGCCCAATGAGAGGGGGTTACGCAAAAAGTGAAAGTGGAAACACGCCACCAGCCGACCAGAGTCATCGACGTGTCATCGCCTCTGGGCAGTTGGACTCAGATATTAGATATGATAGTACCTCTGTGGCAATCGGGCTCAAAACAACTTAGTAGTGACCGCTAGTACACGTGCATTTGTCCTCGCGCACCACCGCAGTCGCAACGTAGCGCCATCAACCTCGAAGACGAGTAGGATTCAACCAGAAGATCAACGCCCAATGCACATCAGCTGTTTTCATTTTTCCTACAGCAGCTCATGCTCCTGCCGTGCCAGCTGATATAGAAAATTAGATCCTAGCAGAGTGTATCATCCAAACCCGGCCACGTGCTACGTTCGCCATTTTGTTTTGGATATAACTAACTACGGACATACAGTCCACCGTTTGGTTCAATCCAGAACACCTACCGTTAATCTCGCATACAAATCTCGGGGTCATTATTCCCGGAATCGAACCCAGGACCCTATGGCCCAACAATTTTGTGATTTCTTCTCTCCGGATACGAAGGGCCGGTTTCCGGATTCCGGATTCATCATCATCATCATCATTCATGGAGCAGCAACCATTAACGTCACCAGATAGTTAGTTTAATGTAATTAGATTAGTAATAAGATACTATGATCATGATCACTACTCCACTGGCCAAGTGTTAATATTGCAAATCCTAAAAAAACATTTGCCATTCAAATTTCGACGCTGCCAACTGCCTGAAGCTACGGCGCTGAAATGTAATTCGCATAGCAAAGCGATAATAAAATGGAGGGAAAAGTAAAAAGAAGGCAAATGCAGCAAATTTGCCGTTGAATTTTATTTTGAAGCAGGTAATGAAATAGAAGTTTTCCCGTTCAAACAAGCTCTTTCGAATTGACTCGTTTTTATTCATGTGAGCAGGGGAAAGTGTACAATTGCAATGATTTTTTTTAGTAGTAGGAGATTTAGCCCCAGGTATTAAATACTTTTATGTAACAGCTTACTCTCAGTTAGTCGGACCCAAACTAAATAAAATGCGAAAAATTTGTCAATTTGTCAATTCGGAAAAGAGCTATTTTTAAAAATCTATGTGCAATTGATTAAAACTACTTTTACGGATTTTATCGCGTTTTATTTATATTAATTTTAATACACGACGTTCGGTAAAATTAATATAAATAAAACGCGATAAAATCCGTAAAAGTAGTTTTAATCAATGTATAGTGTTCGCGTAAATACAAGAAATCATAATCTATGCTCAGAACAGACCACCTCAGCAACGGGTGGAAGGACAGCCTACGACATGCACAGCAGGAAGATCCGGACATCAAGCGATTCTGGGATGGATGAAGGCCCGTGCTACCAAGCCTAAGTGGAAGGACGTCTCAGCGATGAGTTCAACCACGAAAAGCTATTGGGCCCAATGGGACAGCTTGCTGCTTCAGGATGGAGTCCTGTGCCGTAAATGGGACAATGGTCGAAGGGACAGCTGTCGTTTGCAAATGGTTGTCCCTAAAGCTAAAGTGCCGAATGTTCTACAGCTGTGCCATAATGGTCGTTCAAGAGTCCATCTGGGAGTTAAATGAACTCTACTGAAGGTCCGAGAACAGTTTTACTGGGTCCATTATCGTGACGATGTCGAGGATTGGTGTCGTACATGTACAAGTTGTGCGGCCGTGCGGGGACCTCAGACACGTAGTAAAGGAGCACCGAAATTGTACAATGTTGGTGTACCACGGGATAGAACAGCCCTTGACATTGCGGAGCCGTTACAGAAAGGCGCAAGAGGGACTACTAAGATCGTCCATGTGGATCGCTTGGCGCGTTATTATGGGGCCGATAATGCTCGGGACGAGCATGTCTTAGGAGGGGGCAGTGTTACGCGCTCAAGTCGACGATACACTAGCGCTATCTAGTGTCAGGAACGAGAGCGAGGGGAGCATTGAGAAAATGACATCACAAATCACTCGACCGACAGTGCCACCCGAAGAACTAAGTTTCTGGAAAATCTACACTCGAATACTCGTTGCCTGGCGCGCATTTACTTGAATGTTCGGGACGCTTCTTTGCTAATTATATAAATAGGCGCTGCAAGATGCGATCGGGGCAGAGTTGAACTCGGCGACACAAGCGAAGCTTCGGAGCGGAATTAAGTGAATTAGTGTGTTTAATTATTAGTGTTTTTAGTTTTAATTTGTGTAAAGTAAATTAAAGTGTTAATTTAGGAAATTTTATCGGCAATTTTTATTGTCACGAACCTCAAGCTCGTAACAATACGTTGTCACCTCTGAGGACTAAGGTGGAATACCTCATAGGCTGTAACTATACTGGTTGACTACTCTGTGACTGTATACCCTTCAGATCGGAACAATGGAGTGCATGCAGTGTTGCTTCAGGCACACTTCAACTTTGACAAGTAACTCTTTAGACTTTGAAACCTTGGTTCCGCTCAATCGCTTCTTCAATAAGAGCTGTATTAAAGTGAACTTCCAGTCTTACCGTTACAGGTTATCTATTAAGCTGCCTGTTATCATTATCATCATCAATACAACCCTTCACAAGTATGCTATTGTACACAGACCTCTTCCAAGTAATGCCAACAATCATGGTCCTGAACTACCTGCATCCATCAACTTCCTTCATGTGTTAACAGGTCGTCAGTTGCCTGTACACTATAAATTTTTTTAAACTTTTGCTATTAACATTACTAATGTGAATAGCATCGCTAGTGTTTATTTGTACCCTTATAACCCTAAGCAGTTATAAAAAGGTTTAAAACGACCCAACAAACAGCACACTTGAAACAACTAGTCAAGTTACAAAGAAACGCTGCGAAAAATTAAATTTGATCGTAAAATCAATAGTACCCAAGTGTGCCAAATCACCAAAATTACAAAAATACACAATCCCAATACTCCACTACATCCCATAGTGAGCCAATCGATTCACCAACTTACAGATTGGCTCAAATTTTACCGCTCAAGGGACATACAAGAGCACACTTAAGGATTCCTACCACTTTGTCAACAAGATTAAACATCTACATCTGGCAGATAATGAAACTATGCAAACAAACAATTCTTTAGCTTTTCTAGATGTGTTAGTAATTTGGAACCCTGATAACACCTTGAGCCACACTGTGTATAGAAAAAAGACCCATAGAGATAGATATTTAAACGGTGATTCTCACCACCATCCTTCACAGTTAGTTACCGTGGGTATCTCTTTGTTTTAGAGAGCACGAGGGATTTGTGACAGTAAACAACTGACCGCCGAGCTCCAACACGTCAAGCAAGTTTTGCATGATAACAAGCTTCGGGTCCCACGCCTACGTCACAGTGAACGAGTGAAATCGGCCATAGCCGAGCATGTACCTGTTGTACTGCCATATGTCAGAGGAGTCACTGACAAGATTGGCTACATGTTGAAGCGCGTTTCCATTAAAACAAACTTCAAGCCGCCGAAGAAGATTGGACAATTTTTACTATCAGTAATGTCCCTCTGCAAGATGCACGAGTGTACACGCTTGATTATGAATGTAGTCTGTCTTACATTGGGCAAACTAAATGATCAATGAAAACCCGCGTTAAAGAACACAATATAGCTGATGTGAAGAATCGACTCTCCGAGTAGTCTGCAGTTTGTGACCATGTACAGGATCGTCCCCGCCACGACATCATATTTCATAGACGACAAATCCTCGCTAAAGAACACTAATTCCTTCCAAGGATGATTCGCGAGGCTATTGAAATCAAAAAACATCCTAATTTCAATAGAGAAGATAGCTGGGTAAGAAAGTAATTTCAATAGCTACCACCTGCTTGGGATCCTATAATTAATAAAATTAAATCCCAACTCAAGTATACAACTACAAGACTTCAAGATACTATAAGTTCATACTGTGTAGATCGGAACAAAAATTTACGAATTTAATCTGTGGGTAACCGCGGTTAACTATGACATCGGGACGCCGAACACCTCAGTTCCGCCCCGTGACCGTGGGTGCTATAAAATGCTCGAAATTTCGGGAACATAAAAAAGTTAATACACGTGATAAAATCCGTAAAAACTAGTTTTATTTAAAAGCACACAGTGCACCTGACGATGAGACGATGTTGTCATCCCTGAAACTAAGATGCTCTCTGATTCTCTACACTCACCATATGAAACACAGCAGCATTAGGCTGCTATTTTTTTATTTACTCTGTACAATACAAATTGTGTTGTATGATTCATGCAAAAATACAATTGAAATGCTTAACAATCGAGTTTACAGTTATATAAAATTACAATAAAAATATAAAATTACAACTAATATAAAAATTACAAATCAAATCTCATCACTATAAAAAAATTTAAAGCTTATTTCACGCTGATATTCTGTGAGAGCGTGGTTTTTCTGTGGTCGAGACAACCGATTCGTACTACAACAATAATATTAATCTTATATTCAGGTTTTAATTTAGTATTATCGTTTTAATATAAAATGGTACATTACAATATCCGTTATTTTACCTACTTGATAAATTAAAGATCTATTATTATAGAAACTGGGGCTTTGCAAGTATTGTATTAGCGTATGTTCAGTATACCATGCAAAACAAAACAAACGCAATTCCATGTGTAATCTCGCTATCCACTCTGCCACAGACGTTTTCGCAAAAATTAATTAATTAAAATTAAAACGCAGTTCAAAATACGTTGGCCAAATTCAAATATGAGGGTTAATTCGGTTTTTATAGAAATAATACCATATGTCGAAATTCAAGTGATAAATGATAAGTTTTTAATAACTACACGTTACACTAAAGTTTACACAACGAATTGAATGTTTCGGTATTTTTTTTATTAAAAATCTGAAAAGTTGACCGGTAGGCCAACCCTGGAACTTCCCGATTTTTTCGTGCTTGAAATGCTTGAAAATCTTCCAATTGGTTGATTTTTGGGATTAAAAGGTTATGTCATAAAAACGACTATTCAGAAATTTTTAAATGTTTCAATCAAAAATTGTTTTGTCAGGTCTTGAGTCGATATATCGATGAATTTAAAAGTTATCTCCAAAACACGATTATTTAGAAATTTTCAAATAGCTATAATTTTTGAACGCGTCGTTCGATTTTGATTTATTTGATGGCATTCGACGCACTTGTCTTCAAAAAAGTTCGGGAGAAATCACCTCGCAATAGGATCCTCCTTCACAACGACAACGCCTCGTCAGACACCACTAAACAAATAATCAACAACTTGGCGACGTCAGACGTGGAATTACTGGGTCACCCGTCCTATAGTCTATAGTAGTATATATATATATATATATATATATATATATATATATATATATATATATATATATATATATATATATATATATATATATATATATATATTGCTATTTTACTGGCATCAATTAAACAGGCAAGGCTGACTTTTTTTTTCTGAAAATGCCGTCCGCTAAAATTTTCGCCTGGGACCATGGCACTCTCCAACGCAACTGTAAATAATGATTGTCCCCGTTACTGGCTGAGACCTTTTTACTCCAAACGAGGCATTCCATCTTAGTCCTCAGGAGTGAAAACGCATCTGCGTTTTGATTCTAATTTGAGGATAAATGTAGATATCTATAGGCCACATAACACCAGGTGGCTTGTTTGTTCGTTTGTTACCCTTATTCTATAAAAAAAAAACGTTTATAAAGTAAAATTATTTGGGGAAGAATTATACTTTTAAATGTTCATTTATTATAATTATATGCTCGAGGTTGAAACGTGAGAATAGCCGCTTGTGTACAGAAAAAATATTATTGGGACGTGTGAAATTCGCCAACTGGAACTGGATTATTTTGACATGAGTCAAAAATAAAAGGTTCTTAAATCTTAACGCAAATATTGCGTATTTTGTCACAAGAGTAGGGTAACGAATTTATAAAATAAGGGTGACAAGAGAGCCACGGCCACCTGATGGTAAGAAGATGCTGTGGCCCATAGACATCTACATCTACCATCGATTAAGAATCAAAATGCGAATGCGTTGTCATCCCTGAGGACCGAGGAGAATGCCTCGTATCTAGTAAAAAGTGTCTTCGATTCTCTACACTCATCACACGAAACACAGCGGCAATAAGCTGCCTCTCCTTCTTGTGGCGGCCCATTCGCGATACAATCATAATATCGCTGCAGCATTGCTCTATTATAAAACTACTACCCGTGGTTTTATTTTAATGTAGCATAAGGTTTTAATTAACCATTGATTGTTTATTTGATATTATAATCACCATTCTTGCGACAGTATTTGTCAACGGTCCACTACAAACTATTATTTAATCAAGAAAATACAGTTATAATTATGGCCGGGATTTAAAGTACTGGCAATAATCGGTAACACCGCGAAAAAATAAATTTAGGAAACGTACAACTACATATAACAAATCATGCAAATAATCATTTAGAAGAACTTCATATTTATCAATGCTTCGATAATTCAGTCCATTATAAGACATAGAGGTCCCTTATTAGAGAGGATTTGACGTGATGTCTGATCGCTTCCTCTGTTGCTTTTCCTCACCAGTCCGAATATTTTACTCGTACATCGGGAACATATGGAACAACTAACTTATGTGAGGTGTTTAAAATCCTCCAAATCACTCGAAATTTTTGTGGTGATACAATGCACAACGGTAACAGATTCTGAGGGTTTAAATGCTGAAGATTATTTAAGTAAGGGTACCCTATATCTAATCATTGTGTCTTTCTTCTATAAAAATATGTACGTGATGCCAACCCCAATGGGGGGGCGTGGTTTATCTATCTTTTTTTTATTTATCTACTAAAACTTGTAACAAAAATAAGCATTAATACTACAGTACTCAATACTTTAGAGCACTGACTAATTTTCAATTTGTTTCTGACGTATTTTGAATGTGATATATCAATTTAAGAGTTTTTAGGTTTATTTTATCTTACAAG
This sequence comes from Parnassius apollo, assembly GCA_907164705.1. Classification (NCBI taxonomy): domain Eukaryota; kingdom Metazoa; phylum Arthropoda; class Insecta; order Lepidoptera; family Papilionidae; genus Parnassius; species Parnassius apollo. The sequence goes on from CAJQZP010000693.1 coordinate 5,299,063, forward strand.
GCGATAAAACGCATACCATTAGGCACTCTGATTAACAATATTTTACTACTATAAGTCAACCAAATCTAAGAAATATCTTTGGACGTTTCACATTAATCATTCCGCAATAACTTTGCACAAGAGTACTCACACGATTGAAAATTACCTTTTACGTAAATCCGAAGAATTATGAAGTTATCTATATTTCATTACAACGTGTATAGTTTTTTATCACTAATTTAAATTTGATTTTTTCAAACAAAGCAAAATATTAAAAAATAACCAGTATTAACTTTTTTTACTTGACGTCGTTTCAATGACATGTCGCTATGTATATTAGTGTAGTACCGTAGTGTTTGAATGATTAAAATTCTTTGTTATGCGAATAATCGGCAAAATAATTAAATAATCGTTAAAAATATTCTAATAATCGAATCAATAATTTCTTAAATGTATTATTAGTTTACTTTAATTTTTATTTTCAAAATTCCTTAAATTACATGAATCATGAATAAAACAAGTTTATTTTTTTCACTTTGTCAAAGTAAATTTTTGTAGGCAAAAAACTCATATATAAGGCCGTGTTAAAATAACCACTACGTAATTTCAATATCCCACCATTTCGATACTAGTTACTCGACTCCACAGAATCAGTAATTCATTTATGAGGCGATGTATACGCTTTTATAACAAATGCCAGAATATATACAAAATTTGACGTAAGTACACTAATTCAAAGACTTTATTAAACTAAGTTTGTATAAAAAGGGGTTATTTTAATATTAAGGAATTTATGGATGATAATAAGCCCTGGGAAGGGTGATCGCGGTAGCTTGGTAAAGCTATTTCTAATTTGTTTTGTGTTGTTAATTGTAACACGCATGATTGTAAGCTCTTTTTTTTTAAACTAGTTCCGTTGAGTTTCTTGCTGGTTCTCCCAGGACAGAGGTATTTTTGCGAACCAGTGATGAATGAAAAAAGTGACTTTCAATAAGTATAATTCATAATCTATATTGAATAAAAAAAGGTTCTGTTTCTGTTCCCGTTTCTGTTTCCAGAGCTTAATGTGCGTAATTTTAGGATTTTGTGTTTGTTTTCTTATTTTGTGACTCGGCTTTAACTTTTTGGACTGTTTCTTCTATAATAACTTTTTGTACGTGTTAGAGCCACGATACATCTATATTATAGTTGTAGCACGAATGGGTTGGCTCAACCAGGGCAGGACCACGCTCTCACAGAATACCAGCGTAAAATAGCAGCGTATTGCTGATGTGTTTCCTATGGTGAGTGTAGAGAACCGGAGACCCTTTTTTACTGGAATCAAGTCATTCCATCTTAGTCCTCATGGGTGACAATGCATTTGCATTTTGATTCTTAATTGAGGATAAATGTGTATGTCTATGGGCCATAGCATCCACTCACCATCAGGTGGACTGTGTGCTCGTTTGTCACCCAATGCTATAAAAAAATTCTTTGAAGCATGTGCCCACGTCAGGATGATTGGGCAAAAGTGGTGGGAAAAACAAAACTATTGGATATGGATAACCTTGAAGGAAACATTATTTTGAGTGCATTATTGAAAATCAAACAGTAATAATTAATATAAACAACGACATCCCTACTAGTTGTATAGTAGGTGATTGAATAAATTTATTTTGAATCTAGTTTCTATCTTAAATTTTTATAACTGTGCCTCTAGAAAACTAGAAATAAGCAGTAACAACAAATACGAAGAAACTGATAAATCTTGTGTTTTAAATTATCCGTTTTTAATTTATTCTGGTGTTATTCAAACCAAACTGTAAATGATTACCAACTCGAAATAATAGATATCGATTTTTTAAAGAATCGAATATTTTACGTTCCCATTTTTTGGTTTTCATGCTTGGTGCAATAAGTCTGACAGCTGTCAAAATGTATTAGATTTGGTTGACTATACTACTTTTGTCTACTAGGTGGCCAAATAGCCAGTATAACGGTACAAAACAGGCGGTGAGGCATTCCATCTCAGTCCTCTGAAGAAGCAACCCATCTGCAGCTTTCTTCATGTGAAGTTGGCTGCAGGCGTCCATGGTCCGTACTGAAACAAAAACGGAAACAGAGAATTTTTTATTCGATATAGATTATAAATAATACTTATTGGAAGACTTTTTTTTATTCACCACTGGTTCGGAAAAACCTCTGTCTTTGGAAAAACCAGCATGAAACCCGGCGGGACTTTAAAAAAAACTGCTTACAATCATGTGTGTTACAATTAACAACACATAACAAATTAGAAATAGCTTGGTAGCGATCACCCTACCAAGGGTTCCTAATATTTACAGAATGAATATCACTTATTTTTGTAAAACTACTTTTATTTTTGTGTAAGTAAATTATACCTTCATAAATGTATGTGGAGGCCAAAGTTAATAAATTTTCGTCCGAGCGACTCTTTAGTTTTTAAATTATAGATTGCTGTAATGGCCCTCTTCTGTAAAACAAATCTAATTTCATTGTCACCATACGACATTATGCTATGGAAATAGCTAAAGTAAACTAGTCTAGCTGTTTGAACACTGGTAAGACTTCTAATTTTTTTACAGCATATGCGGCAGAACTAAAGCTAAGCTTTGTGTCTAGTGTGATTTCAAGAATAGGTAGGTAATGGTATCAAAAAGACTCATTTAATGAATAGAATAAAATAATTTTTTATTCAATATAGATTACATGACATACTCATTGAGAGTCATTTTTTACTTTACCACTGGTTTGAAAAAACCTCTCTCCTGGCAAAAACCAGCAAGAAACCCAACGGAATATTTTAAAATAAATTTTAATTAGTTACAAAATATTTACAAAATTTATTTTAGAAACAGCTTCGAATCGACCATTTAATTCCTAGGGTCTATTATCAATTTAGTTTTAGTGCCATTATACATTTATAATTTTTATACATTTAGTTTTAGTACCATTTAAGGGGATATAGTAAGTCAGCTCAAATTCTAATTTCGCCCCCACTTCCCCGCGCGTCGTATGCTATGTACCGACATGTTTGTAATCACTAATACTGTAAGTAGATAGGTCGATAGATACTTATTTCATTAGGTTTATCATATTTATGCCTGTTTCTTAACGCCAACCCAGTTGCTTCTTATTTTTATCACGGTTATTTCCCATTTTAATTTTACGTCGTCCTGTTGTGTAATGTGTATTCTGATCGTAAGCGACACAACTTCTCCCTTCAAAAGCCTAAGCGATACTAACGGGGCGACAGGAATCAAGCTTCAAGACACCAATAGTTTAGGTAATTTCTTTTTTACAGTGAAAATAATGGTATTTTAAAAAAATTGTAAATAACAACATAAGCACTGCTTTATAGTTAGTTCAGTTAGTATGCAAAGTTTCATGATCTTATTTAAGGTATTTTATGAATAACAGCGGTTTATTGTTCAGTTTGGAGGTAACTTTGGATTTTTTTTCTATCGAGAAAATTTAACGGAATCGTGTTTTCATCTAACATAGTTCTTAACATTAATCCTCAACTTTACTATATATTTATTTCAAAATTAATGTTGCAATACTTTCGGCATAACGGAGGATCTTGCTAAGGTGAGGTTATATTTCCCCTTAAAGGCAAATTAATAACATGAAACTAATTTTCTAATTCAGATATAGCATTATTTACTTCGTCATAGTTTAGTAACTGTCGTTTTAATTTGATAATTAATGGTGTCTTTTTGCGTAAATAACAATTTTTTTGCGTTCTGTTACTTCAATATGAAATAATTAATTTAAGAACATTCGTACACCGTAATGTTGAACTTTCCTGAATAATGTTTCATAGTGAACACAATCAAAGGCTTTGGATAGGTCACGGAATATACCCAAAGCATCCTGCGATTTCTCTTATCATGGGAGTCCCATGAATTAAAGATATACTTAATCAGCTCAACACCAGCATCAGTTAATACGTAAACCCCTTGTCCGTGTAAAGACCGAATTGGTTTTTACGTAGTAATTTTTTTACATTAAAAAATTTAATATTTGATTAAGAATAATTTTTTCACAAATTTTACTAAGATAATTGATAGAATCAGGCGTTACTTTGCGGAAATCCATTATAATAAAAAATAAAAATATAAATTTCTTCGCAACCTTCCGCTAAATAAATACAATGATGTGTCTTACCTGGATTGAAGAGCACCTCCCGCCCTCCCTCAATTGCATGCACAAACTCCGTCACCACTAGTCCCAGCACCACTACTCCCAACACCACTATTCCAGGTAAGATACACCATCGACGATAATACGACACGTGTTTCGCCTCTACACGAGGCATCTTCAGGTAATGTAGTATTTATTTTAAACACTTTATGATACCGCTCGTGATATGGAAATCGAGTGTTAATTTTGGGTACTATATGAACTTATAGGAAAATTAGGTCAAATATTTATTTTCAATATTTTAATAACAAATTTTAAAATTCACCGTAACAAGTTTGAGATTTACATAAATCAAAAGACTATACTCCAAAAAACCCTGACTTTGGAAACCCTACAACTTATGATGACAGCGGAAGCAATAATAAAAAAACAAAGATCTTATTTCTTCTTCCTCCTTATAATACTTGACTATACATATATCGCTAATATTTAATTTACTTTGATCACCAACTTTGATTATTTTACTATCTGAAATTAGAACGAGTTTTTAAAAATGTAAACCAAAGGGTTTACGGCTGAAGAATATTTCAAGCGTGGGTAATTACTCGTAAATTTTACCAGAAGTTGCAAATGATAATGATTTTCCGGACTCATTAGGCAGTAAAAGAAAGGACTCATTAAAAAGAACATTCATCTTTTTACTGGAGAGAAAGTGGATGGTACAAAACCAAAACAGACTTTGAATTTTTTAAATTTTTTTTAGACTTTTTAAGTTTTTAAGATGATTTTGGAGTATGCTACGCGTTGCGTAGTCGTGCGTGTCAAGTAACTTTATTACATCTGTTATTGTAACATATTTCATTTCTCAGACATGTAATTTTCTGTTATTTTCAGTCATTGCCGGTCACGTGGTAATTAGCATGTAAAATTAACTATCCCAGTGGTGCAGCGGCGTAGCATGCTTTGTTGCACTCCCGGTGCCACTATAGCCAAAACCGCTACCTCTCACCATCTCCTCCAACCCCCCCAAAACCCACCTTAATTTCACAAGTATCTAGGAATATATAGAAAGCTCTATAGTCTATGTATACACCTTAAAAATAAATAAAACAATATATTGATTTTTATAACTTTGGCAAACGTATGACATACATACAAACATAAACATTCACGCCTGCAACCCAGAGGGATGGGCAGAGGCTATACAGATTTCCTTTCGACATGATCATCATACAACTCTCTCGCTTCCTTCACAACTATATATCTACGCATACATACTCATCAGTTAAGGGTACTTTTAATTTAGCATAGATGTAGATGGGCCACAGTATCCACTTACCATCAGGTGGAATGTACGCTCGTTTGACACTCTTATTCTATAAAAAAAATAATTCATTCAACTGTCATGCTTCTTCTGCCACGCCCAACTTTCCCTACCATATATTACGGTAAAAACTAACTAACCTAATGTATAGAATTACGTTGCCCTACAGGATTAACACACCATTTTGAATTGTCATACTTCCCTTTTTTGATATCCCGTAATAAAAGTGACTTGCCCCATTGACTCTGTATCACTTTTTTTTAGATGTGAAGATTTTTTCGAGATTTTTTTTCCAAAATGCCACCTCATATAAGCTGCTGCCCTGTCTAACAGTATATACGTAGTTATTTACGTTACTTATCAACAGGGAATTTGGAGAATGCTTATAACACATTTATTAAAATCAAAGTCATAGCTTTTTTTTTCAAATAAGTCTTGCTTAAAGCTTATATGATACCTATATTAACGTCAAAATCTACACCGGATATATACATAGCAGAAGTACGGTGGTCTTGTTCTTCAAGAAAGGTGACAACGCCCTCTTGAAGAACTACAGACCGATATCCCTTCTGAGTCGCGTCTACACGCTGTTTTCGAGAGTCATTACGAATCGTCTCGCACGCAGACTCGACGACTTCCAGCCTCCCGAACAAGCCGGTTTCCGAAAAGGCTTTAGTACCATAGACCACATACATACCCTTCGGCAAATTTTAAAGAAGTCCGAAGAGTACAATCTGCCACTTTGCCTGGCGTATGTAGACTATGAGAAAGCCTTTGATTCCGTCGAAATTTGGGCGATGCTACAGTCTCTTCAGCGGTGCCAAGTTGACTGTCGGTATATCGAAGTGCTGAAGTGTTTGTACAGTTTGGCTACGATGACCATCCGAGTACAGAATCAGAGTACGAAACCTATCCAACTACAGAGAGGTGTAAAACAGGCGAACGTCATATCCCTGAAACTGTTCACCGCTGCATTGGAAGACGTTTTCAAACTACCGGACTTAAAATAATACGGTATAAATATCAATGACGTACATCACTCGCCTTCGATTTTCCGACGATTCTGCCATAAGGACTACCCTTATGGCAGAATCGCTGGAGGACTTAAGCGTTATGCTCAATGACCTCAATAGTGCCTCCCAACGGATAGGTCTTAAGATGAACATGGATAAAACAAAGATCATGTTTAATGTCCATGTAACACCTATGCCGGTAGTTGTTGGGAGCACTAAGCTCGAAGTTGTTGACGAGTACGTTTACTACGTACAAATAATCCGACTAGTTAAGTCCAACTTCGACCGAGAGGTTAATCGACGGATTTAACTCGGCTGGGCAGAAACCTCAAAACCTGAAAACTAAGTTGTACAACCAGTGCGTGTTGCCAGTGATGACCTATGGAACCGAGACGTGGTCCTTCACTGCTGGCCGTATGAGGACGCGCAATGTCGCTCAGCGAGCTATGGAGAGGGCTGTGCTCGGAGTTTCTCTGCATGATAGACTCAGAAATGAGGATATCCGCAGTAGAACCAGAGTGACCGACATAGCCTAACGGATTAGTAAGCTGAAGTGGCAATGGGCCGGCCATATAGCTCGAAGAACCGACAACCGTTGGGGAAAAAATATTCTCGAGTGGCAGCCTCGTACCGGTAGGCGAAGTGTAGGACGACCCCCCACTAGATGGAGTGACGACTTGCAGGAAGTCAAAGAATGCAGGTGACTCAGGACCGTGCTTTGTGGCATACCTTTGGGGGAGGCCTATGTTCAGCAGTGGACTTGTAAAGGGCTGTAATGATGAATGATGATGAAGAGACCAGCAGCTCTTGCTACGGCAGTTTTCTTTTTGGGCCGAGCCGTCTCTCGACCGTGTTGCTTATAAAAACTACATAACTATTAATTTTTAAGTAAAAAAAATAATAGTATGCAAAAGCTTAATTTAATGTGCATGAAATAATATAGTATCATTATGACAATCAACAGTCTTGCTGACACATCTCACCAAACCAGGTTTTGTTCTAAATTTTTTAATAATCCACATTAATATTTATTTTAATTTTCTTTCTCATACACCCTAAGTTCGTATTTTGTTGGATAATTACAAATTGACTATTCATTTTTATTTCAACCAACAGAAAGTTCATGTAGTATTTTCAGCAGTCGATTATAGACCGATAGTAAGTGACTTATTTGATCATCAGGCATCCATTAATATTATTGAATCCTATATTATGTACTTTAAGTTACCAAATCTTGTATATATGTATAGATATGTAATGGTTTCTCGGAAACGACTAACGATTTTATAACATTTTTTATTTAAACAATGTTTTACTTTCCAGATAAATGTCGTTCTTGAGAAAATTAGGTATATGTTTTCTAACGCCGAGCAAAACTCTATCGCTCGGAAACTTTATATTTAATTGGAAATGCTCCATACTATATTATATATTTTAATTTACGTCACGTGACATTTGACCGTGCAATGGTGATGTAAGAATATGCACTACCAAATATTGTTCCGTGGGTGTCGTAAGAGGCGGCAGAGCCAACTGAACTGTAAGATGTCGGCGTAAAAACTCTTACAACTATGTATATCGCACTGTGGGTATTTGGTGATTAAAGTCAAATTGTGTCCTAAGCCCAATCCTCGTAAAACTAAGCTTAGATGTCTACATTAAAGATAACTCTCTATTGTATGAAGCGATATTTTATTAATTATCATTAAATTTATTTGAAATTATATGGAACTAAAAGCCGTGATAGCTCGTGAGCTAAGCACTCGCTATAAATTACACAAAACGCGAGCAACCCGAGTTTGAACCCCGTTGGACCGAATAACAAATAAAATTGTTGATTACAATTCTAATTGTTCTTTTACCGCAAATTGGTGACGAAAAATATTGTGAGGATAATAATAATAAATAAGTGTGGGAAAACTGTATGCTAAGGTACTAATTGAAAGAGTTATGAAAGAAACTAATGAAAAAATTTGGGACGTGCAAGCGGGATTTAAAAAGGGAATGGGGTGTACAGATCAAGTCTTATCCATGCGCATGATTGCGGAGAAGTTTTTGGCAAAAAACCAAAAAAGTTTTTCGCCAAAAACTTGTTCAACCTATTTATGGACAGTTGTTTGAAAAATTTGAAAGTTGAAGAATGCGGGTTAAGAATGGGTGAGCTAACCATCAAATGCCTTTTGTACGCCGATGATCAAGTCATACTTGCGTCGCCGATGGCCGAGTTGCTAATGATGGTTACATTAATGAACAGGTCATTAAAAGAAAGGGGAATGAAAGTGAACGCAAGTAAGAGGTAAGTGATGGTTTTTGAAAGAGAAGAAAGTAAAACGGTATGTGAAATAAGAATAGAAGGAGAGTTAATTGAGCAAGTGGATGAGTTCCTATATTTGGAATGCAGGAAATAAAGTAAATGGGGTTCTACACTCTATTGTGAAGAGCCAGAATGTGTCAAAAAAGGCACGTATGGCAATTCACAGTGCTGTATTAGTCCCTACTTTAACGTATGGTAGTGAAAGTTGGGTGTGGCAGAAGAAGCACGAGAGTAGAATAAATGCAGTAAAAATGCGGTCGTTAAGGAGTATGTTAGGGCTGAATCTGAGTGACTTTGTGCTATTTGTTCACTTTCTGCTATTGTCTTTGTAATATTGTATACGAGGGCGTTTGTGTTGTCGTAGATGTTATCATTATTAGTCTTTACGTAATATTTAATCCTCGTGGAAGCATGTTTCCAATGATCAGTAGTTGGAATCTTGGATAGCTTCTTCATATCGTACATTTCAATTTTGATGAGATGCGTCGCTTGGTCTCCGTCGTCAGAATTAGTAGAAATGTATGATACACCATCTCTAGCGGCTCGTGCTACGGTAGATGATAACAGCTTCCTTTTTTATTTTTGATTCAGCTTCGAAAAAATGATCAATCGATTGCGATTTTCTTTTTCCACCATCGCATGTGTTATTATTAATAACGATGTCATCACTCTCTTCTTGAGGGGAAAGTGGCGAGTAGTAATACTGTTTATAGGTATTTTCATCGAAGCTCAATGATTTCTGCAAGAACACAGTTATCATGTTAATATCAATTTGTTAACACTTAATCATAAAAGTTAAGAAGTTAAAGTTACAGCCTATTAAAGTTCACTGCTGAACATAGGCCTCCTCTCATTTCTGAGAGGGTTTTAGGGCTAGGAAATGTTCGCCGCGCTGCCTCAATGCATGTTGGCGAACTTCACATGCCTCCAAAATTTTCTCAGATATGCAGGTTTCCTCACCATGTTTTCCTTCACCGCTGAGCACGTGGTAAATTAGCACTTAAAATTGCAATTAACAATTGAAATTAACAATTTAATTGGTGCCGGCGGGGATCGAACCCGGGTCGCGTGCTGTGAAATTTACAACTTGCGCTAACCATCTGAGCTACCACGGCTTTATCATATAACACACACAGTATTTAAATATAATTTGTTAACACTAAATCATACACACGTAACAAAATAACAGAAAGAAAAGTAAGTTTGTCAATAGAATAAACACTTACATCCATGGCCTTTGATGCGTTGAAGTAACACAAATGTAGTATTGATAGATCCACTGCGGTCAAACGACCATACACTAACTCCATGACTGCAGTTGCTTGGTCTTATATAGTACCAGTAAGTGATAATTCTAATCTAAAGAATTTTTGCAGTGGAATTAATAGTAACTTTATGCGTCAACAAGCTTATCTCACATTCTGTTGCGTATCTCAGCATTCCTTCGTCCTTCGTGTTTCGTCTTGTTCAGTGTATTGATGACTCAAATACGTTTTGTATAACACAAAATAATGCAATTTAATATTTAGATAAGAACAATGGTGTGCTAATGACGGTGAAAGAAGGAGGCTGGGTACTACCACCTGCTTGGGATCCTATAATCAATAAAATTAAAACTAAACCCAAGCATACCACTGCAAGACCTCAAGACATAGTCAGTTCATTTTGCATAGATCGGACCATAAACAATAATTAAAAAAGCTGAAGGTACTCCGGGTTTAACAATGACATCGGGACGTCAGTCATCTCAGTCTCCCGTGACCATGGGTGCTGGAAAGCGCCCGAAACGTCGGGAATTAAAAATAAAAAGTAAAAATAAACGCGATAAAATCCGTAAAAGTAGTTTTAATCATGTGCAATGTTCGCGTAAATATAAGAAATCATTGATATGTCTATCTTTACGACACTTTGTTAAAAATAATGGACCTACTATAGAATTACATAGTTTTTTCTTTATTATATTCTAACCCAAAAACATTAATACTAATACCATTTAATTTCTCTACTTTTTGCTATGTCAGAAATTTTCACTGGAAAGGAAATACCATCAAATTTAAGTTTATTTGCATGTTTAACGTACGATGATATCCGATCCGCGTTTTTGTTTACGGGATATAACGCCGAGAGTAACGCCCATTTAAAACAAAAATAATCCTTGCTTTTTACATTTATAACAGCCTTTTTTAATTTTATTTCACGAGGAAGATCTATGTATGAAGTACCGCGTAGGGGGGTTAAATTTATTAACATTCATGTCTATAGATTTTATGTTTTTTAGACTCCATCCACGATCTTTTTTTTCAAATGCACTAATTTTGGTAGTAATTGTATCATTTAAAGATGAAAAAAAAATATTTAAGTCATCTCCTTGACAAATAATATAGTTAAGCGTTTTAAAATCAAACGTATTATGAATATCTTTAGTTTGTTGAACAAAGTCAGCATGCAATATGAAGTTTACTTTAAAAATTATGTGTTGATGAATACACTCTTGTATTAAAAATAAAATATCATCTTTAATAGAATTTAAAAATAGTTCAGAAGTTTCAAAATTTACCAATGTCGAAGGATCTACTCTACTCTTGATTTTATAAGTTAAAATCCTATTACCAAAAGCAGATTCAATAACACTAACGTTTGATAAAGAATTATGTGAATTTAAAAGATTATTTTTGTGAACATTACTTTTAAAATGATTAGCTAAATACCGTTTCTTGATAAATATATGACACGTTAGACATTCCACTTGATCTTCGTTACTGATACTGTTCCCTGCAGAGGTAGGCGCTTCTGCTTCCGTTGTTGGTTTTTTGATGATCTTGGGTTCTTTGCTGCTCGTTCGCTTCGTTCCTCTTCCAAGATGTAGTGTTTGACTACTAAAATGTTTAAATTTATTAAAAACTGTATAAGACAATATGTAAAATATGATCGAAATGAATGTTTATTTTACTTACTTAAACTGTGTTTCAACCATCGCACAGTGATTATACAACTCATCATCATACGATGAATCGAACAGTTGATCCTTCTCCATTTCATCACAAACTTTAGACAACTCCTGATTTAATTCGCTGTTGAATAGTTCCGTATTCTTTTCCATGGTTGTGGAGAAGAAAGCACTGGTGCACACTTCACTATTGTTATACTAACTGATACCCAAATTTCAAATAATGTCCGATATTTATAGTCTAGCAAAAGATTAGAAATAGAATATAATGAGTACACAGAAGTAATTTAGGTAAACAGAACCACATTCACTAATGATCAGCTAATGACTGTCACTGTTAAAAAAGTATTTTTTAACTTTTTTCACTTTCTGCTATTGTCTTTGTAATATTGTATACGAGGGCGTTTGTGTTGTCGTAGATGTTATCATTATTAGTCTTTACGTAATATTTAATCCTCGTGGAAGCATGTTTCCAATGATCAGTAGTTGGAATCTTGGATAGCTTCTTCATATCGTACATTACAATTTTGATGATGAATGAGATTTGAATGACGTCGGTCAATATTTTGATACATACGGACGAGCACCTGTACGATATCATCTAGAATTTTTAAAAAGGAATTGTAAAAGATGGATCTGGAATGTTGATAGGATTCAGAATGAGTGGACTTCAGTTTGTGGCGAATATTGCTTAATGTATTTGCTATATAAGTTTCAGGGATGTTCAATGCATAGTTTTTCGAGTATATTTACAGGGAATACATTGTATAACGAAATTTTAGTGGATGAGATGTTTCACTCCTATTTTATAGATAATAAGTAATAAGATTTTGTAATTTGTAAATAAAAATTTTAACAAAATTAGGTAATGTGTTTTATTGATGATTCAGATTAGTGTTGTAGATAGGAACAAAGGAGTATAATACAATAGCACTGATAAGCCGATGCAGACCCGTCGAAGAATAGATAATGACGGTATTCAATGAACAATAGATAATTAGATAAGAACAATGGTGTGCTAATGACGGTGGAGGCCCTCATCGGATATCAATTAGATAAGAGTTAATTGATCTGCACATCTTCGGAACCGTGCATCCTACGCAAAAACGGACCGCAGATTCATGATCAGAGCATGTCAAAACTTTTTTTTTTAGGATCGTGAGCTGACGAACGTTGTACCACTTCTGACTCAGTGAGCCAGAACTGGTACAACGTAACTATTATAGTTTTATATGTAGTAATTTTATGCTTATAGTATCCTGCTGTTTTTCTTGTCTTGTATTATAGTGATATTAGCCTTATTTATTAGTAGTTATATTAGTTATATTAGTTTATTGTTGTGAATACACAATGCGCACTCACCCTATAAAATATTTTCTGCTTAATAAATAAGAGTTAACGTATGAAGTACTTATTGGAGGCGATGAACCGGTTCCTAATATATTAGGTTTACGTAAACAGATATCAAAACTTAGTTCGTTAATACAACTTGCGTTTGTGCGTTCATACAAAAGATAAACGAATTTCAAACTGTTAGAAACTCATCTTCAAACAAATTATTAATGTGTGCATCGGAATTATTTATTGCTACATTGGTATCGTAGTGTTCGTGACACATTAACTACTTGGGAAGAATTACTTAACCTACTAAGCGGGGATTTCACATTTTAACTACGATTATAAACTAATGTCCGAAATTCGTAACAGAACACAGGGTGAATCCGAAAATATTAATCTATTTATCAATTATGTCCCAACTTTTTTCACGTCTATCTGCACCACTATCAGAAAAACATAAATTAGTTGTTTTGTTATACAACATACGACCGTGTTATGCGACTGTTCTTGCACCGTGCTACTAGTGTTGATTCTATTGCGACACTTCGTAAACTATGTCTTAATTATGAAAAAATTCAGCGCCTTTCGTCACAATTTCATGAACCTCCGAAACCGTCAAGTAAAACCATTGCCCCTGATTTAGCCTATATAAAATCAGAACCTAGCTTTTATAAAAATAATTATTATATGTAACGTTGCTTCTGAATGCACCCTTACAAATACTTATAATTGATTGATCTTAAATCTTAAATAAATAATAGTAATATAATATTCTAGTCTAAAAATAAAAAGTAACGAATTATTACATAATGTTAATTTAAAATAGTTATTCTACGGAACCATAGACTAGTTAATTTAATCCGCGCAGCGTGAACCATTTTGCTCAACGATCTCTAAAACAAAAGACTCGGTAGGTTTCGGACACAACGACGAGTCCCCGTTCGGGCCATTCCTCTTTCATTTCTACCTGAGACCGCTTCAAGTTCGCAACGCGCGTGACCCTTCTACTAACGACCGTTGAACCTGCTTACCTACAATTTAAATCATTCGAGGTGCAGTTGATCCCGCTGGGGATCTACTACCACCTAGCATCTACCTACTACCTAAGCATCTACCTGCTACCTAAGGGCTACTGCTGCCGAGCCGCGAGCTAACGGAGTGTTGGCCTACCCTTCTACCAACGGCTATCATTACTATCGGCTTGGGCTTCACCGGCCCTTTTGCTAACTGGCTGTCTACGGCCTTGGGGGAACAGCGCTTGGACTTCGTCATGCCAGTGATCTCCTTAATAGAACTTACTTGTACGTGTGCGGAAATAAGATAAATAAATAATTACAATACAGTAAATCTTGGCTTTTTAAGAACTCACCTATTCTGTACCCCTAACGGTACAGTGGCGCTCAACGTGGTTAATCTTACTTCCAAACATTCGTTTTTTCTTTTCGCTTTGCAGCTCTCAACTTATGTTATTGTGAACGAGGAGGTGTCACAACAGCGAACTGGTACGTTTTTTTTTATAATTTAATAAACGTTTATTATAGTGTCATTTATTTTGCCACCATTTTATTATAGTGTCAATTGTTACGAAGAATATTACTATTACTTACCTATTCTTTTGTTAATATATTTAATATAACAAATGTAGTTATTGTAAGTACCCTGATAACCATTTAAACTATTAAAAGTCGCATTTATATACGTAACAGTTCGCATCTAAACAACTGTTGATTTTGTTTTTTAATTGTGTAAGTACCTACATTAAAATTAGTAATAGTTTACACCGAATCGTAGTTAGCTTTTACGTTGTAGTTTTTTTTTTGTAAAGAACAGAATTGCAGTTATATAGTTTTTAGATTGATTGATTGATTTTTAGATTTAGATGCGGTAACTTTGTACTCGAAGTATCCTACTTTTCCTTTTGTCTTGTTTTAGCATTCTGTTGTAAATACACAATGGGAACTTACCCTATTAAATATTTTCTGCTTAAGGGGGAAATATAACCTCAAATGGCTTAGCAAGATCCTCCGTTATGCCGAAAGTATTGCAGCATTAATTTTGAAATAAATATATGGTAAAGTTGAGGATTAATGTTAAGGTTTATGTTAGACGAAAACACGATTCCGTAAAATATTCTCGATAGAAAAAAAACCAAAGTTACCTCCAAAATGAACAATAAACCGCTGTTATTCATAAAATACTTTAAATAAGATCATGAAACTTTGCATACTAACTGAACTAACCATAAAGCAGTGCTTATGTTTATTGCTAGTGCCTGCGGAGCGACAGGAACCAAGCTTACGCGCCGATAGTTTAGGTAATTTCTTTTTTACAGTGAAAATAATGATATTTTAAAAAAAGTAAATAACATAAGCACTGCTTTATTGTTAGTTCAGTTAGTATGCAAAGTTTCATGATCTTATTTAAAGTATTTTATGAATAACAGCGGTTTATTGTTCAGTTTGGAGGTAACTTTGGATTTTTTTCTATCGAGAAAATTTTACGGAATCGTGTTTTCGTCTAACATAAACCTTAACATTAATCCTCAACTTTACCATATATTTATTTCAAAATTAATGCTGCAATACTTTCGGCATAACGGAGGATCTTGCTAAGCCATTTGAGGTTATATTTCCCCTTAATAAACAGGAGTTAACGTACGAAGTACTTATTAGAGGCAATGAACCGGCTCCTAATGTATTAGGCTTACGTAAACAGATATCAAAACTTATTTCGTTAATACCTAATGAAGATCTTTTTGAATCGGGTCTTGATATAACGGTGGATTATGAGGGCGTTCAAAGTTCTATAACTGAGCTGACTACCCGAATTAACTCCTTAACCGAAAAATATGATTATAATCTTTTTGAGCGAACCAAAGCCTTGCATAATCATATTTATCATCATTTAAGACGAATAGATAAATCTAATCCTTCATTCGTAAAAAAAGATTAATTCCTCAAACAAAGAATTCGACGTCTTATTGACAAATTTATTTTCTATGCAAAAGTTAGACTCTGCTAATAATACCGAATCCGAGCAAACTAGTTCTGCAAACTTATCTTCACTACGTGACTCACACCTTGTATCGGAGCAGTGCGAACATTCGAGTACTAGCGAGCTGTATAAATTAAAATATGACGGTACCACTTGCGTTCGTGCGTTCATACAAAAGATAAAAGGGTTTCAAACTGTTAGAAATTTACCTTCAAGCAAATTATTAATGTGTGCATCGGAATTATTTATTGATAATGCGCTTCATTGGTATCGTAGTGTTCGTGATACAGTAAGTACTTGGGAGGAATTACTTAATCTACTAAGCGAGGATTTCACACCTTTTGACTACGATTACAAACGAATGTCCGAAATTCGTAACAGGATACAGGGTGAATCCGAAAAATTTATTATCTATTTATCAATTATGTCTTAACTCTTTTCACGTCTATCCGCACCACTTTCAGAAAAACATAAATTAGATATTCTATTACACATACGTAATACGACCGTGCTATGCGACTGTTCTCGCATCATATGTTACCGGTGTTGATTCTATAGCCACACTTCGTAAACTATGCCTTAATTATGAAAAAAAATTCAGTGCCTATCGTCTCAATTTCATGAACCTCCGAAACCGTCAAGTAAAACCCTTGCCCCTGATTTAGCCTATACAAAATCAGAACCTAGCTTTTACAAAAATAATTATTATAATAAAAAATTTAACACCCAGTCAAATAATAATTTCTATCATAATTATAAATCCGGTACCAATTTACCAATATCAGCTATTGAATCTAACCCTAGTACTTCAACTCGAACACCGGTTTTCTATCCACGTTGCCGTACTAATGACCATTCGTTGAGACAATGTAAACAGGAACGTTACCCGGTCTGTTTAAATGTGGCTTAAAAAATTTTATTTAACTAATCCTAACTGTCCCAAATGTAACTCTGAACAGAAACAAAAAACTAGATAGCCAAGATTGTTGCATGTCAGCGGTAAATGATAGATCGAAAACCGCTTCTAACTTCGATATGCAAGACTGGAAAAATTGGTTAACTACAATAAAAATTTACTTCTCGAGTTATTCTATTGCAACAATCTTCGATAAAAAATCTAACTCTGATGTACGCCCTTATATTATCATCACAGTAGGAGACAAACCTATGTGTGGGTTGCTCGATTCCGGCTCAGCTGTTACAATACTAGGTAACAACTCTCATCTTGACCTACCTTCTTCATCTAACTTATCCATTATCAAATGCGACACCATTCAATCATTTATTTCAGCTAGTGGTCATAAATTATCTGCGGTCGGGTATATTAATCTTCCCGTTAAATTTGAAAACCAACTTAATTACTTAAAAGCCTATATTATTCCGTCGGTTACATCACCACTCATTTTGGGTGTAGACTTTTGGAAGAAATTCAAGCTATTCCCAAAGTTCTCTAGGGCTATTTCACTATCTCATGCTAACGACCAGCAAATATCTTCTTTTAATAATAATTCTACAGCCTTACGTTCTTATGATGATCTTAATGAAGTCTAAAAGAATGCGGCAAATAATATTATCAGAAAATTTGAATTAATATCTTATGAGAGAGTAGGACTTGGACGCACTCATCTGATAGAACATCAAATTGATACCGGAGATTCACTGCCTATCCGCCAGCGGTACTATAGATTGGCACCAGATAAATTACGCGTCATTATCGAACAACTAGACGAAATGCTTAAACTCGATGTAGTGGAATCTTGCGAGAGCCCTTGGTCTTCCCCTATACTACTAACGCCCAAGAAAGATGGTAACTTGAGATTCTGCCTGGACAGCCGTAAACTTAATTCTATTACTCGTAAGGATGCGTACAAGCTACCGTATGTTTCCGAGATATTAAATAACCTTAAAAATGCTAAATATTTGAGCAGTATCGATTTGTCTAAAGCATTCTGGCAAATACCTATTTCCGAAAAAGACCGTGACAAAACTGCGTTCTATATACCCACTGGCGGCACGTATAGATTTGTCACCATGCCTTTAGGATTAACCAATGCTCCCGCTACGCAACAAAGGCTGGTTGACCAGTTTTTTAATAATAGTCCCGAGTTCGAAAATTCTGTGTTTGTTTTTCTTGACGATCTAATTTTAATATCACCTAACTTTGAAGATCACATTTCGCTTCTTATGAAAGTCTATGATAAATTAAAATACGCTAACCTAACAATTAATTTAGAGAAGTCAATTTTTTTTCGTAACGAACTTAAATATTTGGGCTATGTTGTCAACTCTAAAGGCTTACACGTGGATCCCGGCAAGGTTGAAGCAATATTGAACTTTCCTACCCCTACTAATAAAAGGGAAGTCAAAAGATTTCTTAGAACTTTTTCATGGTACCGAAGATTTATTCCCAATTTTAGCTCAATCGCTGGTCCACTTAACAAATTAACTTCTACTGGAAAAAAACTGCCCCATTTTCTTGGTCTAAAGAGGCTGATGATTCCTTCAAAAAATTAAAGGAATGCCTAATATCCGCCCCAATCTTATCCTGTCCGAATTACGACAAGCCCTTTGAAGTTCACACAGATGCGAGTGATTATGGTATAGGAGCCCTGCTCACTCAAACAGTTGATGGTGTGGAACTTCCTATAGCCTATATGAGCAAATCGTTATCTGCACAGGAGCGTAATTATAGTATTACTGAGCGAGAAGCTTTGGCTGTTCTAGTAGCAGTAGAGCACTGGCGTTGCTATTTAGACAATGGCCTTAAATTTACAGTATACACTGACCATTCCGCCTTAAAATGGTTTCTTAATTTAAGTAATCCTACTGGCCGTCTAGCCCGATGGGGGAGTACGATTATAAGCATTTAATTTTGACAATGTTATTTCTGACGCTCTTTCACGCTCATGTCCAGTATCTGCCATGGATTATGATCCTAATGCTACACAAACTACGGATCAGTGGTATCAAAAAATCTACACAGGTTGCCAGACTTCCCCTTCATCCTTCCCTAATTATTTTATTAAAAATGACAAACTGTATAGGCTTATGAAGAGTAAGTGCCTCTTACAAAAAGAGTTTGAATGGAAAGAAGTATTACCTGCTGAACAACGTAATTCAACCATTAAAGAAACCATTCAGAATCTACTGATGGACACTTAGGAGTCTTCAAGACCTACAAACGCTTGTCTCTCCGATATTACTGGCCGGGTATGCACGCCGATGTCGTGAAGTTTGTTTCAGCATGTGATACTTGCATAGCACATAAGCATCAAAATCACGTTCCGTTAGGTATTATGGGACACCCTAAGGTATGTTCCAGACCCTTTCAAACAATTAGCGTGGACCTTGTAGGACCTCTTCCACCGACGAGAAAGCAAAATTGCTACATATTCGTGGTTACATGTTGCTTTAGCAAATAATGCCTCTTATTTCCCATAAAACGAACCACAGCTGAAATAGTAAGTAGGATTCTGGAAGAAAGTGTATTTTTAGTACGTGGAATTCCCTCCACCGTAATACTAGACAACGGTAAACAATTCGTTAGCGCTACTCTAAAGAACACCCTTTCTAAATATAAAGTACCTAACCTACATTATACGCCCAAATACTCACCACACGTAAACACAGTAGAACGTTATAATAAAACAATAATTACTGCGTTATCCACATATATTGAAAATGATCATAGAGTATGGGATAAACTAATTCCTCAAATTCAGTTCGCAATAAATAGCGCAGTTAATGAAGTAACTGGCTACACTCCCTCTTTTCTCGTATATGGCAGAGAATTAGTTTCTTGTGGTTCTCACTACGCCGATGCTGAGTCCGATGACATTATTTATCACCCTCGAGACTCTTATGCTGAGAATTTAGGTTGCCTGTCTAGTATCTTTGACAAAGTTCAAGCCCTTCTACTACAAGCACATTCCAAAAATTGTCATACTTATAGTTTACGTCGTCGGCCTGCTGAATATAATGTAGGGGACATAGTATGGAAAAGGACATTTTATCAAAGTGATAAAGATAAATACTTTAATAAAAAATTAGCTCCAAAATTCGCTAAATGCAAAATTATTACTAAGAAATCGCCACTTGTGTACGAATTTCTGATATGACCGGTAAATCTATAGGATATTGGCACATAAAAGACCTAAAACTCGTAAATTAATACCAAATAAATATTTTCCTCGTTACCTAGTAGACTGGAAACAGATAGACGGATTTTACTACTAAAGACGCAGAATCCTTCTTCAGTTGGCGGGGTACTGTAACGTTGCTTTTCCATCTATCCATAGGGTCCATTCTATTTATTTAGGTATAGGTAGGGTATGGAATTTTTATCGATATATTTTGTCACACTGTCTTATCCCTATTATTAGTTCCGTGGACGTGCACTTCTGCTATCCGCGCTAAAATGGCGCAAATCAAATTGCCTTATCATGTCACGGTGTATAGCCCGTCCAGCCTACTTGTATATATAGAGATCAGTGGTTCAGCAATAGACTTTTAAATCTGTAAGGGATGGATTGACGCTTGGAATGCTACTGTGGGGCTTGACCTTCAGCCTTCGCAGATGAGGAAAATAATCACGAATAAATAATGGAAATAGTTAACAGTTAATCTAAATAAAATTAAAATAAATATCATTTTGTGCGCCAGACTTTCGTGTGTTAGGTATTAT
Organism: Parnassius apollo; assembly: GCA_907164705.1. NCBI lineage: Eukaryota > Metazoa > Arthropoda > Insecta > Lepidoptera > Papilionidae > Parnassius > Parnassius apollo. The sequence goes on from CAJQZP010000693.1 coordinate 5,319,802, forward strand.
TAATAATTAAATAATATATTGACAATTCTTAGGATCGGAATGAAGCAAAGTAACTATACTATAATTATGGGATTATCTAAAGTCTAAGATCTAAAATATCTGTGGTTGAGGGACGGGCCTAGGGGTTCCCGAGTTTTAATTCCCAGGTCGGGCCTTGACCCTATTACGCGAGATGTTGCTAGGTGGACTGTGTACGCGGGCGGCTTCTTATGCCTCAACAAGATGGCGGACGTGGCATGCGACAGCCTTGGACAATGCACTCGCTCTTCCAAATCTATTGCTTCGCCAAGATCGAGAGGAAGTTCTACTTGAGCCGGTAAGGAGAAACAAATGGGGTGGGTCAGCTAACAAAACAAAAAGGCTCAAGTAGGAAATTTAATAAAAGGAAACACACTTACCGGGGTGGGATCCTGATGCTGCGGGCGACACTTCTGTTGCGGTGGTGCGTTGAAAGAGGAGCTGGAGCGACGATTGCTCACACTACGTGAGGTGGTTTCTTCTGGGGCGACCCAGAGATGCGATCCAAGCTAGCGGTGCGAAGCAAGAGGGCGCTCGAGGGCAGCGCGTGAGCCTTTATTGGGTCGGCTTTCCCATCAGCTCATCTCGATAGGGCGCGCGTTTTATTGGTCGAAAGCATCTCACCTTTTAGAGCCCCCTCCCCCTTCAGTGTGTATGGAAGGGATATGAGGTTATAGGAAGGACAGACACTTGGCGAGCAATATACCCTCGAACAAAATTATAAAATACACGAATCATTTCCGTGTAACCATATCTGTCTATTGCTAAAAACACTCTTAATTGAATTACGACCCGAATTCTCTTGGAAAACGTAAAAAGGCCTCAGTTCATTTACCTAAAACCTTCCGCCTTAGTATAATAATTCATAAATTCTACTGATAAATTGAGAATTATCTTTACAAGAGTACAATGCGGTTGTAGACATATACCCAAGGGACAAACGTAAGTCTATTGAAATTATGGCCTTAACTTAAATGTCTTGATTACGACTACTATATAGAAGATTTATTCTACCCCTTATTAAAGTTACCCTATTCACGCACAACAATATCTGTGCTAAAAATTACTATTTTGTACACAAACTTAAAAGTTAGAGTGATTGGCACAGCTGTTGGCTGTTTCTTATCCGATGTCCTTCCCAGTGTTTGCAATCAAGACATTTGTGCGCCTTAAGCCCAGTTACTAATAGAAAGATTAATTTTCTATTCCAATGAACATTGTAACATTGAATACGGTCATATAGGATCATTTGTTATTTATGCTAAATACAAATTCATATTAGTCAGCTTTTCTACTGTATTGAAAACTTTATCACGTAAAACAATTTACAACAAATTAAAGATATGATTTATGAAGTTGGAGCATATATATTTTGAGAATATCAACGTAAAATAGGGACATAATGCTGCTGTGTTTCGTATGGTGAGTGTAGTGCGTAGTGGAGTGTAGAGTGGAGACATTTTTTACTTGAACGATAACGAGGCAATTCATCTTAGTCCCTGAACGAGTTTCGAACTCAAATTTCTCGTGTTCTATGAAGTTTGTTAAGTTTACAGCGAACACGAGCTATAAGGCTCATTAATTAAAATATGAGTTATTTGTTACTGACCTGTATATATCAAGTACGCCGGACTGGCTATACCATACAAAATCTCTGTGGCGATTTGAAGCACCACCATTTTTCGTACTGGGAACTAAAAGTGACATAGGGAGTCGAACGCGACGTCAAAGCAACGCATGAGTTCAAAATGGACAGGTCCTTGAAAAGGGAAAAAAAAGATTTTTTAAAAAAAAAAAACAACTCTCGCCCCAACACCAAAAAAAAAATTGGGGCGACAAACACAAAAAAAAAGCATAATATGCCAAAGTGTGTTGTCTTATTTAAGGCGGTACCCCAACCAAAACCCTGCAAAAGTGCGTTTTTTAGAGACTATTATCTCATAAGTTATGAGAAATAAGCTACACTAAAAGCACACTATTAATGTTCGATATCCTATCATCACATTCCACGTTCTAATTTGTTTTTATGTGTTATAAATACATTTAAAATCTACTTTTAAAAAATCACTAAAATTACTGATTGCATGCATCTGTTGTTAAAGGCAATAACTCTAATCATTTGAGGATTACACAAATGGATAGATAATTTAAAAATCTATTTTATCCACGTTTTATTTAATTTCTTAAGTTCGCTTTTCTTTTTTAATTGAAATAATTCCAAAAATTCGGGCGCATTTTTACGCCATATATTGTGGCGAGAGTGCGTGGATTGTATAGGACTGAACGCTCAAGGTTGTTCGCTAGGGGAAACGTCTTCCCTCCCGAACGGGTTCCCGCCTTGTCGTGGCGGGGGGCTTAGTAGCCGTGGCTTGGTCTCCCACGGTGAACAAAGAGGAACCCACGTGGCTGGCCCGAGGTGAAGGGCCGGCCTGAGGTGGCCACTCCGAGTGGGCTTGGGGAGCCCACTTCGGATGTGTGCTGGTGGACTGCAGCGAGTGGGGACTCTGCACCCTCTACCGCTGCAGCCGAGGTGGAGTCGCGGAGGAAGAGGAGTGTTGGTATGGCGATGCGCCACTCGCCCTATCCTCCGCGACTCAAACGGGGCCGCACCGTTGATGCGGTGGTGATGGGGCTGCGGGGGGAGAGGATTGTCGGTATTGCGAGGCGCCGCTCTCCCTATCCTCCGCAGCCGAATCTTGGTTGGCGGCGGAGCCATAGACCAGATCCGCCGCTGGGGTCGGGAAGGCTAGTACTTCTAAGTGCTCGTTTTTCCTGGCCCCATGGCCTTCGCTCATCGGACGCGGGGGCGTCTCTTGCGCAGATGCAATTGGAGGCCGTGAAGGAAGGCGTGCCATGTGTGCTGGTGCGCCTTACCTGGGAAGGAGAACGGGGAGGAATATTCCTCTCCCGAGGAGGTGCTGCCATGGGGCGGCAGTCGCTGGTAGGGCCGCGGAAGTGTGCGAAAGCGTTCCCGTAGCCCTGCCAATATGCGACGAAGGTGGAACACCATGGGGTTTTAGTCGGTGCGAGTCCGACATAACCCGTCCTTGCCCCCGCGAGGCGGGTATGCGTAGGCATTCCCCCATGTAAAAAAAAAAAAAAAAAAAAAAAAGGGGGAAACGTCTTAAATCGTATTTGTGTATTTTGAACTTTTAAACTATATAAAAATAAAAGTATTTTATGTGGTTTGATAGTGTTTGATTTTAGTTACATAATAAGAATATTTTAGGTAATAATGAGAATGTGCGTAATATGTAAAACACGTTACCAAAAGGAAAGTGGTATAACATTCCACAAGTAAGTGAATTTGCAGCTAATGCTGAACCTTGACTAAAATTATAGCTTAAAAGCACAAAAATTGTGAATTGGCGCCCAAACAAAATAATTATCTTTGTTCTAAACATTTCACAGACGACTGTTTTATTAGACATGAGAAATGCATCACTTTGAAAAAGTGCAGTATACCTACAATATTTTCTGGTAGTACCAGTTACTACTTAGTATAAAAGTATTAGATTATTATTTCAAATGTTTTTTTTTTATTTCTTCTCTTCCCATTTAATATTTCTCATAGAACAGGTGAAAACAGATTTTTATACGTGGTAGAGTCACGCCGCAGCTATATTATGGTTGTAGCACGAATGGGTCGGCTCGCCGAGGAAGTACCACGCTCTCACAGAACACCAGCGTAAAATAGCAGCTTAATACTGCTGTGTTTCGTTTGGTGAGTATAGAAATTCGGAGACCCTATTATATGGGAAACGAGGCATTCCATCATAGTTCTCAGGGGTTGCAACGCTTCTGCATTTTGATTCTTAATCGAGGATAGATGTAGATGTCCATGGGCCACAGCATTCACCTAGCATCAGGTGAACTGTATGCTTGTTTGTCACCCTACTATTCTATAAAAAAAATCATAGGCTCCCCCATAGATCGCTTACATCATAGGAGCACTTACCATAGTTGCCACGCTTGGCCAGCGGGTTGGCAACAATAGTTGTGTAGTTTTAGTCGTTATTAGGAAGACGCTGCTGCCAATCTCTTGTTTCTCTCTGTCGTCTCTTTGGACAACCACAGCCCACGAGACGACGTAGTGTAGTGGATATTCTTACACCGCCACTACATGGTAACAAGGACGAAGATTGTACATTAAACTAGTGCTAAGAGTTCGCGTTTCGAAATTTTTCTAAAAAAGTGTTGTTACACTTGTTTTACTAAGTAATACGACTCCTATTTCTGCCTAGGTGTCCATTAGATGGGTACCAAACTCTTACCTTTTTCTGCCTAAAAGTAGTAGTCATCACAACTTTCTATACTCTGCAATATGTCCAAACCTGAATAAATTTTTGAAAGAGCTTTATGTATTCCGCTTGAAAATACAACTCTCTCTACTACATGTCCTTCCTCATTATTAATGAGATTATTCAGTAACGTTCTACATGGTAGAGCCATGCTGCAGTTATATTGATAGTATAGTTGTATCACGAATGGGTCGGTTCGACCGGGAAAGGACCATGCTCTCACAGAATACCAGCGTAAAATAGTAGCTTAATGCTGCTGTGTTTCGTATGGTGAGTGTAGAGAACCGGAGACACTTTTTACTGGCAACAAGGCATTCCATGTTTGTCCTCACGGATGACAACGCGTCTGCATTTTGATTCGTAATCGAGGATGGATGTATATGTCTATGGGCCACAGCAACTACTTACCATCAGATGGACTGTGTGCTCCTTTATCACCGTATCCTATAAAAAAAAGTGTCTGCATTGCTATGTTCTTTGAAACGACAGTGTTTTTTATTTCGTTATATAATTAACCATCGCCTTTGTTTTCAAAACAGGAACAAATTCAAGAACGCTGAATTCTGTAATAAAGGGTTTTTAGAACTCTTTTGTGCTGAATGTCACTGATAGTAGGTATATTATAATATTTTTTTATAGAATAAGGATGACTAACGAGCACACAAACCACCATATGGTTAATTGATGCTACGGCCCACAGACATCTACATCTATACTCAATCAAAAATCAAAACGCAGATGCGTTACCGCCCCTGAGAACTAAGATGGAATGCCTCGTTTCCAGTAAAAAGGGTCTCCAGTTGTCTACACTCACCATACGAAACACAGCAGCATTACGCTGCTATTTTACACTAGTATTCTGTGAGGGCATTGCCCTTGCATATCCTATAAAAAAACATTTTCTATTCAAATTACGACGCTGCAAACTGCCTAAAGCTACGGCGTTGAAATATAATTAGCATTGCAAAGCGATAATAAAATGAAGCGTAACCTAAAAAGAAGGCAAAAACAGCGAATTCACCATTGAATGTTATTTTGTAGCGGGTAAAGAAATAGAAGTTTTCTTCAAATGAAACAATCTCTTTCAACTTTACTCGTATTTATTCATATGAGCAGTGCAATGTGTACAATTGTTATGTATTTTGTTAGTAGTAGTTTTAGTCTCAGGCATTTTAGGAAATAAAAAAATTATGTAATGCATTAAATTATTTTATTTAAAAGTTAACGTGTAATGACTGTAAAAATATCCACTACTCCACACCATTCAGTGATAATAATTATGTATTCTGTGCCGTGGGTGTCGTAGGAGGCGACAGAGGGTAACAAATCAGGATATGGGCAGCAGCATCTTCCTAATAACGACTAAAATTAAAAAAAAACTGCGGTTGCCAACTCGAGGCAATCTATGGGGGCATATCCAGTAGTGTATTTTTGAAGGCTGTAACTATAAGGACATGTAACAGTTTACTCGCAAATTATTAATCGGCAATGCAGAGCAATTAATTTTAACTATCAATGTTCAAAATTCAAGTTTATTACGGATCGCAGAAATAAGATGCAGTCCTTGGTCGACACTGAAGGTAACCTTTGTGTCTTCCCGCGCATCGCACTTAAACTACAATGACCTCGAACATCTTACGAACTTTTTTCTGCAAATGGAATTTCCATATCCACCTATGATTTTTCATGGCGCTTTGTAGTAGCCGATGTTAAAAAGAGCAATCAACAGAATTGATTTTTTATTGTTCTACCATATCATTATTACTGTCGTAACCGTCGGTTAACGAAGTGCAGTTGTCCGTTCGTTGCAACACACCTTCTGAGCCTGCTACGGTGAATGTGATAGCTTCAGTTAAACCCATGACGGGTCATTCAAAATATGTTGAATCGCTTCGTGACTTTCCAGAAATAACCCGACCATCACGTGTACCGCAAGCTCCTAAACATAGTACTGTCCACTTCATTCGTACTAAGCCAGGACCACCTGTGTCTTGCAATCTAAGAAGATTATCGCCAGAAAAGCTGAAAATAGCAAAGCAAGAATTCGAACCAATGATAAAGAGTGGAATAGCACGCCCGTCTGAGAGCCCGTGGTCTTTTCCATCCTCCATCTTGTACCAAAGAAAAATAACGGATGGCGGCCATGTAGCGATTATAGAATGTTAAACGCAAAACGATTCCAGACAAATATCCCATCAGATACTTACAAGATTTCAGCCATTACATATTTGTTTGTACAATTTTTCCTACGCTAGATTTGGTGAAAGCGTACAATCAGATCTCAGTCAACCCAAATGATATCCCCAAGACAGTCATTACAACATTTGGTGTGTTTGAATTTCCTTATATGAATTATGGCATAAAAAATTGCGAGCCAAACTTTTCAAAGGTTTGTAAACGAAATAACTCGAGGACTTTATTTTTGCTTCACGTACCTGGATGATGTTCTAATATTTTCCCAGGACGGAGACGGCTTAACCACCTTCGCCAAATCTTTGAAAAACTTCAGTAATTCGGGATGGTGATTAACACGAGCAAATGTGAATTTGGTAAGAAAGAGATCATCTTTCTAGGATATCACGGTTTAGTCCATGGTGTTAAGCCATTGGACATTAAGGTTCAAGCCATAAAGGATTTTCTCGAAAAGACGAGAACTTCCGGGTGATGATAAACTTTTATCGCCGATTTATTGAATGAGCTACCAAAATACAGGCTCCATTGAACTCTTTTCTAACCAGATCAGTAAAGGGATCACGTTCTGTGAATATATCAGGAGAAGCTCTACAAGCTTTTGAGCAGTGCAAAACTAGCCTCTGTCAAGCAGAAATCTTGGCACACCCAGATCTAAACGCGAGATAAGGTTTAGTAACCGACACCTCAGATAGGGCAATCGGTGCCGCCTTGCAGCAACTAAAGAATGGATCATGGCTACTACTTGCATTTTTTTCCAGGAAATTGAACCCAGCTCAGCAAAATACTTGCCTTATGACAGGGAGCTTCTTGCAGCATACGAGTTAGTGAAATACTTTAGATACAAGCTTGAAGCAAGACATTTTACTGTTTTCACTGACCGCAAACCAATCTGCTATGCATTTCACATCACAAAGGATAAATGCTCACCCCGCCGGTATCGTTATCTTGATTTCATATCGCAATTCACTACCGATATTCAACATAGAAAAGACAACACAGTAGCTGATCACTCAAATTTTCAATTAAAAAAAAATCTCATCAATCGAGCACCTGCAGCTTGCCGGACCTTACTTGCCTCATTACTCGCTACGTTCTTCTCTTCATGTCTTTGTCATCCGTATCTGCCTCATGACCGTATCGGACTATAGTTGTACCTATAGTTAAAACAAAACAGGTGACCTAACAGATAAGTGTAATTACCGACCTATATCTTTGGCAATAATTATGGCTAAAGTTCTTGACACCTTGTTGGATATACAGTTGAAAAGCTATTTTAATTTTTGGAATTGGAAAGCTATTTAGAGTTGCACGATGTACAGTTTGGGTTTCGATCTGGATTGTCTACCGAGAATGCTATCTTAGTCCTAAAGCACACTGTAGAATATTACAAAAAGCGCCCTACACCTGTATATGCATGTTTTTTAGATCTCTCCAGAGCTTTCGATCTCGTAAATTATGATTTATTATGGGATAAGCTACGCCAGAAAAAGGTTCCAGTAGAGCTTTTGAATATTTTGCATTGTTATGTGGCAACTATGGTTTACATCCTCCAATGAGCAACGGTATAAAGAGGCGGCTTTCAGGCCCCGACGGCCCCGGTATTCCTTGCTACGGTGGTGATCATGGTAACGGCAGAGCAGGGGTGCAGAACATCTCCGGTGAAGGTTCGGTAGCCACCTAAGACAAATTCACCTGGCAACATCATACGTACTCACCATGAGGACTGCCGAAAAGATCCTGGTGTTGAAAGAAGAGATGACAAGTTGATTTTCTGAGGTCTGAAGAGCGGGATCCTCCACACTGTAATCTTCGATATGTCAACTTATTCTAGGACGGCGACTTTCTGTTGTGACGGTGACCACAAGTCTTTTGTTAAAAAGGTTGTAAAGTTTAGGAGTGTGTCGACGAGAGTTGCATACTTTATACTCAGAATCATCAAACGGTATTCGTTTAAGGCCATACAGGTTTACGCACCAACCTTGTCACATCCCGATGAGGAGGCGGAGGAAATGTGTGAGGATATCTCTAGAGCCATGCATTCCTCCAAAACCCACTATATGGTGTAAATGGGAGGCTTCAACGCTTCTGTTGTTGTCAACAGTTCGGCACTATTCAATATATTCATCATCACGCGTCATTCTATTCATGTCAGAACATTGAAATCAACAAAGCTTATTTTACAATATATTTTAGACATTTGTGGATTTATATCAATCTTCAATCTACGCGAAAAAGTTTGTATACTTCGCTAGCTTACAACAAAATTCAGAAAACATTAATTCCTTCAGTTTAAGCGTCTTATTTACTTTAAAGTTGTTGTCAAAATTACATTAACCGTTATGACGCGATTGTTCTGTCTTAATTTGAATTAAGTATTACAACAGCTTTAAAAGGATTAGTTACTCAAGTTGTTTTTGAGGGCTGTTAAAATTTATAATTGTAACAACTGAAAACAGTGGAGAGTTTTAACTCAGTAAAACGCTTTCGAAGTTCACTACTGATTGTAGATATAAACGGATTTGTAACAATTAATTACAATAAAAATTATCGAGATGACCTTGTATTAAAACCGGTAAATTTTATATTCATTTTTATTTAAAGTTAGGTATAAGCTATGTATGTATTCATTTTTTAATAATCATTTAAGATTCACTCGCGCATAGACCAAGGCTAATTATATAGAGAGCATCATTACAACCCTTCCTAGTATACTGCTGAACATATGAGGCATATGACAAAGAATGCCACCAAGCACGATCCTAAGTCACGGACTTCCTACATATCTCACCAGGTCGTCACTCCATCTAGTGGGGGGGGCGCTCTAAACATCGCCTACCGGTGACATCACTGAACAGTTGCCGTCTGGTCGTAATAATAAAAACAATCTAATTTTTGTCGAACCTTCGGATCTGGACGGATCTGGAACAGGTCCACTTTCTGTGGGGCCGCTTCTGAAATAACGCATTCATCATATAAAGACCTTTATTCCCTACACCGAATTTCCCTATCTTCAGCTCACCATTCTCTCTAGTTTTTCGTTGAAGTCTCTCATTTACACTGTATAGCGGGTTTTGGAGGAATGCATGGCTCTAAAGATATCCTCACAGATTTCCTCCCTTCTCATCGGAATGTGCCGAGGTTGGTGCGTAAACCTGTAAGACCTTAAACGAATACCGTTTGATGATTCTGAGTATAAGGTATGCAACTCTCGTCGACACACTCCTAAACTTTACAACCTTTTTAACAAGAGACTTGTGGATGATAAATCCGACAACTCCTTGGAACAGATGGTCGCCGTCCTAGAATAAGTTGCCGGATAGAGGATTACCGTGTGTGGGGAATCCCGGTCTTCAGATCTCAAAAAAACCTAAAATACCTCAGCGTAGTTTTTGCTGTTATCAGAAAGATTCTGCTGCCCATATCCTGTCTCAATTTCCCTCTGTCGCCTCTTACGAGATCCACGAGAAAATATGGGGCACTTCTTCCACTGCCACTACATGGTAATACAGAACGCGAATGGGTATAATAATAATACACACACATTCACACACATAAACACTCACGCCTGTCATCCAGAGGAGTAGGCAGAGACTACAGACTTCCATTTGGCACGATCCTGACACACCTATCTCGCCTCCTTCACATCCATACACCTACGCATACATGCTCGTCGGTTAAGTGTACTCCTAATTTGGCCCGTTTTCAATATATCACCAATTTGGTTGATAAACTTTCGCTTAGGACATCTCTTTCCGACTCTGCCATTCACTTCTGTAACATAAATGCGTTATTGGTTATTAGTTATTTCGTATGCGTTTATTCTACTCTCGTGCTGATTCTGCCACACCCAACTTTCACTACCATATGTTAAAGTAAGGACCAACACAGCATTGTGAATTGCCATACGTGCCTTTTTTGACACATTCGGACTTTTCGCAATAGAGTGTAGGGCCTCATTTACTCTATTTCCTGCGTTCACTCGTCGTTCTAAACCCTTATCATATCGCCCACCCCTGCTAAATACGCATCCCAAATATACAAACTCATCTACTTGCTCGATCAACTCCCCTTCTATTCTTATTTCACATATCGTTTTACTTTCTTCTCTTTTAAAAACCATAACTTTCGTCTTCCTTGCTTTCACTTTCGTACCCCTGTCTTTTAATGATCTGTTCATTAATGTAACCATCATTTGCAACTCGGCCGCCGACGACGCAAGAATAACTTGATCATCGGCGTACAAAAGGCATTTGATAGATAACTCACCCATTCCTTATTCGCATTCTTCAAATTACAAATTTTTCAAACCACTGTCTATAAATAGGTTGAACAACCACGGGGAAGCCACACAGCCCTGTTTGACACTATTTTGGATGCCAAACTAGTCCAAGTAGACCCAGTTGATCTTAATACCAGCACTAGAGTATATATATGTATATATACCCTATAAAGAGACTTTAATGCCTGTATCAACCCAGCGCTCAACCCAAATGAGTTCAGTGTTTTCTCCTCACTCATAAACACGCTTTAAAAATATTCCTTTCGTCTCTAACTCAAAGCTTCATCATTCAGATTATAGCCATTCTAGTCTCTTATAGCATTCATGAGGCTGTTTTGAATATCTCCTGGCAGTTCTTACGAGTTTCCAGAAGTAAAGTAAAGTAAAGTATTTGCCTGGAAGTTATCCGATATTCTTCTATCATTCTTATCCGTTCTTTCTTGCTTTTGCCTTTTAAGTACTTCTTTTACTCTCTTATTTAGATGTCAATATCATCATTCGTACCGCTAAAATTTGCTAGTAAATCTTGCCTTGCTTTTGTTGATAATAAATCTAGCAATGCCTTTGCTTCAACTTTCATACGTACCTCATCATCCCACCATAACGTATTATTTTTCATTTCATTCTTTATTTTACTAACACCACATACTTCGGTAGCTGCATCCACTAAACCTTTCTTAATATTTTGCCATACATTCTCCAAGTCTAACCCTTTCATACATCATCATCATCATCATTACAGCCCTTCACAAGTCCACTGCTGAAAAAGCACGGTCCTGAGCCACCTACATCCATCGACTTCCTGCGTTTCTTACCAGGTCGTCACTCCATCTAGTGGGGGGTCGCCCTACACTACGCCTACCGGTCACTGCCACTCGAGAACCTTTCTTTCCCATCGGTTATCGGTTCTTCGAGCTATATGGCCGGCCCATTGCCACTTCAGCTTACTAATCCGTTGGGCTATATCGGTCACTCTGGTTTTACTGCGGATATCCTCATTTCTGAGTCTATCACGCAAAGAAACTCCGAGCAAAGCCCTCTCCATAGCTCGCTGAGCGACCTTGAGCGTCCTCATACGGCCAGCAGTGAAGGACCACGTCTCAGATCCGTAAGTCATCACTGGCAACACGCACTGGTTGTACACTTTAGTTTTCAGAGATTGAGGTATACCTGACGAGAAGACTTTCATACATAATTCAACCAAACCACTTTTTTAGTCTACATTTGTCATCATCATTCATCATTCTCTAAACCATTTCCCATTATCTGGGGTCGGCGCAGTAAATCTATAGGTTTACTGCATGGGATTTGGCAAAAGTTTTACAGTCGGCCGCCTGCCTGACACCAACCCTCTTTGGGTATGCTATTGTTGGTAGAGGAAGCTACCATTTTGGGAAAAGGAAAAAGAAGGTTGGGGGTAGGAGCGCAGGTGTAAGGATACTGTTATCTCGGCAGGAAAGGTATGAGAATAACAGTAGCTCGGGGAGCCGGGGGTCGCGTACCCGTATTCCATAACAGGATCACCGGAAAGGTAGACCAGCATGAAAACCCCTGACTATACATTTGTGCTAATAATAATAATAATTTTTACTTCAGATAACCAAGTAAGCCGTATAGTTTGATAATTAATATGAAACTTATAATCTATGTTAGTACCTAAAGCTAATCTTAAATACAATTACCTTATCAACTTAAGTTCAGCAATTATTTTCTTGATGGAGTTGGAGCTAGCCCGCACCCTGTCGAGGAACGAGGCTGTTTTGTTTCTTGTAATGACGTAGTAGTCATCCGTATGTGCCTTTGCAAACATGTCTGTTGCACTGCAAGATCGGGGTAGTTCCAACAAAATCCTGAAGACGTTATTGTACTGGAACGTAAGGCGTCGACAGTGAAAAATACGACCACAGGTTGCGCGTGTAGGAAATTTGACAATAGGATTTAAATAATGTTATCTTTAGTTGTTCACTACACCACGCAAACCTACATGCCAACATATTACAGCCTACTGCCAGCGCCCCACGTTCCCTTTTAATGTCAACATTGTCGCTTAGGTCATTGATAACAAAATGTCCTAGGAACTTAAATTTACTAACACGTTTTAATTTAGTGCCACTCAATTTAATAGCAAGCACTTTTTCTAGGCTTCTGCACCCGACGCCCTAAACACCATGAACTCGCTTTTATCAGTGTTATAAATCAAGCCATAGTTTAACTAACCGCCATAGTCTAACTAAACTTAACCGTTGGACTCAGCAGCACCATATCATCCGCGTAACTAAATTATTACAACTAGCGTCGTCGATACGACATTCGTCTCCTTTGCTGCTTAATTCAACTATCAGGTCAATTATGTACAGGTTGAAAAGGGTTGGTGACGTAATCTCACCCTGTCCGACCCCACATTGCAACTTTTCGGTTTAATCGTGTCTAACCTACCCTTAACAACAAAGGGGCAATGATTAAACCAAAATACATCATAAAATATTCTAATATTAGTAACAGGGAGCCAAACAGCTTGTGTGACAATGCAATGTATACGCATCACTGACAAATGTACCTATAGTTATTAAATCTTTACCTTACTAATATAACAATCCCCTGAATCTTGCCTTTTTAGACTACAACAGGACCTTTGACTCCATTGAAACTTGGGCAGTTATGGAGTTCTTTCAGCGTTGCTGGATTGCCTAGCGATACATAGAGAGTGAGACATCACACTACAAGCTCGATTACCATTCATATACAGGGTAGTCGAACAAAACTTATCTAGTTCATTCGATATGTGAGGTAGGGAAACATATTATCCCCGACACTGTTCACAAATGCACTAGAAGATGTTACCAATATGCTAAACTATAAGGGACGCGGCTTCAATTTAAACGGTGAACACATTTCACACTTACGCTCAGCCAATGCTATTGTCATCATGGCAGAACCGCTATAGGAACTGGAAGACATGCTGAGCAACCTAAGTGAATCCTCCCAACATGTTGGTCTGCGTATCAATTTAACTAAAACGAAAGTCATGTTTAATGGTCATCTCATACCAGATTCGATTATAGTTGATGAGATTCTTGTAGTTGTTCAGGAGTATATATATATATATATATATATATATATATATATATATATATATAAAATACTCCGATAGGCGGATTCAATTCGGCTGAGACGCATTGGAGCGGAAACGTGGACACAACGCTACAATTACTCCATAAACTCAATGCCGCCCAGAGAGCGATGGAGAGCTATACCCGCAATATTCCTAGTGGATAAGATTTGAAATTCGACAAACCGTTTAAAAATACGGCTAATATAGAAACTATTTTTTTATGTGCAGAAGAGCCATAAGTAAGGTTCCATAACTTTCAGCAACACATTAAGATATTTTACGCCGAAACGCAACGTTGCAACTACATCAAAGCATGCACGTATACTAGTGAAAGACAAATAATACCTTTTGTTCACAGCTACCCTAAGATATGTGAGGTAGGGAATATAGTAGAGGCATTAAATAATAGTAAGAGTAGAGGCATTAAAATTAAAAGTAGATTTTTTTTAAAAAAAATCAAGGCGAAGTTATCGTAGTGATTTCTTTTCAATTTAATTTAACATTATTATTTCGCCCAGTCATAATTTGAGTTTTATTTTAGTTTTGTAATGATCTCATCATTTTTTAATATAATAATAGAACTGGGCGCATATAATTTTGACATTATAATGACAAATCAATATGAATTCAATGGTCTCTATCAACAACCTGTTTCGTTAGTCCGTCCATTGAGCCGTCATCAACGATCCTATATATTTCTACGAATATATATACTTTCTACATTTGAATTGTTTCGATTAGCACTCAACAAGCATTGAGGAGCGAGCTTGAAATAGCGCCGAACACATGTGCGCGCCCCTGCAACTTTCGCCGATACCACCCGCACTGCTCAGCTCGGGCCAATTTCGTATTTTGTCGAAATTGTCGGAAAATGGAACAAATACGTAACATGTATTTGTTCCGTCATACGGGACGAGATGGTCAAATAAGGTGACAGTCCCGTATATAATGTCCTCCAGACCGAATTTGGGTCACGGCGGCCAGCCTCAACGGAGACTAGCCATCGGCGCAGGACAGGATTATAGGTAGTGTCCAAGTGTATGACGTAAGCACAGGTGTATTCCCTATTCCCAAACCTTCATAATCTGATGGGACAACAAACCGACACAACCGGAGATAGATCAGCCACAGGACTAACGGCTTAACGTGCTTTCCGAGGCACGGGGTTGGTAGCTACTGAGAATTTCTTGACGGAAAAACTTAATAATTTAAAAAAAATTCAGCCCAACCCGGTATTCGAACCCAGTACCTCATGATCACCAGTCGCACTACTACACTACCGACGAGACAGTCAGTCCCGTATATACGGAACGTATGGCAACTCGAGCCATAAGAGCTATTTACAACCTAAAACCAAGAGTCTCTCACTCCCTTAGAGAAAAATTTAAAGAAATATATATTATATTAATTTTGGAAAATTTACTGTGGGAATTATATAGGTGTTTATTTCTGTGCCGAACCAGTGGTGAAAGTAAAAAAAAATACTCTCAGTAACAACTCTACTCTACTCTACTCAAAACTCAAAAAATGAACTGATTACAAGAACTGATGAAAAATCGTAGAATGAAGCTACCAGAGTTATAAAAGTGACGGATTTCTTTTAATACATTCGTGAGACCGTGTGTTAGTCTAACTTAAAAGAAAGTGCTAAGAATATTCCTGTTAACCAATCCAAGTACCTAAGCTTAAAATGCTTGTGTTAGGAATCGTTCACAACAACGGACGAATGGCAGATTCGTGATCATAACTTTTAAATTCGCTAATCCGAAATCAATATAGACGAAGTTACGGATAAACGCAATTTCAGTATAAGCTTTGATGCATTTTTTAATATAAAACCAAATATTATTTTACACAGCTTTGTTTTTATGCGAAGTCACGAACCTACGCCACGTAACGTATGGTTTATTGCTTTTTAAACTCCTTATATATTAACCTTCTGGTTTATGAACTTACATAACGAATTTTGGAATCTACCTAAAAGCTTTAACTAACGTTCGTTATTAAAAAGGCAATCATATCCAGGCTTAATTATTTACTCTATTTCAACACATAAAATAAAACTTAGAAGATTTTGATTTTTAAATAGATCTTCTTTTTCTCATTTTACAACGCCGAACACTATTGGAAATATGTGACACCCCTTGTTACAAATATAACTTAATCGCCACGCGATCTGGTCTAAGAATCAGTGAGCTGCGGACTTACGGTATTTCAATAAACTTCACGTGTTTTTCAGTTAAGCCCCTATACCGGAGGTACACGAAATGGGAATTGTTTAGTTTGACCGACGCGACGGTTGATATAGAGACGCTCAGGTGTTAAAGGACCGAACAAACGTGAAAGTAATGTCTGCCGGTTTGACATCTTGAAATATTCAATAAAAGTTACTGAAAAATAACATTGACAGATACCTATAGCATTTTTAAGGTGGCTGATAGGTTGACAAGTACAATTTTTTTTATAATTTACGTTATTTCAATAAAATTGCAATTTATATATACTGTTGATAATTCTACAGATACGTATGTAAAATTATCAATTATCAACAGCAACTGATTTACTCAGGCAGACAAGGAACTTCAGTAGCATCAGTCGCTCTAATTAGCAGTCGCAGTCGTTAGATGAAATTAAAATTTCTATTACACTAATTGAAATACTTGTTTTCAACTATTCTTTAGTATAAGTCATCATCATCATCATTACAGCCGTTTAAAATTCCACTGCTGAACATACTCGTAGGCCTCCCCCAAGGAATTCCACAAAGCATGGTCCTGAGCCACCTACATCTATCGACTTCCTGCATGTCTTACCAAGTTGTCACTCCATCTAGTGGGGAGCTGACCTACACTTCGACTGCCATTCGAGAATTTTTCTTCTCCATCGGTTGTCAGTTCTTCTATATGGCTTTGCCATTTTTGCAATTTCTATGGTTCTACTTTGGATATCTCCATTTCTAAGTTTATCACAAATATAACTACTACTGCGGATATTCTCATTTCTGAGTCTATCACGCAGAGAAACTCCGAGCATAGCCCTCTCCATAGCTAGCTGAGCGACCTTGAGCTTCGTCATACGGCCAGCAGTAAAGGACCACGTCTCATATCCATAAGTCATCACTGGACACGCACTGGTTGTACAATCTCGTTTTCAAGTTTTAAGGTTGTTGACGATGCGAAATAATATCTCTTTAAATCGTTGTAGTGTTATGCTACTTACATATCATTTTACACTATTTTAAATTTATTTTTCCATTCTGTTTTTGATTTTCTGCATTAGCCTCAAAACTGGATATTTTGCATCACCTTTATTTTCATAGGATCCTGTAACGTTTTTAAACCATAAGAACACAATAACAAATCATTTTCACATCGTATTTTCACGTTATCAGCACTTTTTAAATCGGTGTCAATGGAGTCTACCTTTTTCGGTATTTTATTTAGTTCTCCGTAACTCTGCAATTTCGGGCTTCGTGCGCACTGTTGCGCTACCTTTTTTCCTATATCAATAATATCTCATTTTTCACTTAAATCTTGCCGTTTCTCTATTACGAGCCTAAAACCAAAATTTGACATGTTTTGACATCGTTGTTTATCTGGTTGTCATGGCAATTTTTATTCAAATATCGTTACCGGCCTGATGTTTTTACTTCAAAAATACTCTTTTCTTCTTGGCCATTTACAAAAATTTGCTTTTAATTTAAATAATTTCAAATAATTTCTCGTTCTTATCCCAGATCCGTCAAAAAGTATAAAAGCCGAAGAATCGGCCAATAGAGGTTCTCACTTCAGCTTTGATACGAGAAGCACCTCTTAAAGGCTTTATCCGCACTGCCTCGGGATCTTGCAAGCCTCTGCCTTCTCCTGAAGTCGTCGCCTAGCCACGCCTACGCCTCCACCTATTAGTGCCCGCGCTATCTTCGGCCGCTGAGCGTGCTTGTCTCAAGCGCTGCGTGTTCCTACTCCAGACGCTGCGTGTCTCCGGCGCTCCGGGCGCTGTGTGTGTCTACTCCGGGCACTGTGTGTGTCTACTCCGGGCATTGTGTGTGCTTACTCCGAGCGGTGTGTGTGTGCCTACTCTAAGTGCTGCGTGTACCTGCTCAATACGCTTGTGTACCTCCCAGACGCTGTGAGAACCTACTCCAGCCGCTGCGTGGTCCTACTCCAGACGCTGCGTGTCTACTCCAGGCGCTGTGTGTGTCTACTCCGGGTGTTGTGTGTGCTCATTCTGGTCGCTGTGTGTGCCTACTTCAAGCGCTGCGTGTACCTAGATTAGGCGCTGTGCATCTACCACAGGCATAGCCTGTACATACTATGTTTCCGTACTCATTTATCTTTATTAACTTTTATTTTTTTTTAAAAAATTGTAATTCACTATCATCACTACAGCCCATCGTCACCCTCATACCTTTTTTTTATAAAAAAAAAGCTGTAAATATCTTTACAATTTTTTAAATAAATTATTTTCTTTTTTGGTTGTTTCGTTGTTAGGTTAGGTTCTATAGTTTTTAATTGTGGCTTTACATTTTATAAAAGAAACTGTAAATATCTTTACAAATTTTAAATAAATTATTTTCTTTTTGGTTGTTTCGTTGTTAAGTTAGGTTCTTTATTTTTTAACTGTCGCTTCACGAAATCGTTCATTGTTTCTTAAAATAGATTTCATATTTATATTAATTTTATAAACGGTTAATTTCTGAAAGATAAAGGTATTTTAAATTAACTTAGAGTCATGCATTACATAGCAATCGGCTGTGCAATACGATTAAAGAATTAATGTTAAGTTTCAATTCATTCAATTTAAAAGCTTATGTTATGAGTATGATAAGTGATAACTGAGAAGAGATAACGATAATAAGTTAGATAAGGGCAGCTATATGGTATATGGCTGAAAACCTTTGAGTATTCAACCAACTGGAGAGGCCATGCGCGTTAATTCCTAAACAAAAGTTCTGTCAACATCAGGGGGGTGCAAGAAAACACACAACTGTAAACTTAACTACAAATGCAAAATTACTCACTATAAACGCACACTACAACATTTGTCTTTGTGTTCATCGCGTTTACGCATACCATCAAATTGTACACGTGTCGATACACTGATGGCGCTGTCTAAATGCGTAAGCGACGTAAGGCGTGGACTCATGTCGATGTTTTTTTATCCATAAACAAATCACCATAGTCCGCATAAGTTTTAATTGATTATAAGTAATACATAGATAAATAATACCAAGGTGTTATTTGTAATTCTTTTTTTAAAGTATTTAGAATGTTCTTCGGAAAAAAAACTTAGAAATTATTGAAAATAAGTTTATTATTTTGATTTTACATTATGCAGGAAATTTTTTAAACATTTAACAAATGGAAATAGGTTTAGTTAACTTATTTTAAAAATCAGATTGTTTGAAAAGAAAAGTCCAATCAGTTTATCGTCTTAGATGGTGTTAACCAAGTTTTTGTTTTTATTATAAAGCTTCAATCACAAAAAAGCTAATTAAAAATAGTTGTTGATTTGAAATAGTTATTAAACGAACTGTCTGGAAAATATTTAATAAATTAGGAAAACAAAAAAGTTTTACACTATATAATAGTTCAACAAAGTGAACTTTAAGCAGACAGCTGCTTAAAATAAAACGTGACATCTACCTAGGGCTAAGTATTCCCCAGAAAGATGTTTTGCTTTAACTTTACATTACTATTCACCGAAAGCTTAACAATATGTGCAAATTATCAAAAATTTTGAAATTGGTCTGCCTTCATCACATACGATAACAAAGTGGTACAGTACAATTTATGGCCAGCTTGGCTACACAAAAAAAGCGTTAACTGTTTTAAAACTTAGACTAGAGAGTAACCCTGACAAGAAATTATATTGTATATTAGTGATAGATAAAATGGAAATAAAACTATTGACGGAGTACTATGCAAGTTCTAAAAGACATTTTGGTTATATACGTAATGCCTTCGGCTACTAGCATGGTATTCTGTCAATTGCTTAATTTTCATTTCATCCATTACCAAGGTACAATAAAAAAAATTATCAGGGTTACTTTCCGCTCTCAATTTTAATGCTGTCAGTGCTTCTTGAGTAAACCCTGGTCGGCGATCGATGGTAGTGTACCACTTAGTCAATGTACAGGTGCAGGCAAACATGTTCCAAAAGTTTTACGTACATAGCGATAGGCTTTTGGTGAGTAATAGTTAAGTGTTAGGGCATAGCATTTCTTGCAAACTTGTGAAGCCTGTTTATGCTATTGTTTTTTATGTTAAGGCATTTTTTCATTCTAATTTTCCTTGGCCTAAAGTGTTGGCTCGTACTTGCAGTGGGAGTAGGACTAGTTCGGGCTATATAAGGATTTTTTTTTCGAATTGTGACTTTCGAGATAACTTATGGAATTTTGCCGGAACATCCAGCTTTCTTTTTTCGATGTAGACGATATTGGCAATCACCACGATCACCCTAAAATAAATAATTTTATTTTAGTCAGAAGATTCAAGCTATATATATATATATATATATATATATATATATATATATATATATATATATATATATATATATATATATATATATATATATATATATGATAAAGATATTTATTTTATAAAACTAGAGTAAATAGAATACAAGTGTTTAAAAACTTAAAACGAGCTACATGTTTTGTCATTTATGGCGTACAAAAATTATACTACATTAAGTTTACAATTACAATAAGAGGTATATAAATATATGAATTAAATTTGATAGGTTAGTGCTTTTGTAAACTTATAAAATATTTTCAAGTAGAATAATATTGCTGTCAAAGGTAATAATAAAAATATTTAATCTAAATATAATTACAGCCCAACATTACCTCCCACAAGTTCAAGGTTGGTACTGCAGTGTCAGATTCATGGTTTCTACAAGCTACAATCCAAGTGTGCCGCCTAAGAGGATCTCTTGGAAATCTGTAATAACAAACCAATAATAGAAAAACTTACTACTTTTTGTAATACTTTATTATAAAATCTAAATAAAAACTACAAACCGGTTCGGCAGTCAAACCCGCATGGTTAATTAACTTATCGATAGCTAAAGTTGCGGTGTTCATCACTATAGTGCAATACTTTCAGTTGCAGTGATACCAGTTTATTTTTATAAAAATTGCACACTTTTGCTGCGAGGTAGCAAGTTTCGATTTGACTTATTTGGCCTGTATTTTGTATAATGTTTTAATAAATACTAGTTATCAATTATATTTAATTACATAATATTCAGTATCTTGTTTAAATTGAGCTGAATATTTAAATCATTTAACAAAATCCACTACACATCTATATGTAATGATTATTATTCATCACAAACGTGATTTAGTTATTAGGAAATATATTTTCGTTAATATATATATATATATAACTTGTGTAGTAAATTATATTTTTTAAATGGATTGTTTTTCACTTTATGAACTATGATGGCCACACTCGGTATTAGACGATAATATTCACAAAGTACGAGTTTTAATGATAAAATTACTTTAATATTATGTTGAAAATACTCACAGATGAAAAGTCACATTGTCCTTTTGTATACTTGACGTTTTTGATTGTTTTTTTCATGTAAATACACTGCAATTCGGCATTTTGTCGGAGCTCGATTTACTGGCACGATCACTTCGAAATGACGCACGACGCGGAGCAACTAGTTTTATATAACGAGTATGAGTCGGACTCTCGTACCTTTTACAGAGGGGTATGCCTTGCGATGCCGTCTCCTTTGGTTTAATACTCAAAGCTGAAAACAGTATACATATTAAACAAGGATGGATATAAATATTAGAAAGGGATGACAACAGCCTCCTATATGTTCTTGAGAGTTCGGCAACAGCCTCCTATATGTTATTGAGAGTTGAGAGTTTTTCAAAATACATGAGTAACTAGCATAGTTGAAAAATAATATTAAAATATAAAATGTAATTGTTTAAAGTGATATCTTTTATCATAAAAAATGTAAAAATGTATGTAATAAACGTTGTAGAACAGTTTTATAAAATAAGACAAAAAAATGTGTTAAAAGTGTTTAATTCTATTAATATAATGTTGTTTTTATAGTTAATATATGTGAGAAATTAAAAACTTTGTATTTCATAATAAATGTTTAAATTCTGTGGTGTATTCGAACTGGGAGAGCGTTAAAAATAATACAGCCGTTACTCGATATGTCGTTTATTGCAATGAAAAAGTACACTGTGTTGCAATGAGAGCAACTCGGGTGCGCGTCACAACGCGCGTCTATAACATAGTTTATACCTCTTATATTATACTACAATCCCTCCACCTATGTTTGCCAAACAATTTTAAATAACAATAAAATAACAAGACTTTACTGGAAATTGGGAGATTACAATAATATTTTTCTTTGCGACAATAGTCTACGCCCCTTACCTACCTTTTTACGGGGCCTGTTTTTATTTATAGAAGAAGGAGCAAACAAGCATGCGACTCATCTGATGTTAAGTGACAACCGTCGTCCACGATCAACCGCAACACCAGGGGAATTGCAGTTGCGTTGCGGCCCTTTAGAAAGGAGTAAGTTCTTTTCTTGAAGGTCCCCAGATCGTATCGGTCCGGAAAAATCGCCAGTGGTAAACTATTCCACAGAGAGGTCGTACGCGGAAGAAAACTCCTTGTGAAACGTACAGTGGCGGACCGCCAAGCATCCAGATGGTGTGGATGGTATCGGGAAGTTTGCCGCGTAGTGCGTTCACGAAATTTGGCGGCTGGGCTTATCCGAACAATTCCTCAGAGCACTCCCCATAGTGTATGTTGTATGCGAAAGAAAATGCAAAGAGATGCAACACCTTGTGACCGCCCAATATTATTATTAATAATTAAATTCAATATAAAGGGGCATCAAAAATAGTCTTAAAAAATAATATATATATATATATATATATTAAACAATAAAATTACATTAATAAGCTTATGCTTGAGTTAGTTATGATAATTATATTTCATAGACAAATATTATAGTAAATTTAAGGCAAAATATTGTCTTTCAGAATAAATAAATTTATTTAAAAACTTGTAAAAATATTTAAAATATGATAAATAATAGAAATACAAGTCCAAAATATTATAACAATAAGAATAAATAACATTTATAAGATAATTAGAAAATTTGTTAAAAATTGTCATGGAAGGAGTTCGTGTATAAAAGAAAATTTTCCTAAGTTATGGAAAGTGTTCGTGTATAGATGGCTTGTATGGAGGAGCTGCCGGAGACGCATACCTACAGTTGTACATATATATGGGGTGGTCGGGTGCCCGACTTCTTGAAGTACTGTAGCACAATGACTAGTCCTATATTAGGGACTTATGATAGTAAACTCAATTATACAAAAGCAATGTATAATTGAGTTTACTATCATAAGTCATAAATGAATTTGCATTACAATAGTAGGGTCGTGGGTTCAAGTCCTATATATTAATGACTTATGGAAGTTAGGTATATGATACAAAATCAATACTATAGAAGGTCTCTATGATGAATTTGCATTACAATAGTAGGGTCGTGGGTTCAAGTCCTATATATTTAATGACTTATGAAAGTTAGGTCTATGATACAAAAGCAATACTATAGAAGGTCTCTATGATGAATTTGCATTACAATAGTAGGGTCGTGGGTTGAAGTCCTATATATGAATGACTTATGAAAGTAAGGTCTATGTTACAAAAGCAATATTATAGAAGGTCTCCTTGATGCATAAGCATTATATGGGGTGGTCGGGTGACCGACTGCTCTTAGTACTGTAGCAAAATGACTAGTCCTTTATTTAGGGATTTGAAAAGGATTATTATGGTGGCATGTATGCTGCTTCACGAGCAATTGGTCCGAGTTAAATTTGGACTTGCTAACCGATGTGTCCTAAACATATCATCTTAGTGCCGGTGGTAAGCGGGTTTATTGTAGCAATACGGCTTTCCCGTGGACATCGCACACCCATACCGTTTGTGGGCGGCGTCGTAGCGCATAGCGATGCGTCGTCTATCTTTCGGATTGGGATGAGTGTGTTGCCAACACGCATTGGGGCAGCGCCGCGGATACTTCCTTGCCCTAAAACCCTCTCAGAAATGATGGGAGGTCTGCGCCCAGCAGTGGGACGAATATAGGTTGTAACTTTACTTTACTTTATATTTACGCGAACACTATACATACATTAAATGAAACTAAATTTACGGATTTTATCGCGTTAAATTTTGACTCTTGATTCCCGACGTTTCGAGTGCTTTACAGTCCAAACTTTAATGTCGCACCTTTGATAAAGTGCGGCACGTGTTGAAGCGGCACTGTACAAAAACGACCGTATCTAAGCAAACAGACTGTACACCAAGGAAAATTAAACTAGAAAAACGCCTCGAAATAAAGTAATAGCATAAAAAGGCTTTAATGGCGGTGACGGTATTTAAAGAAAACAGTTACAAGTTTGAGAGAGACATCTTTGATAAATAAAGAAAACAAACAGAAACTAGAAAAGATAGGAACTGAAGAAAGCTAACTTTTAAAGAGACAATTGCAAGTAAGTCTGAAAACTGCCCAGAACTAAATATTTCACAGAGTTAAGATTTTTCGCCCTGACACTTGATTTTTAACGTATCCTGTCATTATGTACGTAAAACTTTTGGAACATGTTTGCCTGCACCACGGACATTGACTAAGTGGTACATTATCATCAATGTTCGACCAGGGTTTACTAAAGGAGCGCTGACAGCATTAAAATTGAGAGCGGAGCGTAACCCTGATAAAAAAAAAGATATTGTACTTTGGTCATGAAGTGAATGAAAATTAAACAGTTGATGAAATACCATGCTAGCAGCCAAAAATGTACAAAATTTTTCATTAAACAAGTCTAAATTTTTTCCTATGGAAAAGTTGTATAAAAAGATTTATTGTAATATAAAAGAATACATAAATGAAAATAACCACTGGGAATGAGGTGATCGCCACCATGTTGGTTCTATAAAATTCATTCAAAAATTGCATAAAATAAATTTATTGTAAATTGACATATGTTTAAAAAAATCCTGCTGGTTTCTTGCTGGTTCTTCCCAGGATATAGGTTTTCTTCGAACCAGTAGTAAAGAAAAATATGACTTTCAATAAGTATTGTACAATAATTTATATTGAATAAAAATCATTCATTTCATTTCATTCATATTGTCAAATATGGTCAATAGGGGTTTATGATCCGTTCTCAAAATGAAAGGATCCAAACCTGCTGTATAAACATTGTTGAAATTTCTTAATACCGAAATTAATTGCAGTAGCTTCTGTTTGTATTTGCGACGATGCCATCTCACTTTTAGTTAAGCCCTCTTACATTTCGGCGTTACGCAAATTTAGGTATTTTACGCTCCGAGCGGGTGACGACCTACGCGAGCGATACTTTATTTCATGATATCTATTCACTCGCTCGCACTATGATACTGTGAGCACAGAGTAAGGAGTAAGGACCAGAGGGGAAGCTTCCTAACAACTTCGAAAATCTATACCTCTTTTGAAAGGGTTGTCACCTAATTAATGCTAAAAATTTATGGAAAAAAATAACAATATTATATAGTATAAAACATTACATGCGATTCCATTGTAACTTAAATAAATATAACATGTCTATTTATTGTAACTTAAATTAATACAAAAATAGTATATTTTGCTAATTTTCATAGTATTATGTCTTATGGAATCTTGCTGTAGGTGTAGGGTAAAGCGGCGAATATTGACAAAATACGTGCAGTGTATAATTAAAAACCGCGCGAATCCCTTTAGAAGAATCTTAAGGAAATAGGTATTCTCACAGAAGCTTCATATTATATATTTCTATCAATTTCATTTTCGTAAGACAACGTATTTATGAGTACAAAAAACAGGTCGTGGAAGTAATGACTGTGATAGTATTAGTGGGCAGTGGCAGTGGTTGTGGTATTGATTGCGGTAGTAGTGGTGGTGATGCTAGTCGTGGTGGTGGTATTAGTGGCGACGGTGTTGGTGGTGGTCGACTACCCACCAGAACCAACGATACTACAAGCACCACCACCAACACCAGCACCACTACCACTAACACCAGCACCACTACCACCAATACCAGCACTACTACTACTAACACCACCTTAACCACTGTCTGGTATTATTTTCTCTCGAATTACATATCTACTGTACAACTGTCTGTTGGGCATTAATTTATACAGAACACTAATTAATTACTAATATAAATCTATAATGTCTTATTTTATAATAAACAATCTCTAAACTTAACTCTAACAGCAAAAAATAAATAAAAATATAATTTATTTATAAAACCTCGAAATATTGTTTCTTCCTTCCTTTTATTTAAATGCGTACGACTAAAAACCCTTTCATAGATACTCTGACTGAGCCGGCACAAACCGGTTTGAACCCCGATGGAGCGTTGGTGAACCTGTCGGTGAGCCGCCGCGAGCCGTTTGTATGTAGCTTCCCCTCTGGTCGGTTTCTTTACTCATGTGCTGTGAGTATAGCGACTAAACGATCTTGATCTTCCATTATACAAGTTAAGAAAACTTGTATAATGGAAGAAAGAAGTTCAGGGCATGGAAAAAATTTGGCGTCATTTTTATGTTATCTAATTAATTTATTATAATCTATTTGACATATAATGATTTCTTAAATTTACGCGAACACTACACATTGAATAAAACTATTATTTACGGATTTTATCGCGTTTAATTACTTTAATTTATTTTTATTATCATCCCGACGTTTCGGGTGCTTTACAGCACCCATGGTCACGGGGGGGGACTGAGATGTTTGACGTCCCAATGTCATAGTTAGTCCGGCTACCTTCAGTTCTTTTAATATTAATTTTTGGTCCAATTTACGCAAAACGAGTTTATAGTATCATGAAGTCTTGCAGTGGTATGCTTGGGTTTGGGTTTAATTTTGTTAATTATAGGATCCCAAGCAGATGGTAGCACCCAACCATCTTCTCTATTGAAATTTGGATGTTTTTTAATTTCAATAGCCTCGCGTATCATCCTTGGTAGGAATCGGTGTTCTTTTGCGAGAATTTGTGTTTTATCAAATCTAATGTAAAGGTGGGGACGATCTTGAACATGTTCGCAGACTGCAGACTTCCCGGAGCGTCGGTGCTTCACATCAGCTATATGTTCCTTCACGCGGGTTTTTATAGATCTATTTTTTTGACCTATGTAAGAGAGACCACATTCACAATCTAGCTTGTACACACCTGCATCTTGTAGAGGAATATTACATTTGATGGATGGTAAAAATTGACTAATCTTCTTCAGCGACTTGTAGTATGTCTTGATGGACGCTCGCTTCAAGATGTAGCCAATCTTGTCCGTGACTCCTCTGACATAT
The DNA here is from genome assembly GCA_907164705.1 of Parnassius apollo. Taxonomy (NCBI): domain Eukaryota; kingdom Metazoa; phylum Arthropoda; class Insecta; order Lepidoptera; family Papilionidae; genus Parnassius; species Parnassius apollo. The sequence continues at coordinate 5,347,097 of CAJQZP010000693.1, forward strand.
CGTAGTAGAGCAGGCGCGCGTTCGACTGTGGCCGGCTTCACTCGTTCACTGTGACGTAGGCGCGGGACCTGAAGCTTGTTGTCTTGCAATACTTGCTTGACGTGCTGAAGCTCCGCGGCCAGATGTTTTCTGTCATAGATCCCTCATGCTCTCTGAAACAAAGATTTACCCACGGTAGCTAACTGTGAAGGATGATGGTGAGATTCACCATTTAGATATCGGTTGGTATGGGTCTTTTTCTAAATCTTAAATCAGGCAAGTAAAAAGTTGTTACGGACGGTGATTCAGCAAAAACGGTTCGATTTACATTTCATAAACAACACCATAGACAATTTGTCCAGTGAACTAAAGACAATTTTAACGACATTTGATTTTAATAATTGCATCGAAACTTTAAACAAACGAGAAACATCGAAATACAATGAATGCAAAAATAAACAAATAGAAAAATACCAAAAATTAACGATCAAATCAAATGCCAAACATCGAAGTCAACGCCAGAACAATAAACAACCGTTGACCATAGACACAAACTATAAACAACGCACTGTCTATAATTTGCCAAAACATACACTGGACGAACCGACAATGAAAGTATTAGCGAAGGGAATGAACTTCGCATTAACTCCGCGAAAAATCCCGTACGAAGAAATTATCTGCGGTGTTGAGGATTGTCTGTTTAAGAATAATATCGGTAAGGAAGATTTGGAGGCCATACGTCAAGATATTTCGTCTTAATTCGTTCTTCGTTCAAATAAACGTACGGTTGCAACCTGTTTTAATAATCAAAATAACCAACTGTAACTATTTTTTTTAAATCGGTATTTACAGTCAATCGCCATATTTATTTTATAAAAATATTTGCTGCAACGGCATGGACCGAATTTGTCGTCTTTGTAGATTTTAAGTACTTTTACTGCATAATCTGGGCCAGTCCGTATGGCAAGCATGCAGACATTTCTTTTTTTACACATTGATACTTGTTTTTATTTTTCCTCATTCCGACTTGTAAGAAAGCTCAGCCACAATGAAAATAACAATAACGAGTTAACTATCTGGTATAATAATAATGTGCGCAATTTATATTAATTGAAATGTACTGTACGAAAGTAAATACTTCCAACGATCAAAAACATATATCTCTGTGGAATAGTTTACCACCGTCGATTTTTCCGGGCCGATACGACCTGGAGACCTTCAAGAAAAGAACTTACTCCTTTCTAAAGGGCCGGCAACGCACCTGCAATTCCCCTGGTATTGCGGTTGATCATGGGCGGCGGTAATCACTTAACATCAGGTGAGCCGCATGCTCGTTTGCCCCCTCTTCTATATAAAAAAACTGCGATCGTAGTTGAGCTCTTTTTCGGAACTCAGGCCAAAACTAATAGCGCCTATAACGGCAATCGATGCACACTACGATAATATCGAAACGAGACGGAGCGCACGAAATCAAGTGACACAGGTCAAATTCGATAACCACTCGAGCGGTAATGATTTCTAGTCTTGTGTAGTTCGCGAACGATGAACAATTAGGAAACGTATCTTGGCACTGTACTAAAGGAAACAATTCCGAATGCCGATTGTTAATCGGTCTAAGAACTCTATTCGTACACCTACACTCGCAAGACGCCAATACCAAACGTAAACGTAACTCGGGAATCGGTCAGTAGCCAATCAAGGACAACAGCACTGACTAATAAGAACTACTATCGTAGACAAGAGCCAATGAATGCCTCTCTGATTCAGTCAGTGACTGGCTGAGATAACCTGATGGCTGAAAAAACACAGATAGATACAATTTAAACAAGTCAATGGTACCGATGACCGAATAGAGCTAATAGAACAAATAGAACGAACTAGTTCACTGTCCGAAATGAACTAGTACGGAGCGATCTTTAAAATGACTGAGCAGGCACAAGACTAATGATTTCAGATAACCAGCGCAGGGAAATGTATGTTAGTTTTGTTCAATTAATTAAAAAATAATAGTAACGATTTAAAAAATGAATGTTGATGATTATTTTGGTATAAATTTTACGTCAAAATGATCTAGAACTTCAGAGATATTGGGGCTTGTATCGAAGCTTTTTCGGTCGCTAATTGAATTAATATGTCAACTTTTTTGTCCTTAAGTGAAAGGTATATAACGAAAATGTATTCTATCATTATTAAAGTATACAATACTAGGCAGTGCCGGATTAAGCAAGCGCGGGGCCCGAAGCAGATTATATCGAGGGGCTATAGGTTATAGCTTCAAACTGTTTATCAGGTGTTTCTGTTTCAACAAATCCGTTAAGTGTACTAGAACGGCTAAAATTGAGGTATTTTGTGTTTTGCTTGCGTCGCCTTGAAGTTTGTTGCTGTTATTCATGACAGTCTGTCAGTTCTTTGGCTTTTGCTTCAATATCTGTAAATGTTTATCGCATTGTTTGGACATATCCATATAATGATTCATAAAGGGTATATCCCATATAAAGGTCTATATTTGACGACTGGAGCGACGCACTAATCGCTTGCACACGTTCTAGTATTTCATTCCAAGTAATTTGCATTATTTTCTTTTCACGAATTTGATGTATTGCTTGCTTGATGCAATTAATTTGATAAATTTCTTGCATGTTGTTTTAGATAAATATAACACGTGTCCTTTTCTTTTATGGGCATAAGTTTGTCGTATGGGTCCGGGAAAACCGCAGGTGACGGTAAACTCCACAGTTTGCTCGTGCGAAGCAGAATATTCCGTGTAAATCGAACAGTAGTGGACTGCCAGCCATCGAGATAATGGGGATGTAATTTCGAGTTCTGACGCAGTGTACGATGTACGATGATGGAATTCAGCAATTGAAATTAATAAGTTGATACTGGGGTGCCTTGGCACAGAGATTAGAACAGTACTCTGTATGAGGCCGAATCTGCACTTTGTAAAGCTGCAAGCGGTAGTTCGGCATGAAATCCCATCTCTATCTACTGAGCACTCTAATTTTGATTCCAGTTTAGCCTTCCCTTCCAAGGCAGGCTTTCCTTCATAGGCAATGAAACTGTACGTCTCTCGAAATGTCAACGCCAAGAATTCCGATGCTAGCTGAGTAACGAGGGGATTTTTTGTGGTAAACACGCAAACCCGTGTCTTTTGGGGATTAAACTTTATTCACCTCCAATCCGAGGTTCAACTATATTAGCATGCCTGGTGTATAAAGCACCGCCAGTAATGTCGTCTGAATAACAATTAATATTTCTAGTATGCAATACAGATGCAGCCTTTTGGATTGCTTAGATAAAAAGAGCACCAACTGAACGACCTCGACGGAAACCGTATTGACGGTCACTAATCACCTAATGCTCTTTCAGGTACCGCATGAGCTTGCAGTTAAAAATGGATTCCATTACTTTGGAGAACAGGAGGTAATAGCGGTAGCCCTGTAATTGGACGGGTCCAAGCATTCAACTCTTTTATGCATTGTGTACTCTAAGGCTGTATTCCATGAACGTGAAACGATGCCTATAGAGTAAGAAAACCGGAAAAGACGATGGCAACTCTTGAGCACACGTTGTCACCACAATTTGGGGAATTCCATCAGGCCCACTCGACTTGTGGACATCCAGAGACAAGAGTGCTTTCCGCACCAAGCACTGTGTAAACAGCAATTCGGCATGCATCGGCGGTGGTCGGCGGTATAATCCCCCCGTCGTCGAGAGTCAAGTTGGACGCAAAAAGAGAGGTGCTAAAAGATCGGCTTTCTCGTTTGCGGAGTAGCCAAGCGAGTCATCCTTCTTGCGCAAAGATAACTAGTGCTTACACAAATCTCAAGTGTTTTGGCCTTGATAAAACATCGTCATCATCTATCCACTGGGCCTAAGATATCGTCAACATCTCCCAAAAATTTCGCAATGCGTTACACATCAAAGTTGTGATTTTTTTTAAATACAAGTCGACTAGGCCGTATGGGCGTATATTCCAATGCTTTTAAATAAAAAAAATGTGATTAAATGACAATTGACAACTTCATACTAAAATATTTTTTAATCTGTAAATGCATCAAATTTTATAGTGAAAATACCGTCATTGTAATTAGATAAGGTAAAAGAATAAACTTGTAGAAGTACGTAAGTTTCGACCTTGTAATATATAACCTTTTTTCAATCGGCTTAATGCATATAGTTTTATAATAATTATGAAAAGAGCGATTGAAAAATGGCGTGATTCCGCCACCTTAATATTGGCTACCAAAGGAAATCAAAACATTACACCTTGCAATGCAGACACAGATAATTGTAACTACGACATCTTGTTGCAGACTCGAACGCATAACGCGTCATTCCCGAATAGTGTGGTGTTCCCGGGAGGCGTTTGCGAGGCCGCCGACGAAGACGAAAGGTGGCTGAAACTTCTTAGTACATTTGGTTTTATCCGAAACGATTTTGAAAGTCTACATAACATTGGCAGCCCTGTTACACCTTTATTTCAAAATAACCCCATACAAAGGTAAAACCGAAGTCATTAATATTTTCATTGCAAATAATAATAACCTAAATGAAGTATTCGATTATAAAAGTTTTTAGTACATAACGATAGAGAAAATATATATATATAATGTTTGTTACAATAATAATAATCCCTCCCTGCTGTATATTGCCAAGAATGCTACTTCCGTGGCTGTACTTAGGCTTTGAGCAGGAAAAGAAACAGCCCTCTTGTCTGTCACCAATGTCAACAACAAGTCGTAAATATAGCTCCTTTAAGAATCTCACCACATAATATGGACCACACAGACCAATAGTCTCTATGGCAAATGGCATAAATATGTAATCATCATTCAAATATTCATATTTGCTCCATGTTTATACCTTCTATTTTAATGTATATGATCCAGTTACTTTATATTTTCATTCACTTTATTTTTCATAGTATCTGCTACATAAGTTTTACTTTTTGTTGGGATGCAAATAGATTTTTTCTTCCTGGTATGACAATGCAACCTCTCACTTAAAGTTTCAATCTTCCTTTTAAAGAAACCTGTATCCTGCAGCAGACTATTCGACATCACCCTGTAGGATTACTCTCCATATTGTAATGAGAATTTGCTTTTGCCATTGATTAGCAATAAGAATAACAGGTAGAAAATCTAGTGTTGTGTAACTGCTCTCTGTTGGAACTAGGTATTTTACTTTTGTCATATACAAGATAGTGATAGCTATACATATGGATGCAGCCATCGTCAAGTGCGGTAAAAGTTTTCTAGTGACAAATTACATTAAAAAAAGTGATTTTTACCATGAAGTAATGGTGTAAGAATATACAGTACACCATATCATCTCGAGGGTGTTGTAAAAGGCGACAGAGGGAAGAAGTAATCATGAGATGGGGTGCGATGATGCATGAGCAGCGTCTTTCTAATAATGACTAAGCAGTTGCCAAGCGTGGTAGCTATGGAAAATACTAGTGATGCAAAGGAAGTGTTATATCGGAAGCAAAAACAGATGTTAAAATATTTTTTACAGAAAAGAAAACAGAAACGGATGCAGTAACAGAAATAATACTTATTAAAAAAATTACAAATAAAATGTTTAATTAATATTAACAACAGAAACAACGATATTGAATTAATAACACCGCAAACAAATTTCGGTAAAAAATTTATAATGTTTCATACATTACGGTTCCCAAATATATAAGAAATTACCTAAAGATATAAGACTCAAAATCAATGCATACATTTAAAAGACTACTTAAGTATCACATATTGAAAGAGTAAGCACACTTATACATATATAAATAATATAATATGTATATATAAATATATATATATATATATATATATATATATATATATATATATATATATATATAAGTTTTGTTGTATAGGGATATATATGATTGAATAATTTCGTGTTTCAATAAGTGGTATAAATAAATACATAATATCTAAATTAACATCTGCTTATACACTGAAAACATCAATTATTTAAGTTACTTCAAATAATAAATAATATAAATATTACAACAGCTCGTTAAAGATATAAATTTTCATACATGACACTTAATCAGATTTTTCTTAACTATCAAAACTAATCTACCATACTACTAATAATAACACTTAGTTTATGCGAGTCACATCCAGTAATGCTTATCTGTGTAAATCGACATTAAGAAGTCGGCTGCTGAATTAGCATGAAGTCTGATGAGCCATTGCTGTCGCTAAACAAAATTTTTAAAACCACCTACATTGAGTTTTGTATGTCTTCGGTAGTTTTTGTTGTAATTTGCATTATTACCTTGTACGAATAGCCCAAACCAAATTTATATTAAGCTGTAGATATGTAAGTCTCATAAGTGAATGTAAAATACTTGAGATAATAAATTTCTTAAACCAGAAGTAAAAAATAAATAGTATGAACTTCACGCAAACATAACTACCTAATTAATTTGCAAAACTAAGTTATAACAAAGGCATTTATTAAAAACTATTTTTAACTGCAGAAAACATGTTTTAACTAAAATTTGGTTGTAACTATAACATAGGATTACATTTTATAAATAAATAGGTCTGCAATTCCTTGACTGACCATTTGTTTTTTAGTTTGCGATGAATGTTTTACAGTTTCAACTAACTTCTAAAACTCAGCAAACTCTTCGGCGTTTAAGATGTCTCTTTAAAGATATAGTTGTGCAGCCTATTCCCAAGTATATTTTGTCACATAATTTACATCTGGCTGCTTAAACATCAATCACAAAATAATAGTTCCAAACAGAACTTGTTTTTGGCTTCATGATTGCAATTAAATTACACACAAGACTTAAATTTCTAATTAACTAAAAATACAATAAATCTATTTATGTGGATGCATCGCTGAGTTCTGTTCAAAATTACGTAATAAAACTTGCCGAAACGGAAGCAGAAACGGATGTTAAAAACCATGCAGAACTTCCGCAGTCGCGGAAACAAAAACAGAGTTCGTTGCATCACTAGAAAATACCCCCCCCCCCCCCCATGAGACGATCTGTGGGGGAGGCCTGTGTTCAGCACTGGACTTTAATAGGCTGTAATGGAAATGGTCACAATTAGTGATTGTATTGAAATGTATTTATTTCTTCTACCTATAAAAAGTAAAATTTTATTTGTCAAATGTAAATACTTTTTTTTCAATTCTAGTGTATTAATAATACTATAGCTTACAGAATACAGAGAAAAATATAGCCATTGCTAACTAAAGCATCTTCTATGATGCACACAAAAAAAAATGCTAAAAATTTGATGCTTATGTGTGTAAAGTAGTAAGTGTATATAAGTACCTAGCATACAAACCAGTACCCTCCAGTATCCACTTTTAACAAAGAAAATGGGTTTTATTGGGGCGGAGTGTAATGTAATCCTCATATCCCTGACTCAGATGACTCTCTTTATTGCTTTTTACTCTGAAACTTTCGAATTTCAATATTACCTAACACAGATAATAATCTTTATAGTGTTAATTTTGCATAAAATTATTTTCATGCTACTGGCTGATTTCATTGATGTAAAAGATCAAGATTTTCATGTAAACACTTGAACATTGAGATTTGTGTATTGACTACTAAAATAATAATATTATTTTAGTTAAGTACCTAAGGCTGATATAAATTATGTTATCCTTCTTCCTTTGTATCAGCCCACAGCCATGTCTACGGCTGGGCATGTTCCTCCTGTTTTAGAAAGAATTTGCCTTAATCATAGTAAATATATTGAAAATTGCAGCATTAGATGTCTTGCGCCTCTGAAGCTAATGCCCATTGCTTAATAGTGAAAATAAATTCTAGTATAATTCTAATTAATATTTGTGCTAGTAACAATGCTGAGGCAAACGGATTTAGCACAGAGCCTCTGCCCTTGTAATGCTGCTCTGCTTTACCAGTCTATGGACTTTAATTTTAGATATTTGAGAGATACTACTGTCATTTACTGTCAGAATATAATGCTCAGAGTATAATGTATGCAGGTGAAATAATAATTTGGAGGAAAAGTTCATACATTCCTCCTTCATCCCAAATTTTATAACATCATTTAATTATTTAACAAGTTGATAACTTCTGTATTAGTGTAAAAAAATATAGAAGAACTTAAAACCTTGTTAAATCCAACGAACGCTTATCTGATGCAGGCTAGCTTAGAAAATACACAAGAGGTCCAAAATAATAACAACAAAAAGAATATTTAAAAAAAGCAACTAAACAATTTTTTTTTATTTAAACTACTTTTACAGATTTTATCGCATTTAATTTTAAATGTTTTTTAATTTTTTAATTCCCAACATTTCGGGTGCTTTCCAGCACCCATGGTCACGGGGGACTGAGGTGACTGACGTCCCGATGTCAATGTTAACCCGGAGTACCTTCAGCTTTTTATCCGACGTACTAATAAGTCTATTAACTTATTGTTTTATTGTTTATGGTCCGATCTATGCAGAATGAACTTACTCTGTCTTGAAGTCTTGCAGTGGTATTCTTGGGTTTTGTTTTAATTTTATTAATTACAGGGTCCCAAGCAGGTGATAGTACCCTGCCTCCTTCTCTATTGAAATTAGGATATTTTTCAATTTCAATAGCCTCACGTATCATCCTTGGTAGGACTCGATGTTCTTTCACGAAGATCTGTGGTCTATGAAATCTGATGTAATGGTTGGGGCCGCTTAGGATATGATCACAAACCCTGCAGACTTCTGCAGGGAAGTTTGCAGACTTCTGCAGGGAAGTTTGCAGTTAAAATCCATAAAAGTAGTTTTAGTCAATGTGTAGTGTTCGCGTAAATATAAGAAAACATTAAATTATTTTTTATTAAAGTTAAATGAATCTCAACCCATTTTAACCTGATGATTTCTGCTGCCCACATATCCGTCCTCAATGATCAAACAGATGTCGCTCACTCTTACTCATTCCCAATAATTGATTCTCTTGTTCACTGTCTGTGTATGAAGCACTGCAGTACTGTATTGTGAACTTAGAAATATGACGTCTTTTATATAAGCTAATATGTTTCTGTGTCAATAAGTATCATGTATATATGTCGCATGTTAAAAATAAACCATTTGAAATGTAAGACACAAGACTTGCCAACTTAATGCCATGTTACACAATTCATTTTTGTGTTTGTTATTTATAGGCATATAGCCTTGAGAATAACTGCAATACGTGAGACGTTTGAGGAACTAGGTCTTCTAATTTGCAGTTCAGAGCATAAAAATAAAAGGAGTAATGTATGGGCAAATCTGATATCAAATCCTGATCTAAAGTACTGGCAAGAAAGAGTGAGTTGTATTTTTTTAATTGTAGCCCAGAAAGTGTCTAGTTATTATTACCATACTAATGGTGATACTACATGATGAGATGTAATTCTTTCTTCTTTTTTTATAGGTTTCAAATAACCCAGCAGACTTATTAGTTCTCTGTAAAGAATATAATTGCTACCCAGATATTTGGTCTTTGCATTATTGGAGCAATTGGCTTACTCCAACAAACCTACCAAAACGGTTTGACACTGCATTTTTTCTCGCTGCTTTAGAAAGTAAGCCTTTACATGTAAAAAATAATGTTGAAGTCGTCAATGTAAAGGTGTGTAAATTTCAATTGTTTTATTTTTGCTCAATAACTACTTTTTTATTTTAATATCACTAAGATTTAACTTGCTATAAAATAAAAATATAATCTTTAAGAGAGTAATCACAACAAAATATGCTAATTATATCTCATTTAAAAGGAAAATGAAAAAAAAAATCTTTTACAAAGAGTCAGGGTTGCTCCGTCGCTAAACTGACCGTAAATTTCACAGTATGCTAGTAACCCAGATTCGATCATCGCCAATATCAATTACTTAAATTAACAAATGTAATTTTAAGTGCTGATTTATATGTTACGCAGTGAAAGAAATCATCGCTGGAAAACACACGTCTGAGAAATAAAATATTTCAGAGATGTGAAATTCGACATCACATATTTGAGCAGCACCAGACACTTTCTTGCCCTAAGACACTCTCAGAAATGAGTGTCTAAGGGCAAGAAAGAGAGAGCCTGTACACAACTGTGGGATGTATATAGGCTGTAACTTTAACTTTACTTTTACAAATACTGTTTATTAGCATCACCAAAGTTTACATTACTGTATTTTCTGATGCACATATTCAAATAGCATATCACATTTCTAATCGTAAGTTGTGAGAACTAGCAGTTATGAGGAATTATATATTTTTCCTAAGAGGAAATAAATATAAATATGTAGTTTTGTATGTGGTAGAGCCATGCTGCTGTGTTTCGTATGGTTAGTGTAGAGAAACGGAGACTTTTTCCTGGAAACAAGTAATTCCATCTTATTCCTCAGGGGTGACAATTTATTTGCATTTCGTTTCATAATTGAAGGTAGATGTAGATAGATGTCCAAGGTCCACAGCATCCACTTACCATCAGGACAGTCATGTGTGTGTTGTGTTTGTTTATCAATCTTTTTTTTATATATAGAAATGTACTAAATTCTTATTGAAAACTTATAATGGGAGCCACAAATGCACAAATGCTTCTCTTCAAGTTTTTACCCATCTCCATAATTTGCCATTAAAATTGATGTTACTATGTGGAATGTGAGTTTATTGTAAAAGTCTAATTAGATAACATGTTTTTTTTTTTCTAGTGGCTAAACCCTTTACAAATACTTGAAAAAAGCAGTAAAGGAGATGTGCTCCTGTACCCACCCCAGGCATATGAATTAAAACGTCTGTCTTACCTACCGGACATAAATGAACTACTAACATTTGCAAAGAAGAGAAGTTGTCAGGGTAATGAGTTGCTGTATCCAGTCTTTATCGAAGCAAAGGATGGCATGCTACAGTTACTTCCAGGTACAATAAATTGTTGTGTTCACTAAGTATTTCTATTTTTATCTTTCATTAATATATATATCTATTTTTACTATAATTACATTTTCTTTTTTAGGTGATCACTTATACCCTTCCTCTGTAGATTTTAATACTAAAACTATTCCTCAAAAAGATAAAACTATTTTGGAACTAAGAGGACATAAACAACCAGTTCACAGGGTGGAACTTACACAATCGATGAGGAAATTAATAATACAAAATTACAAACCTAAAAACCATATCAACATGAACAACATAGTGATGTCTTTTCCTACTAAGTAACATATTAAAACTTTTCAACAAAGCTTTGCCTTAGCTATTGGCCTTATTAGAAGTACAAATTATAGGAATAAACAATAGCTTTAAGAGTTATCTCTTGAAAGTAAATATAAAATGGCGGGCACGGGACACACATGGCCTAACAGTCAAGACGACTATGAATTGCTCGAGGTTATTGGTGTTGGAGCAACAGCTGTAGTCCACGCCGCTTACTGCCAACCGCGCGGCGAAAAATGTGCTATAAAAAGAATAAATTTAGAAAAATGGAATACTTCTATGGATGAACTACTGAAGGAGATACAGGCTATGTCCAGTTGCAATCACGAAAATGTAGTCACATATTACACAAGCTTTGTAGTAAAAGAAGAATTGTGGCTTGTGCTACGGCTTCTTGAAGGTGGCAGTTTGTTGGATATTATTAAACATAAAATGAGGATTTCCAATTGTAAACACGGTGTATTTGATGAAGCCACTATTGCTACTGTACTGAAAGAAGTCTTGAAAGGACTAGAATATTTCCACCAAAATGGACAAATACACAGAGACATTAAAGCCGGAAACATTCTCCTTGGTGATGATGGAACAGTCCAAATTGCTGATTTTGGTGTGTCTGCATGGTTAGCAACTGGCAGAGATTTGTCTCGGCAGAAAGTGAGGCACACATTCGTCGGAACTCCTTGCTGGATGGCTCCTGAGGTTATGGAACAAAACCACGGCTATGATTTCAAAGCAGACATATGGTCTTTCGGGATCACTGCTATTGAAATGGCGACTGGTACTGCGCCGTACCACAAGTATCCTCCAATGAAAGTGTTAATGTTAACATTGCAGAATGACCCGCCAACACTAGATACCGGCGCCGAAGAAAAGGATCAATATAAAGCATATGGAAAAACCTTTAGAAAAATGATATCAGAATGCCTTCAAAAGGATCCAACAAAGAGGCCTTCTGCTACTGAACTTCTCAAGCATTCTTTCTTTAAAAAGGCTAAGGATAGGAAATATCTCGTTCAAACATTGGTCACCATTGGGCCAAGTATGGAAACACGTGTGCACAAAGCAAGTAAACGCCAACCTGGCGCATCTGGACGTTTGCATCGAATGGAAACAGGTGAATGGGTGTGGGAGAGCGAGGAAGAAGATGAAGATGAGGATGGTGAAACTGGGCGGGATCGGCCGATGAACCAACTACCTCGCGCGGATTCTTCAGATAGTGAAAGTGAAGGCGAAACAGGCGCTGGCTTCACCATCGGATCTCTTGGTGCGGAAGAAGCGCCCCAAATAGACCTAGTTCTGCGAATGCGCAACTCTCGTAAAGAATTAAATGACATTCGATTTGAATTTGCCCCGGGCAAGGACTCGGCTGATGGTATTGCAACAGAATTAGTAGGTGCTGGTTTAGTAGCGGCGAGCGATGCGGGAGCAATCGCATCACAGTTACAGCGACTTGTTGACGCTAACTTATTCCCACCAGAAGGCACAATTCCGCCTCGCTCTCTCACCTTTCGCCTGGACTCCGCTGATCCTTCGGAGCCTTTAGACGAAAAAGGGCTCATTGGTTACGCTCAGATATCGATCGTCGACTGAATCCGCTTCCTTAACTAATGGACAATAATTGTTTGTAGGTACTAACTTGAACATTCAAGCACTATACTATGTTATGCTGTAATTTTAAGTAACTACATATTTTATTATATGGGTGGATATGGAATTTGTTTATTGTTCAAAGCTCAAATGATTGTATTAAGTGATAGCAAGGTGAATCTGAATTTATAAGATTTTTTTATAATATGCTGTGTTTATTTACCTACTCTGATTTTAAAACACTGTAAGTGATAAATTTGTATTTTGCTTTATTGAATTTATTAAAAAAGGAATTATGACACATAAATAATTAAGAGAAGTGCTTGTGGAGTTTTTGTATGACAATTTATGATTTTTGACATGTTAAACCAAAGTTGTGTAAAGCAAAAGAACATACAGCATCCTAAAACATACCTCATCCAGTATAGTAATGAGTGCCATATTTTATCGATATCGACATTCAAAAAATTAGGGCAATCAATTTTACTATCCTATCGTGTGATGAGTGATTTATATTTAATAATATTAGCTACTTTAAAGCTTTTGCGAATGCTTTTTTTAAATCATTACAGTGTTTAATTAAAACTAGCAGATTGTATGTAGGGCGACATATGTTTTTTTAAGTTGTTATTTGTTTGTTGCTTATTTTAAAGTATTCATAAAATAAAATTCTAAATTAAATGGCTGGATGTTTTATTAGATACTTCATGTATTTGAATCTTAGTTTCTACATTACATTTTTGCATTTTTATTACATTTTTGTTGTCCTGTTACGAAAAGATTAAAAATTGAATATTTCGAGCAATAAATATCTATGAACTATTAAATATCTAACAATAAAAACTGTTGTGAAGTCAATGCTGCACAGACTATTCTATAAACTTATCAAAGCGTAACAAAACAATTTGGCAAGCCGCACTCCCTCAACAAATATCAGTTGTATCATTTTGAATACGTAACATAAGTAAGTTTCTATATCATTTTAATGAGTAAGAAATTAAGCACAGAGGTGTACCATTCAGGCTTATCTTGCATTTTCTGGAACTAATCAGATAGGTAAGGAAAGTCTGCTTTAAGATTTTTGATTAGTGCGTCGATTTTTTTTTACGCCAAGTAATAAAAATTCGTAAAAGCTCGTCGCTTTTACTAATTTTTTATAATTAATTAGCCGGCGGCAAAGGTTTTCAAGATCACTTATGATATTAATTAAAATATCAGTTTTTCCAAAAGACACTCTCGGTAGGAAGACTTAGCTCTTTCCAGTACATTGACAGTTTTCAGACATACAAAGAAAATTGCTGAGATTTTCTGATTATATTAGAAAAATGCTTAGCACAAGCTCTAATAAAATATTTTCAGCTAAATCCACCAAAAATTAAAGAGCTGACCAGGCCTAGTGCCAAATTTATCTTAGATTGTAATTCAGAAATTTAAATTCTCACTATTGTTCGATCCTATCAAAAATGATATCATTTATATAACAAAAGGATTTCGCTTATATATTACTATAGTCTACACTTAATGGCAGGTGACTACCGCCGCCCAAGAACATCTGCAACACCAGGCGAAATTGCGGGTGTTGAAAGCCTTTAAAAAAAAAAGCGCTTTGTTTAAAGGTCCTAAGTCGTATCGGTCTGAACAGTCTGGCGGTAAAGTCATGCGACGAAGAAAACTTCTGATAAATCGCACAGTAGTGAATCGACAAGCATCCAGATGAGATTATAATAATTCATCATAGCAATCAATCTATAAATTAGCATATTTGTAATAAGTCATCTAATGGTGTGATAAAAATTAATTTATTCATGAATGATCATATAGCGAGTGTGGTGTCTATACAGCTATAAAGATTTAAGAAAATATATGTACTTCATTTACTTTAATTGAGATTAAACATTTGCTGAATATGGACGTGTCTCACCTAAATTTACCATAAGCGATTTAGTGAAGACGATTGATGAGTAGGTTGTTGATTGCCAAGCTGATCACCAATCTCTAAAATCTGAATTTAGACCGCTGAGCGCGTGCTAAAGCAGTACTCAAAATTGAAATTAACAATTTTACGGGTTGCTTGCGTACATTAACTTTAATGGCATGCGTGAAATTTAATGACGAGCACTTGGCAAATTGTAGAGAAGTTACAATAATTATAGATATTTATCAATTAAATAATTTCACTATTACTTATTTCTTACTCCGAGATTAGGTAACAGGTGTTATATTATGATGTGTTTATTAAATGGGCTCTACAATAGACTAATGGAATATTATCGAACGGCAACGTTACATTTATCAGATGCAGAATAAAATTGGCAGTATAAAATTACACTAAAATTACTCGTGCAATATGTTTAGTAAAAAATGCGTAGGCTATTAACTAAAAAATCTGATCATCAACTTTTAACAACTTTTATTGGCATTTATACTTATTTACAAAGAATAAATTAAATATAAAAATATACAAAGTAAAATACGTACTTTTTTATTTTATAGGGTGATAGTGTAAACACCGTTATCCTTAAACCAGTGGTTTGGTTTCACTTATAGAACGTACATTCAATGAAAAGTAACAACATTTTTTTTAGTTAAATCTAAATTTTTCCTTAATTCCTCAATTTTTGCCTATCCTAAGCCAGTATGAAGAAAAAGTTGAAATTTTATTCTAACTACAACTGCCCAAAATATTGAACGTGCCTAAGCCAAAAGGGCTTCTAAATGTTATAAGAGTTTTGTGTTAACTTGGTGCTAACATTATCCCTTGCGAACAAAAGTAGTCATAAAAAATAAAATGAATTATAATCTAAAATCTATCAGTTTAAAAAAAAAACTTAATCGGGGCGCATTGGTTATGAACTGGATGAGGTCATAGTCACTAGACACTAATTAAATTGCACACTATTTACAAATTAATATGTATTAAAATTTAAACAATATTTTTTTAAATGATGATCTTGAACATTAATCAAATCTAAAATGTGTAAATTTACTTAGTCTGTCAACACAGCGAATCGGGTTTGTAGTAGTGATAATACGACGTAATTGCTTGTATGTGTGCCACCGGCGACTCCGAACCTCGGTAGACAATAAGGTTGACAGCCATTCTATTTTGTATAGTATTCTATGCATACAGGTCATATACATATTATGCCATTCCATTACATACTTTTAAAGTCCACTGCAGAACATAAGCCTCCCCCATAGTTTGACTTACAGGGGGTATTTTGGTATAGTTAACACGCTTGGCGAGCGGGTTGTCCATCGCAGTTTTTTGTTATTTTGAGTTGTTATCTGGAAGACGCTGCTGCCCTTCACCTATTTCAATATCCCTTTATCGCCTCTTACGATATCTACGGACTATATAGGCTAGTGGATATTCTTACACCGCCAATACACGGCTTACCGGGATATAGCTCAGTGGTAGAGCATTCGACTGCATAATATAATAAAGAATGTAAAATAAATAAGATGTTTCAGGCAATAATTTTAATTAATTGAAACAACCGCACGGCAGAGTGTGGAGTACAGTATTATGGTCGACTAGAGGTTGCAATCGAATATTCGAATTATTCGAATTTTATTTCCAAATTTATATTCGAATAGTAAATAAATATATATTCGAATAACTACCAAAAAAATACTAGTCAAGTCTATGTTGGTAGAACTTAAAAATTGTTGTTGGCAACACTGCTTAACGGCTTGAGTGACTTGCTTGACGCCATTTTGTTGAGTTCATTCACTTACAGAACGTGTTGTTATATACTTGCAAAGCTGTGCATTTTGTCTTTTGTGAAGTGATTTGATTCTGGTGTTTATATAAAAGTATTTGTGGATTGTTTTATGTAAGTATTGTGTATTTTGTTATTTTTTTAGCAAACACGCTGGTTGAATTTGACTTAACCTAAAAACTAACTTTGCACTGATCACCAAATACCTACGTTATATGTATTTACAAGTATCAAATTCAATTACATTGCAGATCAGTTGACGATGGATAAATTGGTTTTTAAAGAGTACACAAAACGTACGTTTGACAAATCTTCAATATGGAACTCTTTCTTACGGACTGAGGATGGAAGTCACGCAAAATGCAAATTATGCAAAAGAATTCTTCAGTGCTCAAATACCACCACATGCTTACACAATCACTTGAAGAAACAACATCCAAGTGTACCTGGTTAGTCACTCATTTAATTTACTTTTACAGCTTTTACCTTTATTAACTACTTGTTCACTTACATTTATTACTTTTGACCAAAAGGTATTAACGCTTTTACTCATAAAATTTTTTTTATTGTTCGGTCTACTAGATACAAGAAGAAATATTCGACAGATTCCAGCGACCGCTACGCCTACCACTCCCACAAATGAGGTAGTACAAGAAGAAGATCAGTGGCCCATGCCCAAGCAATAAAAGTCAGAATTGACGATTACTATCAGAACACCAAAGAAGATAATATGGAAACTGTGATTTCCAAAATGACTGCGTGTGATGGTCAACCATTCAACGTTTTTTGCAAATCAGAATCTATACGTATGCTTTTTTTAAAAAGTGGATACGAAGCTTTGCCGAAATCTCCGAACACAATTAAGAAGATTGTTATAGAAAAAAACCAGTTAAAACAAGAACTGAGAAAATAATTGTCGGTTTTAAAAGCAAAAGGACAGAAATTTTCCGTCTCTCTTGATGAGTGGACATCAGCTAGCAACCGGCGTTATGTGAATATTAACATTCACTGCCCTAATTTCAATGACAATGACAAGCCTTTCAGAAACTTGGGATTGGCAAGAATTACAGGTAGAGGAACATCGGAAAGATGTAATCATATTTTGCGGGTTAAATTAGGGTCCTACGATCTATTTTTAGAAGATGACGTAGTAGGTGTAGTGACAGACGGTGCTAGCGTTATGACTGCCATGGGTCGTCAAATATCTTCATTTCACCAATTATGCTTCGCACATGGAATTCAGTGTGCAGTGGTGGATGTCATATATAAGAACTTATATAGTCAGCGTGTAGAAACGAAATTCAGAAGAAATAGACACAGAGGAGACATTATCTACAATAGTAGATTCAGAGGCAGAAGAATCAGAAGATGAAGAAACAGATGAAAATTACGATGGACAAGGTTTTATAGTTAGTAATGCAGAAACCAGAAGTGAATCCAGGCTTAATGTCGATTATAAGGATTTGATTGTTAAAGTACGAAAGGTAGTGAAATTTTTCAAGAAGTCTCCAACTAGGACAGAAGTTTTAAATAAACATGTCCTTGAAGATAACAAAAGAGCGGGCCTGGTTTTAGATTGCAAAACGCGGTGGAGCAGCATGGCGGACATGGTTTCAAAATTTTTGCTTTTAAAGGATGCAATATTAAAGGCACTGATTGACTTGAAAGAAAAAACTATGTTCAGTACCTACGAGCTTGATCTTTTGCAGGATTTATCTACGACCCTCACTATCGTAAAAAGCACTGTAGAAGCTATTTGCCAAGAAAAGGCGAACTTATTAACTGCAGATACAGCCCTGCAATTCATGGTCACTAAACTACAAGAGAACAATGGGGTTATCAGTAGAAGACTCCTTGAGGCTTTAACATTAAGAATCGCTCAACGCCGACAAACAGATCTGGTATGTACACTGAAGTATTTACATAATCCTAACAAATACTACCTGGAACAATCTTCTACTGTCTTCCCTAAAGTAGGAAATGATGTTATCACCAAAGTCATAGTTGACATACAAAAAAAATACTTCAATCAAAGACCTTCAACAATAACTTATACTGGCGCTTCTGATGACGAAGATGACATGTTTCTAGCAGATCTACAGCATTGTCAAAATGAAGAAGCGTCTAGAATCACAATTATGTCAATAAAAGAACAGCTACAGAAAAAAATAGATGATGAAATGTGTGCAAGGCCTTCTACGTCCACAGCAACTTGCGAAGATGATCTAGAATCATCAATAAAAATGCAGATGGCTTTATATGATGCAGGAGCGCCAAGACAAATACACCTAACTCAGGCTTATGACGTGTTAATGTGCATTCCACCAACTAGTGTAGAGTACGAAAGGGTATTTTCTTCTACGAAGTATATCTGCAATCATCTCAGATGTAAATTAAGCGATGATTCCTTAGACGCCTTAAGTTTCCTCAGGTCTCACTTTCAAAGAATACGTAAAAAACAATAATTATTATGAGCTGTGTTGATTTTATATTATAATAGGTAAATCTGACTTAATACTTAGTTATTATTGATGAATCTGATTTATTAGTGTAATATTGCATATGAAAATGATACTGCAATGCCTTTACGACACCTTTACATTTGTGATACTTTTTATTTTTATTATTAACGAGTTTAAGATTTTTTGAATTGTTTGAGAATTTTATAATTGTTTTCATTAACATGTTCATGTATAATCGTGAGATTTATAAGAACATAAGGTTCCTACTATGTTTAAGAATTTGATAATACTTTTTATTTTACTAAACACCGAGTTTATATTGTTTAAAGATAAATGATGATTCTATTCGTGTTACTATGTTAGATTATTTGCAATGTTAATTATTGTGTTTTGATTAACATGTTCATGTATAATCGTGAGATTTATAAGAACATGTTTCCTACTATGTTTAAGAATTTGATAATACTTTTTATTTTACTAAACACTAAGTTTATATTGTTTAAAGATAAATGATGATTCTATTCGTGTTGGTATGTTAGATTATTTGCAATGTTGATTATTGTTCTGTTCCTAAAGCAATAACAGCTGATATTTGAAGTGTTTTTTTTAATAATCGAATATTCGAATAATATTCGAACAGCACTGAAAAAATATTCGAATATTCGAATCAAAACTATCGAATATTTGCAACCTCTATGGTCGACACACACGGTCAGAAAACTCACTGACTTCAAATTTCAATAATAATTTCTTATATTTACTCGAACACTTTTTTACCCGTCTCGAGCACTTTATAAAACCTGTGGTCATGGAATATTGGAAATCGGAACAAACAATTTAATAACTTTAATCTAGATGTAGCCGTGCTTAAATATGACATTGGGACGTCGAACACCTCAGTCCCCCCCTTCCGCGACCATCATCATCATCATTACAGCCCTTCACAAGTCCACTGCTGAACATAGGCCTCCCCCGAGATATGCCACAAAGCACGGTCCTGAGCCACCTGCATCCGTCGACTTCCTGCATGTCGTACCAGGTCGTCACTCCATCTAGTGGGGGTCGCCCCACACTACGCCTACCGGTACGAGGCTGCCACTCGAAAACCCTTTTCCCCAAAGGTTGTCGGTCCTTCGAGCTATATGGCCAGCCCATTGCTACTTCAGCTTGCTAATCCGTGAATATGGGTGGTGTTAAAGTGCTCTAAACGTCGGAAATATAAAATAAGTTAGTATACGCGATAAAATCCGTAAAAACTAGTTTTATTCAAATTTCAACTTTAAATTTCATACTCACGGTCAGTATTTTGATGTACGTCATTTCAACTGATCAGTTTAAGTGACCTTGTGTATGGAGCATTAATATTGATTGTAAAAAATATAAAGTATCTCGGTTTTATACAAACATGCGCAGTACAATATAGCGCGAGGGTTACGTAACGTTAGCGTGTGACGTGTGTGTGCAAAAAGGTAAAATAAAAACTTATTGTTATAATGCAGTATAACCATTTCATAGTGCAACAATTCATTTTAATACCTACTGAAACAAAACATAAAGTAATCATTAATAAATTTCGCGTTTCGCAAAATACACTCACCGGCACGGAAATTTGGCCAAGCGGTTATCTCGCGATAGCAAAGGCCTTAAGTGTTTCTGATGAATGTTTGTTATGCAAGTACGTCAAAAAATGTTTATCCTCAAGTTCAAGAAGGTAATTCAGTATGTTTGAGTGCACCATGACGAATTCTTTAATTTTTAGTTGAATCGGGTCATTTGAGCGACTAAGTTCACATTTTAAATTTGTGTGTTGTGAAAAGTTTACTGTAAGGTTATTCAATTATTGTGATCTTGTGTCTTAATTAAATAACTAAAGGTGCTTTAAAGCCAATAAAAATGCCATTAACACCAGCACAAGTTGCACAAGCAGTAGCATTAATTGACCAAGGGCTGACACAGCGTGAAGTTGCTATTGTGCTTAACGTACCACGGTCCTCAATGCAGTATTCACTGAAACGATACCAGGAGACAGGCCGCTACACCCGCAGGCCAGGCAGTGGGGGCGTAAGGTGCACATCGGCCCGGGACGATCGTTTTATTGTTATGGAGATTTTGAGAAACCGCTACCTGACCGCTGTTGAGATACGCCAGCGGCTCCAAATCGCAAGAGGCGTTAATGTTAGTGAGCGTACGGTGAGAAGACGAATGGAGGAAGTGAATTTAAAAGCTCGTAGACCAGCACGAGGTCCAGAACTTCTCAGACAGCACCGAGTAGCCCGACTTCAGTTCGCAAGAGAACATGTCAATTGGACCCACGAACAATGGGCTAGAGTGTTGTTCACAGATGAGTGTCGAATAGCTTTACGTGCTCCAGACGGTCGAGAACGAGTGTGGAGAAAAAGAGGAGAGAGGTTTCTACCCATTACCACCACCCAAACTGTGAGTTTCCATGGAGGCTCAATAATGGTATGGGGAGGTGTAAGTTCCGACGCACGTACAGAGTTGGTCATCGTCGATAATCGGCTTACAGCTACTCGATACATCGAGGAAGTTCTTCAGGAGCACGTAATGCCTTATTCGGGATTCATTGGACACGACCAATTCCTCCTCATGCACGATAATGCACGCCCGCACGTCGCACATTGTGTAGAGGAATATCTGGAAGAGGTTGGAATACAAAAATTACAGTGGCCAGCTCGTAGCCCGGACTTAAATCCAATTGAGCATGTATGGGGTATGCTCAAAAGAAAGATAAAGTCCAGCTCCAAACCGCCACAAACTCTAAATGAGCTCCGAAATGCAGCGCTGGCCGCTTGGGACAGCATACCGCAAGTTGATGTCAGAAACATCATTCAAAGCATGCCAGATCGAATGCAAGCGGTTATCAGGGCTAGAGGAGGAAACACCCGATATTAAAACTGATAGACAATAAAGAAACAGACTTAATTTTTAACTTTGTAGTGTTTTTAAAGTGACAATGGAAAGATGTTAATTTTAGTGAAAACATGTTATCTTGAAAAGAAAAATTTCGGTGAAGTAAACATTAAATTTCTATGTTCTAAAACCATTAGAGACACTTATTGAATGCATCTACCCTTAATTTACTGTTAAAAAAACGTTTCAGTGCAAATAATCAGCAAATTCACGAGTGGCCAAGTTTCCGTGCCGGTGAGTGTATTTGAAATAGTATATCTGGCACGGAATGATATAGCTTAACACCCATATCGTAAATAACATTAATATCATCATATTATAATAAATAATAAAGTACAAGCTTATAAAATATATATTTTGTTTGGTGAATTTGGTCATTATACTTTTATATCATTGCCATAAGTAACGCATTTAAAAAAAAACTATATAAATAATGGTAATAACATCAACAAATGAATTCATATTTGTTATAGTAAAACACTTAAAGATACATATAATTATAATAATTGAAAATAAATAACATTAGCAAGTAATTAGAAAATGACTAGACAATAAGTAAGTTAATCGAGATAACTTAAGACATAGCTTGATATATTCATTAAACACAACATCTATAAAAACGTAAAAATATCTATAAAAACAAACAAATATCCTCCCTTATTAGTGTGCTAGTATAAGATAATTGGAAAGTTTCACTTAAGAAATTTTGTACATAATGTTATGATATAATTTATACTTGCGATTGTTGTTGCTTGGTGATACTCTAGCTTCAGCGAACACCCTGATGATGCCGTGAGGCGATACCGGTCAGTTTTTATAATTACTATAATAATAATTTAAAATAAATATTTTGAAACTAGTGCAAATGTTAATCCACATCATAAAATTAAATGTATCTTAACATCATAAGGCATTAATTAATTCCTTATAACTTATTACAAAGAAAGAATATTGTGCATGATATTACTTTATATATAAGTACTTTCCTTTTTGACAAATAAATATATTTAAGACTTAAATTAACTTATAAGTTTAATTAAAACTGCTATTATATGAATTCAAAAAACTCTTTGCAACGCAAAGTATTAGAGTAAAATGAGAATGAGTAAACATATATTAAAAAAACAGTTTTACGTATTGGCAGACGTCAGTAATAATTAACGAATATGTGAAATATAAAATTATAGAGAATGGGGAGAGTATCTTTTTGAATAATATTAAAATATATGAAATAATTTATGACGTTTTTCATCTTTTATTACAGAATGACTAGTTACAAATTTCATGGCACCATTTTACTCTAAGTTTGCGTTAAATTCTTACATTTTTAAAAAATAAATGCGTTAACAAGTAAAAAAATAAAGGGAATAATTTATCTCTATGATTGGAATAAGAAATTATCTATGTAAATTAAATGGAATGCCAAGTTTATATAAATGCACACATTATCAAGATTAACTTGACTTATATATAATATGTATATTTATGTTGAGTATCTTTTCAGTTTTCTTTTTTTAACTTAATCAAACACAATTAATCAATATAAACATACACCGTCTCATTACAATAAGCAGCTTACAATTACTGTAAGGTAAAAATATTAAATTAACATATTTGTAACATCAACTTAAGATATTTTTCTTTAAAGTTTTCATAAAAATAAAGTTTTTAATAAAGAAAGCAAATATTAAGTTTACAGATCAAATTTAAATCAATAACTAGTTTATATATTAATTTATATACATATAAGTATAAATATATTATTTTGTATGCAGACACAAAAGAATACAAATGTAAATCGCAGAAGAAAAATTGAATATACTGAAACAATTTCTATAACATGTAAATAAAATATAAACTCAATATTGTATCAGCAAAATTCGTGCGTAAGATAAGGTGATCTTAATTGAATTATTTAATAAATTCTTATTTTTATTTAAGTCATAAAAATCGATTATAACATATACTTCGTTCAAAAATCTCGCCTTACAAATCACTTACAAATGGGTCAGAATGCATCTAATTATTTTGGCTTGTCAATATTGGCATCATTTGAGGAGTTGTTATTCTTTTTTTAGTTTTCTGTAATACATATATACAAATATGGCCTAAAAGATGGCTTTAGCGATTAGATGCAAAGGGAATGTTAAGTACATGTCAATAATTTCAAATGGAGAAAGGAAGGCATGTTGCCTAATTATATAAGGCGATAATAAAATTGACTTTGTTGTAATATTGAATCAACACATCATTTATATTCACAATATGATCTTTTTTTTTTTCTTTTAATAGTATGATTTATAAAATTACAATAATAACGTATATATTCGAGTTATATTTCTGTAAACTAAAATGCAATTACGATTGGAAGTCTTGCTGGAGTAGAAAATAATAAATAAACTTTCTAAAAATAAAGTCCATACTCAATAATTACTACCAGTCACAACATTGGCCCATACTACTATTGCAATTAATACTGTAAAAATAATTCAGATCTATTATGCATCAGTTAATTTTAAATTTAATTAAGGTTCCAGGCTGTGAATTGATAACATAAAAATTTGCGTATAATCTAATCTGCAAAAATACAAAATCATTAACGGCTATACAAACAACAATGCACACGAACGGATATAAAGTAATCTGTCACAAAATCAAAAAAGCTCGATTACCTTCCTCTTGACGTACTCTTTGAGCGGTGCGTAGTAGTGGTGCCGGAGGGAGATCAGTTCGGGCTTACGTTTGAGAGGGCGGAGCGGTGGCCAGTCGGTCTCGAAGAGGAGAAGGGCAGCGAGTGCAAGGGAGAGCCACACGAAGATGAAGGAGGGCACGAAGGCACGGAGGAGGCTGAAGGGGCGGGGTGGCGGCTGCAGCGCGGGCCGCGCCCAGTCGTCATTGTGCGTTCCTTGCGTGCCGTGTGTCGCGTGGCTGCCGTGCGACCCGTGCGACGCGTGTGTGCCGTGTGTCACGTGCGTCGTCGCGGCTGACTCCGTCGACGAGTGCTCGAACAAGTCCCTCGCGCTGTACTCTGGACAGGCGGCTGGAATGTTGTTACAATCACAGATTAAGTATAAACCAACGTTCGAATAGATTGGTAATGCAAAAGAGAAAGAACATAGTGCACGCGTATGTTAGAACGAGAAAGATAGGCTAGACCATTCACGTACACGGTATCGGGCTGTATCGGCCTAATGTCATTCGTAAATAAAACAAATTCCGCTTGTATTCGCAAAATTTCAGGTTTCAAAGTGACAATCGGTGTTTAATAGACGTAATTAATTATGACTAGGTGTGTAGTACCTAAATATAATTCACCTCGGAAAAAATCCCACATTATTTATACATTTAACTTGTAGGTACGATTGAAATTCATACTTAAAAGGGTAGGAAAAATTCTCACGTTTTATAATAATAATCATCTGAATGTAAAGCAATTGAATTTAAAATAATCACAAATACGTGAAATTCTGCTCATTTTAACCTCACTTTTGTAGAGATTGAAATTATCGATAATAACTTATGGAAATGTACTTAACAGGCTAAAACACGCCTTACATGCAGTCGTTTTCGAGATAGTTCTTTTTTTTTTAATTTTTAGGGTTCGAATATTCTTCAAATCTCATCAATACACCTATCCTCGATTAAGAAACAAAATGCAGATGCGTTGCCGCCCTTGAGGACTAAGATGAAAAGCCTCGTTTATGGTAAAAAGGCTCCAGTTCTATACACTCACCATTCGAAACAAAACAGCAATGAGCTCTTATTTTACGCTGGTATTTTGTAATATCGTGATCCTTCCACGGTCGAGCCCATGAAGGTTAGAGAACAGGAGAACGATCGCCGTAGAAAATAGTGTCCCAGAAATATGGACACCATAAGTGAGACGCTGCAATCGCTCAGTTCGGTCAATAAAAGTCATTTTAAGTCTTTTTTTATCGATCAGATGCTAAACCACTTGCACATCAATGCACAATAAAATATTTCTCAATTTTGTAATGTTTCTTTTTGTCAAAAATTACAAAATGACGGAGCATAAAAATTTTCTCACCAATGCCGCGGAGAAAATTTGTACATTATTCGACTAACTTCATCTAATTGACAGAATCAGGCGTTACTTTGCGGAAATTCATTATAATAAAAATATAAATTTTTTTGCAACCTTCCGCTAACTAAGCGGTCACTTCACGGTCACACAGTCCTTAGCGGTCAGCCGCCGTAGAGTCTGCATTGCCTGAGGATGCCTCGTGTAGAGGCGAAACACGTGTCGTGTTGTCGTCGATGGTGTGTCTTACCTGGAATAGTGGTGTTGGAAGTAGTGGTGCCGGGAGTAGTGGTGCTGGGACTAGTGGTAACGGAGTTAGTGCATGCAATTGAGGGAGGGCGGGAGGTGCTCTTCAATCCAGGTAAGACACATCATTGTATTTAGTTAGCGGAGGGTTGCAAAAAAATTACAGTTACATTATAAACAGCTAACTTCGCAGTCACTACTCACTGACGTCAGCGCCGCTAGAAATTCAACAATTTTCAAGGACAGGCGGGCTATGCTTTGATACGTAGTGATCGTTCTCCTGTTCTCTAAACTTCATGGTTGTTGTGGGTATTTGTATTATTCTATACGTAGGTAGTTATGAGAGGAATAAATCAGTTGCTGTCTCGCTAACGAACGTGTATTATTGAAAACACAACATGGTGTCAGAAGTGAGATCATAAGCATAGTAAACGCTTAACATCGAGGACTTCAATAGAATAATTGCAACATATATACATAGCATAATATTTATGAATAGTAGTAAACTGTGAAATAATTCTATTACGTGTGTCTTGCAATTAACAATGGGGCACGCGCGTCTACCTAACGAATTACAGTTAGAAGGCGGACCCGTCAGTAGGGCTGATGCTTGGAAGAAGTGGAGACAACAATTCATATTATTTGTGAAAGCTTCGGGTGTGCACTCGGAGACATCGGCAGTAAAACCAAGTTTACTTCTCAATTTAATTGGTTCAGAAGGATTCGATGTGCAAATAATATTGAGTAAATTTGATGAATATTTTGGAACTAAAATTAAAATTACATTGCTTAGTACAACCAACAAAAAGGACAACAGCAATGTTACGTCATTGCGGTTATTGAGTAAAAATTGTAAGTTTGCAACTTTAGAAGAAGAGCTGATAAAAGATCGAATTGTGTGTGGTGTAAATAGCACAATAATCCGGGACCGTTTGCTCAGATGTGAGGACCTAGACCTGGACAAAGCTGTGAAGTTGTGCCAGGGTGAAGAAATTTCGCAAGAGAGTAGCCGTCAGCTAAGTACTAGTGGTATGTGTGCTAGTGTAGTGCAGGTAGATAGTAGCAGGTAGGAGGGGACAACGCGAAGCGCAGCGCACAGGCGCCGGCCGCGCCTCACGGGGCTCCGCGCTGCGCTGCCCGCGCTGTGGACTCGAGCGCTGTGCAATGCCTCGATGTCCGGCCGTTTACGCCACTTGTTTCATTTGTGGTAAACAAGGTCACTTCGCGCGGGTATGTAAGCAGAATTTAAATAGTAATAAGGCCGGTATAAACCGTATATATGACATTGAGCAAAATCAAGATGTTATGAGAAATAAAATATATATATATATATATATATATATATATATATATATATATATATATATATATATATATATATAACATCTTGATTTTGCTCAATGAATGATATTTTGAGAAGGGTATCGAAAACTTTAAATTGGACACGGGGGCGGATATAAATGTTTTATCTTTTGAAAGATTTTTGCAACTGGGTTTTGATTCCAATATAATAAAAAATGATTGTATTAAATTAGAATCGTATAGTGGTAGGTAATATAATACCTGTAATAGGCTTTTGCTATTTACAATGTTTTTATAAAAATGTTTGTTATAATTTAAAGTTTGCGATTGCCGATTTACATTGTCAAAGCGTGCTGGGCCGACAGTCGTGTGAGAAGTTAGGGTTAGTGATACGAGTTCATGAAATTAATATATCAGACTATGATGACTTATTTAGTGGTATTGGGTGTCTTCCAGGAAAGTATTATATTGTTTTAGACGAATCCGTACCTCCAGTGATTAGTAATCTTAGGTAGATTCCGTTAAGTTTACGTGAAAGTCTAGCAGATGAGCTTAAAAATATGGAAAACCAAGGTATAATAAGAAAAGTTTCTCATCCAACTCAATGGGTGCATCCACTAGTTCTAGTCGCAAAAAAGGACAACGGGATTCGCGTGTGCTTAGACCCACGAGAACTTAACGGTGCAGTGCGGCGCGCGCATTTCCAACTGCCCACAGTGTCGGAGCTCGCAGCTCGGCTACACGGAGCACGTTTCCTTTCCGTCTTGGATGCCAACTCAGGTTTTTGGGCTATACAACTGGATGAGCAGAGTGCAGACTTGTGTACATTTGCCACACCGTTCGGTCGATATCAATTTCTTCGTTTACCGTTCGGTATTAATTGCTTATCCGAAGTATTTCACGCTAAAATGAGGCAGCTTTTAGAAGATTTAGAGGGCACAGATAGTTTTATAGATGATATAATTGTCTGGGGACGGAACAAGCATGAACACGACAGAAGACTAGTTGCGTTGTTACAAAGAGCTAGAGAAATTAATTTAAAATTTAATAAAAAAAATGCAAAATAGCAGTTGAAGAGATTACTTACTTGGGACATATTTTTGATAAAAACGGTATGAGGCCCGACCCTAATAAAGTAAAAGCCATTTCTGAGATGCCTCAACCCTCAGACAGAAAAAGTTTAGAAAGATTTTTTGGGAGCCGTTAATTATTTATCGAAATTTATTCCGTGTTATTCTGATCGCGCTCTTGCCCTAACGAACTTATTAAAAAAAGATAGTAGTTGGCGATGGGAAATTAGTGAGCAGACAGCATTCGAAAAATTAAAAGAATGTGTTTGCACAGCGCCAGTGTTGGCATTGTAAGACGTATCTCAGCCTGTCTTGTTATCGGTAGACGCGTCTCGCGATGCGCTCGGTGCGGTACTACTGCAGGGTTGTCGGCCGGTCGAATACGCCTCGGGAACTCTCACAGATACGCAACGCCGGTATGCACAAGTGGAAAATGAATTGTTAGCAATTGTGTTCGCCTGTGAACGATTTCATCAATATATTTTTGCATAAGATAATGTTGTCGTAGAAATAGATCATAAACCTTTGGAAAGTATCTTTAAAATGCCATTAATGTCCGTCCCAGCCCGCTTACAACGTATGATGCTCAGAATACAAGGCTATGACTTAGTCGTTAAGTATAAACCAGGAAAATATATGTATATTTCAGATGCATTGTCTCGAGCGCCGCTTCCCGACTTAGTATTAGATAATAAATTAGATAAAAAAATTCTGTATCAAGTAAAATTAATTGTAAACAGTATTCCAATTTCAAATAGCAAGTTAACACTGATAAAAAATGAAACGAAAAAAGATTTTGATTTATGCACCTTACTAAATTATATTAAATTAGGATGGCCTAATGATAAGTATAACCTAATAGATAATCTTAAAGAATATTGGTCTTTAAAAAATGAGTTATATGTGGTAGACGACGTCATATTTAGAGATAATGTTGTTTTAGTCCCTCGTTCCCTGAGAACAGATATGTAGAAAATTGTGCACGAAGGGCACTTAGGTATAGATCGGTGCAAGCGACGCGCAAGACAAGTTATATTTTGGCCAGGCATGTCACGTGACATAGAAATGTATGTGAAACGTTGTTCGGTGTGCAGGGAGAGTTCAAACGCACCAGTTTAAGAACACATGATTCCAGTGGAAATTCCTAATTTGCCCTGGTTTAAGGTGGGGTCTGATATATTTGAATATAGAAAGAAATATTATCTTATTTTAGTTGATTATTACTCTAGTTATGTTGAGGTAAAAAAATTAGAAAATATTACATCACAAGTGGTTATACGCGGTATGAAGGAAATATTTTCACGACACGGTATACCTGAAATACTTATAAGTGATAATGGCACTCAATATACTAGTCGCGAGTTCAAACAGTTTAGTAGAGATTGGGGCTTCACTCACATTACATCCTCACCAAACTATCCACTGGCTAACGGAAAAAGTGAACGCGCGGTGCAAACCGTTAAGTCTTTGTTAATTAAAGCTCTTAAGGGGAATAGTGACTTTGAACCTGCTTTATTGAATTACAGAAATACTCCGAGACATGGTTTGGACTCTCCCGCGCAATTATTAATGGGTCGCAGATTACGTTGTAAATTACCAGTTTGTGCAGACTTACTAAAACCACAAGGTGCAGACCCATCTACGTTTACAACAATGCTACAAAAACAGCAGCAGTCAAAAATGTACTATGATAAACATTGTAACCGTTGCCTAAACTTAACATTGGTGACGAAGTAATATGTATAGATGGTAAGAAAAGAACTCCCGCTACTATAATAGATGAAGGTGATACTCCTCGTTCATATGTAATAAATAATAAGCTAAGAAGACCAATCCGACGCAATAGGCGTCATTTAATTAAGTCTTACTCAAGTCAAGATTTTAAAAATATAAAAAAAGATATTTTCATCACTGGAAATGGAGGGGGTGGCAATTTTGTGCACAATCACAACAAAGCCCTGATAAGATAAATCAGTGTAACGAGAATTCTAGTTTAAGTGAAAATAAAATTGCTCAAAATGTGCACAATGATAATAATAATAAGGCATCCACACCATGGCCACACCCTCTCAATAAGGCCCGACGACTCAACATAAAAATTTAATTAATTATTTTTAATAAATATAATAAATTTTAAGTTAGAGTTATAAGTAATTTCGTTTGTTTCAGTTATTTGTTTATATAAGGGGGATGGATGATATTGTATCTTTATTAATAAGGGGAGATGTTGTGGGTATTTATATTATATATACGTTGGTAGTTATGAGAGGAATAAATCAGTTGTTGTCTCGCTAACGAACGCGTATTATTTATTGCAAACACAACAATGGTCGAGCCGGCCCATTTGTGCTTCAACCATAATATAGCTTCAACATGGCTAGCTCACAACATTTTTACAATAAATTAGTACTCTTTGAAAGAAAAATTAAAACATTGACATCGTAAATACTTTTTTGATAAACGCAGTTTGGTTTTAGTTATCAACGTTTATATACACTTCATAACACGCATATAATTTTTTTTAAAAAAAGCATTTCTTTCAGTGACTTTATATTTATATTAACAATTTTTGAAGCTTATGTATGAACTAAGTAGTAGGATCACATTTCTGTCAGAGAGGTCCACCTGGGTAGGTATCACGCTCTTACCTAGTACTGGTATAAATATAGGCTGTAAGGCATTTCATCTCAGTCCGTAGAGGCGACAATAACCTTCTTTGTTTGAAGTTAGCTGCAAGTTTCCAATAGCTACAGTAGTCACTTACCATCGTCAGGTGGACTTTAAGTTCGTTGGATACTTCAGTCTCACAAAAAAAAATTAACTTATAAATACTAATATAGTTAA
Organism: Parnassius apollo; assembly: GCA_907164705.1. Classification (NCBI taxonomy): domain Eukaryota; kingdom Metazoa; phylum Arthropoda; class Insecta; order Lepidoptera; family Papilionidae; genus Parnassius; species Parnassius apollo. The sequence goes on from CAJQZP010000693.1 coordinate 5,378,460, forward strand.
CATTTTTTATAACATGTATTTTAGGAATGTCGTGAATATTCTGAATTACACCTTTTATTAGATACACCCTGACAAAATATTTCGATATTTACATAATTAGTAAAGCCATTCCAGCGACGAAACCACGGGTAGTAGGACTATATGATATTTTAAATTTAGAGTTTTAGTTTTATTTTATTATGTTTTTTTTAAATATTGTATGTATTTCAATGTTTCATTTTATGTCCGCAATAAGCCGCCATAAGTTTTTATATGATTTCATGCAGCTTAAAATCCACGAAAGGGTACAATGCCTTTAAAGATATCTATTTTTTCAAAATACTACCCATAGAAGATCTGTGTGAACAGATAAGAACATGCATACGTATATAGCCTTCTAAAATTGTTATTAACATCCTTTTGGATTCGACGTAGTTTATGGTTTAAGACATTTATTTTCTCAAAAGATTTACAAATCACTTACAGAGAAAATACACATTATAAAGAAAAAAAACATTAAGCCGATTGGCGTAGTGAGCTAGTATTATAATAGGTCGCTAAAACTTATTTTCTAATTGAGTGCTTAATAACTTATTTAGTAAATATTACACATAAGTAAATAGGGTAGTTGCAAAAGTATTCGGTAGCAAAGCTAAGCAGACCATCGTTACTTCGGTCAAAATTGAATGAATGTGGCGAGTTATTTGTTAAGGCCTATGACACATTAACTATTTTATTGTGTTCAAAATTAATTTATAGTGTTAGCTGTTATTGTTTGTGTTTATCTTTTAAAACCATTACTATATGTAAAACGATACTATAATTAGGTAGTGTTTCTTTATTTAGTATATTATATATTTAGGTATTAATTTGTTTGTAATAATATAAGTAGTGTTGCACATACGCAAAATGCAACGTATATATACATACATACACACATACGTACATACTCATATATACACACATATAGATATATACACAAATATATGTATAAGTTATCTTGTCTCATATCTATAATCATACTGTGTATAAGTAATTATATTTTATTATCTCTATACAACTATTTTATTGTAGATATTATTATTAAGGTTAAGGTTAAGTACACATGTATTCATATATTATGTAGATTAGAGATTTGTGATTATTAAGTTATTATGAAAAATCCTTTAAAATGTGGCTTTTTAGCAATTTCTTAAAAGTGGACAGGGATTTTGTTTCTTTAATGTTATTAGGTAATTTGTTGTAGTGTTGAGCTCCCTCATAAAGAACACTCCTTTTTCCATAGTTTGTTCTATATAATCTCAAACATAGGTTATTAGCACAGAGAATATAACCACTAGAGAGCGTATAGGCAGATTTCTTCTAAGCATACGACTCACTACTGCGGGCCGGGGGACGAGGAAGAACGCGTGGCTGCAAATGGTCAAGTTACGTTGTTATGGCTATCTCTAGGGTTGCTCTTCTTAATAAAGGAAAATATTCGTTATCGATAAAATGGATTTTATCATTATGAAAAATACTCAATTAAAATTATAGAAATAATATTTAATCAAAATCAATCGGTTACAACGAAAACATTTATTTATTATATTATTATTGATTTTTAAAATGAATTAATTTGTTATATTTATTTCGAAATAAAGTTTAAGGGTCCTCATTGTTCTTTGTAAAAAAATTTTAACAAGCGTCTACATATTTGTAAATTATGCATCTTGCTAATTAAATTAAATGATTTGTTGATTCTATTTCAAATTGATGAAAATGAATATACGGGAATCAATAATACCTAATCAGAGATTTTAAAAACTGTTCTCATAAAATAATTGGTACTATATTTCGAAGACAGCACTTTTGAACCACTCTCACTGTTCGCTCTCTTATTAAAAATTTTACAACGACGACAAATACTGTAGTGGATCCGTACAATAACTTGTTTTTAGTGTCCTTTTGAAATTGTAAGCCGTTCTGATTTGGTACACCAATCTAACTAATTTAACTAGGTAACTATAAATTTTAACTAAGAAAAAATACCGACAAACTGAGAACCTCCTCTTTTTTCTGAAGACGGTTAAAAGTAGATAAGTATTTTTTCACAGTGTGTGAATTGAATAATCTTTTTATTAGTTTTAATTTTATTATTTTCGATATCGACTTTCAGCTATTAAAGATAACAGTAAGTCCTAATGTTTACGACAAACATATGTACAAAGGGAAAGAAAGGGATAGAAGCATTGGAATTGTCTAATAATAGAACGAGACTTTTCCAAAAGACATCAACGCGCGACTCAACCATGTCGTTATTTAACCGGCGACCGTTTTAGATAGACCCCTACAATTGCTCATAATCTGAATTAATCAACAATAATTTTCGTATGTTTTACTTAGCAATGAAAAGTTACTTCATTCTTTTTGGACATCTGTCCTGGAATGTTTTCCACACCACTTCACCGCGCATTTTGATGCATTATAATTGCATAAAAGTTATAAAAATTTGCATTAATTTAGAGTGCACACAGGTCTAACACTTGGACAATACTAAAATGGTTAATAGTACCGTAGCCTATGCATAGGCGACAAAATACTAATAGTTTTCGAGCGTCGGGGCACTGTATGCGCAGTCAAGTGGTTATATAGTCTTTGGTTATTAGCCTGCCTTGTCATACGTTTATGATAATCTATCTTTTTTGTAAATGTTATTTGAGAGTGAGTAGCATTAGTAAGTATTTTCCTAATAAAAATGCATATTTTATATTTGTACGTTTGGGCTAGATTAAGTAATTTGGTTTCTTTATATATTTGAGTGGTAGGTGTTAAGTATTTATATTGGAATAATATTTTTATGATTTTATTTTGTGTGACTTGTAGTTTTTGCAACGTTGATTTAGTAGCTGAGCCCCATACCTCAATCAAATAATCTAAATGAGGCTTAACTAAAGAGTTATATATGGTATATTTGACATGTCTCGGGAGACACCGAACTATAGTTTTTAAAGCTCCTGTTAATGAGTAGATTTTACCATGGATCTTCTCAATATGTTGTTTCCAGGTAAGTCGACCGTCAAGAACAAGGCCTAAATATTTCTCGTTGTTAACTTTGGTTAATATTTCACCATCAATAGTAAGAGGATTGTGACTTTCAATTTTTCTATTTTTTGCACTAAAGATTACGTATTTTGTTTTTGAGGCATTGATTGTTAGTAAGTTTGACTGTAGCCAGGTGTGTAATATGTGTAAGTCTTGCTGGGCTTCACTTAGTACTGATTGTAACGAGTGTCCAAAGTAGAAGAGGCTGGTGTCATAGGCGTATAAAGTGATATCTCCCTTTAGTCCAATTTCATATATGTTGTTTACATAAATAAGGAACAAAAGGGGTCCCAAAATTGATCCCTGTGGTATGCCACAAATAACCGGTTGGGGGCTGCTTTGCTGATTATTAATTTTGACAACTTGAAATCTATCAGAAAGATACGATTTAAAAATGTCAAATGCCTTTCCTGTGATACCTATGTCTTTTAGTTTCAATAATAGGATGTCATGGCTGACTGTGTCAAAAGCCTTTTTTTAGGTCAATAAAAATACCTAATGTAATTTTTTTCTGATCAATATTAAGTCTTATGTTGGTTACTAAATCAACAGTTGCAGATACAGTGTTAGACTTTGGGCGGTAGCCATATTGCTTTTTATAGAGGTAATCAATAGAAGTCAGGTAGTCATATAGTCGTTTATGTAGTATTTTTTCAAATAATTTCGACATTACTGGAGATACCGATATTGGTCGGTAATTGTTTGGGTCTTGTTTGCTTCCGGCTTTAAAAATAGGACTAACTTTTGCAGTTTTTAGGCTATTTGGAAAATAGCCATCACTTAAACATTTATTAATACAAATAGCGAGGTTTTCTACCATATTGTCTTTAATACGCTTTAAGGATTTTGTGTTCATGCCATCTAAACTGGAACTAGCGTTAGGATCTAAGTCTTTTATTATTTTCAGTACCTCGTCTGCGGTCGTTGGGTTTAATTTTGATAAATCAGTGTTGTTGTTTTTAGGTTTGTTGTATGACAGTGTTTGTGTAAAGTTTTTATGATATTTTTGCGCTATTTTATTTGCAAGTTCAGGGCCTATAGTGACGAAAAATCTGTTAAAATACTCACATATTTCTTTAATATTTGAGATTTGACCATTGGGGGTATATAGGTCTGCCAGATCTGATTTATTGTTTGACAGTCTATTAATTAGTTGCCACATTTTTAAAGGACATTTCTTACAATCTGTGAAAGCCTTATGATAAAATTGTTTTTTAGCTGTTTGGATATTTGCAAACGTAAGGTTTCTTTGTTTTATAAATTCTGTTCTCAAATTTTCATCTTCAGGTGTTTGTTTTAAGCTGTACCATAGTTGGTTCCTTTTATTTATTAAAGCAATTAGGCCCCTGTTTATCCACTCTTTGCAAGGCGGATCGACCACTTTCGTTTTTCTTATTCTATTTTTTGCAATAGTTTGTAGTAGTTGCCATTCTAGCTCCTCATATACTTGAAATGACTTGTTTTAAGAAATTTCTTCAATATCGTTCTGCAGGTTGTTATAGTTAATTGCTTCATATTGAACTTTTTTTATGCGTTCGGTTTTCGGTCTGTTTAACTCAAGATATATTTGTTTGTGATCAGCTATGTGGGATTCAATAATAGATATTTGGAAAGTATTATTTTGTAAGTTGGTACATACATGATCTATAATAGTTGGGTAAAAATATTTACTTGAATCATCTGCGTCAAATCGATCATTGAAGTTGAAGCAGGCAACGCATGATGCAGCACTATTTGTCACCCACACATGCACAATACACGCACACTGGCGTATTTTGATTTTGGTCTCGCCTTAATGACACGATCGCCAATGTATATATATGTAATGTATGTATACTATATCTATGGTTACAATAGTCAAATTGCAAACGTACGTTTTCGCATCATAATGGTTTTAATTTCTATTATTTTACCGACTCTAAAAAATCGATATCTCCAAAGTTAGTAAAAACCGATCTATCGTAATATATTTTCTTTACCGAGAGAATACTACTATAATTATAGCATTTTTAATTTATTTTTAAACAATCTAAATTATAAGAGCAATGTCACGCTGTGGACGTGCTTGGAATTGATACTTGAGATGGCAGTGTTAGAATATCAACTACCTCATATCGTCCCGTAGATACCGTTAGAAGGCGACAGAGGGAAAATGAAACAGAATCTGGATTAGCAGCATCTTCATCATAACAAATAAAAATTATAAAAACTGCAATGTCTAGCGCAGCGCAGCGGACTGTTCGCTCCGCCAGTGTGGGACCAGACCCAGCAGTGGGACATACATATTGTAATATAATTGGATTAGTCTTTAAATATACGTTGGCTCTATTATCTTGATGTTAGTGCTGTTAGTCTATGCGACCCTTACAGCTTCATCTTGTCTCAGGGCTCGCGACCTGCAAGGCCGCGAGCTAATATACGTTGTTCTCACTCAATTTACATATATTTTTAGTATTAAGCTCAGTAACACTCATATTCACCTTCTGTATTGTCTTTACCTTTGTTCTATCTTTTACCACAGAATCAATAATAGTACTACGTACAGAAGTTACACTCTTTTGATGTTGACTACTCGCCGACGATTAATAGCCTACATAATTATTATTAATAACATAAATTGCGCACGCAAGCAAAATCAATCTTTATCGCTGCGCGCAAGTGTTCGTATTACTTTGCATATTTTTCTCCTTCTACATCACGGCTGTTTTTCCGTGGTTACTTAGGGCTGTCAAGAAAAAGTAAAAAATACAGTATGTTATACACATTAATAATTTATTTAATATAAAATTGTTTTACTTTAATATAATGTTTTTTTTTTCGTCTCTAAAATACCGGTTATTAAATTTAAGAGTTGAAAAACTTTAAATCTTATATATAATTTTAGCAAATAATAAAAAGGAAAACATGGACACGGAGTGATGAAATTGATATTTGTTAATAATTCCAGTAAATTGGCTGGTTTTTTCGAAATTATGTATTCAAAATGTTGAATTAATATATTTTCTAATTCTTTTACATAATTGATAAAATCAACAGGGGGAACTTTTAAGCTACCGTAAAAAGTAGCTTTTTTATTACATGCCTTAAAATAAGAATATACTTTAGAATATATTTGGGGAAGGGGTGACTTTTTAAATATTCAGTGATACATACACATTACATTACATAATACTAAAACGCACTCTTTCTTTCAAATTCTGTCGTCAAATTGAAAAGGATTTGGCGCATTGAAGCGCTGTGGTGGAATCCGGGAACTCCCGGGTTCGATTTCTGACAGCGACAATTTGGAAGTTTATAATTTCTTTGAAACTACTTGTGTTTATTTTTATTTATACGGCTTAATAATAAAAACTGCAATGTTAGCCCGCTTTCATCTATGACTTCTTCATCACCATTTTCCAGGCGCAATCACAGTGAATACCATAAAGGGGGATGCCCATTTTCGGCCATGGACCGCCCAACAATATGTATTTGTTAAAAAAAATATCTTTATTTATGGTTATTAATCGCGGTATTCATTTATCCTAAAAAAGATGGGAATATTTTTGCACAAAAAAAGGTACTGAAATGATAAAAATAAAATTAGGTAAATGCGTAATTTAAATAATTAGTTTGTGGATAAAATAAAAAATGTTGCCAGTCACAAATCTCATTAAAATCGATTATTTACGGTGTCATTATTACAATGCTAATATAACTTTTCGATAATTATTATGATGTTATGATATAGATGTAAAACAACCGTTGACAACGGATATTTACCAAAGCAGACAATACGCAACCGTAGTCAAAAAGTTTATCCGAATACAGACGAAAAAGGATGGTTATGTTTTTACTGTGTGTGCGGGTGGCTAAGTTGAATCGCTTTTTGCAATGGTTGCAATGGTGCTCAGATTCTGCACGACAACAGGTTTCGAGTCCCGCGCCTACGTCACACTGACCGAGTGAAGCCGGCCACAGTCGAACGTGTGCCTGCTGTACTACCATATGTCAGAGGTGTCACAGACAAGATTGGCTACATCTTGAAACGAGCTTCTATTAGAACATTCTACAAGCTGCCGTAGAAGATTAGTCAGTTCTTACCATCCGTCAAGTGTCATATTCCTATGCTAAATGCAGGAGTGTACAAACATGAATGTGATTGTGGTCCTACTTGACCGATTTAAAAAATTCTTTCATCATTACAATTCTATTATGACTGTGAAACGTAAGATGCATTTTATGATAGGGGACGCTACTTTCAACGAATATATTTATTTAGCAAAACTCGTAAAATCCTTTCACCGCTATAATGTTATGTATATTTATAGATATCTAATGTAGGATGCATTTTTATTATAGAGGGCGCTACTTTCTGTGAATATGTTTTTATTAGCTAATCTCGAAATACTTGACCGATTTTGAAAATTCTTTCACCATTACATTACTAATGAGAGCGTTAGTTGTGTGATAAAATTATATTATTAAAATAATTATTTGTGATATTAATACTTTCTAAATAAATAAAAGTAAATACCTACCTAAGATGATCAAATCCTATTATTATTTTTAAAATTTAACATTCGTATTTACACACTTTACCTACTTAGGTTGATTGTTTTAGATATAGGTAATAAATCTAAAATAAGAGAGCTCCACTTAAACGAAAAAATAATTATTAAAATATAACTAAAAGTTGGAAAAAGTGGCACAATGTGAATCGGCCTCGCAAGCCAATGAAGAGTTCCGTAGTAACAAGCAAAGATTCTACATCGAGTTAAAATACCACTATCATTATCGCCAGCAAAAAGTTACTTTGTTTTTCCTAGTTTTTTGTATAAAGGACAAAATTATAATTTCGGTTCTTGAAATTAAGCTACTTGTAGCTCAAAAACAAAAAAGTCTTTACGAAAGAGAAAAACTTATTGCACAAAAAAATATTTTTATCAATTTCAAGCTAAAAACAACCGTTGTTATCGGCTTGGTTGAAAACGTTAACAACCGTCTTCACATCTGTAGTTATGATAATTAAATAAGCGATTTACTAGCTGATTTACAATGAATTCTATGCAGTATAAAAAAACGCTATTGCAGAATATAACTGTTATTCTTATCTGTTCTTAACAATACATTTAAAATGAAATCATGTTATGATAATTAAACAAGTGAATTTCTAGCTGATTTACCATGAATTTTTAGAGCATAACAAAACGGTACTGCACAATTAACTGTTCTTAAAAATACACGAAAATAGAATTTAAATAAATAAAGGAAAATACATTTTAAAAAGCGAGCAGAAGTTAAAACACCTCCAAGATTATTCTCTTTTTATGAAATTATTAATCGAATAATAATCGATATTATGATGTTATGATAATTAAACAAGCGAAACGCTGATTTACTATTATTTTTTTTGAGTATAACAAAATGCTACTGCACAATTTAACTGTTATTGTTATCTGTTTTAACAATACATTTAAAATGGAATCATGTTATGTGTTAACAAGTGAATTTTCAGCTGATTTACCATGAACTGTTTAGAGCATAACAATACGCACATTTAAACTTGTTCTTAAAAATACATTTAAAAAAGAATTTAAATAAATAAAAGAAAATATATTTTAAAAAGCGTGTAAAACTTAAAGCGCCTCAAATATTTTTTTTATTAATCGAGTAAAAATCGATTTCATTTCATTGTATTTATGTTAGTTATGTGACAATATCAAATCTGACACCTAGGAAATATGTCATGCGAATTGCAAATGAAAATGAAATCACAATTTAACCAGTAATAAGGTACTAGAGAATTCACAACTAAATAGTCGCAATTGTGTTATTTTGTTTGTTATTTTTCGAATAAATTCTCAAGAACTCATATGGAGTGATATTGCCGACCACATTATAGTGTGACAACAGTTAAAAGTAAGTGTTCAACAGTTTTTAGTTTATTTATTCTAGTGCTGATATTTGATAGTGATGAATGAATGAAATGATGAAGTTGTTTTATTTTTAACATATGCACAAGCTATATCTGACAAACATAATAGCTTATTTATAACATGGCGATAAGATTAGCTAGCTAACACCAGATAGTTACGAAATTGACAATTTTTATCAAATACTAAGAAATGAGAAAGTCGATTTTTAATTGTTTTTGGACTACTGGTAGGCAGTCAGTCCTTAATTATTTAATAATATAGGTCATTAAATTTTAAGTAAGTTACCTATATTTGAGTTTAAAGTAAACAAATCTATTTTATTTTTTTCATTTTGTCTTATTTTTTTTTATTTAATATTATTTCAGTTGTGAAAGTGAACGCAAGTAAGACGAAAGTGATGGTTTTTGAAAGAGAAGAAAGCAAAACGGTATGTGAAATAAGAATAGAAGGAGAGTTAATTGTTAATTGAGTTTAGTATTTGGGATGTGTATTTAGCAGGGATGGTAGATATGATAGGGATATAGAACGACGAGTAAATGCAGGGAATAGAGTGAATGGGGCACTACACTCTATTATGAAGAACCAGAATGTGTCAAAAAAAGCACGTATGGTAATTCATAATGCTGTATTAGTCCCTACTTTAATGTATGGTAGTGAAAGCTGGGTGTGGCAGAAGAAGCACGAAAGTAGAATAAATGCTGTAGAAATGCAGTCTTTAAGGAGTATGCTAGGGTTGAATCTGAATGACAGGGTGAGAAATTGCATGATAAGAGATAAATGTGGTATGCAAGATGATGTTTTGACCAGGATTAAGAAAGGAATGCCTCGGTGGTTTGGTCATGTAGAAAGAATGAATGAGGAAAGAGTGACAAAGCAAATTTATATGGCAGATGTGAACGGCCGAGTCGGAAGGGACACCCTAGAAAAAAGTTTATCGACCAAATTGGCGATATTTTGAAAAGGGGCCACGTTAGAAGTACCCTTAACCGACGAGCATGTATGCGTAGATATATGGATGTAAAGGAGGCGAAAGAGGTATGTCAGGATCGTGCCAAATGGAAGTCCGTAGTCTCTGCCTACCCCTCTGGGTGACAGGCGTGAGTGTTTATGTATCGTCATCGCGTGAGTGTCATGATTGCTGTCATCACGTTAAACTTTAGGACGGGAACCATCTGAATCATCTAATCCGTCCTCGTTGCAATCTAAAGTGAGTAATGTATTGAACCTAGTGCAACAAAGCTTAGATCATACATCGTACACTGCTGCCTAATTTTGTGAGAGCACCACTCACACAAAATCAATGTTTTTTCCTGGTTGTAACAATTCCAATCAACTCAATGTTCCATCAACATTACGGGTATCTCTTTTTTCGAATACAATTACTATGTACCTCCAAAATGTAGAATCAGTAACTACCATTTAAATAGTAACTCTTGGTATTTACTTTTAGAATCAATATATAACCATATTAAAACATTTAGTGTAGCACAAATTATAGATTTTTCTGCATTATTGTAAGATAATATATACCATTATATAGACTGAAAATATTCAGGCTTATCAAAGGCACAATACCAACAAATTCTGTCTGAAGTTCCCAAAATGTCAAGTAAACATAGTGGATGTTTTGCACTTGCTGTATATTTGTTGAAAGTAAGAACAGGAGATAGTGATGAATGCATATAGGCATTATTGCAAGTGCCAAGAAACAGATTAGAGCGGCTCATGAATATGGCCCGTGAAATATTAAATCAGGATGTTGTTCCTATGAATTTTATCCATCGTTACCACTCTCTGTGCCAAATTCCGTTCAGTAATTATGATATTATATTAGAGGCAAATAATTTCTTAGCTTTCCTAGATGTTTTTGTTATCCAAAATCCTAACAACATCATAGGTCACACTGTGTATGGAAAAAAGACCCATACTAACTTATATTTAAGCGGTGAATCTCACCATCATCCTTCACAGTTAGTTACTGTGAGCAAATCTTTGTTACAGAGAGCATATGGGATCTGTGAGAGCAAGCACCTGGCCGCGGAGCTTCAGCACTTCAAGCAGGTTCTGCACAGAATCAAGCTTCGGGTCCCGCGTCTACCACACAGTGACCGAGTGAAGCCGACTGCAGTTCAGCGTGTGCCTGCTGTACTACCGTATGTCAAGGGTGTCACCCCAACCAGATAGACATACATCAGATTTGATAGACCACAAATCCTCGTGAAAGAACCTTAATTCCTACCAAGGACGATATGTGAGGCTATTGAAATTAAAAAAAAACATCCTAATTTCAATAGAGAAGGCGGTTGGGTACTACCCCCTGCTTGGGATACTATAATTAATAAAATTAAAACTAAACCCAAGCATACCACTGCAAGACTTAAAGATAGAGTAAGTTCAATCTGCGTAGATTGGACTATAAAAATAATAATAAAAAGCTGAAGGTACTCCATGTTAATACTGACATTGGGATGGCAGTCAACTCAGTCCCCGTGACCATAGGTGCTATAAAGCACCTGAAACGTCAGGAATCAAAAGTTAAAGAAATTAAAAGCAATAAAATTGGTAAAAGTAGTCGTTAAAAAACTGTATTTGTAAAAATAAAAACTTTTATATTTTAAAAATCCCTACTTTTTTTAAAACAAATCCTTAACCATTTCATTATTTTAATTGCATATTATCATTTCCATATGCTTTTATATGTGGGCACCCATGTCCGAAGTGTCTATGAACATTGGGCATCCCCCTTTCAAGAACAACTCAATATTCAAGAACAATTTGTATACAATATAGGTATGAATAAGAATCACTAACCTCTCCAATTTCACTCCAATCTTCAAAAGTGAATCGATTTCACATTTAATTAAGTGGAATATAGGAACAGGCAATAATATCCGCACAGAAAAATAATATACATAGTGATATTGCACCATATTAAAAACACATGTAAGGAGGTACTTATTTAGCTTATAATATGTATTAATATATGCTCGTTTATCTACTATTTATACACACTTCTATTTACGGATCTCCTTCACCAAGGCATACAATAAATAATATGTAGTACTACGTTACCAAGGTTTGCCTGGAAGAGATTACTGTTAAGCAATGAGGCCACCTAATTGTACATAAATTTATAAATTAATTCATACTTTGCGAAATGGTAAGTAAAATGGGTAAGGTACCTATTCCTACCGATCGAATGAACATATTTTTGCTACTATGCGCATTCTGTGACTAACGCATGCAACTTGCAAGATCATTCGTCGCAAATCGCGATTTAATAAATCGCTCGAAGAAATAGGTAGGTAGTGTAAACAACAAATAAGCCCGAAACACGATTCCTAAATGAAATGTGATTGTATTCTAATTAGTTAAAAATCTTGTAAGCAAAGCTTTGATTTTAGTGCTTTGTGTTATTATAAATTAAAATATTTTAATTACCAAAGATATGTAAGTAACCTACTTAGATAGTGAAGTAAATTTCAACTAAGTTTTGAATAAAGTACTTAGGTATTACTTCCGTATCTAAATTATTACTTAAATATTTTTGCTATAAGTATTTATTTAACAAAAAAAATGTAACTTTAATTATCCTTAGGTAACATAAAAAATTATATATCTGAATCCTTTTGTTTGCTCAATAAGCATCCATCTACGCAACAATTATAGTAGGTACGAAGTTTTGCCATTATAATTTATCAAATAGGTAGGTAATAAATATACAGATATATTATTTTAAAATCACGTTAAAAATTTAAACTATTTAATCCTACAATTAAATATACTACACTGAACAAAAATTACAACAAGTGTTTAAAAAGAAGTATTTCGTAAACAGCGTTAAAATTCATCAACCGCCTACAACGCGCTAGCCCCGACTGCGTATTACTCCGCTGGTGACTCGCGATTTTAGGTAATTATTTCACGCATATAGCAAGAGTGACAGAAGCCTGCTTATACACAGAGCATTGTAATAAAACAAGAAGTCCTGTTTTCTACCAAGAAGTAAATTAATCACTCTGTTTTATTTGTCTATAACCATCTATGCCTTGTTCTCTTTTATCTTTGCTCTCTCATACCTATCACTTACGTAACATTCCATTTCTTTCATGTCTCGTATTCCGTTCCTACATATATATGCTGCATCTTTAAAGCATACTGTTGTCGTCAGGAGTTTTGGCGGGAACTTGATCGTCGACGGATTGTCGCTCCAGTTTTATCATTTAAATAATGGTTTGAAGTGGATTTTGATACGTAAAAGTGATGCTATTTTGTGTATTAAATCTCCGCATGTGAACTATTAGAGAAAACGACGAAACAAGTGCTTCGATGTTGATATAAACCTGAAGTTATTTTGATCGCATACGTGCGTTATTAACTTTAGTGACTGTCGTCATCGACTGTACATTGGATTGAACTGTTGTCAAAATCTACCAATAACTTCGCAATGTTAAACATTAGCATATTGTGAAGAAAAAAATTTCATTAACGAAGATACCAAATGAAACGAAGACTTGACTTAAAGGACAAGCATCCAAGCAAAACATCTTAATAATAATAAAAAAAACTGTTGTCACGTGTCACTCAAGTAGTGTTACACATTACCTGCGGGTTTATCGCAACACGAGAGCGCGATATCTACAGCGGGCCCGCTCAGCAGACAGCCGCCGTCACACATTTCATTCTCCGGGACACCAGAACCACTTTCCTCCAGCGGAGCGCTATGCGTGGATCGTGGTAGACTGCTATATCCTGTAATTTTAATACACGTGAACAATTAACACGTGGCCGATTATGATCTAAGAACAACTCCTCTATATTTAAATCCGAATTCATCAGGAGTACCATAAAAAAAATCTTCATTGCTAACCTGTTATAGTCAACTGCCTCGTTTTAGTAGTCGTTAACGCGGCTGCTGAAGATGGTCCTGAGTTCGAATCATGAATCGAACCAAAATCAAACCCTAGCTTTAATATTGAGTTTTCTGTCAAGAAATCCTCAGTAGCGGCCTTAAGTTAAGAAGTTGGCAGAGTTTCATTCCTGAAACTTTGAAGTTGGTCCTGCACCTGATCGCCCTCCGATCGTGTCGGATTGCCAGCCCAACGTACTATAGAGTGAGGAAATAGAGAATGCACCTGTGTTTGCGCATACACTCAGGCACTACAATCCTGTCCAGCGCAGATGACTATTCTCCGTTGAAACTGGACACCGTGACCGAAATTCGGAGTGGACATAATTATAGTTCATTACTGGGACATGGGCATGTAATATTGATTTTAAAGTATTTGCTATGTCTCACACCTATAAAGTCATTAGACTGGATATTTCGACCCGTGGGTGTCGTTTGAGTCAACTCCTACATACAATGGAAGAGACCCATAGTGAACTGTGGACTTTCATAAGTAGACGAACATATATATATATATAGTATAACATTCAACATTGAATGTCTATGAATTCAGTAAAAACTCAAGACTAAATAAGAAAGCATGATAATGATTCCTTAATTTGCGCGAACTATACGCGCGTTTTATACGTGGTACAGCCATGTTGCAGTTATGTTAGTAGTATAGTTGTTTCTCAACCGGGCAAGGACCACACTCTCACAGAATACCAGCGTAAAATAGCAGCTTAATGCTGCTGTGCTTCGTATGGTGAGTGTAGAGAACCGGAGACCCTTTTTACTGGAAACGAGGCATTTCATCTTAGTCCTCACGGGTTACAACACATCTGCATTTTGACTCGTAATCGAGGATACATGTAGATGTCTATGGGCCACAGTAACCGCTCACCATCAGGTGGTGGTGATGTAGTGGATGGTGGTGGATAGAGAAATGAGCACACTGTGTGCTCATTTGTCACCCTATCCTATAAAAGAACTACTCATAAAAATTTTACTTAACATTTGGCATAGTCGCCACAATTGACGGACAGGTTGGAAACCAGAAATTTTTATTTTTGAGTTGTTATTAAAAAGATGTTGAGATAAAATAGTTTTATGACGTTACATTTAACATCATTGTAAGTTTAGTAACCTATAAATTTTTCTTTCCTAATATCAATTTTTAATAATTACCAAAATCGCCAGTCATTGGTGTCGATGGCGTAGCGGGTACACTCGATGCTTTCCTCTTTCCACCTGCACTAGGCCCGTCGTCCTTAAACATAAATAAATTATATCTATACATATAAATCAAATTGACGTGTCTGTCTGTAATATAGAAATAATTGCTTAATTTATGCTCAGGGGGTTATTTGGATACATTTATACATATATAAACATTTTTTAATTTTTTTGTCTGCCTATCTATTCAGGTTAATCCACGCAAAGGCCGTAGAGTAACGTCGACTGTGATGAAACTTCACGAACAGAAGGGAACCAATAGCAGAAATGTTCTAGCCTATATTTTGCCAATAAATATTATCCTCTCAACTGCGGATGTCTAACACTTGGACGCAAAAATATCTCCGTTGACTGCGGGCGTCCAAGTGTTGGACATTTTTTACCCGATCTTTTAATGTCGAAATAAAGCATTACGCACTATGTCTAACTCATTCTACCATATGTAGATATCTACAGGATAAAAAAGTTAGCATAAAAACCCCACAGCTTATACACTTTAGTAGGATATTTTATGTATACCATATCCGTCCCTTGAGTCAGCCATCAGTGTGATTGACGCGCGCTAACAACAAAGTTGTAAGCAATTATTTTGTACTCATCATCATCATCACAGCCCTTCACAAGTCCACTGCTGAACATAGGCCCCCCCCCAAGTAATGCCACAAAGCACGGTCCTGAGCCACCTGCATCCATCGACTTCCTGCATATCTTACCAGGTCGTCACTCCATCTAGTGGGGGGTCGCCCTACACTACGCCTACCGGTACGAGGCTGCCACTCGAGAATCTTTCTTCCCCATCGGTTATCGGTTCTTCGAGCTATATGGCCGGCCCATTGCCACTTCAGCTTACTAATCCGTTGGGCTATGTCGGTCACTCTGGTTTTACTGCGGATATCCTCATTTCTGAGTCTATCACGCAGAGAAACTCCGAGCATAGCCCTCTCCATAGCTCGCTGAGCGACCTTGAGCGTCCTCATACGGCCAGCAGTGAAGGACCACGTCTCTGATCCGTAAGTCATCACTGGCAACACGCACTGGTTGTACACTTTAGTTTTCAGAGATTGAGGTATACCTGACGAGAAGATGTGTCGTAATTTCCCGAACGCTGCCCAGCCGAGTTGAATCCGTCGATTGACCTCTCGGTCGAAATTGGACTTACCTAGTCGGACTATTTGTCCCAGGTAAACGTACTCGTCAACAACTTCCCACTTACACAAGACAAAGAGCATAGTGCTTAAGTCCTCCAGCGATTCTGCCATAAGGACTATATCGTCGGCAAATCGAAGGTGAGTGATGTACTCGCCATTGATGTTAATACCGATTTTGTACTAATTTATATTAATTGTGTAAGCAACCTTCTTATTTGTAATCTAATTTTGTGTTTTATCTCATTAAGTACGTGTAAAATCGTTTTTTAATTTGTATGAAGCAAACCGCTATCTTAAAACTAACATGCTGGTTGCGGAAATTAGACTTGAAACGTACGTAAAATTTTAGTGTTGACTGTCAGTTTTGTCTTAAAATATGTGTAATTGTTCATCATTCACAGTTTTAATACATCAAATCATGACGATAAAGTGCAATATTTTCAAAATTTCAATGTAAATACGCAATAGGTGCAATAGTGTCCATTTCTGAGACACCCGCAGTAGTGAATTCTAGTTCTCTCTTTTGCGGGTGTCGAAAAAAGGAACTAAAGTTTGCCATACTGCATCACGTACAAATTCGGTTGAATTGTTAGAATCGTAAAGAATCTAGCGCCCTCGAGTAGACAAATGGAGCTTGGTTGACTCCAATCTCATTCGATGATTTATAAAAAATTAGATGTGGCATTTGGATATGCCACGTATGTTAACACGAGACTTCGGAATTTTTTAAACAATTTATTAAAACAAAAAAGTAGAAAGTATTTACATATGCTTTTTAATACTTTTATTTTAATATTTAATATTTAATTTTTTTATTCTAATATAAACAGGTTGTGGTTTTAAGGTCACCTCAGACACATATTCCTTATATCGGTTTTTTGTACATGTACATTTTATCTGTTCAGTTTTGCAAATCGTGTAACGTTGCATTATGTTTCAACCTAGAGCAAGATTGCTGCTACCTACAGTACCATTCGTAAATAAATATTAATGTAGATACAGTAAATCCAACAAGTACCAAGAGCCTTTTAAAGAAATGAGGACCCATTTTATATATTTATTCAATTTTATACTTATATCCATCCATCCATTTAGTTTTTATTGTTGCCTAGCTATAATTTATTCAGATAATTATTTCAGACTATTATCATTGAAATAGTTAAGTTAGTTAAGGTACAGCCTATTTACGTCCCACTGCTGGGCCTTCCCTCACTTCTGAACGGATTTTAGGGCAAAGAAGTGCCCGCTGCGCTACCCCTATGCGTGTTGGCGAACTTCACATAAAATAATAGAAATATTTTTTTCTTATTTGTCAGACAGTCCGACTTCCTCACGATGTTTTTCTTCACCGCCCAGCACGTGGTAGATCAGCAATTAAAATTGCAATTAACAATTTCATCGATGCCAGCGGGGAACGCACCCGGTTTGCGAGCGTACTGTGAAATTTAACGCGTGAGCTAACTACGAGTATCTGAGCTGTTGGGGCTCTTCTGAGCCACCACGGCTCCCATCGTTGAAACGAATACACCTTTTTAGTTTGTATGTTTTTTTTTCTATAGAATAGGGTGACAAACGAGCACACAGTCCATCTGATTGTAAGTAGTTGCTATCCTCAATTACAAATCAAAATACAGATGCGTTGTCACCCGTGAGGACTAAGATGGAATGCCTCATTTCCAGTAAAAACCATACGAAACACAGCCAGCATTAAGCTAATATTTCACGCTGGTATTCTGTGAGAGCGTGGTCCTTCCCCGGTCGAGCCGACGCATTCGTACTACAACTATACTACTAATATAACTACAGCATGGCTCTACCACGTATAAAAAATGTTTTAATTAACTAGTACATGATGCACAAAAAAGTGCAAAATCGGACTTTAATTGTGGCATATTTTTGGAGCATAAGAAGTGGGTTCTTTAAAAATATATATCCATAATATATTTTTTTATTTCAGGAAGAGATATATTTATTTTAAATTTTATTATTTCGTAGATATTATTTGTGTTAAAGGAAATATGTTGATTATTTTGGTAATTGGAAATGTAATATAACCGCCGCGCACCTCGCGGCGCCTATGAACGGCTTTGTCACTCGACACTATTATGGTGCATTGAGTATTGTTTACAAAAAGCGTTATTTTAGACTCTACATCAGCACGAGTGACCGTTGAATGGTTTTATGGCTTTTAAGGGAATTAATGAACCTTTATTTTTCCACAAATGCTGTTGAAAATTGTTTGTTCAAATAAAGTAATTAATTTTTTAAATAAATATGGCACTTACGGCTAAAATTTTGATATCGGCATTAAGAGTACTTATGAAATACTTTATGAGATTTGTAAAACTTAGCAAGATCTATTTAAAGATGACTGAATCATGTAAGGAAAAAAAGAGGTTGAACTATTCCTGGAAAAAAAACACGTTTCTTCATGAATTTAAGTATATATTTTTAAAGAAATAAAAAAAAACTATTTTTATTGACTAATGCATGCCGCATCTGGTCCGAACTACATTCTAAATCGGTGTATGTTGGTGGTGGGTTCTTGTAAGCTTGTCTGCTATCGAGCCATACTTGTGGCTAAAAGTTTGTAAAAAAATTGTATTGTAGCGTATGATTTTGCACATAAAACTATTGCAAACAATAGATTTAAGATTAAAATAAAACAAAATTGAACTATTAAAAAACTTTGTTTCATCGACAAATATGACAATTTTGACTTTACACAATATTTACTTACATTAATTAATTTAGGACTTTATTAAATTTTTTTTATATAGGATAGGGTGACAAACGAGCACACAGTCCACCTGATGGTAAGTGGTTGCTGGGGCCCATAGACATCTACAACTATCTTCCATTACAAATCAAAATGCAGATGCGTTGTCACCCGTGAGGACTGAGATGGAATGCCTCATTTCCAGTAAAAAGGGTCTCCGGTTCTCTACACTCACCATACGAAATACAGCAGCATTAAGCTACTATTTCACGCTGGTATTCTGTGAGAGCGTGGTCCTTCCCCGGTCGAGCCGACCCATTCGTGCTACTACTATACTACTAATATAATTGCAGCATGGCTCTACCACGTAAAATGTACTCGTTTTACTTGTTTATGTACTCGTTTATAGGAAATTTCATAGAGAATTCAGAAATGTATATATATTATTGTATATGATATAAAAAATTCAAGAAATTTGCGTTTAAACGGATTTCGCCCAATGAGCCGTCAATTTTATTAAACAGCTCCGCAGTCAACGGAGTATGACGGTTAGAGTCTCCGCAGTTGAAAGGTTATTATTATAATTAAATGGTCTTTGATGTTATATTAAATCTAAATGATGCAAGGTCATTCAATGAGCTATGGAAAGGCCTATGCTTGGAGTTTCTCTATGTGATAAACATAAAAATGACGATATGAGATAGATACAGTAGAACCAGTGACCGACATAGCCCAATGGAAAAGCTGAAATGGCAATAGGCTAGCAATATAGCTCGATAAACCAACGACTGATGGGGATGAAAAGTTCTTGAGTGACAGCCTCGTACCAGTAAACAAATTTTTGGGGGCCCCCCCCCCCCACTAGATGAAGAGATGACCTGGTAAGACATGCAGGAAGTAGATGGATGCAAAAGGCTCAGTGATTGTTTTATTTGATTCAATAACTGAGTACTCGATGTGATTTGTTGGTTCATTCGCGTTCGCGAAAACTAGGTGCCGCCGCAGTGCCGGCCAGCCAGGCATTTCCTTTTTTTTAAATAACCTTTTTTTTACCTTTTCAAAATTGAATGTTTGGTAGATCCACCTGATAGTAAGTGGCTACGGAAATCCATGGACACTTGCAGTCAACTTCAAACAAAGAAGGCTTTAGATGCATTGTCACCTGTTAGGACTAAGATGGAATACAACACAGCCTAGTACAGGCTCTACATCCTCACACCACAAACAGGGTAGTTCACCACTATATCAACGCCTTCAGAAGTGTCTGCCATTTTTTTTCTTACTTCTTTATCAACTTAGCTGACGGATAGTCATTATTGTTATTTCAATCAAATACTTCGTTTTGGGCAATTTTTTGCGACTTACCTGTTTTTGCAGTACCAGGTATACCCAGGTAGGCCAGGCATACAGTCATATACCTGCTTATCGAGTGGGCTGATTCTCTTCAAAAAAGCTTCATGATGCATCAAACATGAAAAATGCGTCACGAGCTTTTGGACCAATTGTAACTTTGTTTATCATAACATTTATAATAATAGTCAAGTTATAACGACAAAAGCAACGTGAATATTGTTATGTTGTGTCGCTTATGGTCAGTGGCAAAGCTAGGGCTCCAAACTAGGGCAAGTCCAAGATATGGTTTTGTTGTTTTCAGCAGTTTAATAAAAATACGCCAATCTTGCGCTGTCTACACTCTTTAGTTTCATATTCAGTGCTGTCAAGGGCGTGTTTAACAAAGCACACAGAAAGCATACTACCGCTAGATAGATTGTATGACATATGCAATTTGCACACCTTCGGTGGTTTTGAAGAGAGCCGTTTGGGTTTGCTTGAGATATTTACATACAATAGAATACATGAACAAAAGAAAATCATGAACAAAGTACAAACTATGTACAAAGTTAAAAATGGGACACCTGGCAGATGTGAAACCTCGAAATTATTTTGTTTAAGTTATATGCATAAAGAACAGATTACGACAGGAATTAGATAGTTATAATGAGAAGATAAAGCTTCGCTAATTTTTTACCATAAAATAATGACTATTTATTATATAATTATTCATTTTCAATTCATAATAAACAGTACAAAATGATATTTTTAAACTCATATGGTAATATAAATTAGCCGATAGCGTATTTGTGCCATCCAGCGTAACCTATAGGTAGCATCGTGAGAATCAACCAATTTTCGTTCGATAAAATGACTTTACCTATAGAATTAAGTAGATGGCGCTATTAAAATTTTATATACTGGAAATAACTAAAGGGAGTATTCTTTAAAAACCTCAATACATTCTTCTGTATTCTTTTGATTTATTACATTCCCAATGTAAGGCCCAAATCCCCCCCCCCCCCCCCATCAACATGGTAGCGGAATTAAATAATGATAGACTACCCCAGGAGGGTACCAGCACCCCTGGAGAATCCCTCGCTGAGCATCCACGACCATGTTTCTCCACTTCTGAGCGTGGGTGCTCAGGCTGCCCCGCGTATTCTGGGGGGGGGGGCAAAATTCCGCTCAAGACTACAACTGCTCGGGGCAAACGGAGCAACAAGACCAAGGCGACCCCTGCCACGCTGTCCGTGAATTTCTGCAATATCAGGGGATTTCACGCTAACCTAAACGCCGTCCACTACCATCTCGAGACGGCGAGGCCGGCTCTGCTCTTTCTGACCGAGACACAGGTGTCCTCTCCGGCTGATGTCTCGTATCTCTCCTACCCGGGGTACAAACTGGAACACTCCTTTGTGCCTCGGGCTGGAGTTTGCGTTTATGTCAGAGAGGACATCTGTTCTCGACGCCTCGGCAGACTTGAAGGTTCGGACCTGTCCATCCTTTGGCTACGCGTAGACAGCGACGACGATCCGCGCGTATACGGGTGCCTCTATAGGTCCCACAGCGGTAATGCCGAAACAGACCGACTCTTCGACCACGTCCAAATGGCTACAGATTCGTTGCTACAACAGATCCCACTCCCCTCAAATCGTGATCCTCGGCGACTTTAATGCCCATCACGCCGAATGGCTTGGTTCACGTTTAACCGATCATGCGGGGAGATTTGTTCATGATTTTGCCTTGGCATATGGTCTGACTCAACTGGTTACTTCGCCTACGCGGATTCCAAATGTGGAGGATCATGCACCTTCCCTGTTGGACCTTCTGCTGACCTCTCACCCGGACGGATATCAGATTTCCGTCGACGCCCCTTTAGGCTCCTCGGATCATTGTCTTGTTCGGAGTGTGGTGCCACTCACGCTGAAATCGCAGTGGCATTCTGCAGGTTGCCGCCGTGTTTGGCACTATAGGTCAGCCGATTGGGATGGGATGCGGTCTTTCTTTGCATCCTACCCTTGGGGGCGGATTCGCGCTTCTCGCCGGACGATCCCAACGTTGTTGCGGATTCTGTCGCTGACGTGGTACTTCAGGGTATGGAACTTTTTATTCCTTCCTCTGTGGTGCCCATTGGAGGCAAATCTCAGCCACGGTTTGGTCGCTCCTAAAAATAAAGCATCATGCTATAAGCAGGAGTGCTACCGAGCCTGGGCTGACGCATCAGCGTCTCGGGATGTAAACACCAGCGCTCTTAAAAAGAAGTATAATTCCGCCTCTAGGTCCTTCAAAAGAGTCATTGCCAAGGCAAAGTCAGAGCACATAGGCAGAATTGGCGAGAAACTAGTTCGCCTTCCTTCTGGAACCCGTGCATTCTGGTCTCTCGCCAAGGCTGTCCAGGGGAATTTCTGTCAGCCATCTCTTCTATCTCTGCACAGGGAGGACGACTCACTGGCCCATACCGCAAAGGAGAAAGCCGATCTTCTAGGCTCTTTCTTTGCGTCCAACTCGACCCTCGATGACGGGGGGAGTACGCCGCCGACCATCCCGCGGTGTGAGTGCTCCATGGCGGAAGTGCAGTTCACACAGCGCTCGGTTCGCAAAGCACCCCTCTCCCTGGTCATCCACAAGTCGAGTGGGCCTGACGGAATCCCCCCAATTGTGCTGAGGACTTGTGCTCCAGAGTTGGCACCGGTTTTAACGCGTCTTTTCCGGTACTCTTACTCCCTAGGCGTAGTCCCAAAATCATGAAAGACAAAATCAAAATCACCTCCTTGTTCTCCAAAACAATGGAGTCCATTGTAAACTACCAGCTCATGAGGTACCTTGAGGATCACCAGCTGATTAGTGACTGCCAATACAATTTTCGCTGTGGTCGGTCAGCTGGTGATCTTCTGGTCTACCTAACTCACAGATGGGCGGAGGCAGTAGAGTCCAAGGGGGAGGCATTGGCCGTTAGTTTGGACATTGCGAAGGCCTTAGATCGGGTTTGGCACAAAGCGCTTCTTTCAAAGCTCCCTTCCTATGGGCTTCCCGAGAAATTGTGCGATTGGATCACCAGCTTTCTTGCAGATCGGAGCATCAAGGTCGTTGTAGACGGTGCAAGCTCCGATTGCAAGCCTATTAACGCTGGTGTTCCACAAGGCTGCGTGCTATCGCCAACGCTGTTTCTTCTGCATATCAATGATATGTTGCAAACCCGTAACATTCATTGCTATGCAGATGACAGCACTGGTGATGCTCTTTACACCGGCCGAGCCAATATTTCTCGGGAAAATGTCTCCGAGTGTCGGGACAAACTTGTGTCTGAAGTCGAGTCTTTGCTGAACAGAGTCTCGGATTGGGGGCGACTAAATCTAGTCCAGTTTAACCCCCAGAAGACACAAGTTTGCGCGTTAACCGCTAAAAAGGACCCCTTTGTCGTATCTCCTCAGTTTCAAGGCACTCCCCTTGTTGCCTCAGCCAGTATCGGAATCCTCGGCGTCGACATATCGAGTGACGTGCAGTTTCGTGGTCACTTGGAAGAGTAGGCCAAATTGGCCTCTAAAAAGCTTGGCGTGCTCAGCAGAGCGGGACAGTATTTCATGCCGGCACACCGCCTGCAACTTTACAAGGCGCAGGTTCGGCCGCACATGGAATACTGTTCCCATCTCTGGGCTGGGGCTCCCCAGCTCCTTCCACTTGACCGCATCCAGCGCAGAGCGGCTCGAATCGTCGACGACCGAGTGCTTTCCGATCGGTTCGATTCACTGGCACTGCGAAGAGATGTTGCATCTCTTTGCATTTTCTTTCGCATATACCATGGAGAGTGCTCTGAGGAATTGTTCGGATTAATCCCAGCCGCCAAATTTCGTGAACGCACTACGCGGCAAACGTCTCGATACCATCCACACCATCTGGAGAGGAGTTTTCTTCCGCGTACAACCTCTCTGTGGAATAGTTTACCACCGGCGATTTTTCCGGACCGATACCACCTCAAGAAAAGAGCTTACTCCTTTCTAAAGGGCCGGCAACGCACCTGCAATTCCCCTGGTGTTGCGGTTGATCATGGGCGGCGGTAGTCACTTAACATCAGGTGAGTCGCATGCTCGTTTGCCCCCTCTTCTATAAAAAAAAAAACATTTAAATTTGGGCTTCACGTTAAAAAAAAGATTATAATACTTATTTCCTATAAAATTAAACCTAGGTGTCTCATATTTTATGCTGCCGTTCAAATTGATATTACCTATTAATTCATATGGTAATATAAATATTGAGTTATTAAACCTTTAAATACGCCTAACTTAATTAAACTTTAATACTAAAGAGCCCTGTACCTATATTTAAAGTATGAAGAAATGTTTATTGAATATTAAATTTCATTTTTAAAGATTATACCTTTTCCTCGCCGATTAGCACTTCAACACACTTATATTCATCACAATGAACACTATTATCCTCCCACTTTCACTGAAAATCTTTGAAAAAGCATAAATTTTTAACAAACACAACAAAAACAAACAAAAACAATGAAATGTGAAGTGAACTTGCATACGAATGGCCCGCACCCCATTCGCTAGTCGCTAACGCACTCCTAAACAACTTCATGGCAAAGCCAGGCTTGTGGCTCAATAGTAATTGCTATATAAACATTTCGTAGTTATATTTCATTATAGAACATTTTGTAGGTTAGAAAGGGAGCGGCCTACTCGAAAGCCCGGTAAAAAGCCCACGCGTGCGAGGGAGAAAACCAATCGCTCAATTCAACTCTCATTATATGTATGACAGCAGTATTCGTAAGGCTACGACATTGATTTATAACTCAATGGGCTACGAGGTCGAACAGAGTGCGCGGGAAATTTGAAACAGTTTACGAGTTATTTTATTACCTGATATAATTGATTGATTCATCTTAATGAGGCAAGCCGGGCTTTTGGGCTTGTATAGAGGCTTCGCCACTGCTTATGGTAAGTGACCAGAAACTGAGACCCTTTTTACTGATGACAAGCAAACCACTTTACTCCTTAGAGGACACATATTTTTTTTGAAGTCTACTGCAGTGACTGACCTCTGCAATATCATCAAATAGACTGTAAGCTTATGTTTTTTTATTCTTTGGTCTAGATGCAAAATAAAACATATTTTTCATTTATTCGTGTTAAACATGTAGTTAGCCTAACTATTTTGTGTTAAACTATATCGTATGAAAAGTTAAGCAACGCATTCGCATATGCATCCCTGGAAGTAAAAAATTCTGCACTTGTGATATCCGTAGTTCACAGCAAGTAATATTACAAAATAAAGCATGTATGCAGTTCACCCACGGTAGAAGTGAAAACCTTCAAAAAAGGAGACCGAGATAATTGGAAATACTGTATTGTCTCAATTTCTCGCAGTCTAAATGCTATAGATGTATATGTTTGTCTCTTTTTAGTGCAGCTTTTTCGTTTCATCGAGTTTTAAGTGACAAGTTTAAAATTATACCTGATGGTCCCTCGGCGCCAGCAGCCCGTCGCGCTCCAGTATCTCGCGCTCGGTGCGGCCCGCGTACTTGAACTTGGTGCCCCACGAGAACAGCCCGCCGCCCGAGTACACGCACGCGTCCGACGAACATGGCAGTCTGCAATGTCACATTACTTTCCAATAAACGTCTTTTACCAACAGATTCCAGAAAATATTCAATGCTTTACAGCGAAAAATATAATTTAAATTAAACAAAAGTTTTAAGAAGTGATAACAACAAAACATTGGCTAATATATTACTATAAATTATATATTTAAAAGGTCTGGCTGAGTTTCATGCTGATGCTTCATGCATTGGCTTTCATTTTTGTTATACTGTATATATATATATATATATATATATATATATATATATATATATATATATATATATATATATATATATATATATATATATATGCGTGTGTATATACATATATGTAGTTAACTTTAATAGTTAACTTTGCACTGTAAAGTTAGCAACTGCAATATAATACACAAAATTGTACCATTGCTACATTTTAAAATTCACTTTGAACTCTTATTCCAATTATAGTTCGTTCTAGTGTAATGGACTACACATGGTGATGGTACATATTGCTGTTTCGAATATTAACAACTTCCTTGTCCACGAAATATACACAAATGTTAAACAATCGAAATGTTCATATATGACTAACGGGACAGTGAAATGGTTAACCAAAAGGTACTTAAACAAAAATATTGTACATGCATTTACTTAGTGCCAAACACTTGCCAGACAATGACTTCAAATTCACAAGAAAAATTCCCAAGCACCAAATATTTTGCACTGGAAGTGATTTAAGCATTGATTTACAACGTTTTGGCTTATTTCCGCATAAAAAATTAGCTCTAGACGAGAGCCCAAATAAAAGTCAGATATATATCTGTAAAACTCCGCTCACAAATAGTTTTCATTCAGCATTAATTTTAAATAATACCGATTGAAAATCATTTCACTTTTACCATTGCTTTGGAAAAAACCCTTGACCTGGGAAAGGTAAGCAAGACACGAAGCACGACTTTATAATTCAAATTAAATATACATTATTTCATTACTTACGTAAAAAATAACATTTGCTCTATCGCGCAGCACCATACGTGCCGGCATGAGGCACCACTCGGACATTTGAAACCCACTGTGTGCTTTTTCTGTAAAAATAAAGTCTGTAAAGATCCAGAACTCTTTAGATTCGACATTAAATGAAGTCATTTAAAAGACGGAATACACTAACGACGAAATAATTACTGTTACCTTTACAGCCTTTTATGGCGGCTCTACATTATCGCCGTGAAGGTCCGTAAAAAGGCATGAACGTGAATGTGGACGGTTTTCGCGAGGTTCACGCGCGTTCAACAAAGAGTTCGCGCCCCCTTCGCGCGGCGTTGACGCGTACACATCCACATTCACGGCCCCTTGGCAGTTCGTTTTGGACTACAAAGGCGTACGGACGATGTATTCCAGTCATACACCACCTTCCTTTTTTTCAAACGCTTTCTAATAAATTTCTTGTTTTGGACGTCTAAATAGTGATATATTGCCATAGCAAATAAAGTCATTGCAGCAGGAGCTTCTACGTCCGTTCTGCGGCGGGTTTCACGAACGATTGTGAGCATCGACTCGTGTCGTGAATTCATGGCGTGAATTTGTGCGTGAATTCACGGCGCTAATGTGGAGCCACCATTAAAGTTCACTACTGAACTTAGGTTTCTCCCGTAGTTTATCTCATAGGGATATTTGCCATAGGGTTGGCAACCGCAGTTTTTTAATTTTAGTCTTAATTAGGAAGACGCTGCTGCCCGTCGCATGATTTGTTTCCCTTTGTCGCCTCTTACGCACGGAATGATAGGGGATAGTGGATATTCATACACGGTAAATATTGGTACATATGAATTTACATAATTTTAAACGATTTTACAGGACTCCTCTCTGTTTTATTTATTTATTTATTTAACATTCGTTATACACCTTATAATGAGGGATATAAAGGGCGGACTTAATGCCTAATGGCATTTTCTACCAGGCAACTCTGGATGATTTGAGAAACTGTGGCATGTGTAAATAAAATAATTTCATATATTTAATAAATAAGTAATAAAGATATAAGATACAGAGGAGTAGTGTTGTCCAAATTCGGTCTTGGTCATGCAGTCTTGGTCTTGTTCTTGCCTTTTTGCAAGACCAAGACCAAGAACAAGACCGTCTAATTTTAGGAAGACCAAGACCAAGACTGACCGTGCAAGATTTGAGCAAGAACAAGACTAAGCCTGCGAGACTTGCATCTTGCAGTTAGGAATGAGTGTCGTTTCAGGGAGTATAGGAGTTCGGGTATACGCTTAGGGACTCTATGAGACGCAAAAAATATATTAAAAAAAAATTGGAAAATTGGACTTATGCGCATTACGAACAATACAATAAACATACATAGCGGATGAAAATATCTATTAAAAGAAAAAAACAGTGTATCCCTAATTTTGACCATCGGCACTTTGATAGTGCGCGGCGTCTTGTTGTCGGCATCATTAAAGGTCGAATACTGACCTGTCAAAGAAATTTTGCAGCTATTCGGAAGTACAAGGTCAAGATACACGCGCCGGCGGCTTCTATTGATATCGCATTCAATCGTCGCCGCCGCGCCGCACGCACTACATTTGACACTGTTTGAATGCCGCCACAGATTACATGTTCCAAAGAATAAAATAAGTTTCCGGGTGCTCAGAATGGACACGAATACATTATGCTGATCTCGCAAGGAATATTGTAATTAGATAATGGTAAGGATAGGTAGATACCATAATAATTTATTCTAGTAAGTAATTATTATTATTACCTAATAGATAAACATGTTCAATAAGTTCACTGAAAATCTCGATTTTTGGAAGTGTGTGTTTTTGAACACAAAGTGTTCGAATATGTCGTCACCCACTTGATAAATATTGTAGACACTTTTAACACACTTGAAACGTGTAAACATTTTGTACAATGCTAATCGAATAATATAAAAAGTGTGCATATTAAATAAAAAGCGTAAAATAAGATCTATGTACTTTTTAGGAGCCCGAGTATCTCTTAGAGAACTGTTTAAAGAAATTGATTGCATCGAATTGATGTAAATAATAGTGATTTGCACAATTTTAATAGTAGAAATAAAAATAAAATCACAATAACTGCTTTCCGGTTACACAAAGTATATAATGCGTTCTTGGGTAGCGATATACGCTTTTATAATAAGATTCCAAAAGAAATGTTAGATCTTTCACCGTTTCAATTTAAGTCAGACAAAAATGCTTGGAACTGACCTCTCGTACTACACAGGACTGACTAGAAATTTCTAAACCGATTTGGTATCTACATATACATTTGACATTTTATGTTTGACTTATCGCTTTACATAATTATAGAACTATTGTAAAAATATTTTGAAAAGAGCAACTACTGAGTTTCTTACTTTCTTCCATGATTCTTCTCAGTAGAATCAGAACCCCTGGACATGGAAAAGAAAAAATTGGGGAAAACAGTGATTATATGACTATTCAAAAGTGTATTTTTAATGCCTACTTGAATAAAACATATTTGAATTTTGAATTTCAAACGAGTGAAGGCAAATTTAATTTAATTAACGTAGATTAATTCAATCACAAGAACATAATATACACAATTTTATTTACATATTTACATTTCATTTTTACGTAGGCACACTATACCTATCTGGCAACGCATCTACTTTATTAATCTTCTGAAGAATCATTAATTTTATCAAAGGATGCCGAACTTTCCTTTGTCGGTCTTTCGGCGTGTACTTACAAATAGTAGTATTTATTTTAATTCCAGTCATTCCCAATTGAGCTTTGCTTCGAGTCTAATGTATTAATTGGTTTTACTCTTATCCTTGTTGTTCTCGGAGTGATAAGTTTACAATTCGACATGAGTGACGAAGAGTCGAATAGTTCTAGTCGGAGTAGTGAGAGTTGGAGTTATAGATCTAAAAGACCTAAAAGTAAATTTGATGAGTTTTCGACGTAATTCATGCATCCCAAATTGCTTTGTGTAAATTATGCCAACATAAAAAGGTTGAAATAAAAATGATAAACAGAAACACTTCAGGCTTAAGGAAGGATCTAATATCTTTCGACAAAAAGGAATCACAAATATTTCTTCCTGAAAAACCAAAATTAAGTGGAGATATCACAAGCTTTTTTAATAACCACCGGAAAAAGTGGACAGGTAAGAAAAAATATACATATCACACAATTACATAACACATATATTATGTAACTAGCGGCCGCCTGCGACTTCGTCCGCGTACAATATCTGATTTCCTATGAGATTTTGAAATTTTCTCGCTGAAAAAGTCTTACCTAAGTATAAAGAGGCTATATAGGTAAAGCTTAACTATGCAAGTATTCATTATTTAAAACTAATAAAGTAAATGTCGATCTTTATATTTATACTTTAAAAATATAGGACTTGCATGTAACCATTTTACCCCAATTTCACCCCCTTAGGGTTAGGATTTCGTAAAACAGCTTATTCAGGATTTTATTATTGAAAACTTATAACTTAATGCCGATTTTCGTGTCTCTAACTTCAAAAAACGCAGGACTTTCATACAAACTTCCAACTCCCATTTCACTCCCTTAGGGAGAGATTTTCTTAACTGATCTCTACGCCATAAAAGTAATCTACCTTACAAACTTCTAGTTTTTATGTTTTAAAGTTTCTGAGATATCGTTATAATCAGTCAGTGAGTGTTATATATATATATATATATATATATATTATAGTGTTAAATATGTATTTATAATTCACTCATATTTTCATTTGTTTTTATAATCGGCGAGACACATGATTTACTGTTTTATTTCAGTCTAAAAATAGCAGTGACAACATCACCACAGCTACAGTTGATTGGATGGTAAAAAAAGGTCCACACTTAGAAGGAAGTTCAAAGAACGGTTTGAAGAGCTTCAATTGAATCTTAAGAAACAACTACAATTTTCATCTAAAATGTCATTTACCATTGATGGATGGACGTCAATTGCTGGTAGGAGTTACTACAGGGTCACTATTCATTATATAGACAATGAATGGAAGTATCGATCTGTAGTCCTTGATTTTATACCATCACGCGGTCGACATACTGGGGAAGATATTGCAATGATTTTCGAATGTTTATTGGAATATGACATAATTGATAAAATACAGGGTATCACGGTCGACAACGCAACTGCAAATACCAAATTTATGTATGAATTGGACAAACAGCTGCCACACTTTGATTCAGACAATCAACATTTCCGGTGCTTTGCTCACATTTTGAACCTTGGTGTACAAGATTTATTAAAGGCCTTAGCATTACACAGTGAAACTGACAATAAGGGACAAGAACAGCAGTATGATAATGAATGAAATGATAATGAAGACGAAACTGAGGAAGATGAAGAATATGCGCCAAATATTGCTGACTCACGTACAGCTATAACAAAATTACGCAGTATTTCCAGTAAAATAAAAAGAAGTGAGATATTGAAGAGGAAGTTTCAGTCTGCTTGTGAAGCAGCTGGCGTGACATCTAATCTGAACCCCATACTCGACTGTCCAACGAGATGGAATTCCACACATAATATGATTGGATTTGGTTTAAAAGTGAGAACTGGCATTAACATATTGTGCACTTCTGTCACCGAATTGAATGATTTTCAAATCACAGATAGTGAATGGCAAATACTCGAAAAAATACATAAGTTTCTAATAAACTTTAAACTTCTATCAACGAAACTTGGTGGAGAAAAATATGTTACATTACCGCTAGTCATTGTATCATTCAGTCTCTTGCTCGATAAAATTGAATCCATGGTAAAACAATTAGATGAGAAACGTAATCGATCCGAAGTGGATGAAAGGCTCATTCTGGGTTTTCCAGCAGCTCGAGACAAAATGCTTAAACATTATAAAAAGAGCAACTGCATTTACTGTACCTCTTTAATTTTAGACCCAAGAAAACTCAGATTTTGAGACATTATGGGGGAAGCAAATTAAAACAGAAAGCCTGCGCAAATTTAATGAACTTTATAAAGAATATAAAAGTCTACACTCAGTGAATAACATCTCTAGAATCAACAAGAAATGAAAAGAAAGTATGTGAATATGATGAAGATGAAGATGTAATAGACTTTGAGAAATTGTATGCATGTCCCTCGACGTCATCTGGATCCGGATCTTTTCATCAAGGCTTAGTTATAGACAAGTTGGAGGAGTACCTAAGTAAACCCAGAGCCGCCAGTTCGGAAGACATTTTAGAGTGGTGGAGGACGCATGAGACAGAATATCCGACTTTATCGAAGATGGCCCGTGATTTTCTTTCAATACCTGCAACTTCAGTACCTGCTGAGAGCTGAGAGATTATTTTCTAAAGCATCATTAGTAATTAGAAAACATAGAAATAGGTTAAGTGATGAGTCAGCCAGATGGTTACTTTGTATTAATTCTTGGTCAAAAGAATTAATATAAAGTAACAGTAATGTCAAAGCTGTTGTGT
This sequence comes from Parnassius apollo, assembly GCA_907164705.1. Taxonomy (NCBI): domain Eukaryota; kingdom Metazoa; phylum Arthropoda; class Insecta; order Lepidoptera; family Papilionidae; genus Parnassius; species Parnassius apollo. The sequence continues at coordinate 5,410,805 of CAJQZP010000693.1, forward strand.
ACTGTTATGTAATTTAATTTGTATTGTATTTTATTTTTTTTATTTAAATAAATGGTAAATTGTATAACTCTTTTATTCCGTTTCATATAAGGGTCTATCAATCTCTTTCTAGACAGATAATGTTCTTTATAATACAGTCAAGTTAATGTCATTAATTTGTTTTTTATATGTTTTGACTAAGTTTTAGCACATGTAAGCTTATTAAATGTAAACGTTTGTTAAGAAACAGACTAACTCCCGTGGCCGTGAGACTTGGTAGACAGCTCAGTTGGTTAGAGCATCGGCGCGGATCGCTTAGGTCGTGGGTTCAAACCCCACCCGGTATTAGTTGATTTTTCGAATTTCTCATTAAATGTTTAGAAATTTATTAATTTGGTTGGTCTTTCTATGGCTATGTTAACTCATGCTCAAAATGTGCCTACTCTGTTAAGTTGTTCTAAGATCTAAAGTAACGTCTAATAAATAACAATAGGCTAATAGGTAATTGCGAGACTTGCGAGACTCTTGCTGCAAGACCAAGACCAAGAACAAGACTGAGAGCGCAATACCAAGACCAAGAACAAGACCAGATGTATTGGCGCAAGACCAAGACTGGCTAAGTCTCGTCTTGTTCTTGCATTTGGGCAACACTACAGAGGAGCAAATTAATAAACTCGAGCGCTTGCAAAATTTATATATTCAATACATTTTTGGCTTAAAGAAGTTCGATCACGTCTCTGTTTATCGCAAGCAGCTTAAATGGCTCCCCATCCGACTTCGCCGGAACACTCGTATCCTCTGTCTTCTTTTCAATATTCTACATAACCCTGATACTCCGCTATATCTAAAAAATCGCTTTACTTTTGTTCATCCTCCAGATGTTCCATGTAGATCAAATACTAGAACACTGTTAAGATTTCCGTCTTTCAATATAATGCTCTATTCTCATTCTTTTACTGTTAATGCAGTACGATTGTGGAATTCACTTCCCTATAGGATTCGTGACGCTAAGTCGGTGTCTATGTTTAAAAGACTTATGAAAGAGCATTATTATTCACACCATAATGATTAATTCGTGATGTGTAGATATTCATATATGTAACATTAAAAATATAATATATTGAATTATATTTTTCCTTTCTTATAATATATTATATTTGTATTTTATATTTATGTGTGCATATATATATATATACATATATTTATTAAAGTGCATACTTTGACTACCTCTATTTGCTTCAACTATCCTTCAATAGGCCTGCTGGAAGAAATTTCTTTATGGAATAAGCAGTGCCTTTGTACATAATTTTGTTTTTACCATTTTCCTATCAAAGTATGTGTGTACATAAACTGTTAAATAAATAAATAAATAAATACAATAAAATGCAAATAATAAATATATAAAATCTATAAATAAATAAAATAATATAATATAAGAATAAAATAACGCAGTACATATTAATATACATATTACATATTATACAAAATATCACTTATAGAGTGAAAGAGAGAAAAGAAACAATAGTTGGATAAGTCAGGTGGTATTGTATTTATGATAGAATTCTCGAATTAGTCTCTTAAAAGTATTCTTGTTACTAGTTTTCTTGATCAACAGGCAAAGCATTCCAGAGCAGTAAGGACTGCACAGTAAAAGGGGAATTAAAGAAACCACTCCTTTGCGATTGAATACGAATTTTAAGACAATTATTAGAAGTTTAGTTTTAAAAGGCAGAAAGTTTTGAGACAACAAAGAGAATGTAAGGTGGCAGCAACTTTGCGGCTTATTTCAGCAACTTGAACTTCCCAGCTTAAGGTATGCTCTATATGTAAGTTAAGATGTTTGAGAGGTTTACAAAATGGCAGCGCTACGTTTCATTGTAAAGTATGGGAGAAAGATTATCGTCATTAACCTTAGCTAACATCCTGCTACTACCTATAACCATTGCTTTACATTTGAATGGGTCAACCAAAACACTATGTATGACTAATCTCTTATGGCATCAAGATTGTGGTTGAGTTTATTAATATTATCGTTAAGGTTGGTAACACTAGATTGCACATAGAGCTGAAATCATCTGCATACTGATGGTACGAACAGTTGAGAACTTAAGTGATAGAATTTATGAATAAAGAAAATGTTATAGGAGAAAATATTCTGCCTAACGGAACGCCTGTTTCAATGTTAGTCTATGTTAAGAACTCTCGTCCTAATCGTACTGTTGTTTACTGGCGGCCGCGAAAAGCGTACCAATGCTGGGATTGAGATTCTAAGTTTAGTTAGAAAGCCTGTAAGGATATTGTGATCGACTGTATTAAAAGCATTTGAAAAATCAACATGCCTGTGACTTTTATCAAGACAGTGGTAGTACTGTGACCTGCGCAAAAGCCTGACTGATATTTAATCAGTTGCTTATGTTTGGTTATGAACGTAGAGATTAGCTTGTGAATACAGACTTCCAGAACTTTAGGTAGGTATGGCAATATTGAAATTGGTCGAAAATGGGTAGGTAATGACAAATTAGGTACTTTAGAAAGTGGTCGCACAAATACTTTTTTCCACTGAGTAGGATATTGGATAGTAGTCTAGGGAATAGTTTATGATATGTGTAATTTCAGGTAAAAGGCACTCAAGGATCATGCATATAGCTAATACTGATTTCTGGATCTCCTCCTCAGTCACAGGTAAGAAGTGAAAAAAAGGAATAGCAGTAGAAGGCATGGATTCAATGGAAGCTATTGTCGTAGAACGAACTGTGGGATTCATAGAAGTAGAAATAAAGTGATGATTTATTTCATCCAGAGTGAGAGTGGACCACGGTCAGATGTAACGGCCTTACTAATATCTAGTGTTTTAAGAAATTTTAGTTTGAAGAGTTTGTAATATTACTATAGTTTGTAATATTACTATCATCTAATTTCATCTGTTTCTTAGCAATTTGTAGCTCTCCCGTGTATTATGCTTCATAAATTTCACAAATGCTCAATCTCACCTGGTCATTGCCAACCTTGCGACCGTAGTCATCCATGATCATGATGATTGTTGTACAGACTAAGAACTATATTATTAAGGATGGAGACTATCGTCAATAGAAGTTGATTTACATATAAATGATAAGTCAATACGATAGGCATCACTTTTAAATTTATCAAAATCCGTTCTAGAGAAATTACGAATATATTGTACGACAGGATTGTGCTTAGAAGTGAGCTTATATGATATATATAATTTTATGCTATTTAATGACAATTTTCATAAACACTTTTAGTAGCGTAAGAGATTTCGCTTTATGGCTATCGTAAGCATGAAATAAACCAAACCAGTGCTGAACAAATACCCAACACACGTTAATTCCCAATTTTTAACAGTGGTAGAGCCACGCGGCAGCTTTGCTGTCGCACGTATGGGCCGGCTCAAACCGGGGTGGTACCACGACCTCACAGAATACCGGCGTGAAGTGGAAGCTCTGCTTCCGCGTTTCGTCTGGTGAGTGCAGGTGGCCGGAGGCCCAAATCCCCCCCCCCCCATCAACATGGTAGCGGAATTAAATGATAGACTACCCCAGGAGGGTACCAGCACCCCTGGAGAATCCCTCGCTGAGCATCCACGACCATGTTTCTCCACTTCTGAGCGTGGGTGCTCAGGCTGCCCCGCGTATTCTGGGGGGGCAATATTCCGCTCAAGACTAAAACTGCTCGGGGCAAACGGAGCAACAAGACCAAGGCGACCCCTGCCACGCTGTCCGTGAATTTCTGCAATATCAGGGGACTTCACTCTAACCTAAACGCCGTCCACTACCATCTCGAGACGGCGAGGCCGGCTCTGCTCTTTCTGACCGAGACGCAGGTGTCCTCTCCGGCTGATGTCTCGTATCTCTCCTGCCCGGGGTACAAACTGGAACACTCCTTTGTGCCTCGGGCTGGAGTTTGCGTTTACGTCAGAGAGGACATCTGTTCTCGACGCCTCGGCAGACTTGAAGGTTCGGACCTGTCCATCCTTTGGCTACGCGTAGACAGCGACGACCATCCGCGCGTCTACGGGTGCCTCTATAGGTCCCATAGCGGTAATGCCGAAACAGACCGACTCTTCGACCACGTCCAAATGGCTGCAGATTCGTTGCTACAACAGATCCCCTCCGCAGAGATCGTGATCCTCGGCGACTTTAACGCCCATCACGCCGAATGGCTCGGTTCACGTTTAACCGATCATGCGGGGAGATCTGTTCATGATTTTGCCTTGGCATATGGTCTGACACAACTGGTTACTTCGCCTACGCGGATTCCAGATGTGGAGGATCATGCACCTTCCCTGTTGGACCTTCTGCTGACCTCTCACCCGGACGGATATCAGATTTCCGTAGACGCCCCTTTAGGCTCCTCGGACCATTGTCTTGTCCGGAGTGTGGTGCCACTCACGCTGAAATCGCGGTTGCATTCTGCAGGCTGCCGCCGTGTTTGGCACTATAGGTCAGCCGATTGGGATGGGATGCGGTCTTTCTTTGCATCCTACCCTTGGGGGCGGGTTTGCTTCTCGCCGGATGATCCCAACGTTGTTGCGGATTCTGTCGCTGATGTGGTACTTCAGGGTATGGAACTTTTTATTCCTTCCTCTGTGGTGCCCATTGGAGGCAAATCTCAGCCATGGTTTGGTCGCTCCTGTAAAATAGCATCATGCTATAAGCAGGAGTGCTACCGAGCCTGGGCTGACGCATCAGCGTCCAGGGATGTAAACACCAGCGCTCTAAAAAAGAAGTATAATTCCGCCTCTAGGTCCTTCAAAAGAGTCATTGCCAAGGCAAAGTCAGAGCACATAGGCAGAATTGGCGAGAGACTAGTTCGTCTTCCTTCTGGAACCCGTGCATTCTGGTCTCTCGCCAAGGCTGTCCAAGGGAATTTCTGTCAGCCATCTCTTCCATCTCTGCACAGGGAGGACGACTCACTGGCCCACACCGCAAAGGAGAAAGCCGATCTTCTAGGCTCTTTCTTTGCGTCTAACTCGACTCTCGATGACGGGGGGAGTACGCCGCCGACCATCCCGCGGTGTGAGTGCTCCATGCCGGAAGTGCAGTTCACTCAGCGCTCGGTTCGCAAAGCACTCCTCTCCCTGGACATCCATAAGTCGAGTGGGCCTGATGGAATCCCCCCAATTGTGCTGAGGACGTGTGCTCCAGAGTTGGCACCGGTTTTAACGCGTCTTTTCCGGTACTCCTACTCCCTAGGCGTAGTCCCAAAATCATGGAAGACGGCTTTCGTCCACCCGATCCCTAAAAAAGGCGACCGCTCAGACCCGTCCAACTACCGGCCTATCGCCATCACCTCCTTGTTCTCCAAAACAATGGAGTCCATTGTAAACTGCCAGCTCATGAGGTACCTTGAGGATCACCAGCTGATTAGTGACCGCCAATACGGTTTTCGCCGTGGTAGGTCAGCTGGTGATCTTCTGGTCTACCTAACTCACAGATGGGCGGAGGCAGTAGAGTCCAAGGGGGAGGCATTGGCCGTTAGTTTGGACATTGCGAAGGCCTTCGATCGGGTTTGGCACAAAGCGCTTCTTTCGAAGCTCCCTTCCTATGGGCTTCCCGAGAAATTGTGCGATTGGATCACCAGTTTTCTTGCAGATCGGAGCATCAAGGTCGTTGTAGACGGTGCAAGCTCCGATTGCAAGCTTATTAATGCTGGTGTTCCACAGGGCTGCGTGCTATCGCCAACGCTGTTTCTTCTGCATATCAATGATATGTTGCAAACCCGTAGCATTCATTGCTATGCAGATGACAGCACTGGTGATGCTCTTTACACCGGCCGAGCCAATATTTCTCGGGAAAACGTCTCTGAGTGCCGGGACAAACTTGTGTCTGAAGTCGAGTCTCTGCTGGACAGAGTCTCGGATTGGGGGCGACTAAATCTAGTCCAGTTTAACCCCCAGAAGACACAAGTTTGCGCGTTAACCGCTAAAAAGAACCCCTTTGTCGTATCCCCTCTGTTTCAAGGCACTCCCCTTGTTGCCTCAGCCAGTATCGGAATCCTCGGCGTCGACATATCGAGTGACGTGCAGTTTCGTGGTCACTTGGAAGGGAAGGCCAAATTGGCCTCTAAAAAGCTTGGCGTGCTCAGCAGAGCGGGACAGTATTTCATGCCGGCACACCGCCTGCAACTTTACAAGGCGCAGGTTCGGCCGCTCATGGAATACTGTTCCCATCTCTGGGCTGGGGCTCCCCAGTACCAGCTCCTTCCACTTGACCGCATCCAGCGCAGAGCGGCTCGAATCGTTGACGACCGAGTGCTTTCCGATCGGCTCGATTCACTGGCGATGCGAAGAGATGTTGCATCTCTTTGCGTATTTTATCGCATCTATCACGGGGAGTGCTCTGAGGAATTGTTCGGATTAATCCCAGCCGCCAAATTTCGTGAACGCACTACACGGCAAACGTCCCGATACCATCCACACCATCTGGATGCTTGGCGGTCCACCACTGTACGTTTCAAAAGGAGTTTTCTTCCGCGTACAACCTCTCTGTGGAATAATTTACCACCGGTGATTTTTCCGGACCGATACGACCTGGGGACCTTCAAGAAAAGAGCTTACTCCTTTCTAAAGGGCCGGCAACGCACCTGCAATTCCCCTGGTGTTGCGGTTGATCATGGGCGGCGGTAGTCACTTAACATCAGGTGAGCCACATGCTCGTTTGCCCCCTCTTCTATAAAAAAAAAAAAAAAAAAAAAAATAAATGAAAAATGTCGAATCCATAATTATGCCTAAGTCCCTGATTGTGGTTACTCTATTCAAGGCCCTCTGATTTATGTGTTAGTCTTACGACTACCGGGATTTTTTCTCCGAGTATACGATATTATGTAGCATCTATCGCTGATTAGGAACAGATGATTGGACTCACAGTATGCATGTAATCGGTATAAGTCTTCTTGGAGTTTGTGGCAGTCACTAATTGATCTGACAATTGTTGTATGATCGTTTTTTGTCATAAAAATAACGTCGCAAGGTATATCTCGTATTTTATTTCGTCAACACTCACATAATCGTAATAAGAATAGCATTGGTGATGAATTTATTTACAATTCTGTACACAAATATTTTTATTTATATAGGATATGGTGACAAACCAGCACACAGTCCACCTGATGGTAAGTGGTTGCTGCGGCCCATAGACATCTACATCTATCCTCGATTACGAATCAAATTGCAGATGTGTTGTCACCCGTGAGGACTAAGCTGGAAAACCTCGTTTCCAGTAAAAAGGATTTTCGGTTCTCTACACTCAACATACAAAATACAGACCTATTTGTGCTAAAACTATACTGCTATATAACTGCAGTATGGCTCTACCACGTATACATTTTAAAAACAATACGAGCCTTTCGTAATACATACAGCAAAGGAGTAGAATATTGTTGGTCTATCTTTCAATTTGATTACAATCTGGGGGTCTTTAAAGCCAGAGTGAATAGGCTTTGGTTGGGTAACAAGCACACAATCCACCTGATGGTAAGTTGTTGTGGTCCTTATACACTTACATCTACCCTCTAAAATAAACATGTGTTTTACATTACCCCTCAGGTGTTATATAGAATGTCCTGTGGCCAGTAAATGGTTCTCTTTCTCGAACTTGGTATGTTGTGTTTAACACACCATATACAAAACAATGAAGCAGTATACTGCACTTTTGTGCTAGTGTGCTGTGAGTATCCCTGGTCGAGCCGACCAATTCTTGTTACAGTCATAATATATCAGCAGCATGGCTTTATTACAGCACTATAATAAATATACGAAATAGTTATAACACCATCTATTAGAAGTCATATGGGTTATTTAGCTTTGCTCATAGCTGCTTCGTATTTAATTAATGGTAAAATTTATAATATTCCACTTACTTCTGGATAATTGAGATGGACTATGAACATTCGTCCCTCAAAATTGATCTTTTGCACTTCGGACCACTTGAAGTGATGTGTCTTCCGACTGCCTTGGAATGTAAGTATGCCACCGTGATTGATGCCTAGATATAATTGATTTCCTCTGTGGTCCTGTAAACAAAAAGCCTTACAGTCTTTGCATATTTCTCTGAATAATAAAATGATATAAATTATTTCCCACTTTTACATAATTTGGAATATATGGCACCTTAAGTTTTAAATGCACTCTGCACTCTAAAATAGAAAATAATATTTTTTAAACGATATGTTACATAAATAAAATTGCCTCCATTCTTGATAGCTTTCCTAACCATATAGTAAAGGTAAAGATCCAAATATTTTATTTTATCCCATCACTGGGCACAGGCCTCCTCCTATTGCTGAGTGGGTTTTAAGGCAAGGAAGTGTCCACACTGCTATCATAGTGCATGTTGACAAACTACACATGTCTTCGAATTTTGAAATAATGTTTAGATTCTCAGAAATGCAAGTTTCCCCATGATATGTTCCTTCACCGCCCAAGCACTTGAAATTGTAATTAACAATATTGGTCTCGGTGAAAATCGAAGTACGTATAGTTTCTACGATTTTCGCAGTATGCCGATCCGATCTTGACGTGGTGACTAAAAAGTATGAACAAACCTTCACAGGATGAGGGTCAACGCCATAGGTGTCCAGTTGGCAAGCAATTTTCAGGAAGGTCCTCTCCGCTTCCTGCGTGGAAAGACCTTTCACGCCTCCTGTACCACATGGCGAACCTTCTACTGGCTCTCTATGCAGTTCCTTAAAAAAGTTTTATTTTTTAATTCAAATGATTTGAAGATACTACAACTAATAAAAAATAAAGGTTCTAAAGTTCACAGCCTCGTACCTGCAAACATACTGTAAAGCTGCCCACCAGAGCGGTAGTGGGCTTAAACTGACTAGCACAAATTAACCCATATTACATGATACTATGATGAATTAAAAGTTTAAAAACTTCAGATAAAAAATCTTATATGTATATAAAATATTTTTGACAGCCCATTAATAGTTTACAGTAGGGCATAAGCCTCTCCCTTATAAGGGAAGATTTGCAGTTTTGGTTTCAAGATCTTCCAACCTCGAATACTTCTCTTGTCTGGTAGCGTCTGAGTTAGTATCACATACCTATCACACCTGCCAAACAGGTGCAGAAGGTAACCAATATTTGATATATATAAAAAAAACAAATATTGGCTAGTTTAAAATTTTAGAGTTACTTTCTTTTGCATTCAGTATTTCTTCTTGTATGAATACATACAAAAGGATCATATGGTATAAGCATAACTAAAACGTGGGACAATTAATATAATTTTGCATATGGCACTGTAATAAACCTGTAAGTTGACAGTTTGCGATCATCATGAAGTTGTCATTGTGGTCCAAAATTGTCAGTATTGAAGTGAAGTGCTTGAAATTCAACAGCACGCCTTCAGGGTTCATTGCTATCCCCTTACTATCATCAGACAACAAAACAGAGGAATTCCACTTTTATGTTATGTATACATAACAATAAAGTGTTATGCTAAGTCATTTATATTGAATATAGCAAAGAATTAAAATCATTCCCCTGATACTGACTATTTTTCTCTTTAAATACAATTTAAACGTCATTAAGAGACTGCATCACAATTTACCATCAGGTGGGACCATAGTCAATCAATGGTTCATAATTTGTAAACGTTGCTAGTTGTTATTGAATTATGTTCCATGCTTTAAAAAACACTTTGGTGTTTTGAAATGATGTATGACTCATAAGGATCTTTTTCATTAATTTCTCCACCGTAGAAAGCTCCATAGAAATACCGCATATTGTAATTATAAAAGTGGTTTTCACTGACGTTGACAAATCACTATTCATTTCTAACATAGACATAAGATTTTATCGCACCATACGGCTTCTACCTTTAAAATCAATAATTAACATTGTTAAAAAAAAAATAAAATCAACCTGTATCCGAGCTTCAATCGCGTCTGTTTGTCTCAGCAGCAGGCGCATTTCTGTGACGTAGTTGCCGACATGGATGTTGGGATCATAATCACCAAGTTCAACTGCAAGAATGAACCACAATGCTTATATTTTATTTTAAATTTTTAAAACATATAGCATTCAATAAATAAAAGAAAAAATGTTACAAAATAAGTTGCCTCTAAAGTTACAATTTCTTATCACATTAGTGATAGATATCTATCGAAAATCATTAGTGATAGAAATCATCGTGATGGTTTGTATTGTACCTGGATGTTGTATTTGATAGATACTAAAGTCATTTTTAACTCTCATTAAGACTGTGAAATTATAATTCAAAATGTCAAACGAGCACACAGTCACCCATGGAAGTGGGGCTGGACCCCAAAACCCCCAAAGCAAAAAAACCAACCTTCAAAACATTTGTGAAAGAAAAGAAAGAATAATTAAATTAAGAAATGACAAACATAATATTATGTTATCCGCAAATATGACGAAAGAATGGGTTACTAGCAAACGGTAAAGAGAATATCGGACCGACCTACGTAAACAGTGCTATACAAGCTAAGACATGAGAATTAGTTTTTGATCAAGCGGTGAATCAGATAAAATTTTGCCAGAATCGATGAAAAATCCATATTGAATAAATAGCCAAAAAATAAGATAATCAGCCACTATCAGTGGCTAAGCTAGGGCAGGGCTCCAAACTAGGGCAAGCCCAAGATATAAATTGATAAAGATATAGATTGTTGTTTTTAGCAGTTTTATAAAAATACACCAATCTTGATCTGTCTCCACTCTTCATTCGATTTCTTTCATATTCAGTGCTGTAGAGGACGTGTTTAACAAAGCACACAGAAGGCATACTACTGCTAGATAGATTGTATGGCATATCAGCAATTGCATGCCTTCGGTGGCTTTGAAAAAAGCCGTTTGGGTTCGTTTGAGCGAAAGAAAAAGATATTCACATACATTACAATACATGAACAAAAGTAAAGCATGAATTAAGTACAATGTACAAAATTAAAAAAAAAAAAACAAATTATTTATATTCTAAATTGAATTGTCCCTCTTTGCAACTGCGACCTCAAAACTATTGAGTACATCTGGAACCTAGTCAAAATGAAGGTGTCAGAAAATAATGTGGAGCAGTTAGAGAGTCGAATTGAATCTCTGACGTTGGAGGCGTTGGCATCAATAACTCCTGATGACTGGCGAAAGGAAGTACAACGTGAAAAGACTCGAAGAGGAATATTGGCAGAAAGATAGAATAACCGACGAGTTATTTATCATAAATACGGCAGACGACAGTGAATCTGAAACAACTGATACAGAAAGTAGTTCTGTTTCGGAAGACAATATGAGTGGTATTGAAGAAATAGGCTAAGATTTTAAATAAACATACATTTTTACATACCAACCTGGTTTTATTTATAATTTATAATTAATTACCACATAACCCAGACATTAATTAAGAAATAACGTTGTCACCCCTGTGGACTAAGATGGGATGCCTAGTTTCCGGTAAAATGGGTCTCCGGGTTTCTACACTTACCATACGAAATACATACACCAGTATTAAGCTACTATTTTCAAGCTGGTATTCTGTGAGAGCGTGGTCCTTCCCCGGTCGAGCCCACCCATTCATGTCACAACCATAATAGCTGCAGCGTGGCTCTACCACGAATAAAAAAAGTACATAGTAGGTTTTCTACTGTACCGTAGTTCTGAGCGCTTCTCCATGTGTCTATTTATGTCTATATTCCCAACATGGCACAATGGCAATTTAAGTTTTTTTCAATTAAACCGTTTAGTCTAGTTTACTAAGCGGTAGAGCACGAATTAGGTAGCTTGATCGGGTGTTCTACAAAAAACAACTTCTTCTTCTTGAACAAAAATTTACACATCAACAATATAATTATTATGTACTTACGGGTGTAATCATTCTTTTTTATAAGCAGCATACAAAACTAATCTTTTATGGTCCCGAAATTTTTTAGAAATATACCTATGGTATGACCATAGGTATATTTCTAAGAAATTTCAACAGCCGTCCCACTACTAAAAATAAACCCATAACCCTAGTTTATTTATTTTATTTTTTTGCTATCTGTACTTTTGTGCGACGGATGACGTCACGCAGAGGTTATTGTGACAAGGTTCCATAGCAATATCAACGCGCGGGGATTATACTAATTGCTATATATACAATCGTAGTTATATTTCATTATAGAACATTTCGCCACAGGTTAGAAAGGGAGCTGTCGTCTTCTCGAAAACCCCGTAAAAAGCCCACGCGTGTGAGGGAGACGACTAATCGCTCAATTCAACTCATCCTTTTTTATGACAGCAGTATCGCCAAGGCTACGAGGTCATAACCTGTGTCGAACAGCGGAGCGCGCGTTTTTTTTAAATAGTTTGAAACAAAATTTGAAATAGTTTGAAACAGTTTACGAGTTTTATTTTATTAGTTGATATTATTGATTGATTCAGTTTGATAAGGTAAGCCCGGCTTCTCGGCTTCTATGGAGGCTTCGCCACTGGCCACTATGCATCTGTCTTTTGTCGGAAGCCATCCGATAAATGGAAAAGGGCAGTTATGTTCAAATTTTAACTTTAAGCAAAACCTTAATCGCAAATACAGATTGGAATCCACAACCTTTCATAATAATAACTCATTAGAGTCATCATCCCATTACGCACCGTTAACATTGTAAGGGACGATCATGGAAAGTGCCAGAAAAAAAGAATCATGCCCACTTTCCATACATTGATTGACCTGTCACTTGGTTCCTTTAACAGGTCGCGTCTACCTACAACTAATGTTGTATAAAAACAATTATTGTTTATAATAATAACATAATAACTTATCATCTTTTCATTTAGAGGCCAGGGAAAAATGCTTGTAAGTAAATAAGTTTTTGAGGTAATAACCGCTATCAGATTAGGTCTGTACACTTATTTTTCTTTCCACGTCGTAGTATAAAACCATAAAAAATCGTATCTAATCATAAATTAATAAGTTATTAAAAAATCAAATCGTTATTTTGAAAATTCATAAACCACATGACGAATGAACAAGTTTTTCTTAGTCTGAAATGGAACTTGTAAAACACGTTTATTTATATATTTTGGCATGGCTTTTGGGCCTTTGAGCCATTGTAAAATATGTTCCGTCACCAAAAGTCTATTGAGAATGATAAACATAGTAACATTACTTTTTTCCTGGCTTAATTTTAAAATTCAATTATGCGATACGAAATGAGCAAAAAATATGCAATTTTATTAGATATTTTACATCACTAGACGCGTTAGAAAATATTCAGGTCAAGACTGGGCATGATTCTTTATGACTTCAGACAAGAACCATCTCGTTCCCGCCAGATGTGGAATAACCAGATCGGCGATGGGCAGCTGCATTAAAGGTGCAAGACATCTGTGATTCGTCTGTGATGATTAGTCATGATTAGTCTGTGATGATTAATGTTAATCCACCCTGTGACAAAAGGCACATCCTGTCAGCAGTGGAATTTTACGAGCTCATATAGAAGAATTTTAGTTGATACACATTATGGACTGAATAAACTTACTTTGTATAATGAGGGCACCCAACATAGCAGCTTCATTTGAGGTGCAGTAGAGACGTCCATGTAACAAATCCCGTTTCAACTGTAGGTATATTTGGAACCGGGTGACATCTTCTTTTAGTAGCAATGGATTAGGAGGATAGAATTTAACACGGAAGCTAAACAGTATCGGTGATGCGTCTGGAAATTGTACAATTTTAATATCAAAAAAGTTCACTTTACCTGGATTTAGAATATAATAGATTATATTTGAAAGAACGAAAAAATATGGTAGCACCTGATACTAAAATAACCATCATAAAAATTTTACTTAAAATTAAACTTGCAGAGCCAGCTTATAGTAGAAAACTATAAAAATTAATGGGAATGTCATATATTGTATTTATTAAATATATTTAAATGTGATATATATTAAATGGGAATGACATATAGTCGTGGTCGAGGATAGATTTCATTCATTTTTAACCGACTTCAAAATAAGGAGGAGGTACTCAGTTCGACTGTATTTTTTTAAGTGTTTTACTTCAGAATTTTTTCTAGGTGAACCGATTTTGATGATTCTTTTTTTTTCCTTGAAAGCTGATGCTTTTCGTGAGGTCCCATATAAATTTGATCAAGAACTGATGATATTGCATATTTAATACATAATAAATAAATAAAAAAATAATTGACTTTAGACTACATTGATGATGTTCTCATTTTATTTATGTTGAAGTCAGTTGTACAAAATTTTTAATTTTACCGCTTTTATTAGCCTGCTATACCACCTGATACTGAAAGTAAAAAGTTTGCGAAGCAAACAAACAGTACAAAGAACTTCTTCATAAGAAGAATTATGAAATTAAGCACTATTTTGAAGTGCAATGTACCTTGGATTAAACTCTTCTTGTACAAGTAGGTTAGACTTGGCTGGTTTATTGTTTTTAAAACTTAATATTATGCAGAACTAATTTTTAATTTAATAAATATTTTATTTATATATTAATATATTTACAGTACGGGTAAGATCGATCGGAAACATGTAACTAGACCCTAGTCTAGATTTTCGAACTATAGCAGTATTTTTTCTAATATTAATAATAGCATAAATTGAACAAATTATTCTTGGAGGAGTTATATGTGTAGCAGTGGTCTATTGATGATCTATTGATGAATGATACAGACCGAAAAACAGTAGTAGTGTGCAGTCAGAGAAAAGTTAAATTAATAATAATATAAAATGAAAAATAAAATTTATTATGATGTGTTTTCTTTGGAGGACATGATATGATTGCAATTATTATCAGATGGATTAATTAAAGTAGTGGGCCTTGCATCTCCAATGCAGTTATAATGCCAGTGTAGGTATTTCAAGTTTTAATTTTTTTGAGCTCCTACAATCTGTAAGAGACTAAAATTACACCATCATACGTATTAACAATTTCACAACCTGTGAAAATAGAAGTAGTGAAAGATATAGTGAACTGGTACTATATAAACATTCATATTGTCATTAATCATCCATCAACCAGATCATAAAATAAATTAATTGTAAATTAAGCAAAATGCTTTATGTTAATTAACTTAGTAGCTCATAGATCATCCTCAATTTCACAATATGTGTGCCACCTAGGTTCGATCCCCACAAGCACTAAATAAAATGTTTATTTCAATTTTAAGTGCTGATTTACCACATGCTTGGCAGTGAAGGAAAACATTGTATAGAAACCTGCATGTCTAAGCATTGAAATATTTCAAAGACGTTGTAGTCCACCACCATGCACTAGAGCAGTATGACGGACTTATTACTATGTAACCTTGTCCGTAATGAGATGTAACTTTCCTATTTTACTTTTCAAAAGAATTCACCACCAAAAAGTTATTAACAAATGTACTACATGCGATAGCAACAAATGAAAATTTTGTATCAATCAATTTTGTCCTGTGAGTGTATATGAGATGACTGTAAGAAGTGCCTGAAAAATATACTTATATGGTGGTATGAAAACTTTGTTCATTAGATAAGTTATATTCCCAGACCTGACTGTTATCACCAATTTACCTGCCTGCTGAAATAGGAGAGACCCATTTTGAGCAGCGGAGTCAAGTGGGCTTTTTTATAGATACAAGTAACAATTAAGAACAAACTCAACCTGGTGTTAATTAGATGCTGTGGCCCACAGACATCTATGTCGTATTAAGAATCAAAATAAAGAGGCGCTGTCACCCCTGAGGACTAAGATGGAATATCTTGTTTAGCAGTAAATAGGGTCTCTCATAGAAAATGACATTCACCATGTGAAACAAAACACCATTAAACTGCTATTTTACATTGATATTCCATGAGAGTGTGGCACTTCCCTGATCTAACCAACCCATTTGGGTTACAGTTACATTATAGGCGCAGCATAGCTCTACCATGTATAAAATGGCTAATCGAGAAAAAAGAAAGAAGAAAAAAATAAATAGTTACCTTTCACTTGTTTCAATATTAATTTAGCCACATGCAGCCAATGCTGGAAAGTAATATAAGATTATGTAATCAATTCTTCACATTTTTGTACAAAATTAAAGTGACCAACGAACTTACAGTCCAACTGATGTAAGTGGTTTCTGCAGCCCATTGAATCCAGCAGCCAACTTCAAATAAAGAAGGCAATAGATGTGTGTCACCTCTAAGGAACATGATGGAATGCCTCATAATTTTTAATTACACTGGCCCTATATACTCTTCAGACCGGAACACAGCAGTGCACACACTGCTATTTGGGAGCAAAAATAAGTACGTTTTACCCATCCAGATGTGCTCATAGGTAGAAATGGAGTCCTACTGATTAGTACAACTAAGTGGGCAAATCTTGTAAATAAGATATGTATTATGTATATCAGTCTATATTTCTTAGAAACAGCTCCAACAATTTGGATAAAGTTTTATAGAAAGACAATGATTTATTTTCAAGTTGATCTAAAGATAATTGTCATCCGTCCCTAAAAATTTTAACAGTGGGGGAGTAAAACTCCGTCAGCTGGATACTTTTTAATTAAACGCCCAACATGTTCTGTGTGGTAGCAACATAAGAAAAACAACGACATTTATCTTTGAAAAAGGTGTCGTAAAAAGCAACATAGGAAAATGTCCAGAAGGTATTATGGCCCCAAGGGAAAAGACCAACCAATCAAACAACCAACCAATGCTAAAGACTTGCTGCCCGCTATACAATAAAATAGGGAAACAGGACGCAGCCTGTTGTACTTTGAGCTCTCTGGCTTTAGCCATACGGCAGACCTGCCGGCGGCTCTTAAGGGACCACCGTGGGTGGAATCTAACATTAGTATATCCTGATTTATTACATAACAATATCTCCAATATATTAACAATTTCAATAAAATTTACAAAATATTATAGCATAGTTGGCTGGGGATAGATTAAGGATGAGTTGTACTAGGTAAATTTTTTACTAGGTGCACCTAGATTATTGGCGTACTTGAAAGATTTTAATTCATTTTCAGAGCAATTAGATTTTTCTCCTTTATTCTTTAGTTTAATTTTTTTTTTCACCTATCTACAATAATTGATTTTTATATATCCGGAGAAAATCAGCCTTAAGAATTTTTAAAACTTAATTGTATTTTACAAATGTTACACTCAGCCTTTTGTTGGCCTTTGTCCATAAAATGATCCATAGTGACACTACTTACTTTGGGAGACATTTTTTTAAGCATTAACACTTAAAAAAATGTCTTAATAAAAAATAAAGTCAAAGAACTTTTCTTTAACCACATAACATAACTTAGTTTTGAAAACCTATTGCTAACTAAATCCGATACGAAATCACATTTGCATGTGTAAATACTAGACAATCGACTGGATCATATATTCTTCGTTCACATTAAGTATTTACAATTACCTAGTATATAAAATGTGCCTAGTATTTGGTTGAGATCTCAACTAGCTTTTGACAGACAAAGATAGAATGACTGCAGAATAGTGTAGATCAAGAGGACAGAATGTATTCTTGCACAACATGAATAAGCTTTGTGTTACTTTTATGTACATTGAAATATTGTTCAAATTCAAATGACTGACTGACGGGATAATTTAGATAAACGAGTGAGTAGCAAAGCAGACTAGGAACTATGGCAAGAAAATGCTACCTCACTTCGCCACGCCAGTATTTCTTCAGTCCGAGCATTCCACTTGTGCAATGCGACGGGAAGGCCCAATGAGACTAAGTGGATTGAGTGTTTTAAAACTTTGAATAGGTGCAACCTAGTCTTGTTTAATACTTTGTCCCTGGATCTTTTCTTTATAGGATAGGGTGACAAATGAGCATACAGTCAAAAAAGTAAGTGGTTGCTGTGGCCCATAGACATCTTCATCTATCCTTGATTATGAATCAAAATGCAGATGCGTTGCCACTCGAGAGGACTAAAATGGAATGCCTCATTTCCAGTAAAAAGGGTCTCCGGTTCTCCACACTCGCCATACTAAACACAGCAGCATTAAGCTACTATTTTATGCTGTTATTCTGTGAGAGTGTGGTCCTTCCCCGATCAAGCAGACTCATTAGTGCTTCATCTATACTACTAATATAACTGCAGCATGGCTCTACCACACATAAAAGCTGTTCAACACTGTACATGTATATAAATTATGAACAACTCTTTTTTTATTTTGAAAGTCATAAATAAACAACTAAAACTCAATTAATAGCATTTTAAATAAGATGTTTTTTGTAACTAATTTAATATGGATAAATAATATTATAATAAAATACAATATTCATACCCTTTGACCTGCAGCATCTACATATCGAAGCCCAAAGTAATCAGTTTCATTCAAATTCAATTGTTGACATACATGCTCTAAAAGGTACTTTCCTTTATTGCTGGGCTAAAATAAAAAATTTACATTTTTACCACATTATTTACATTCATAACAAAATAAAAAGCTTCACAATAAAAATTATAATTAATATACCATAATTTCTCTCAAACTTTACTACTTGTTGAATCAAAACCATGTGGTGGCAGTGTAAGAATAGACACTTCGTATAATCCCATAGGTGTCATAAGATGCGACAGAGGGAAACAAATGTAGAGATGGGTAGTAGTGTGTTCCTAATAACAACTAATAACTGCGGATACCAACTCGATGGCCAAGCATGGCATCTATGGCAAATATCCCCCTATGAGGCAATCTATGGGGGGGGGGGGGGGGCTATTTTCAGCAGTGGACTTTATTAGGCTGCAACTGTAACAGTACTGGAATAAAAAGAAAACAAAACATACTCAACTTCTTTCACTTATTGGTCATTGACAAGCGACAAGGCGGTCCTCAACTATTCTACTAACCAATCCTAATACCTTATATAAATATAGTAATTGGGGAGTATTTAAAATTGTTTCTAAAATAACATATAAGTCTAAAAAAGAAGATAAAGAAGAAGGAACTCATTGACAATGCCACATTGAATTGTATGTAAGATTAATGATTTCTTATATTTATGCGAACGCTACACATTAGATAAAAATATTTATAGGATTTTATCGCATTTAATTAATTTACTTTTAATTCTAGATGTTCAGGTCCTTTACACCACCCCTGGTTACAGGCGGACTGAGATGTTTGATGTCTCAATGTTATAGTTAGCCCAGCTATGTTCAGTGTTTGAATATTATTTTTTTTAATTATTTTTTTTCAATTGTGTGTAAACTACTAGACTAAGCAAGTTGACATAAGTCAACACATTACTGTTACATTGTTACAGCATGGTGAACTCCACTGCTGAACAACACAGCTAGTTATTCAAATAATTTATTAACAAAAATCAACAGTTTTGTTATGTTAAAAAGATAAATCATCAACAACACACATCATCAATCTTACTAAAGGAGTGAAAAATATTAAAATGAAGTTAAAGTGAAGTTATTAGTCAGCTGAGAATCCAACTCCTTGGTAAAAAAAACTTAATCTTGAAAAGGAAATTCCATGGATACTTACTAAATTTTAATATTTTATGCTATTAAACACTACATGTATTTATTATGTATGATAATATGATGGATGATATATACAAAAAGAAAGTGCAGAAAAGACCTCTCAATTTCTAAAATACTAGGTTAATTTTACTTGATTAATTGTAAAATTATAGTATAACAGGCAAACACCATGATAATATAAACTGAAAAAATTAATAAATTGGAGTATAGCGATGTGGACTTAATGTATCTTTTATCATCATCATCATTACAGCCTTTCACAAGTCCACAGCTGAACATAGGCCTCCCCCAAGGAATGTCACAAAACACTGTCCTGAGCCATCTGCATCCATCGAATTCCTGCATGTTTAACCAGGTCGTCACACCATCTAGTAGGGGTAAGCCCTGCACTTCGCCTACCGGTACGAGGCTGCCACTCGAGAACCTTTTTCCCATATACCCCATCGGTTATCAGTTCTTCGAGCTATGTGGGTTGGGCTATGTCGGTTGCTCTGGTTCTACTGCGGATATTCTCATTCCAAAGTTTATCACGCAGAGAAACTCCGAGCATAGCCCTATCCACAGCTCGCGGAGCGACTTTTAGCTTCTGTCTTTACTTGTATTGTATCTTTACTCACATGAAATTCACATTCTAATATTTCAGTGTCTTCCAATAAACGAACAGTACATTTATAAACAATATTACTATCCCCGCGATTCTTAAACATAATGACCAATAAATTCTTCAATAATACATTTACAAGTTAACAATTTAACATTTTATAGCAAAAGCCAAGATAACTAGTTATTATTTTGATTTTACTTTTTCTCACCAACTAACTAGCTGTTTTTACACCACAAATTTTACATTTTTTACAATATTTTATATCTATAGGACAGTACTTTTTTTTATTAACTGGGCTGGCTTTACGGCTCTAGGTTCTAGCCTTCTGAGCGCAGCATAGAGTATCACAGAGATAGACAGACTATCTTTCCTATCTGTAATATAGTTTATTATCTATGGACGGTCGTAAATTATAATATATATATATATATATATATATATATTATAAAATATTAGTCAGTGCTAAAAGTCCTTGAAAATTGTAGTAATTTATAGCGGCGCTGACGTCGGTGAGTAGTGATTGCGAAGTTAGCTATTTATGAGTACAAGTAGATGAAGAAAATTAGTACATTATGCAACTAATGTACAAATTTTCATTTCATTTTTATTGAGAAAATTTTCATGCTCCGTAATTTTGTAATTTTTGACAAAAAGAAACATTAAAAAATGAAGAAAATTTTTATTGTGCGTGGATGTGCAAGTGGTTTAGCATCTGATCGGAAAAATAGACTGAAAATGACTTTTATTGAGCGAACTTAGCGACCGCTGCGCCTCACTTATGGTGTCCATATTTCTGGGACACTATTTTCTACGGCGATCGTTCTGCTGTTCTCTAACCTTCATGGTACTAACGTAGTTACACAAATTAACAAGAATACTAATTTTCAAGAAGAAGAGTGTGGTTTGTAAGATGATGTTGTGACCAGGATTAAGAAAGGAATGCTTCGGTGGTTTGGTCATGTGGAAAGAATGAATGAGGAAAGAGTGACAAAGAAAATTTTTATGTTGCAGAAGTGAATGGCAGAGTCGGAAAGGGACGTCCTAGATGAAAATTTATCGACCAAATTGGCGATTTATTGAAAACGGGCCAAATTAGGACCCTTTTTACCGGAAATGAGGCATTCCATCTCAGTCCTCACGGGTGACAACGCATCTGCATTTTGATTTGTAATGGAAGATAGATGTAGATGTCTATGGGCCGTAGCAACCACTTACCATCAGGTGGACTGTGTGCTCGTTTGTCACCCTATCCTATAAAAAAAAATTAGGAGTACCCTTAACCGACGAGCATGTATGCGTAGGTGTATGGATGTGAAGGAGGCGAGAGAGGTGTGTCAGGATCGTGCCAAATGGAAGTCTGTAGTCTCTGCCTACCCCTACAGGCGTGAGTGTTTTTATGTATGTACTAACTCTCAGTATATTAGAAAGTACTCTGTGGTACTAACGTTTTGCGTGCCTAAGTTGACGTCTGGCACTAGCGCCATCTGTGTCGAGTAATAGAGCGAGGAGAGCTTTCCAGGAAATGACATCACTAATCTTTCAATCGACAGCGCCATCTAGTATCCAAATGAAGAACTAAGCTTTCTAGAAGCCCTACACTCGAACTTTCGGCACCTGGTCGATTGGTGCGCGCGTATTTACTTGAATATTCTGGATGTTTCGGTGATAATGTGTATTTAAAGGTGCTGCAAGATGCGATCGAGGAAGTATTGATCGAGGAAGTATTAAAACTAATTTTGGCGAGACAAGCGAAGCTTCGGAGCGAAATAAAGTGAATCAGTGTGATTAATTATTAGTGCTTTAAGTTTAATTGGTGTCCGGTAACAAAAGTCTAAATTTTGGTAATTCAATCGGCAGTTTTTATTGTCACGAACCTCAAGCTCGTAACAGTACGTATAGCTATGAGCTATGGAGTGCAGAGGTAAGGAGTACAGATTCTGTAAAAAAAGTGTCCGTAGCATGGAGTATAGAGGTAAGGAGAACCATCTCCCATAGGAGAATAGTTAAAAATGTGTCCATCCGTAACAGTTCAAATAGCGCTCGAGTAGCTACATAAATCGCCGTAAAATACGGTGATTATAAAAATAAAATTTTTGAAAGCAATAATATTATTATTATAAAAAGAATTATTTGCGTCGTTGCTCAAAATGATAAAAAAAGAATTATGGTGCAAGTCTGTGCAATAAAAAAATTATTAAAAGTTCTTTAAAATAAATTATTGATGAAAAAACAATTATTGATAGAGAAAAATCAAGAAAAAACCACGAACTAACGATATGTGACAACGAAATTTGTAAAATAAAAATTTTCGGGAGGGCTAACTTTAGTGCTACGCACTCAACACTATACAATACTTTTACACTCTTTGAGAATCAAACCAAAGGAGACGGCATCGCAAAGCAAATGCATACTCCTCTATAAAAAGTACGAGAGACGAGAGTCCGACTCATACCCGTTATAAACAACTAGTTGCTGCGCGTCGTGCGCCATTACGCAAGTGATCGTGCCAGTCAATTGAGCTCCGACAAAAAAGCCGAATTGCAGTGTATATTCATGCAAAAAACAATCAATACCGTCAAATCTACAGAAGGCAACGTGGCTTTTCATATGCGAATACTTTTTATATAATATGATCGTAAAAACTCATATCTTCTGAGTATTTTCGTATAATACCAAATGTTGCAAGCTAAGTTCATGAAGTGAAAAATAAGCGATTTTAAAATAAATATAATTTACTACACAAAATAAATATATTAACGAAAATTTATTTCATATCCACTAAATCAATTTGTGATGAATAATAATCATTATATTAAGATGTGTAGTGGATTTTGCCAAATGATTTAAATATTCAGCTCAATCCTAACACGATTCTATTTCTAACACTATTCTATTATAATTTAATATAACCGACAACTAGTCTTTATCAAAACATTATACAAAATAAAGGTCGAATAAGTCAAATCAATACTTGCCACTTCGTAGCAAACATATGCAATGTAAACTGTGTAAATTTGTAAACTGGTATTACTGAATAAATAATTGAAAGTACAGCAACGGAGTGATGTACGCCACAACTTTTGCTATCGATAAGTATGTTAATCCATTTGGGTTTGTTTGCCGAACAGGTTTTTATTTTTTGATTAGATTTTATAATAAAGTATTACAAAAAGTAGTAAATTTTTCTATTATTGGATTAATAATAATAATAATTAATAAATTATAACCGGGAATGAAAACTCCTTTTTAGTATAAAAACTTGTGTTAGAAGACTCCACTCTTCCATAGTACTTGCATTACTATTTACATGATATTTACATAATAATTAACTATAAAATTAAAATAAAACAATAATATTAACGCCAAAAGTATATATGTGTGTGCCCGCACGCGTGTTTGTGTGTGTGATCGAATGGTTATGTGAATGAGTGAGTGACTGAGTGACTGAGTGCGCGCATGCGAGTGTGTGTGTGTGTGTGTGTGTGTGTGTGTGTTATAAATAAATTACATTATTTTATATAGCTCAAAAGAGCCTCAGAGCCTTCGGTTATGTAGTTACCAATTATGGTAGTTAAGGTGATGAATTTTTATATGTTCTTTTCAAATGTTGATCAACTATGGCTCATAAATACTTGGTCTTAGATACCTTACTACTTAAGGGATCATAGTATGTGTGAAGTTTAATTTGTAAATTAATATTAGGCTGAGTACGAATATAATTTGTAAAACATATATAACTAGTTTTCAAATTATTTAATGTAAGTGGGTTAGTGTTCAGCTACTTAGCGATCCTTACAAGGCCTTCAGCAGATCTTAGAACAGAATCCCAGGAGTCATCAGCAAATATTACTACAGTATCATCTGCATAGGAGATTTTGATAAATCATATTTCATACCCCAAGTTATCAATAAAAGAAGGTTAGCCGATACTGCTGTACCAAACTTGAACTTGTAGAGGAAGTTGGGAGGTAATGTCTAGCTGTAATTATATCAATAGATTTAATAGTTTTATTATTACCCTTTGGCACAAACATTATTCTTCTTGAAATTATTTTAGAATCACGAGAAGCTTACAATTATGACTTCTCATATTCACGCGAACACTACTCATTAAATTAAACTAATTTTACGGATTTTAAATTTTGAATTTTAATTCCCGGCGTTTCTGGTACTATAACACAGTACGAATTTTAAAGTCCCAACTTTGAAAAAATTCGGCACGTGCTAAGGCGACGCGATCCGTATCCTAAACAAACAGACTGCACTCCAAGGAAAATTAAACTAAAAAAAAAAACAATATTATTGTACCTTAGTCATGAATGAAATGAAAATTAAGCAGTTGTTGAAATATCATCCTAACAGACAAAGGAATTGTGGCTAAGTTTTTTTTTATAGAAGAGAAGGCAAGCGAGCATGCGGCTCACCTGATGTTAAGTGACTACCGCCACCTACGATCAACCACAACACCAGGGGAATTGCAGGTGCGTTGCCGGCCCTTTAGAAAGGAGTAAGCTCTTTTCTTGAAGGTCCCCAGGTCGTATCGGTCCGGAAAATCGCTGGTGGTAAACTATTCCACAGAGAGGTTGTACGCGTAAGAAAACTCCTTGTGAAACGTACAGTGGTGGACCGCCAAGCATCCAGATGGTGTGAATGATATCGGGACGTTTGCCGCGTAGTGCGTTCACGAAATTTGGCCGCTGGGATTAATCCTAACAATTCTTCAGAGCACTCCCCATGGTATATGCGAAAGAAAACGCAAAGAGATGCAACATCTCTTCGCAGCGCCAGTGAATCGAGCCGATCGGAACGCACTCGGTCGTCGACGATTCGAGCCGCTCTGTGCTGGATGCGGTCAAGTGGAAGGAGCTGACACTGGGGAGCCCCAGGCCAGAGATGGGAACAGTATTCCATGTGCGGCCGAACCTGCGCCTTGTAAAGTTGCAGACGGTGTGCCGGCATGAAATACTGTCCCGCTCTGCTGAGCACGCCAAGCTTTTTAGAGGCCATTTCTTCCAATTGACTACGAAACTGCACGTCACTCGATATGTCAAAGCCGAGGATTCCAATACTGGCTGAGGCAACAAGGGGAGTGCCTTAAAACTGATGAGATACGACAAATGGGTTCTTTTTAGCGGTTAATGCGCAAACTTGTGTCTTCTGAGGGTTAAACTGGACTAGATTTAGTCGCCCCCGATCCAAGACTCTGTTCAGCAAAGACTCGACTTCACACACAAGTTTGTCTACTACGGATTTGATATAATATCCGATAATTTCGGTGAAGCTACAGACGCATTAATGATTTTATTGCTCGGTTATACAGACACAACGAGAAAAGTACCCATAGCTAACATTTTGATTAAATTTGAATTAAAATCTGAGTTTGTTTAGGCTTTCAAAAGCTAGCCATAATTATATTTACTAATAAAATCATAATTTTATATAGTTAAAACTAAAAAACCCTTCACTGCTGGATTTATGAGGAATCTCAGTCACTCAGCAAGCTACGGAGAAGGCTATGCTCGGGGTTTTCTGCATGATAAACACAGAAATTGGTATATTCACAGTAGAAGCAGAGAGCCTGACATATCCCAACGGATTAGTAAGCTGAAATTGTAATAAACCGGCCATATAGTTCGAAGGATCTACAACCGATGGGTGGGAAAAGGTTCTCGAGTGGCAGGTTAGTACGAGTGGGTGAAGTGCAGGGCTATTCAACAATAGATGGAGCGATGACCTGGTAAGACATGCGGGATGCTGATACATACAGGAAGTTTATTTATCAATAAATAATATCAACATAGTCCTCGCCTTACGTTGCTTACGCATATAGACAGCTGCATCATTGTATCGGCACGTGTACAATTTGATGACATACGTAAATGCAGTAAACACATACACAAATGCTGTAGTGTGCGTATATAGTGACGCGATTCAATTTTATATTTGTGGTGAAGTATACAGTAGCGTGTTTTTCTTGCGCCCCCCCTGACATTGACAGACTTTTTTATCTTATAAGTGAGTTGTTGGCACTGTGCTTTGTTGATGATCATTGTCGGTTTCATCAAGCCACTTGGTGTCATCATTTTCGCGCACTGCACGGAGAATCTCTCTCGATCTATTTTAACTATGTGAAGGATGAAGATTGTGCATCTCTAGACTATTATTGCTGGGATTAGGTTCATGCTTGTGACATAAATTTACAAGTACAATCGGGTCAAGATGAAATTACACGCCACTTTTCGGTTTAGAAATCGCACGTTTAACAACAAAATAAATACATGTGATAATCTTACTACACCCCCCACCCTCTTGTGATATTTTGTGATTTTTGTCAACCCCCCCCCCCCTTTTCGAGTATCACGTGATTAATGGACGGCCCTAGGAGAACCATCTCACATAAGAGAATAGTTGAAAAAGTGTCCATCTGTAATACTGATTACAGTAACAGTTTCCACAACAGCTTACGAGTAGCGAGAGGGTGTGAAATAAACTTGGCAGTTGAGAAATTTGACATTTGTGGTGATTGAGTAGTTGAAGAAACTGCAGTACTTAAAACCTCAATTACTCACGCGATCTAAAATAATTTAGTAAATATAACTTAGAAAAAGTCGCGGTGAAACACGTTAAGACACATTTTGAAAATAAAAATTTTAATTGCAATAAAATAATTATTATAATAAATAATTATAGTGAAAGTCTGTGCAATAAAAATTTATAAAATTTTCTTTAAAATTTACTCTCTAGCTACAAAGGCGCCGCCCTTAAATAGCACTTATACCCCTATTAAACTACACTGAATCAGGGCCCCTACGCCCTCAATAAGGGTTATAATAAGATTAAGGGTGTAAGGGTACCTAATCAAGGCGTCAAAGTGGACCCGGTCTACAATGCCCTTGCCACCGTGCAGTGTAATAGCACTAAGGGAGTTAGGGCACTTATTCGATGCGCGACTAGGGATGCAAGCGATACATTAATTCTTACAAACATCAATATATTATTCATAAACATGGTTATTCATGAGCGATGTTTTGGCTTGCCATCAAAAGTTACGAAATAATTAACTATTCGAAGGTATAAAATTTCAGTATATTAAAAATTGCGAATGATGATTATCACGAGTTTTATGTCACCGAAAAATAATTATTCGAAAAAAAAAAACACTTTTGACAGTTAGGTAACATCAAATTTTTATGTAGATGTATTCAGAAAAGGCAATAATACTGAAGGTGACATACGGAATTACCTTGAACGAATTAACCACTGGATCCGACATATAGGCGGACTTACCTATACTGGTTTTGTCAGTAACCAGAAAATTCTAGCCTTGGTCGTTTGTTTATGCGTCAGTCTCAAGCACTTACTTGTCAACAAAACATCTCCCAAAAATGACTAAATGTTCAGTTAAATGGTGTAAAAACTATAGCGGCGGAAGCAGCACTATTTCTTTACACTTGTAAGTACATTATTTTATTACATTATTGTTATTTATCACAAAATTTTATCAAATATAAAATAAAATTTTGTATTATCCAACTATGTTAAATATAGTCGATATTTCTATGTATTGTTGACAACCATCACAAAATTGCTGGATTATACCATTCAGAACAAATGACTAAAACTGTGGAGTGAGTCAATTTGACATCGACTAGTGCTTGACAATGTCGAAAAATATATCGATATTTGACGATATGACCGAATGAATGATGATGTTATTTGTACAATACAATAACACTTAAAAATACTTATATAACAGTGTCCTACAATCTGATGTCATTAAATTTATAATAGTAATTTTTATAGTTAAATAAAAATATTATAAATGCAAAAATTGTAATTAGTATCTGTACTTAAAATATTTAAACACATAAATTACACGAATTTTCAGATATCCTAGTGACTCTTCTCGGAAAAAAAGGGGTAGAAGCAGTTCGTAGAGACGAAACCTGGATTCCGACGAAACACAGCGCCATATGAAGTGTACACTTCGATACTACCTGTTTTAATACTAATACAAAGAAACGCAAAATGACACCAATGAAGGCAGTGTCATTGCCCATAAAGACAAGGGAAAACTGACACTTCCCTCAAGTGATACCATAGCTATTTGTCAGCACTGCGAACTCGAACTTACGAAGGGTGTTTAGAATAAAAGACTAAAAAATATTACACAACAGACTTTCTACTCCTGCCGAAAGTAACAGAAACATTGCTGCAACTTCCGTTGTATAAAGACATTCATTTCCATAAATTTGAAAACAACGACGTGAAGCACGTCGAAGAATTAACGAAAGACATTGCTGAAAAGTATATAAGTATTAGAATTGCTTATATAAGAAAATAAGCGAACAAAACAAATTCTAAGAAACACATTTTAAGAAAGATGGTACATAATAAAAGTCAGTAAACCTATTTAAATATTTTAAACTTAACAAAAAATTTGACGTTTATCATAACTAATTGAATAAAAAGTCCATAACAACGTCCTGCTCCTTTTATTTTAATTAAAATATAAATACCGGAAGCTTACCTTCATCATCCCTTTATTTCCTTTGTCTTACAGCTTGTTTACGATACGCCTTTTCTTTCTCAGTCGTTAATCGATATATTTTATCGACTACGTTCAAGCACTAGAAGTAGAGTGAACTTCTACGAATTTCGTATCTGTGTTTATATTAACGTAATAAATTCTTTGTGTGCGTTATTCACCACTTGGTTGAACGAGTTTTCGTACATTTGTGTTTTATGTCGGGTCCAGTGGTTAATTCGTTCAAGGGAATTACCATAAAGAATAATTAACGCACCACAACATAAGTAATGAAACTAAATCAGAAGAAGAGTTTCATATATTAAATGCGTTGGAGATGTGGGATGGCATGAAAGGGTTATTTCCCAGGCTCCATAGCCTAGCTAAGATCTATTTGCCTATCATGGCTAATTCGGTATCACGTGAGCGGTTATTTTCAAAGGCTGGATCTAAAATCACCCAGAAGAAAAACCGCTTACTAGGTGACAGGTTGTCAAAATTGTTGTTTTCAAATTCAATTCGAAAGAAATAAACATAGAAGTAAAATAATATTTAATTAATTCTTGTTTTCTGAAAATTATTCGATAAAATAAAATGTGTAAAAATAAATAGTGAAAACTTCCTACAATAACACAAATTTAATGTTTGATTATTATACTTCTTTGTTGATTTCTGTTCAAAATGATTATTTATTCCGTATATATGTATGTAAATATTTAAATGGTGATAAAAAAATCGAAAAATTCGATATATCGTACATAAGTTTCGATGTTTTTAATGAGCGATGTTGCACCCAATATATGTGCTTACTCGGAAAGATTACGACTCGAGTTAACTCGAGTTGAATTCACAAAACTCGAACTAAAATATAGTTACGCAACTAGAGTTAACAGGACCACACACAAGAAATTATTTGTTACAATTACTTTTTGTAAATTTTTTTTCTATCTAACTTTTTGGTGGATTGGGTCAACTATCATTACTAAACTTGGTAGGTAGGATTGAAATGAAAAGGTATATTTAGTATATATTATATACTTGTGTATTTTCTGTTTTAATCAAATAGTAAGTTAATTCAATAAATTAAGTCAAACGGTAAGCTATTTTTAAAAACAACTGGCTATATAGCAGTCTTCACAAAACAACATCAGTCTAGTTTTAAGATGTAGGTAAATAAGCTATTTGATAGTTTAAATATTCTTAAATAACTTAGCTATCACAAAATTCTAAATAACAAATTATTTTGGTAGTAGCTAATACTCTTTGAAGCACAAAGCGCGCGCATACAAATACGTGCACATAAAGCTAAAAATCTCAAAGTCACAAATAATCTTTGACTAGCACTTAGCACTCTGTCTTAAAACCGTATTTTGTTTTTCGATAACGAAAAAAACTTAATAGCTCCTCGAACTCTTCTTCTATTCTGAAGTATTCGGAATTCATTTGGCTCCAGAACTCCGATAATCCGCATATTTGTGTGATTTTACTATTATTTACTACTATTAATTGTCGTGTTTTTTTCGTCTTCAAAACGTCCAATAATAAAATATTGGCCCTTATCCTACTACATCATGCAAAACCTGAAGATATATCGATATTTATCTAACTGCTTAAAAATATCGATTCAATAAATATATATCCTTTTTTCACTTGCCCATCCCTGTAATTGAGTAAGGGCGTAAAATCAGTATAGTGTAATAAGTAACTGACGTCCCTAATTAGGGGCCATGCCCACTCTTAACTCAGGGCCCTGATTCAGTGTAGTGTAATAGGAGTATTACCTTAGGACACTTTTTAATACAAAGACGGTTCTCCTTATCTCTACACTACATATCTTTGACAAAGAGGATAATACGTATATTAAAACTAAAACTGGCGTCAGGAATCATATACATACATTTAGTATATTACATACACGTTAGAAAACAAGGTAACGAAACCATGAGGAAAACTAAAAACTACATCTCCAACACTAATCGTAATTTTACTGATTTTTACTCGAACATACCATGATAATTCATCAAATTTCTGTAATGCATGATTATTCATTGAGAAACAATAAATAATTTATTTTATACTAGTGGGCCGTGAAATAATCGCGTGATGTATTTTTTTTTATTGTTTTTAGTCCTCCTCCACCTCTGGAGATACATGGTGAGGTTTTAGGCTAACCCTTACCAAAATCACGTGTATTTTTTGTTATTCAGTATCTTAAACACTTTTAGAATATTATTTGTAAATTCAGGTATGATCTAATTTACTTGTAAAAATAAAGGACCGTTATATAACTATCCAAACAGTCGTCATTAAGGTTGCAGGTTGTTTTTGACGAGCATGAAAACAATAAAGGAAAGGCGTAATCGTGTTAAAACATATAATTGTACTAGTACGTGAATAAATTTAATATACATTGTCCTCGGACCACGGATTAGTAAGACTTTCTTCAACACAAAGTCGATAATAAGCATCTTGCAAGTCCTCTGTTTGCACTGTGCTTTGTTGAAGATCAACGTCGATCTCATCAAGCCACTTGGCGTCATCATTTTCCCATACTACGCTGAGAATCTCTCTTGATCTACCGATCTATCGTCGCGCGAGGATGCGTGAAGGACGAACATTGTGCATCTGAGACTATTATTGTTTGGATTATAAGGTTGCTTCTGATATGAATTTACAATTACAGCCTAGGACATTACAGGTCATAAGGCAATATGTCAAAGCCCTCTTGCGTTGGGGTAATTCCAAGAGACCGACGCATAATAAATGTAGCATACGCCTTGCCATCATGCTTCTTATAATTCAGAATATATAACCACTGGATGACCGATCACACGCCGCTTTCAGTTTAGAAGTGGCTTGTGCAACGAAAAAATAAAAAAACGTCATATCTCACTACATTTCCCCCTGTTGGGTTTAGTGATTTTTTTCCAAACCCCCTCCCCTCCCTTTTTCGAGCCCCATGTGACTAATGGATGATCTCTAGCCCTAGACGGAGCCTCTTGGTTTTTAGCATGTTCGATTTTTGTTGTTGCGCAGTTGTAGATATGCAGTATTGGGCGATACTAGATAATGACTATGTTATCTAGATTACCGATTAAATAATACTAAGACAAATTAAAATCGCTTTACTTGGGAATCGGAGATCTAATATAATTTTAACTTGTTTTATCACATGGCTTCCTCCGTGTTGGAATTATTGCGACTGGATTTTATGAGATTTATTTTTTGGTGCAGAGCGTTAATTATTTTACTCCCTCATCTCATAAAAATATCTATAAAATATATTATAAAATATAATTTTATATAATAATTATTATTTACAAAATAATAAAAAAAAACTGTAATGTAAATTTAAAAAAATGTAATCGTTTTTCAAATTGGGCATGTTTCAGTATGAATAAGAAGGTACACATCACAAAGAAAATAATAACAAAAAACAGAAAAGATACACATTTTGAAGTAATTTATAATACAGCCTATATTTATTTCTGAACACAAAAATCTACGTTCATAATACGTTGTGATGGAATACTCTATGGTTCACACTACGTATCACCAGATATGACGTCATAATTATGTACATATAGCCAGTTTAGAAAAAACAACACAAATTTATGGTAATTTTTATTTAAACTATTTTTAATTAAAAAATAAATGACAAGAGATGTATATCAACAACATTCTTTAACAATAAAAGAAAAATAACCTCATTGGCTTATGTTATTTTGGTTATGTACATACACAAAAATTAATACAAACTAACTAGAGTAAAACTATGAGTATGCTCGTATATTCCAGAATATTAAAATTTACTTCTACAAAAAGAGTAATTAACACAAAACAAAAATAAACTTTTAATGAGCTTAATTCCACGAATTTTATTTTCATTTCATTTGTGTTTATAACTTATTCTAATACCATGTGTACAGTTCGTTGTTTGTTACATTATCACGAGCTTTGCTTGATTCAGAAACATTTCGTTGTGCATAACTACTCGTTTTTATTATGAATGAAGTGCATGTATACGGTGTATTTATTATAAACTGTTAAATCAACTACTTAAGATTACACAAATTAAGGCCTTGTCATGAGTTGTCAATGTTTCTTCCGTGAGTGTCTTAATTACTAGCAAATACCAGAAAAATGCATAGGCTTCCAATACAGGGTGATATTTCCATTTCGTTTAGGCCAGGCGTAAAATACATTAGTCCGCTGTTCGGAAGCAGATTTAAAGGTGCAAGCGATCTGGTAAAGTTATCTGTAGTGTTTTGCGTCATAAATGATTTTTATGCAGCTGCTGCAATCTAACTTTTTTTTAAATACAAAAACTAATTACTGAACGGTGTGGCACTATTTAAATCATATTTAGACGCTTAAGGTTTTATCGTTTTTTCAGTTGAAATAGAATGAATATGCAAAATATACTTGTGATATTTATCCTTATATCAAAATATTGTCTCATGTCATATCACATTATTACATGGTGGCTCTAATCCGGAAACATTTTTACATTTATGAAATTTTCTTAGTTAAATATCGCCGTTCATATAAAGTTACGGAAGATCTGGGTCAACTATAATAAGCAATAAAAAAGTATATTCAAAAACAAAGAGCTTGACTGGAGTGATCTATTTTTATGTTATATAAACTTCTAAGTGACACGTTTAGTCAGATTCCTTTTTGTTTTTATTGATATGACGCATTAGTCAGATTTGTTATCGATATCACGTAGCGTATTTTGTTAACAGTTATAGTAAATGGGGTCACAAAGCAACACATAAACCTTGAGTTTATAATCGTACTTATATCCGAAAAGCATGGCTCTCCTTCTGGCGCAATCAAGTAAAAGGTTTTATATATATATATACATATATATATATATATATATATATATATATATATATATATATATAATATAAGCTAAATAAAAATAATATAACACTAAATATATGTAAATATATGTAACACTACTTTATGTTATATTATTTTTATTTAGCTTTATTTTTAGTTTTTTTTTGCGTTACTGGATTGTTATTTGTTTAATTTAATAAGAACTTAATGAAGAAATTTTGGTGTTTGATATTGCGTTGTTGATTGAGCATTATTATATGTTATTGTATATTTATTTTTAAATATTCATCTTCTTGTTTTTGTACATTCCAGAATAATGTCTCATTCTTTCTTTGCTTCGTTCTTTAAGAGATAATATTCGCCTGGTTAATTTCGTCTACCATCTTTCAATTAGGACATGTTTTAGCACCACTTTTGTTATCCATCTATATTTTAGTATGACCTGGACAAGTTTTGATAAACCAGATGTTCATAGTAATGTATGTTTGCAATTAAACTAAATTAAGAAGTATTTTGTTATTGGTAAGAGTTAATACTCAAGGCCTGCGGAGCAGCAGCTGATCTGATTTAATTAATACAATTTTAATCATTCTTTTATTTATAATTAAATAGTCTACTGTTGAGCATAAGCCCATATTGTCTTGTCTATATTTTCATAGTTTTCACGCTTGGCAAGCGAGTTTGCAACCGTGCTATACTTACTATTTAGTTATTTTTAGGAAGTTTAAAGGAAATTAAATATAATTATAAATACACTTTTGTTTCTTACTGGGTCTGGCTTAAAAAATAAATATATATCAATTTTTGATTGCTAAAGTTTCGCAATAAGTTTGAATATTACACTTTATACTCTTTTGTTTAATACTACAATATTAACACATTAGTTACCTGAATATATAAATACCGTTAAGTAAATAGTGTCAAGCCAAATATTGTGTAAATAAAAATAATTTTAATAATTTCAAATTTATTATTTTATATAGCCACCCTGTACACCGGACGTGACTCCTATCTTTCCATTCAAGTTGAATCAAAATCCATTTCTCGTTCATTCTGTTGGAGTCTTTCTCGGATATTACACGCTGACTGTAATCCGTGGTGAGTGTCCGAAGAATAAGTTTTTGTGCTGTGAAAAACCAAGTGATATATTTTCAAAAATAATTCTTGTGTTAGTATTTTAATAACAACTGTTATTTTGTAAGTTAGTAGTAATCTTTTTGCCTTAAAATATTCTGTTCAATATTGTTATTATCACCAATATGTTCGTCTTGTACTTTTAATTGGTTTTCCTTTTTAATTAATTTTTCCGTTTAGTTCAATGTAATATTATAGTTTCTTTATGCAATTAATTAAATATCCAATGCGATTTGCTTACGCGTCATACTTTCGCATCGACCGGCACATGTTACCACGTGGTTATGAAATGCATTATTTCATGGTGCGTGTGTTATGTGTTACTTATTATTAAGCAACGTAGTATTTTAAAGCTATCTGAATAATTTTGAAGTTCGTATGGTTTCCAACTTTATTCCCCAATGGCTGACATCCATTGTGAAGTGTCAAGATAGGGCGAGGCGGCCATGCGGCCGCCATGTTGCCGGCCGCGTATATCGCTACACGAGGCGATGACCTTCCTAGTCTATCGCCAAAGTATTTGCAAATTCGCAGGCTTTCATTAATATTTACTTTTTTCTTGTTCTAGACTAACCAAAAATGGGAAAGGAAAAGACTCACATTAACATTGTCGTCATTGGACACGTCGACTCCGGCAAGTCCACCACCACCGGCCACTTAATTTACAAATGTGGTGGTATCGACAAACGTACCATCGAGAAATTCGAAAAGGAAGCCCAGGAAATGGGCAAGGGTTCCTTCAAATACGCTTGGGTGTTGGACAAACTGAAGGCTGAGCGTGAACGTGGTATTACAATCGACATCGCTTTGTGGAAGTTCGAAACCAGCAAATACTATGTTACCATCATCGACGCTCCTGGACACAGAGATTTCATCAAAAACATGATCACAGGAACATCACAGGCCGACTGCGCCGTGCTGATTGTCGCTGCCGGTACTGGTGAGTTTGAAGCAGGTATTTCAAAGAACGGTCAGACCCGTGAACACGCTCTTCTCGCCTTCACACTCGGTGTCAAGCAACTGATCGTAGGTGTCAACAAAATGGACTCCACTGAGCCACCCTACAGTGAGCCTCGTTTCGAGGAAATTAAGAAGGAAGTATCTTCGTACATCAAGAAGATTGGTTACAATCCTGCTGCTGTTGCTTTCGTACCCATTTCTGGTTGGCATGGAGACAACATGTTGGAGCCGTCAACCAAGATGCCTTGGTTCAAGGGATGGCAAGTTGAGCGCAAGGAAGGTAAGGCTGAGGGTAAATGCCTCATTGAGGCCCTGGATGCTATCCTGCCCCCCGCTCGTCCCACCGACAAGCCCCTACGTCTTCCCCTCCAGGATGTATACAAAATCGGTGGTATTGGTACAGTGCCTGTAGGCAGAGTTGAAACTGGTGTCCTCAAGCCTGGTACTATTGTTGTGTTTGCTCCTGCCAACATTACCACTGAAGTTAAGTCCGTTGAGATGCACCACGAAGCTCTCCAAGAAGCTGTACCTGGTGACAATGTAGGTTTCAATGTAAAGAACGTATCTGTCAAGGAATTACGTCGTGGTTATGTTGCTGGTGACTCCAAGAACAACCCACCCAAGGGAGCCGCAGACTTCACTGCACAAGTCATTGTCCTTAACCACCCTGGTCAAATTTCCAATGGTTACACACCTGTATTGGATTGCCACACAGCTCACATTGCATGCAAATTTGCTGAAATCAAAGAGAAGGTTGACCGTCGTACTGGTAAATCTACTGAAGAGAACCCTAAGTCCATCAAGTCTGGCGATGCTGCCATTGTAAACCTTGTGCCGTCTAAGCCCCTGTGTGTTGAATCCTTCCAGGAATTCCCTCCCCTTGGTCGTTTTGCTGTGCGTGACATGAGGCAGACGGTTGCTGTTGGTGTTATCAAAGCTGTTAACTTCAAGGAAGCTGGTGGTGGTAAGGTCACCAAAGCTGCCGAGAAGGCCACTAAGGGCAAAAAGTAGCTAGCGTTGTCTACAACGCAATTCTTTATACAGCTGCGATACTTCATACACCGAAAGGTGTTTCGAAGGAAAAAAGGGCTACAAACTCATTCCTTTTCTATATTTTTTACAAGGCTTATAAGTAACATATTATAATTTATAAGGTTATACATATATCTGAAATATTTTGTTATGACTGCAACTGATGTAAATTCATAGAATAAAAGTAGCCTCCATTAACTTTTAGTTTTATTTTCATAAGCAAAACTTTTGTATCCTTTTAAGCATTAAAAGTTTTTTTAGTTAAACAAGTTTTAAATAATTTTTTATTCACATTCCTACATATAAAATCTGCATTAAAAATATTTCTATTAGACACTTTATATGAACTAAAATTCAAATACATTTCATACTATTAACACACAAAAAATTTGATTTATTTTGAAATATGTTTTTTGAACTATAATGAAATCTGCTAAATTGAACTTAAGAAATTTAATCTAATGTAATAGTTACCCCCCTATTTTATAACAGACTTCAAAAAAATAATTTCACATTAGACTAATTTTTTTTGCATTAGTTGCCTCATAACTTCAAAGTGAACCGATTTTGATGTTTCTTTTTTTTTTCTTTTTTTGGAAAGCTTGTGCTTCTCATGTAACTTTGATCAAAATCTGACCAAGTTTTTTAGTTATCTGTATTAAACTGACTGAAAACATTGTACACAACATAATATAATGTTCTCATTTTATTTATATTGAAGAATATTGTACAATTTTTTTAATTTCGCCTCCTATCAACATACTCAAAAAAAGTAACTATTATAGGTACCGTATATCGCTATTCAATATTCAATTATCCTTTAATATTGAGGGCATCTATGACTGCCACCAGGACAGTGTCAAGTTAAAATGATCAGACTTTATAGGGGGGAAGTTAATTTATTAGAAGTGTAGAGAATAATTTTTCTTTCTGATATTATACAGTATTATGAATTAGATGATAAATCAAATTACGAATAATCCTTATACTATAAGAATTAAAAAATACAGCACAGGTATTGTTTTGTATTTAAACATACGCCAAAAGATATAAATGAAATAGTATCTCCATTTGCGTAATAAATAAACACTACATACCTACCTAACTAGTCTAATAACTGAAATAATCAACTTTTAAGAAATAGTAAATTCAAAGTACTAAAATGATAAACATTAATTTCACGCGCTGAAATTGGTTGAATAGCTTAAGCCCGATTTTAGAATGTGAAATCATTTTATTCTTTTTAATTTTTTGAAGCTTTCTTTTACTTTAGGGAAAGTTATTTTTCTTCATCCTTACTAGTGGGCTAAAGAATATCACTATCTCATCGTCGTCTAAATAGTTCATTCCCTATGTTGCGACCCCTGGGGATGAAATTTCTTCATATGTGTATGGGATCGCTCCCTGAAGGTATTACTGAAAATTTACTCCGGACTAACAAATGTAAGTATAATAATTATTATCAGCGCCACCTATCGGGCACAATATTTGTTTCCTTTTTAGGGTTTTTTTTTGCGCCCGAAGCAAATATGAGCAACCCTCCGGAAAGCGGGGGAGGGAGGTTGGGAATGCTCATAGCATACCACGCAGCCGGCTGCGTGGTTATGTGGTGACTTTACCCACTAAACCCAACCTTTTAGGAATTGGCTTAACGATCTGACGAGATCTCTAAGCCGTATACGAACGCGACCCTCCTGCTTTTTTAGGTACATAAGCATCAATTTTATAGTACCCGACGCGACGCATTGCTGCTGCAGAAGAAATTATGTGGAAATAAAGTTTTCAAAGCTTAAATAATCTTTATTACGCAGGTTTTAATAAGTGATATAAAGGGCGAACTTACTGCCTTATGGCATTCTCTACCAGTCAATCCTGGATGACTTGAGAAACTGAGGCTGGTGTAAACAATCACTTCATCAATTTAATAAATACTCAAATATTGTAACTCATATCTTTATTACCTTTTAAATACAATACAATGCAAAAAAAAATTGTTATAAAAATACAATAACTTAATAATCTGCTATCATAAACAATCACGCCTGGCACCCAGGGGTGTAGGCAGAGACAGATTTCCATGTGGCACGATCCTGACCTAGGAGTAAAAGCATTCTGTGATCCTGACATCCTCCACATCCATATACCCACGCATACATGCTCATCGTCGTATTCTAAATTTGCCCCATCTATACATATAATAAATCTGTAGAAAAGTCGTGTCTGCAATTCTAATATTTTCCAAAAAAAAAAAGTCCAGGGGACTAAATAAAGATCATTGAAGCCAAATTAGTGGTTTTTAGAATTTTTGTCTGTGTATGTATTCATGATTCACGCAAAAAATACTTGTCAGATTTCCATGAAAGTTTATGTATATGTAGATTGGGACCCGGGGAACTTATAGGGTTATAGGCTACTTTTTATCCGATTACGGAACCTCAGAAAGGAGAGTTAATTATTTTCTTCCTGAAGATTTTAATATATATTTAACAAGATTGATTTTTTTTAATAAATAACATATTTATAAATAAACATTTAGATTAGTTGCATAATAATTTAGGCTGCGCCAATAATCTATGCTTCACGTAAGTTGCCTCTAGTTACTAATAAATTAAATAATTTGAATAACTTACATTTATGTTTAAATGATTAAATTCATGATTTAAAAATACATTTTTATTGTTTTTTTTCTTAAGTAGGAATAAAAAAATTATATTAACTAATTACAATCTAGTTACTACGTAAATAGAAAAATAGTGACATCTATCGAAAATTCTAAAATCTGAGATGTGTTAAGTTTAATTACTAAACTGTAAAAAGTTTTAGTACGTATTAGTTTTATTATCTATAAATACACCGACAAAAAAGAAATTGCATAATTCTCATTTGCTTTATAGCTTAATAAAAAATAAAAATATAAATTTCTTTGCAACTTTCCGCTAAACATATAAAATGATGTGTCTTACCTGGAATGAAGCGCACCTCCCGCCTTCCCTCAATTGCATACACTAACTCCGTCACCACTATACCAAGCACCACTACTCTCAACACCACTATTCCAGGCAAGACACACCATCGACGATAATACGACACGTGTTTCGCCTCTACACGAGGCATCATCAGGTAATATAGACTCTACGGCGGCTGACCGCTAAGATACTTAGATACTTAGCGGTCAGCCGCCGTAGAGTCTATATTACCTGATGATGCCTCGTGTAGAGGCGAAACACGTGTCGTATTATCGTCGATGGTGTGTCTTGCCTGGAATAGTGGTGTTGAGAGTAGTGGTGCTTGGTATAGTGGTGACGGAGTTAGTGTATGCAATTGAGGGAAGGCGGGAGGTGCGCTTCATTCCAGGTAAGACACATCATTTTATATGTTTAGCGGAAAGTTGCAAAGAAATTTATATTTTTATTTTTTATTATAATGGATTTCCGCAAAGTAACGCCTGATTCTATCAATTATTTTATAGCTTAAATAAATATATTTTATATAATAAGTATTGGCCAGGCCTTCTAATTAATAATACCTATCATATAGTAGTCGATCAAATTGCGTGAAGTTTGTTGACTAGGTACCTATATCATGATATAGCTTGACCAAATCAATGAATACAGATCGTTTCGCAATATTAACAACTAAACTATCATTGCTACTTCTTGATATCGTAAAAATATTTTTATTATACACCGCTAGCAGCGCTAATAGCGTATTTTTGACAGAAGCAGAATTTTAATTAGAATCTACATCACATAATGCCTTATTTATATACTATGTAAGTATATAAAACTATACATATAATAAATCTGTAGAAAAGTCATGTCTGTAATTCTAATAGTTCCTGGAAAAAACAAGTCCATGGGACTAAATAAAGGATACTGAAGCCAAGTTACCTGTTTTTAAATTTTTGTCTGTCTGTGTATTAAAGATTCACGCAAAAACTACTGGACAGATCTCCATGACATTTTGTATTCAGGCAGTTAGTGACCCGGGGCTACTTATAGGCTACTTTTTATCCGATTACGGAACTTAAAAAGGAGGGTTAAATATTTTCCTTTCTTTAGAAGTTAATTGTGTATTATGTAAGATTCTGTTAGTTAGAAGCGCGATAACGTAGTGTTTTTTAAACGAATACAATATTTATAATTAAAGTTTAAAATTTGTTTTAACTGTTATGTAGTAATTTGAAACTATACTGACGATCTACATTGCACGTTTCCGAAACAGCGCCATCTGTCATAAAAAGTAAAAAGTATTTATTTACCCTTCGGTTATCATTACTTATATCTTACTAATAAATTAAACATAAATTAATAACATTTATATGTTTAAATAATTCTATTTATTAAATGATTTGAAACTTCTAAGATTTATTTAAAGTTTTTCATTCTTTCATTTTAACAGTAATAATTTAAATAGATAATAGTGAAATCTACGAAAATTCAGATGGTTTTTTTTTAAATTACTAATATATAATAATGAAGTGATTAACTGATTAATGAAAATTGACTTCGTAAATTCAATTGTAGATTGAGGATAAATTTGACAAACGTTGACATTTATACGATACTAGCGATTCACCCCGGCTTCGCACGGGTGATTTCTGGACATCGGTAACAGCACCACCTACTGAATCACTCTGTCTATTGATGAAAACCTCATCAAAATTCGTTGCGTAGTTTAAAGATCTAAGCGTACAGATGGTGGGAAGCGACTTTGTTTTATACTATGGAGAGATGGTCAGTAATAATAGGCTATCATGAAATGATTGCGATATTTGAAGTGGTCCAGCACTTCATGATAATGTGATCAATTCCACGCTCTGGCCATATTTACATAACTCGAGAGTTTTTGCTTTCATAGTTATAATTTAAAATTAGCGCCATCTATTTACCGCTAAATAAATGAATAATAACTAACTGATAAGATTAAATATAATGCCTACTTAAAAATATATATATATATATATATATATATAAACCTACTTATTCTTGCAGGATCAAAAACTTTACATTTTACAAAATAACTAACTAAACTATTATACTGCATAGGCACTGTGTATACAAACTGTGGTTAAAAGAGAAACTTTTTATTAACTATACTTAATGTGTTATTAAGTTATCCGATGTAAGTTTTTATCTCTATTTGATGGATTAGTAAAAATATAAGCAACTATTTTATAGTGCCAATTAATATTAAATAGGCCAGTAAATTAATAGAAGACGACGAAATTCGACATTATTTGGTCAAAATTAAATTACCTAAATGTAAAGAGTAAACAGTAAATAATGTAACTTTGAATTTAACATAATTTACCCTTATTAAAGATACCTCGGAAGTCATGACCGATATAAAAAGTGACAGGGGTCGTTAGACGTATGATATTAATGCAATTCTAAAAAATCTACGTCTAATAATCTCTGAGAATTCAAAAGATACCACTTGACTAACAAACGTGACAACAAGTGATCCAACTTTGTGGATTTTGGAGCAGTATTAATGATGATC
This sequence comes from Parnassius apollo, assembly GCA_907164705.1. Lineage (NCBI taxonomy): Eukaryota > Metazoa > Arthropoda > Insecta > Lepidoptera > Papilionidae > Parnassius > Parnassius apollo. Next base: position 5,452,879 of record CAJQZP010000693.1, read on the forward strand.
GGATGATTAGCGGAAGCCCACGTGAGCGCAGTCGCGGGTAAAAAGCTAGTATATAAAAATTTGCGGCTTTGCATTGCGGTTGGGCCACCCCAGTCGCACCCTGAGTTCAAGAGAGTACAGTTTTGGTTTTCATAGTTTGAATATAATAATAGCGCTATCTACTTACTGCTAAATAAACTATCTACTGCTGCTAACTATCTGCTAGATAAATATAAAATCAAAAATAATTCTATTGAATCTTGCAACTTCAAAAATTGTCAGAATTAAGATATCCAGACCAGTGGCCACTGTCGGGATGATTTTTCGTAATTGTCCTTTTGGCAAAATGACTAATAAAACTGGGATTAAGAGAGAAGGTCTTTAGTTAAAAATGTTGGGTGTCTATTGGCATAAAATTATTTCACCAACGTCTTTTTGTATCAATTTCGTGATATCATTGAATGACTAATTATTAGCTAGATGTGCAACCTTGATGTCCGAGTAGATTTAAAGAAAATCGTGGACATGTGAAAACCGATGTGTCGCACTATGGGTAATTAGAAGCCTTGTGCACAGTTCTAAGACGTATATAAGTTTTTTTTTACTTTTAATGAGACTTGTAATGTAAAACAGTTTGTCGTATATTAAGATTGCTTTTATATTTTTAGACATATTAAGATTCTTGTGACAGTCTCGGTTTCATAACTCACATGAGTAAATGAACAGGCTATAAATACCAAAAACGGCAAATTTTAAACACAGGTTTATTTTTATATTAACTTTGAATGGAACTGCTCTGATAGAACCTTGATAATCATCTGTCAAAACCGGTAATCGAACTGCTCCAAACGTAAATAGCAAGTAAGTATAATATAATATATATAAGTAAAATCTCAGAAGTCTATCGGTAAATGTTTTGCAGAACTCCAACCTGAAATCCCCTCCAAACCATGGTTTTTTAAATTTAGAAATGGTCCAAATCAAATATAGTAAGTAGGTACGTAACGTGCGTAAGTATGGTCAAATCTCCAAATATAGTAAGTACATTTGTCATATGTAGAATTAGATTAGGACAAAATTTAAGATTAAAGATAGCTCAATTTGTGAGTGTGGATTAGACGAGGGTACGATCGCTCCTTAACTGCCCTAACCTCTCCGTTTCACTACAATTTCCTTTTTAATAACATCCCTCGTCCCATAAATCTTTAGTCTTTGTTAAATTTAGTTTACACTCCTTTTGTACAAACTTTATCAGACCTTATATCCATTAATAATATTAAATTATATATATATATATAGTATATAATATAGTATATAATTTTGTAAAACTACTACCTATACGTTAATTCATTCGAAAATAACTACATACGTAACTTCGTATCATAAATCTAAGTAAGCATTTCTACGGAAACGGAAACTACATACCTAGTCAAATACTCTGTGTGACTTTTATGAAACTTGACGCTGGAAGAATCCGTAGGAAGTTGCCAAACTAGGAAAAAAAGTAAGTACGTAAGCAACCCAAATTCGATCCGCACCGATATCACTCATATTTTAATTTCAATTTGAAGGGGCGAGTTTTACCACGTTCTCGGTGTTGAAGGAAAACACCGCGAGGAAACCTGTATATCTGAGAAATTAAAAAATATTTCGGAATTTATTTTTTTGGTATAATATGTGAAGTCGTTCATCATGCTTTGGAATCAACTCAATGACTTGTTGTCCTAAAACTCGCTGCAGCCTATGCCTAGGAGTGGGATTTACCAAGGCTGTTACTTTATTACTTTCAATGTTGCTATCCACTGTTGATTGGTTATATTAATGGATTTATTGGTTATATTATTGGATAGGCTTAACCCATTGTTTGTCAAATAGGCCGGATATTTGCAGTAGTAGCCACGCTTGGCAATCGGGTTGGCGACCGCAGTTTTTATTATTCCAGGTCACCTCCGACGCAATGCAGTACCCAGCTTTAGCTAACTTCGCTCTAGATGTGAAATCCCATCTGTGTCGTGTGTTTTTATTTGGGGAAAAATATGGAGAATGCGCTAACGCTGGAGGGCTTTTTTTATATAATTTATGTTGAACGTGATAATTAATCACACTCGAAGATGCCTACCTAACCTAAGAATATACAGTTGTAGTAAGCATACTTTTGGTCTTGTTGCGAAATTATAAATATGATGTACGTGCGAAAATTTAATTGAAATCTTCCATGTATTTTTGGAAATATGAATTCTAATGATTTTCGGGCCCTTGACTGAACCCTTTAGTAATCCTCCGCCGAAGCCAACCTCAACAAGGAAAGACGTTTGCGGATGTTGCCCGAAGATCTTCACAACCGACACCCTCTTATGGTCGAAAACGAAGGAATGTGGATATAAGATCAGTTCCTGTGTGTGACGGTGACGGGTTTACTCTTGTTGAGAACAGACGTCGGTCAAGACCCGCCTGTAACCAGCGTGGGACCGCCAAAATAAACGCAAAGTACATATCTGCGTATTGTGGAGCCCACCATACAGCTCTACATCTCCCGTTTGGACAAAAGTACGTCGGGAGAAGACGTCCTGCATTTCACGAGAGAACGAAGCCGATGCCGCATAGAGGATCCGTTCTCTTTACATTTGCAGCGTCCGGGGATTAATAGGTCAACGAACTTCAAATCTTACGTATTCCAGGTTCCTGCAAAATACAAAGAGACACCTCGCTCCCGATTTCTGGCCCTCTGGGGTAGTGTTACGCCGATACAGGGATGCGCCAAAAAAGAAAGTTCAAATGATATTTGTATTTTATATCTATTTTGGGGTTAAGGTTAATTTTTAAGTCCTTGATGCCTGAAATAAAGTTATTGTATTGTATTGTTATGTCGTCTGGGGCTTTTATCAAGGCAGTGATAGTACTGTGACCTGCGCGAAAGGCTTGACTGATATTAATTCAGCAGGCTGTGATTGGTTATGAACACAGAGATTTGCTTGTGATCACAGGCTTCCAGAACTTTAGATAGGTATGGCAAAATTGAAATTGGTCGAAAATGGGTGGGTAATATGGATTAAGTATGTATTTTAGGAAGTTGGCATGATATTGGCCTGAGTCAAGGAAATAGTTAACGATATGTGTGATTGCAGGTAAAAGGCACTTCCCGATCATGGATAACATAACCTTACTAACCTCATCGCCACCCACAACCTTGGATTTGAACACACAACTTTGAATAGCTAATACTGATTTCTGGAGTAGTAATTAATAAGTGATAGGTATAAGAATGCTAGGGAACACTCATTCGGGCAGTCTATATCTATAACCCATTGAAGTATAATGTATTTACGTACGTAGTACATATTACTTCAATGCTAGAAGCTTTTATAATTAATTATAGCTTTTTTTTAACTATTTTTTTATTATAGCTTAAAATCAAAATAACTATCTAAAACGGTAACTGTGTATGTATACCTACCTATGTTATGTATCATAGAAGAAAAAAAACTCATTGCGAGCTGAAATCGACTTTTCACTTTTTCACAGCCAAGTGTTTACACAAAGACTTCCATGTACCTATACCACAGAATAAATAATAGTAATACCACTGGACCGGCAATTCAGAAGAAGGGCGCGGGCGCACTGGAGGTTAACTGGCACGGTAAATATGCCTCGCAGTAGTATTTTCATTTACGACAATTACTGTTTTTAGGCAAATACGAAATGAATGAATGAATGAATATACTTTATTGCACACCACAAACAAATTTACAAAGAACATAACAGAGAGCAGATTACATGTACAATTTCGCGGCCTTATCGCTACATAGCGATCTCTTCCAGGCAACCAAAGGTGTAAAGGAATAAAACAGTGAGTACTAGGTAGGTGGTGCAATATAAATATACCTAATATAATATCAATACATGCAATAAAATAACATATAAATAACTAATACATTAAAAAAATATGATACACATATACATACATACAATATACAAAACACATATATATACAACATATATACATACATATATCCTCAAATATATACCACTAACAATAACATAAACAAATAAATACAAAACTACATAATCACATAATTTATCCTAATGATTTTCGAACGATTGAGACAAGTAATGCTCTTTAAGAAGTCGCTTAAAGACTACAATAGTCTGAGCTTCGCGTATATACAAAGGTAGGGCATTCCAGAGCTTAATAGACTGTACAGTAAAAGATTTATTAAAGAAAGATGTATTGTGAGTTGGTACCCTTAAAATGAGTTTTCTTGAAGAGTAAAGGTTCCCCTGGAAGCCCAACAAAACTAAATTTCTCCTTAAGATAAGGAGGAGTAGAAGGGTGAAATAAGACACAGTACAGAATAGAAAGAATATGCATGTTCCGGCGAAATTGGATAGGTAACCACTTGAGGACGAATGGAAATGTGGTCAAATTTGCGCAATCCAAATATGAACCGAATACTAGTATTTTGAAGTCTCTCAAGCTTAGTTAGCTGGTCTTTAGTTATGTCTACATAGCTTGCGTCAGCATAGTCGAGAATCGGAAGGAGAAGAGACTGTGCGAGCATAATTTTTGTAGGAATGGGAAGAAATGATCGAAGGCAACGCAGTGAACTAAGAGCGACAAAGGTTTTCTTACTTACCTCATTCAGTTGGCGTTTCCAATTTAAGGAACTATCAAGGTAAACACCAAGATTTTTGACATTGTCAAAGTAAGGGATCACAACCCCATCGAATACAACAGGTGGTATGGAGAACCGTCAATTCTTGAGATAAAGCTCTGACTACCAAAAATGATTGCCTGTGACTTTTTAGGATTGACATTTAGGCCATATGATTGACTCCACTCATGAATCATATTTAAGTCATTGTTTAATGTAGCGATTGCATTTGGCAAATTCTCAAGAGTTGACTGGGTGTAAATCTAATGAAATGGTAAGTATATGTAACTTATACTTATTTGAAATGAACTTCAAACTTCAAAACATGTTGACGAAGTGAGCTCATAGGTAAAACTAGTCTTCCCGCCCGTTTGCTAGAGCTACTAGACGGGCTCTGTGGACTTAATCGGTTACACACCAAGTTAAACATCTTGTACTATCATTTATTTTGTGGTTAAACTATACTTAGTTTAACCATACTAATATAAAACCATAACTAATTATACTAATGTAAAACTATGCTTAGTTTAACCACAAAATGCATGGCATAGCATGGCATACATATATAAAAATGTTTGTGCGTTACAGAATTTATATAAAATTTAAGAGACAAACTTCAATCCCCTGAATGTTATGTAGCTTCTGTAATCCAAGGATGTATCAACCCTGACCTGTAACCAACTTCAAACAAAGAAGACTACGAAAGTACTGTCGTCACTCGTCACTGACTATGAGGACTAATGTTGAATGCCTTAGAATTAGAAGCTGTAATTAAACTGGCTCAATACAATTCACTGTCATTGTGAATGACAAAAAAATGAATGACAAGCTCGTGGAAACTGTCCATGCGGTCGGAGCTAAGTTTTGCAAGACCCGCGCTGAAGACTGAGTGTGGCAGCATCGTTTCCGGGACACCTGAGATTTTGAGTGAGATTGAAAGGTTCTATGGGCAGCTGTACACATCATCGTTGGAGCCACACGCAAGTGTGAGTAACGATCCAAGAGCAAGTCTTATCCGACACTATTCCGATGATATTCCGGACGTCAGTCTAAGCGAGATTAGAATGACTCTCCAGCACCTTAAAAACGGCAGGGCCCCAGGCGAGGATGGAATTACAGCGGAGCTTCTGAAAGCGGGTGGAACACCGGTACTTGAAGTTCTTCAGAAGCTCTTCAATTCCGTCCTCCATGGTGGCACTATTCCAGAGGCGTGGAGCAGAAGTGCGGTGGTCTTGTTCTTTAAGAAAGGCGACAACGCTCTCTTGAAGAACTACAGACCGATTTCCCTTCTGAGCCGCGTCTACGTGCTGTTTTCGAGAGTCATTACGAATCGTCTCGCACGCAGACTCGACGACTTCCAGCCTCCCGAACAAGCCGATTTCCGAAAAGGCTTCAGTACCATAGACCACATACATACCCTGCGGCAGATTGTACAGAAGACCGAAGAGTACAATCTGCCACTTTGCCTAGCGTATGTGGACTATGAGAAAGCCTTTGGTTCCGTTGAAATTTGGGCGGTGCTACAGTCCCTTCAGCGGTGCCAAGTTGACTGTCGGTATATCGAAGTGCTGAAGCGTTTGTACAGTAGGGCTACGATGGCTGTCCGAGTACAGAACCAGAGCTCGAAACCTATCCAACTGCAGAGAGGTGTAAGACAGGGTGACGTTATATCCCCGAAACTCTTCACCGCTGCATTGGAAGACGTTTTCAAGCTACTGGACTGGAAAGGATACGGTATTAACATCAATGGCGAGTACATCACTCACCTTCGATTTGCCGACGATAAAGTCCTTATGGCAGAATCGCTGGAGGACTTAAGCACTATGCTCAATGACCTCAATAGTGCCTCCCAACGGATAGGTCTTAAGTTGAACATGGACAAAACAAAGGTCATGTTTAATGTCCATGTCACACCTGTGCCGTTAGTTGTTGGGAGCACTATGCTCGACGTTGTTGACCAGTACGTTTACCTGGGACAAATAGTACGACTAGGTAACTCCGGCTTCGACCAAGAGGTCAATTGACGGATTCAACTCGACTTGGCAGCGTTCGGGAAATTACGACATATCTTCTCGTCAGGTATACCTCAATCTATAAAAACTAGATTGTACAACCAGTGCGTGTGCCAGTGATGATTTACGGATCTGAGACGTGGTCCTTCACTGCTGGCCGTATGAGGACGCTTAAGGTCGCTCAGCGAGCTATGGAGAGGGCTATGCTCGGAGTTTCTCTGCGTGATAGACTCAGAAATGAGAATATCCGCAGTAAAACCAGAGTGACCGACATAGCCCAACGGATTAGTAAGCTGAAGTGGCAATGGGCCGGCCATATAGCTCGATGAACCGATAATCGGTGGGGAAGAAAGGCTCTCGAGTGGCAGCCTCGTACCGGTAGGCGTAGTGTAGGGCGACCCCCCACTAGATGGAGTGACGACCTGGTAAGACATGCAGGAAGTCGATGGATGCAGGTGGCTCATCACCGCGCTTTGTGGCATTACTTGGGGGAGGCTTATATTCAGCAGTGGACTTGTGAAGGGCTGTAATGAATGATAATGAATACAATTCAGAAGTGTGAATGTGTTCTAACTCTAGTGGGAATTGTGGTTGACTTCGGTTTTGCATCTGACTTCTTTGTTATCACTGTTTCAATGTTATTTTTTTTATTATATTTAATTATAAGTCAGAAATATTTTATCTTCAAGGTAATAAAATATTATCATAATGAAAAACATAACACAAATGCGAAGTGACCACACACTTAATATATAAAATAGTAGAAAAAGTAATAGTGAATCAGATAAGTTATTGCTTAGAGCAATATAACATAATATCAGATGCGCAGCACGGGTTCCGTCGCGGACGCAGCACGGACACTGCGCTTGCGCAATTCACCGACTATATCTCAATGAGGGTAAGTTTGTCGCTGCTCTTTTTATTGATTATAAAAAGGCATTCGACACCCTGGAACACGAGGTACTGCTGCGTGCGATGGATGAATGTGGTATCAGAGGTCCCATCAACCGATGGGAGCTATTTGCAAAATAGATCCTTATGTACATTGATAGACGGAGTAACAGGTGACGATGTAAGCGTGAGTCTTGGAGTACCAACCGGATCGGTTTTCGGTCCAGTTGGGTACATTATGCATGTTAATAGTGTCATTAATGTGATAAAGCATTGTAAAACGGTTATGTATGCAGACGACATGTGCCTAATGTACTCAACCAATAACATGAGTGATGCACAAAAATACATACAGGAGGACTTAGAAAACATAATTAAATGGGCACATGATAACGGTATAATTATAAATTTATCCAAAACAAAGGCTATGTATATAAATAAGTTCACCCCACAGTAACGTCTTTAAGCAAGGTAAATTAAACATAAATATAATTGGACATACATACGAGTGTCTACACCTCAATAAAGCTGGCTGCCAGTGCACAAACATAGATGTAGTAGATAAATACCGATACTTAGGCCTAACAGTAGATATAATATGAACCGTACTGCACGTCAATGGTGTGTGTAATAAATTGCAATCAATACTGGGTAGATTCTTTCACTAAGCAATTTCATGAATCGAAAAGTCTTGTACGTACTGTATTATGCACTGGCTGACTCGGTAATCATTTATGGATTGAGCAGTTATGGGCTAACATTCAAAACACAGTTAGATCGTATAAAACATTTACAGATTAGACTACTTAAGGGTACACTAGTCGCTCATTCTTCCATACAAACGTAATCTGGCGATTACTCCACTGTTTAATGATGTACGTACAAAATAAAAAATGATTTCAATTTGTCTCATAATTATCTAGCCCTGTATGGAAACAAAATAGTAAAAAAAAAGATTATGTTTAAAAGTTATAAGCGTCGAAAATTCCGAATTTCAACACTATTTTTAACACATCTTTGGGCGGAAATAAATACCATAGAATAACCATACAGGGATAGATTAGTTGTTCAAAAATGCAAATAATTTTATTTTGAACAGACACATTCAATAGATTTTTCATGACATCCAGACTCCCAAAAGTCTGTTTATAAAATTTCGCGCGCTCCGTTTCGTTGTAAATCATCTTGCCCCCGACAGGAGGGGGGGCGCAGCGCGCACTCACACATGCTCACTAGGTTAGCCGCTGCTACCTATTTATGGTTATAATACCTACATATCTACATCTTTGTTTAGAAAAATTGCTTCCTTTTGTTCGTGTCCACTTGCTGAAGCCGGGATGAATATAGCTGGTAAAATTACCATAAGCTTGTTGAAGCACATGTAGTTAAAATTGAAAACAGGTAGGTACATAATAATGAACTTTCGATACAGGTAGTACATTAGGTACTTAACTACTTTAATTTGCCAACTAACGAAAACATCTCATTGATAAGCACGATTGTCGAAAATCTTAAAATTATCTATAAATTTAATTAGAATAGGTAATTTTTAGATTTTCGATAATCGTGCTTACGTATAGGAATCTCATATCCTAATATACCTAATGTAATTTATGTAAGTACATAAGAATTAATAGCCGTGGTAGCTCAGATGGTTAGCGTGCGCTTTAAATTTCACAGTACGCGAGCAAACCGGGTTCGATCCCCGCCGGCACCAATGAAATTGTTAATTGCAGTTTTAAGTGCTGATTTACCACGTGCTCGACGGTGAAGGAAAACATCGTGAGGAAACCTGCATGTCAGAGAAATAAAAAAAATATATTTCGAACACATGTGAAGTTCGCCAACACGCATTGGGGCAGCGCGGCGGAAAATTACTTGCTCTAAAACCCTCTCAGAAATAAGCGGAGGCCTGTGCCCAGCAGTGGGACGTGTATATAGGCTGTAACTTTACTACTAGAAGGGCAGTCAATGATAAATAAAATTTGTTTTGTAAGTTGTTTTTTTAAAAAAACGCTAACACAACAAAAACATGAAACTGAGAAGAAGCATCCGATCTGCCGAAACAAACTCAGAGAGGTCATTACATTGGTCATGTCATACGAGAACCAGGCAGGTGGCTAATGGTCATTTGAAGAAAGAACCATACAGATGTGAGTGGACAACTAAGTACTTTTTAGGATTCCGTACCCGATGGGTAACCAGCAGGGCCCTATTACGAAGCCTCCGCTGTCCGTGTACACTACGCCTACCGGTACGAGGCTGCCACTCGAGAACCTTTCTTCCCCATCGGTTATCGGTTCTTCGAGCTATATGGCCGGCCCATTGCCACTTCAGCTTACTAATCCGTTGGGCTATGTCGGTCACTCTGGTTACTGCATATCGTTCACGCAGAGAAACTCCGAGCCTAGCCCTCTCCATAGTTCACTGAGCGACCTTGAGCGTCCCCATACGGCCAACAGTGAAGGACCACGTCTCAGATCCATAAGTCATCACTGGCAACACGCAAAGAAAAAGAAAAACCACCCTTACCTAGTCGGACTAGGTAAGTCCAACTGTGCGACAAAAAAAACTGCGGTTTCCAACCCGCTCGCCAAGCGTGGCAACTATGGCAATATACCCCCCATGAACAGAACATACATAACCAAAAAACAACGAATTGAGAACCGCCTCCTTTTTTTCGAAGTCGGTTAAAAAGTAGGTAAAAACAAATCAATGAAATTATTATATAATAACAACATCTACTTAAATTCACATAAGAACTTTCATAATAACAACTAAATTGGGTTCATAATAATAACACCAATTTGTTTCCTCTCTCTTTTTTTTTTTAAAATACGTTACCCCCACAGTAGGATTTTCTCCTGTATCGTGGAGGCAGTTTACAAACATAAATTGCACAAGGACAAACATCCAGACCGGGAACAACTATTTGTAGGCCATACAAATATTTGTTCCGTGCGGGATTCGAAACCGCGGCCCCCAGCGCAGTCTCATTGCTAAGCCACTGCGACAAGGAGCTTTCAATTGCGGTTGGAGTTTATGTTGTCATTCAAAAAAGAATCGCAATATGTAGGTACGCGATGACGCCGTCGCTTTGCGTCACTCAGGAGTGTGTATGTGTGTGCGCACTAGCTTCTTACTGCTCATCACAGCGTCTATCTCTTTCGCACGTGATGTCGGCTGAGATAGCATGCATTTTAACCCCGCCCACCATTTAGTTCGAGCTATCGACTAGGGCAACCTTAAGGCTTTACCCCTAGCGAACGACCTGAGCGTTTGGCCCCGACGCTCTCGCTACAATACATCGCGTAGAAATCTGCAAGACGCCACCTACTGGTACGAACGTAGTATTAATTTATCAATGACAATGAACTATTTTATGCGAAATAAACACCAGACAATGATATGTGTATTTCAATTTTACTTTATTCGGTATATTAGTTGCATTATATTGGAGAATTATGTATTCTCATATATTATCTAATTAATAAAAATGACTATTTTGAAGTTATTTTTAACTATATACTATACTGCTATTATTGAATTAGCTTTTTATAGAGTAAATTAGTAATATATGTCGAAATGTTAATTATGGATTCGAACTTTACATGCTAATCGGTGCTTTTTTGTTATTTTCATTTACTTACATATTGAAAATATTACTTGAATAGTAGGTATTATTATTTTATTTAGCTACTGAATTTTAGGATATGTTTTACCTTGAGGATCAAGTAAAATTACGTGTAAAACAAATTATGACAAAGTGCAATTATTTACATGTTATATATAAAATACTTCCAGTGCATGAAAAGGTAGATTACCTAATTGCTTTAGAACAATATAAAATAAATAAAATTAAACATCCTATAACGCATAAATATCGTACCAGGCAAGTTGAGAAGGGTAAATATGTGATACCACATATAAGAAACTATTATGGTAAGAGAACTAGGCAATATTTAACTCCGCTAATATTTAATAGAATAGATTTTATAAGAGATACGTCCAAAGACATAAGCACTGTAACATTAAAGAAAAGACTGAAAAATACATTCCTATGAAAAGTATAATGTTCTACCTATAATAAGTATTAATTAAAGATAGAGATATTTATTGTAATAAATATACCTAAGATAAGTATGTATGTAACAAAAAATACATATTAATGTATAACAAAAGAGCGCCATTATCGCCAACAAACTGTTGCACAGTTTAGCGATGTTTATTATTATTTTAAATGTGTGTATTTTATATTAATAAAGATTTTAAAAAAATACCTACTATATAATATATACCTACGAGTAATATGTACCCGGGAGTGATTCCTACTGGCAAACAGTTTGCACAAGATTCTGAGGAACTCAGCAGTATAACTCGTACGAATTAACTTGAGACCTGGGCCGATGACGTAATTGTCAATGTACGGTGTGCAAAATAATGCGTCGTAATATTTTTTTATTGGAAATTTTTGAGATTTGCATGAGATTATTAATAAAAACAAAATAAAATGTTCTGGCAAGGGGTGAAGTAATAAGTGATATACTGTTGCCATTTTTATATATTTTAAATATTTATTTTTTATAATATATATAATATTATTTTTAGTTAACGCGTCATGGAAGGACAAAGAAATAAACATACACACTTTCTCATTTATAATATTATTAATTTATTTATTATACACTTTATTGCACTATAAAAAGTGTTACAGATTCGTACACAATAAAAATACAAAGCATAACAGGCGACCTTATTGCTAAAAAGCAATCTCTCCCAGGCAACCTTAGGGTGAAAGTGAATCAATCTTGGATAAGCGGAACAGCACAAACTATGTAAAATCAAGGAATAGAAGTAAGGAATATTAATAAGGATTTATTATAATATTTATTATTCTTCCCATCTTTTTTAAAAAATAAAAAAGGCGCAACACAAAGTCCAAACTTAACAATAGAACAACGCAATTAACAACAAACAGATAAAATAACGTTCAAGTATAACAAAAACCAACAAAAGTCCAAACCAAACAACAAACAATTATCAAAAATATCGAAATAGAGTCGAGACGCGTATCCGTAACAAAAATGCTATTGGTACTGAGCGCGCACGGCCAGCGCGGGACGCGGTGCGGGGAGTCGGGAAGGGGGTCGCATTCCATCGGAGTCTCAAGTTAATTCGTACGTGTTGTAAGTACAGACACTGCTGCATGGTGCCAGAAATAGCTAAGAGGGTGATATCTACATGGCATGCAAAGAAAAATTTATTTTAAGCATGAAGCGACCATTCAAACTTCTTTTGGGCACCTATTCTAGAATGTAGTCATCTGTCCATCTCTCTTTACGATATTCTTCACCCAGATTTGTTACTAAAGTTGTTAAGAATTAATTCGCACACATCCGCTCAATAGAATAAAATGATGTGTCACCACCACTAATCTCAGCACCACTACTCCCAACACCACTACACTAGGAAATACAAACTACCGACGATAATACGACACGTGTTTCGCCTCTACACGAGACATCCTCAGGTGATGTAGACTGCGGTGGCTTCGGTGGCTGATTCTATTAATCAGATTTGTTACGTCCAGTAATATACAATTGCGGGAAAATCTTTTATAAAAATAATTTTATTGTTTCATAGTTTAATTGTAGATAATTAATTTCGTGGATTAAAATTTTATATAAAGTACGTAATAATAATGAGATTATGGAAATTAATAATAAGAACCATGTTATACTATAAATTATATGTGTGCAATATTTGTAGCAGAAAATGAGACCTGACCAGAGAATGATAAACTGGGTCTCATTAGCATAGAATTTTTTATAGAATAACTCCCTTATTCATAAAAATTTTTAAACCCTTGATTAGTAAAAAATTGTTTTGCCTCATTCTGATATATGCAAGATACTTTTTGCTAGAAAGTGACAAAACACTATTTAACTAATCAACTGTTTAAAAATGTTTATGAATAAAGGGGTAAGAGTTATAAATGAAAACTCAGTCCACCTGATAGTAACTGTATGTCTGTATGCTGAGGTCTATAAACATCTTCATCTATCCTTGATTAAGAATCAAAATGCAGATGCGTTTCCACCCCTGACGACTAACATGGAATGCCTCTTTTCCAGTAAAAAGGCTCGCTGGTTCTCTACACTCGCCATACGAAACGCAGCAGCATTAAGCTGCTATTTTATACTGGTATTCTCATTGACTCACACGCTGGTAATATCACTAAAGTGAAGGCGTGGTCCTTCCCCAGTAGATAGACCCGACCTATTCGTGCTACGACCATAATATAGCTTAACACAGAAATAAAATACTTGCGTGTTTTTAATATACTGGATTAGTAAAAAGTAAAAACAGTCAATATTTTATCACCGGAACTAAGGAACATTTTATCTTATCTTTTAGAATTCCGTAACTCAAAAAATATTACATAGGACCTTTTACGTGGTAGAGCCACGCTTCAACCATATTATGGTTGAAACACGGATGGGTCAGCTCGACTTAGTTACGTAAATATTTTTTTTTGTAATTAAAATAATAATGATAAAACTTAAGTGTAAGTTTATTATATTTTAAACATTATATTATAATGTTTAAATATTAGAAAATATTTAAACATTTTAAATGAAGGTATTAACGAGAATTAACGTAATTTGTTCTACTTTACGTTCTGGTTTGATGTTGACAGTTATTAAAATAATTATATTCCCTAGATCTGTTCAAAAGATATACATGTAATTTGGTTTTTCCTCTTGTTGCTCTCAAACTACACATTGGCAGAGAATCATCTGCAAAACGATGGAGTCATTTTTTTTAAAAGAAGAAGGCGATCATTTCTAGTGTAGGAATTTGTTTTAATTTTAACACATCAAACAGTTCATACTTACTCCGCTCAAGTCCAGTCTGGAAGTTTTTGGATATTTTGAAAGAAATTGATAATATGTATGATATCATAAAATAGCTAGATTTACAACAAATAGTAATACTTGACCACACGCCAAAACCTATAATTCTGCAAGCTCCCTGTCTGAATAGCCGAATATTAGGCAAAAGTATTTGGTCAGGAAGGAAGTACAGTTTGTTCTTGGAAGCTGGAAATGTCTACGAGACGAAAATTTGTAACCTACTCCCTGAAAATGCAGAGCGCACAGTCCACAGATGATAAGTGGTTGCTGTGGCCCATACACATCTATATCTATCTTCGATCATGAATAAAAATGCAGTCGCGTTGTTATCCGTGAGGACTAAGATAGAATGCATCATTTCCAGTAAAAAGGGTCTCCCGTTCTCATACGAAACAGCAGCATTAAGCTACTATTTTATGCTGGTATTCTGTGAAAGCATGGCCCTTCCCCAGTTGAGCCGACCCATTTGTGCTACAATTATACTGCTAATATAACATGCCATACAATACAACAGCAGCAATACAGCATGGCTCTAACACATATAAAATGCATCATAATCTTCCACTTTAATTACAGTAATTCCAGTGGTTAGACATTTATCTGATAGTTTTATTTTTTATTTTTACAATACATTAGTTATTATAAAATAAACCAATATTTTCATTATACCAATTATCTGACTACAACAAAACATATTCAGTAGGCATTCTACCAAATAGGATAAAGTAGCCTAATACCGAATAATAATATTCTAAATTTATCTTTAAATGACAACAGGCTGGACGGAAGCTATTTTACCTTAAAAAATAGTATTTTCTGGCATAGTGTCAGTGACTTACATAACAATTTTATAGTAAAGTAGACCTACGCTTTGCTGTGAAGGTAGGTAAGGCAGACTTGGCAAAAGCTCTACCCCAGCGAAAATGTTCCACAGGAAACTAACCAAAAATACAATGGGATATGGATATTCCGTTGTTAAGGAATGTGCAGAAAGATATGTTTTATATTTTCCATAGTGACCAGATCAGGCCAGCCTTCTAGCTGTTTCGACTAAGGAATCTAGTAACCAGTCACATGTTTTTTGCACATTACTTGATAGGGAAAGATTGCGCTTAGCTAAGAGTCAACCTCATCGTCAAGTTTGCCTCAAGCCCTGTCAATGTCCTCTGTTTTAGAGCTTTGTGGAATATTTAGAGACAGTGGCAGGACACTTGACAGTGTGACTAAGGCCTTGGTGTGGGTTGCTCTTTGTGTCCACTTTTGCACATCTCATGGGTTCCTCTTTCAGGGCTTTTTTCTTCTTTTGGTGCGCAGCAGAAGCAGCTCAACTAAGTAGCGAAAATATGTATCTGTGTGTGTATGTGCCTAGATGTCTACATAATTGTGCCATTTGCTGTAGAGACTATAGGTCCATGGGGTGCCTGTGCGGTGAAATTTCTAACTGATCTGTGTATGCTACTGATGATGAGGGTTATTTTTTATCTTTATAAAAGTATAGGGATTCAGCAGTTTCTGCGACGGTAAGCAGCCAGCGTTATCGCTAATATAACGCGGGAAGTAAGAATGTTTTGTTACGGTAATAAATATTGTATATTTACGAATATTACGTAATAAACAGATTATAGATTTAAACTATGTTTATTTGCAAAATGAAATTAAATAACAACATAACAATAGAAAGATGTCTTAGCTAATGTTTCTCGTTTTCCTCTTTCAATTCCTCTTTCTCTATAATAATGTTGGCCCATTCTTCAGCTTGTTTGTGTCTTTGACGTCTTGCATAGGGAGCATACCATAACTTGTTACCTATGTAAACAAATGATGTAATCGATATAGCCATAAGAGTCTTCACAATTGGGCTAGAATGTTTAAACCATCGACCTAGAGCGTCCATAGTTTAAAAATTATTCAGTTACAGTTACAGCACTTGTTTCTTCAGTTTTCTTCTTTCTAGAGAAATGTTCTTCAAATAGAGGCCTCCAAATATAAACACCTCCAAACACCCCTAAAATAGTAACTAATACGATTTGTCCTCTTGTTAATCCACGGGGTCTATAAATTTTCATAATGCAATTTTTTTTACATTTTATTGTATTATTAGTTTAGCAATTATATTGTAAATTTATAGGTTTACTGTTTTAATGTGTCTTAAGCAATTGAGTTTGAGACATAGATTACTGCATAGATAAATAAATATGTAGCAAGCTAGATTACTGTCTATATACTAGAGATAGATGAGCAACTCAAGTTTTATTTACGTTAAGTTCCGTGTCCAACCGTCAGGTGGCGTAAAATTAAGAGTGCTTTGGGCCCGCCCTTTATTTGCACTTTACAATTTTATATGTTCAGAACCATTAATTACATTGCACAAGTGCTGCAATGTAATTAATGGTTCTTTATATTATGAGTTTGAGGTTATTTCATTTCGTAGATCATATATAAATAAATATGTAGCAAGCTATCGTAGATAAATAAGATCAGGTTGGAATCAGTGTTGCCAATATGGACTATGGAGTGTAAAAGTAAGGAGTAACAACACCCATAGTAGAATAGTTGAAAAAGTGGTCGTCTGTAAGCAGTAAATAACAGTTCAAAAACTCTCCACAACAGCGCTAGAGTAGCTACTGGGATGAAATGAATTTAGCAGTTTCGACGGTTTGAAGTGTGCTGCTAAACTGCTCACTAGCTCTAAAATCTAAAATAATTTTATTTAGTAGATATAATCTCGAAAAAGTCGTCTATCCTACTAATATTTTTCGGTGCGTTCTTTAAAATTTACCCCGCAGCTATATAGTGGCGTCACCTTATTTAAAGGTTTTAATGGACACTTTTTAATACACAGTCTGTACTCCTTACTTCTACACTCCATAGTTGCCGACATTAAAATCTAGTTCCTGTTGTAGAGAACACACAGATTACCCCCTAGTATATACCGCATCATGGAATATTTGTTCTGTTTCGATTTCACCGAATTTCACGGCATGCATGAGTTGCGGGGGACGTGTCAAATGCGCTGTGATTGGGTAATTCAAGGTTGATTTAATTTAGCATTAATTGATTATTGATAAATAAATAACTTGATCAATTTTTATTTGAAATTTATTAAAAAATAAAACAATGTAAGTATATAAATAAAACAATATATTTATATTTGTACATGTAATCTAATGATTTCTTATTAGCGAAACTACAACATCTGATTTTATAATTATCTTCAGACGGGGGGGGGATTAAGATGTTTGTGATTGTTCATGATGATTGATTTTTGGTCCGATCTACATAGAACGAGCTTAGAGTATCATGAAGTCTTGCAGTGGTATGCTTGGGTTCGGGTAAATTTTACGGATCAGCTTTACAGCTTCACTCAGTCGCTGTGACGTAGGCGTGAGACCCAAAGCTTGTTGTCTTGCAATACTTGTTTGACGTGCGGCGTGCGTGACGGCGGTCAGAAGTTTTCTGTCACAGATCCCTTGTGCTCTCTGAAACAAAGATTTACCCACGGTAGCTAACTGTGAAGAATGATCGTGAGATTCACCATTTAAATATCGGTTGGTATAGGAAAAGACCTATATCTTTTCCTATACATAATGTGACCAATAGTGTTATCAGGATTTCGGATGACTAAAACACGTAGGAAAGCTAAAAATTATTTACCTTTAACTATATTGTGAGTTGTATTTTAGAGTTTGTGCAGTGGTCTAAAAATGCAGTTGCCTTGTCAGATGGTAAAATTGTGAGTGTCATCTACGAACCGCTTGTAGAATTTTGGATTTACAAGAGCAGTAAGAAGGGCTTTCTCCTCAGTCCTCCATGAATATGTCGGCGACTATAGGAGATACAGGTGAGCCCATCGCCACACTATCATATTGCTTGTAGAACTTTTCCTTCCACAATAAATAGCCAGATGTGAAGCAGTGTTTGAGTAATACTGCATATTCTGCAGGCATGTTGTTATCTTCTAGCTTCCTAGTTACAATTGAGATGCAGTCTTCAATAGGTAGTTATGTGAATAGTGACTGAACACCAAAACTTACCATAGTTCATAGTCAGCGAGATGTAGGTCTTTTATTTCAATAACAAAATGGTGTGAATCCTTTGTGTGTGCTCTGGTATGTCCAGTTAGACCTCTCGGTGGTGACAGTATTTTTACCAAGTGCTGTACCTAAAAGTAGCATTATTAATTAATAAACCATACGGTACGTGTTTCAAATTTAAATGTAATTATTAATAAGATATTACTGAAGTTCGTGTAACACTAGAATAACAATTATCACATTATAACTTTCACTTGTTTTATGATTTATAAATCAGTTAAAAATAGTTTAATTTCGACGTGTGTCATTCGCCTAAATATTAGAATATCACGTTTCAATCAACCACTTAATGCTATTACTTATTGTGTATTTACATTGGTAATACTTAAAAAAATGTAAAAGTCCATACTAAAAGTGGCAAGTATAGAGATGGTATAGCGGAATCCAACAGCCTTCTACGGTTTTTCATAATATGAAGATTGTCTTCTGTGAAGTGTCTTGTGAATTAGGAAACCTATAACCTATAGGTGCCACAATAATATGCCACTATTTTTATAAAATAATGACTTTAAAAAATGTAAACGATGAGCAAACAAATATCTACTTATAAATCACAACACTATCGGTACACGTGCTGTCGTTAGACAAAGACAAATACTGTAATTATTTATGTAATGAGTGAAAGGACATTTCAAAAAGCCATCAACGGGTGCTTAACTGTTATCACTTTGCACTGTTTATTACCAGTATAAGTTGAACTCCGGCGCATTTGAAATGGGTTAACGTGATAAGAATAGACTTTACTTCCCGATGAAAAATTATGCCATCTTTTTGATAACTGGATGTCTTAGCTGACTTGTCACACTATTTTAATGCACAGGAAGCCATTTGTAATGTATTTTGGATACAAGACTATTTTTAAATTATCAAGTACTCGGACGTGCCTACGAGTCACAAACTTGGTAGACACTGATATCGAGATTCTTAGCGTTACTTCGTATGCTAGCTACAACAAGCATGTGTTGCGCGCGTTTGTGGGCCTGTATGCGGAATCTAATAGAGGGTAATCTGTGAGAGAACACTATAATCCCGTCAAATCCCGTCAAATCCCGTCAAGTACGGTAGACAAGTGTCAATCATTCATTTCTAGTGACTGAATCATTCTAGTACATTTCGTTACGCGTACATTCGAATCGATCATGCAAATGGATCACTTCGGGCTACAGTACTCTGTTGAGTTTGTGAGATCCATTGGGAACCGAACATTTTCTATTTGAGATTTTTAATAGTGCCATCTACTGCATGCTATAGATAATAAAGTCATTTTATAGAACTAAAACTTGTTGACTTTCCAGGATATCACAGGTTCACAGGATATGCGACTCAAACAGTAAAGAGAGAGAATGAAATAAATAGAGTGGTTGATAGTTTTCTATATATTCAACAGTAGCGCATCATTATGGCAGACCAAAGACAAAACAGTTTCCAAGCTGTATTCAAAAGAATTACATCAAATGAAAATTTAGTCTCTCAGCTTTTTAAATATAAGAATGTATTGCACATTTTCAAGTCAAGTCAGGTCAAGCGTGCATAAAACAAGTCGCAAACTGACTGCTTCATACCAGCCTTATAGATACCGATGTTCTGTGACATACCCAGGTATCGGTATGTTTCAGTCTCGGAAAGGGTCTTTAAGTTGACGGACATAGATAAATCTATGCCATCAGAGTTAGCAACCCTTCCCCTTTCAATACGGAGGACCGCACACTTATCCGTTCCCAGCTCAATTCTAATAGAATTGCTAAAATCACAAGTGTTTAGCAATTCCACTTTTCTTGAGAGGAACTGGAGGTGAACAACTTGAGGTCATCCATATAGAAAAGGTGGGTCACTTTTGTACCTCCTTTCCGAAGCTGAAAACCTCTCCCGGAGCTCTTCAGTAATGTACTGGGAGGGTTCAAAGAGAGGCAGAACCAGATTGGAATCAGACAATCGCCCTGGAAGATACCCCTTCTTATCCTTATGCGGCTTTCCGCAGCCGTCATGCGCTCGCCCAGATCATAAAAGGTCGTACTCCACTGCCCCATACACTGCTCGAGGAAGTCTCTAACTGTACAGTCAATCATGTGCAGCTCGAGGACCCTCTTTAGCCACGTATGGGGCACCGAGTCGAATGCCTTTCTGTAGTCTATCCAGGCAGCGAGAAGTTCCGACGGTTGCGTTTCGCCACTTTGCCAATGACCGCGTCAATGAGAAGTGGTTTCTTGGTTCCACGATCACTGCCCCAAAATCCATGAGCGCGCGACATCACCTAATTTGAGTCCATGTGACGAGTGATTCTCGCGCTTATGGATGTTAGTGTTTTGTGTATAATCGGTAGACACGTGATAGGGCAGTATTTTCTCGGGTCTGTGGTACCCTGATCTTTAGGAACATGCTCAGACCATCTGTGGTCTGAACATGAGGCCTCTTTCAACACATGCCATCCCGTTATTAGTTTAGCTGCTTCTTCTGTTGCAAGTGTGAGGTCGATTATTGTGCGACAGCGTTTATTTATGAAGGTTGGTTCAGAACCAGTGTTTAAAATGGTTAGGTGCGTGCTAAATAAATATTCGACTAAAACCTTATCTCGTTCGTTAGGTTTTTCCATTCCCCAAAGTGGATGATGCGCATTAGGGGCCGTCCCGATCACAACCTCTAGTCCGTCCCTCTCGCAGAAATTCACCAGCCTGACGAGTTCGTGAGGGGGAGGGCTGTCTCCCTCAGGCATGTAGACCGAGGCGACGACTAATCTTCCCTCCTGTGTATTTTGTAATGCTGCGGCATACATGTCTCTGGAACAGAAATCTGTTAATGGTTTTGCACAGATATCTTTAGGAATATAAATACACACTCTAGGCTTGTCGATCTCAGAGTTGTAGAATAACTTACCTTTTAAGTTGTTTAGGCTCACACAGCACAAGTTTTCTGGGATCCAGCGGTTCTGGTACGCAAGCACACGACCAATGTCGCGTGAGTCCTTCCAGGCATCTTGGGCATCAGGGATAAGGATAACACATTTGATTCTTTGTAGTATCTCTGACTGTTTCTTTATAGTCAGCGAGGTGTCGGATTTGAGGTCGAGGGTATTAATATTCCCCTTCAATCAGTCCAGAGCCTTCAGTTCATCGCACTACAGCTTCAAGACACCCTCCGTGTAAACGGGTTTGCCTTTAAAAACCGGGCCCAACGCATCAGGTTCCTTGTTACTTCAGGCCTCGCTGATCATCTTCCTCTGTATAGCCACGAGGATGTCATCAGCTACCTCCTTTGTTACGTGACCTGAATGCGCACACGTTAAGGCCACACCCAAATCTGCTTTAGCAGCAAAAGCGTAGCTTGTTCTTGCAGCCTTTGGTTGCCGTTCGAGTCGCACTTTTTTGTCCTCTCCTCTCGGCGAGGTTGACTCATCCGACATCATTTTGGCTCCTCTCTACTTCTTTCCAGGACGCTTAGCTGCTCTCTGGTTCCTGACGGATGTCTTAGAGCTGGTTTCAGTGGCCGTGCCTACTGCTCGGGCTGGATTTTCATCCTTCCCAGTTTCAGCACGGCTACTGGTTCCAGCCCTAAGTACCGTAGTGGGAGTCGTTTGCCCAGCTCCCTGAGTGTTGCTCTTGGAAGCAGCGAGCGCAGCTCTTTCTCAGCGGCCTTTTTCTCGCTGCTTCAGGCTGCTTCTTATTCTTCTTTTTGACCTTCATACCACTGCCTGCTGGGATAGACGCACCTGATGGTCCGTCAGGTCGGCAAGTCGTCATTTTGGGTGCCATGACCCTTCCCTTACGGCTCACCACTTGCCAGGCAGCAGAGAAAAGGTCATATGTTCTTTGGAGCTTCACAGGAGTTTTGCTACTCGCTGGTTTAACGGCGGTTCCTTCTGGTTTATCAGTGTCTAAGGTAAACACCTCTGACACGTCTCCCTCTCCACTAATGGGCCTTGTGTTATTCATAGTTTTAGTGTATTTCATAATTCATCCCCCCGGCTTCCAACCCTCCATGGAGCCTGCACCTTTGGGAACGCCCTACTTTATTAAAAGAATTCCAGGCGTTAGGATTACCGGGGGAAAATAGGGACGCAGAGTTGGCTCACAGCGCGATATCGGGAGCTCAATCCAGCTGGCAGATAGGGCTGAAAAGGCCCATCCCCCCTGCCCGAGTAGACTTTCACTTGCTCCGTCAGCATGCCCTTTACCACCACGTAGCCCTTTTCAAGGAGACTAGGCAGCTCCCACATCCCTCGCCTGCGACCCTCTGACAGGACGCTTATATAGGTATTAGGTATTATAAAACGGATGTCTGTATATACTTTGGTAGTGTTGCGCGCCACAGTTGATGGCCATCTATTATCGAACAGAGGAACTAAGCTTTCTAGATAACTCCACACTCGAACTTTCTGCACCTGTTCGGTCGGAGGCCGGTATTTGCTGGAATATTCTGGATATTTCGGTGGAAAAGGCCTATATAAAGTCGCTGAGGGCCGCGACCGGGGCAGTATTGAATTGGCGATATGAGCGAAGCTTTCGAAGCTTATGAGTGAAATAAAGTGAACTAAAGTGTTAAGTGTGAATTATTATTATTATAAATTAGTGTGATTTAAGTTTTAATTGGTGTTCAGTAATTAAGATGTCACGTTTGGTAATTCAATCGGCAGTTTTTATTATCGCTAAACCTAAGCTCGTAACAGTAGATTAAATTCTGAAAAATAATCCATTTGTGTCAAGAATCGATATCAAATCAATTCATTTTTAATATTTAGGGGGGAATGAAAATCGAAAATCCCTACTTGACGGGATTATAGTCACAAACTAATAAGAGTACTAAATTATAGTGTTCTCTACAACGGGAGCTAGATTTTAATGTTGGCAGCACTGGTTCTCCTTCTCTTTAACATTAACATGTGAATTTATCGTAGACAGAGAAGGCTAGACCCCTCAGGCTCCCTATTAGGTCCCATTAGGCATTAGATTAGTGATAGTTTGTAAGACTGCCGCATTGTTTAAATAGTTTAATACTTTAGTTTTTTGCAATCATTAATTTAACTCAACTCCTAGCAGTTTAAAACAGCAATTAAATAAATAATTAGTCATATAGATATCACAGTAACAGCACAGAATAAATAATAGTACTACGTACAGGAGTTGCACTCCTTTGATGTCGAGTGCTTGCCGACATTTAATAGCCTACATTATTATTAATCAGATAAATCGCGCACGCAAGCTAAATAAAATTTCATCGCTGCGCGAGAGTGTCCATGTTACTTTGCTTCTTTTCCCCTTCCTCTTCTGTGGCGGACTTTTCGTGGTTACTAAGGGCCAGTGGTCAATAAAGACTAAAAAAATACATTGCGAAATGTTAATTAACTTACTTAGGTGAAGTACCTATTCTAACTATGATCGACTGACCATATTTTCGTACCTATGTGATTTCTGCGATGCTCAACGCATGCAACTAGCAAGGCCACAAAAAATAATCCTGAAATACGATATCTAACAGAAATGCGATCGTATTCTACTCAGTTAAAAATCTTGTTAGAAAATAAAGTTTTAATTTCAGTGTTTAGTGTTATTATAAATTAAAACATTTTAATTACAAGACATAATATGTAAGTATTTAAGCATGTAGATACTTGGATAGTGAAGTAAATTTCAACTGAGTTTTGTAATAAAGTACGTAGATATTACTTTTGTAGATAAATTGTTACTTAATGCTTTTTTACTATAAGTACCTATCTAACATAAAAATTAAATAAATTCACCTTTCATAACTTCCTTCTAAAATCCTTCGGTAATTTTAAAGAATGATATATCTGAAACCTCTTTTTTTGGGCATTCGGCATCCAACCCCGCAACAATTATAAGTAGGAGCGACGTTTTTCCAATACAAATTATCAAATAGGTAAAATAATATAAATAACACTAAACAAAGACTATTTCAACAAATATTTACAAAAACACTATTTACGTAAACACCGTTAAAAAAAACTCAAAACAAACATTCAATCGCGTACAACGCGCTAGCCCCGACTGCGTATGTTACCCTGGGTGCCTAGCGATTATAGAATTACCTATTATATTTCACGCTGGTAACAAGAGTGACAGAGGGCTGGTAACAATTAGTTCAGTATTTTCTTTCTTCAAGATTAAAACACAACCTATATAAATACAGTCCACTAAGCTCTCATTCATTACACAATAGTTTCTTTAAGTTTTTTAGTCGGATAGATATCACAATATTTTAGTTTCTTCTTTCTTCAAAAGTAAATAAATAATATCAAATACAGTCCACTTAGCTCTCCATCTACTACAATACCTATCAATGATAATCGTTAATGGCAGTATTCCTTTTCAGGCTTACTTTACGTACTAAATTTCTAATTTTATAGCTAGTTGTGGGGTACATTTTTCCTCACACTTGTAACCCTAAATATAGTGACGTATTTTTTTGTCTTTTTCTACGACACGCTATGTCGGTGTCTCGGCCCGTGACAGCTTAGTTCCATTCTACGCCACTTGGCGCTACCGTCGCAATTTGTCCTCTGCCTACCGTACTGCCTAGTGCCTACGGACGCCATTTTGAGACGCCATATTGTGTATGTGTTAATGTAGCAAAAAGGTATGATAAATTCAGTTTATTCTTAGACATAATTAGGTAAGTTTCAACATAATTATCTATTATATCTATATTCAGCGTATCTATCCTCAAATCACGATAAGGGTTCTTTGTTCTTCATCTAATCTAAAGATTACAGTTCCACTACACTTGAATGGTTTTATCAACAACTCCTTTATTATTAAGGTTACACTTATTTGGAACTACGTGCGTGAAGACATTGAGAAAGCTTCTGATAATGGATGTATACAATGTTAATATTTATATGTTTTTTATTTCTTTACTTTCGTTCTTTACTGTATCTACCACTTTATTTTCAACATACCTTGGGTTGACCGATAAAAAATGCCAACTGCCATGGAGCCACCCTTTGTTACCTTAATATAAATAATATATAATTTATGATTATCATTAAGTCATAAAATATGAATATTGGACTTTATTTTTATTTATTTCTTTTCAGGTTACGTGGTGTAGAAAATGAAATTAAAGAAGAGAAGATGTTTTTAATTTTTGTAAAAGAATGGCCAGGTTTACCCCAGATGAAAAATAAATAGTTTTTTGCTTCTAATAAAAAAATACTAGAAAAGTAAAATATTAAGCACTTAAATTTGATTCCTGTGGTTTAATTTGCTTTATTTAATGAACTATAAATATTGCTCTGTTTCTCGTCAAATTGTACTTATTTATGTAAAATGTTATGTACAATTTTCTAATTTGTTTATATAACTTAATGTACCTTTACTTTAATACTAAGATTACGTTTGTATGTATATGATGTTGGTGTGCTTGAATAAAAAATAAATAAGGTAGATGTATTATAATTGTTTCATTAAGTAATATTATTCCTGTATAATGCACTTATGTCGATATAGATTAAATAAGAACACCACTAAACATCGATATCGATAATTTGAAGGATGTGCTTGCAATACCTAAGCTATACATAGCTTTGACTAGAGAAAAAAGAAAGGACATGACATACCTACGAAAAAAACGTGTATACCTAAACTGAATCTGGCATAAAGATGGCGGCTTGACGTAGTGCTGCGCACTATACTTAATATCGATAATGTGGCGCTCATTTAGAAAAAGATTCTTTCGTGTGATTCGTCTCAAATACCCGTGTGTTCTTAGATAGTTTTTTTTTTTAAATCAATATGACGGATTTTTGTCGCCAAATTGTAATTCCTTAACTTTTTTACTCAAGCTATCTAAGTATAAATAATAATAATAATAATATTTTTGTTTTTATAATGTAACTATCTATAATTAATGTTGCAATTATTTTCCGGGAAATACTAATTTAAGAATTTTTGTTTGTTTGTTAGACATTAAATTAGACTCAGCCATAATACTCACACTAATTAAATTATAATAAATGTAAAAGTTTGAATGTTTGTTCATTCCTCAATCACCTCCAGTCCATCCAGTTAGAATATAATAATTTGGCACGCAAATAGTTTATTACCTGAAAAAGGATACTTTTTATCCCGATTTAGAGGTCCAGAGGAATAGAATAAGAAATTTCGTAATAATCGAATTCTACGAGAGAAACATATAAAAATAACACACTCCCTCACTAAAGTTGCAATGACAACTGATATAGTTGTCATTGACTGTAACAAAACATGGCGCCCGGCTGCAGCGAAAAATTGTTGCCATTTTCGGTAATGATAAAACTATTGTTGTCCTTTTTTACATACGAATATACTCATAAGCTAAAAAGAGACGCCGATATTTCGTTACATTTCTACTACTAACGATCTTTATGTCATGTCCTTTCTTTTTTCTCTAGTCAAAGATACATAGCTATACTATAGTCAACCAAATCTAAGAAATACATTTTGACAGATGTCAGACTTATTGCAACATGCATGCCAACCAAAAAATGGGAACGTAAAATATTCGATTCTTAAAAAAATCGATATCGATTATTTAGAGTTGGTAATCATTTACAGTTTGGTTTGAATAAATAAATTAAAAACGGATGATTTAAAACACAAGATTTATCAGTTTTTTCGTGTTTGTTGTTACTGCTTTTTTATAGAGGCACAGTTATAAAAATTTAAGATTGAAACTTGATTCAAAAGAAATTTATTCAATCACTTTCAGTACAACTAGTAGGGATGTCGTTGTTTATATTAATTATTATTATTTGATTTTCAATAATGCAGTCAAACTTATCCATAATCAATTTTTTGTTTTTTCTACCACTTGCCCAATCATCCGTTGTGACATGGGCACATGCTTCAACGAATTTTTTTTTATAGCATTGTGTGACAAACGAGCACACAGTCCACCTG
Source organism: Parnassius apollo (assembly GCA_907164705.1). Classification (NCBI taxonomy): domain Eukaryota; kingdom Metazoa; phylum Arthropoda; class Insecta; order Lepidoptera; family Papilionidae; genus Parnassius; species Parnassius apollo. The sequence goes on from CAJQZP010000693.1 coordinate 5,480,315, forward strand.
ATGGTAAGTGGATGCTATGGCCCATAGACATACACATTTATCCTCAATTAAACTTATTTTAAGTTTTAAGTAATAATAAAACTTGTCTAAAAGTCACTGTCGTATCTGTAGCTTGCTACATATTTATTTATAGCTTGCTATATATTTATTTATCTATGGTGTCTATAGGATTCTCTGCGTTCTCTGTCTACGGTGTCGTAGACTAGCTATATAGTGATCTGTGCTACGGAATTTATGTTTATGGAGTATGGACTCCGATATAGCTAATAGCATAGGCCATAGATTCCTGCGTATATACTAGAGAGCATAGGCTAATAGTGTTGTGCTCTAGTATATAGTCAGTAATCTATGGTGTTGTGTTTGAATAGAAGACTAGAAGAAGTTTTGGCTAAATTAATAATTTACTTTATATTAGAGTGTATTAGAGCACCTATTTTTGCATTATGCAATCTGTTCCCAGATCATTACCAAATATTTTAATTACAGGTTAGTTTTAGCATTATCCACATGATTTATGACTATAAAAATAAATCAATTACCTCCTACTGTAACATTTTCAGGAACGCCTGGTGTAGGTAAATCTACAATATGTAAAATGTTGTCTGAAAGAACTAAATTCATATGGAGGGAAGTTTCAAAATTAGCAGAAGAATACAATTGTTTAGATGAATATGACCCAGAATACCAATGCCCGTTCTTAAATGAAGATAAGGTGAGTGTTTCCAACATGTTTTCAATTAATTGTATTTTTAATTAAGCATACATAACATTATTAAGGTTTAAATAATCAACCAATTTCTAGGTACTAGGAAATTCCCTTCTATATTTTGCATTACATGGTAGAGCCATGCTGCAGTTATATTACTGGTATAGATGTAGCACGAATGGGTCGACTCGATCAGGGAAGGACCACACTATCATAGAATACCAGCGTAAAATAATAGCTTAATGCTGATGTGTTTCGTATGGTGAGTGTAGAGTCGGAGACCCTTTTTACTGGAAAGAGGTATTCCATGTTAATCCTCATGGGTGACAAAGCATCTGCATTTTGATTCGTAACTAAGGATAGATGTAGATGTCTATGAGCCACAGTAACTACTTACCATCAGGTGGACTATGTTCTTGTTTGTAACCCTATCCTATAAAAATAAATAAACAGCTGTGGTAGTTCAAGGGCTAAGAGAGCTGTAGTAGCTCAGGGACTAAGCACTCGCTGTAAAATTTACAGTAGGTGTGGGAACAATCCAGGTGTGGTCCCTGATGGCACCTATGAAATTGTTAATTGCAATTTCAAGTGCTGATTTACCATGTGCTTAGGGGTGAAGGAAAATATCATGAGGAAATCTGCATGTACGAGAAATAAGAAAACACTGTCAGTCGTAGGACTGTATGTCGGAAGTGAAAACTTTGTAACTTCCCAAACTTGTAATCACTATTTATGGATTGTTAAGATATTTTTTAAGAAATTTATTTTATGAACTTGTTACAATGATAATAATAAAAGCCTTTTATTTAAAAAAAAATATTTTTTGATACAAACTACTTGTTTTAAAACTAATTTTGCCTTAACATTCCTGCTTGTATGCCTCTTTTCTCTGTCAGCAGCCATTCTTGTCCTTGTGCCAACTGCAACAGCCTTTATTTCATTGTTCCATCTTATGGATGGACTGCCTCGTTTCCTTCTCCTATTTCTTGCGAACCATTTTTATTTGCTGTTGATTGTATAGAGCATACTTATGGTTACTGTAATGTCCTTTGTTCCAGTGTGTTTCTTTATGGTTTTAGTTCGTATTTTTTTCTGACAGTTTTTTCCTCAACATACTCCTTTCCATAATATTTTGGCACACTGCAAGTTATCTGTTGTGAGATTTAGTAAGTGCCCAGGTTTGGCAACCATATGTCAATCAATACAGGCAATATACTTGGTCAGGTCATAAGTTCTGTCAAAAACTTTTTATTAATATAATGATATACTTTTTGATAATTAAGTAGAAATTATATATGAAATGTAAGGTAATTTAATTTAGAATACAATTTTACTTACATTATTTAAAATGCCCTCCCCTATTTTGAATACATGCCCTTAATCGACGTGGTCAATCATCAATTGCAGCATGCACTACACTCATATCTATTTTGGCCTCTGCTTTACCCAAAGATGCTCAGAGAGATTCCCAATTCTGATGAGGTTTAGCATAGACTTTCTCCTCCAAATGTTGTCATATCCTATAATCTAGTGGGCTTAAATCTGGACTAGAAGCGGGCCAGTCTTCATGTCCGATAAAGTCAATTCCATGGGCGTTCAACCAGTTTTGTGTGCTTCGTGTCCTATGAGCTGGTGCAGAGTCCTGTTCGAATATCCAATGTCTGTTTTTGAACATTGTTTGAGAAACAGGTTCCACTATGTTTGTTAGGATTGTATTTAGGTACACCTCAGCACTGTTTTTTTCACCTTTTTCACAGAAAAATATCTCAGTTATTCCTGATTATGAGGCTCCAAGCCAAACCATGAGTGACGAAGGATAATATGCTCGTTGAACCCTCGGAATACGCGTGCTGGCTTCTTCACTACTGTGGGGATACACCTTATCATTTTCTTTATTATAACTTTCTTCGATCTTAAAAAAAATTCATCCGAAAACAAAATTTCGCGGTATTTTTTTCCGCGTACGGCCGTAACGAAGCGCGCAATTATCTAGCCTAATTTTTTTCAAACACTCTGTAATGTGTTGATAATGTTGAGGGTAAAATTGTAATATACGCGGAAGGTATATTTGATTAAATGAGTTTTTTTTGCAACTTGATCTGGCGTATATCCTTTAGGCTTGTTCAAAAAATGTCCGCTCTTCTTACGATAAGCTCCGTAGTCCTAGGTCTTCTTTGATCACTCTTTTGACCATGGTTCTGCTTAGGCCCATCTGAAGAGCTAAGATTTATGTTTACGAACTGGATTTCGTTGGATTCGCGCCTTCACTGCTTTGATGATCGCGAGTGTCCTAACTGTACGAGGTCGGCCGGTACTCTTATGATTTTATATATAAACAAAAAGTAGGGTTATTTTCAATTTTTGTAAAATATTGACAATCTCTTTTGGCGCGTAATCACAGCGGTGCAATGCGATAACCCCTTACTCTTATCTTCTTTCATCGACCACTCCAATTTTGGAAATGACTGAAAATTAATTTAAAATTATTTAATGTAATTATTGTCGACAAGCGCAAATGTTATATTTTTAAAATTGGTGAAGTTCATCTAGCCAGTATTCAAAAATTTTAAATAATAAGGTTTGGACAGAACTTATGACCCAACTAAGTATAAGTATCAAACAGTTTCTACCTGATGGTCATACTTATTTCGGTTTTTCAAAATTTCTTTCAGACTCCAATATTGTTTCCATGCGTTCCCAATGCGTCAATAAATTTCCTTTTAAGTTGTATATGTTGGCAAGATTTCTTGACCCATATATACACATTCATTTTCATAGTCAATTTTGTTGTTGTTGACATATAAAGGTTCTTTCCATCAACATATATTTAATATACAGTTATAAAATTTTATTTATTGCACTGGTGCTGTTTGACATTAAAAAAAAATGGTTATTATCTATACAATGCAAACAAATCCATAAATACATATCAATTTTATAAAATTTAATAAATTTTATATAAATTTAATAAATTTTTAATAAATTTAATAAATTTTCAATGACTTTCATCCATATTACAAGAGCTCAGCGCTTTCTTCTCTATCCAAAAAGTGTCCAAAGTGTTTAATGAAGTTTGCACTTTAAAAAAATACAGGATGTCAGTGTAAACACCGTTTTCCTTGAAACCAGTGGTTTGGTTTCACTTATAGAACGTAAATTCATTGAAAAATAACAAAATTTAAGTGTTTTCTTAAAATTTTTAGACTTTATTTTAGTATTTACTCATGGTCTATTATTAAAACATTAATTTCATGTTTTACTTCAGCTTCTAGATGTAATGGAAGGCATGATGGTAAAAGGAGGAAACATTGTTGACTATCATGGCAGTGAATTTTTTCCTGAGCGATGGTTTGATGGTGTATTTGTGATCAGAACCAGTAACACTACATTATATGACAGACTAAAAGAAAGGTACTATTTTTACAAACTGTTTTTTTTTTAATTTATTTTATTAGGCTGACCAGTGAGTATACCTCGCGCATTCTATTTTGGCCAGGCTGAAGTTAGTCGCGCGAGGCTGTGCAGATAGTTTTTAGGGACAAAATGGTGACAAGAGTAGTGATAGGGTGGGCGGTAACTAAAACTAGAGATGCGAACACGCATATTGCGCGGTTACAATTACCACAGAATAAAAAATAGTACGTAAAATCGATTATCGTTATTATCGATTATTATTCAATTTTATTTTATATTTATTGAAGTGAAAACTTTTAAGAATTGTTGTGATTTGAAACTCGAAGTGAGAAAGAGCCACTAATAAGAGACATGTATAGTATCCTATTATCTCGGTCTCAGTTTTGTTCGGTGGTTCATGGATGATTAATGTAACTTATAATATTATAACTGTTAAAATAAACAGTTAAAAAGTTTATTTGTTTGGTAAATGACTTGACTTTACCTATTGAATGAAGTAGATTTTACGCTATTACAAAGCAATTTTTCTCCCAATTTTCTAAAGGTTTCACTTCTATCACGTGTGAACTGCACACATGTATTTTTATGTGTCATTTTACAATACAGTGATTATTTTTTATAATTTTAAAGTTTTTATGTGCGGGCCTAAAGGCATTATATACCAGTCAGTCAGTCATCATATGTAACAAAATGTTTTATGATATGATATTGTAAGTAAATACATAAATATCCCTATATTTACATATACTAACACACATGTGTTATATATATATATATATATATATTACGAGGTACTGAAAGAATTTGTTGTCCCTGATAATATCGTGTATAATTTACCTCTCTCTCTATGTCTCTCTCTCTATATAAACAAAACAAACTGTTTCCGATGATGGGAATGAATATGATTTGGCACATCTTTATCGACTAGCATCTGTATTACATGCCGTAAAAGCCAACTTCAAACCGGTCAAGATAGATTGCGCGGAGAATACACTAAAATTAATCAAATACATCAGTAATAATACTAAGTAAATGCCTCACTATTTATAGGTTAGCACAGTATGTACCAATATAAATTAACTTTTAGTGTTTAATAAAACAAAACAAAATGAATAATTTAACAGCAATACAGCAAAAAATTTCATTCATCATTATTGATAACAATGTCAAGCAGTCTTTTTAATTTTAGATACAGAGGTGATGTTATTTCTAGCACAGTAGAATATGCCTTATATACTTTGTAAAGACTAGATATTGAGTAATGTGACTTAAAGTGTGACATTTTTGGAATCTTAAATGCAATTTTGGATAGTAAGTCAGGGCATTTTAAAATTTCTATAATTCATTTGTGCAGCAAAAGTTAAGCAAGCATCTTTCTGGGAGTCTCAAGGGTGACATCTTTAAGTTAACAAGCCTTTTTTGTATGAATTCAGTTTTTTAGAAATGTTACAGCTGAAAGCTAGATGTTTACCAAATCTTTTTTGTATCCATATAATACGATCAATGTGATTTTAGTAAGTCGGTATCCAAACTATACTACAATATTCAAGATGACTACTGACTAGAGAGTCGAAAAGTATCTTCTTAGTTACTGTTCCTTTAAAGCTTTTAGATTCTCTTAATACAAAACCAAGCATCTTTGTCACTTTAGAAAGTAAAAAATCAATATGATTAACAAAATTAAGTTTACAATCCATTATGACACCTAAGTCACGAATGTGGTTTACTTCCTCTAGTGCCTCATTGTTAAGAGTGTAATGTGTGTTGTGAATGCATTTGTTTCATGTAAACTTTATTTGATTACACTTCTTTACATTCAGGGTCATTTTGTTATGTACACACCATTCGCTCAATCTATTGAGATCCTCCTGAAGGGAGGTTGAATCACTTAAACTATGAACTTAGCGGCTTTGAGATCAGCAATGAACATGAAGCATGTGTCAATATCATAAATGAAAAGTATGAAAAGATCTGGCCCTAGATGAGATCCCTGTGGGATACCGGAAAAGGCAGTATAGGGGATCGAACTGTGACCATTTATTCCTTCATTAAGCTTTCTGTTTGACAAGTAAGACTTAAACCGACTCAACAAGGGCTCCGAGATTCCAAAGAATTTAAGTTTGTTTGTTAAGATGTCATGGCTTACAGTGTCGATCGCTTTGCTGAAGATGCTAGCTGTTCCCAATTAATTGTGAGATATGCCATGAAAGATAAGGACTGTTGACTAAGACAAATAAATAATTTTAAGGGCCCAGAAACGTATTTAATAGTATATTAGCAATCTCAAGAAATGAAAGGAAGCAGGTGCCCAGCAGTGGGACGTATATAGGTTGTACCTTATTAGCAATTTCACTGTTTGGTACCTTTTGACACAATGAAACGGTATTAGAGTAGGTAAGAATGAGTGTAATATATGCTTCCAAATTAATAATTTATGCTTGCATATATATAATTTTGACTAGAAGAAAAATTTATAAGGAAAACACCGTAAGTGCTTTTGATGACGCAAATGTACCTAATTAAATGTTGGTGAAAGGAAGTTTTCCTCGTCACATAGTCTATTGTTGTGTCTGTTTAGTGATAGAAGGAATGTACAAAACCTTTATGCGATTTACAGGCAACCTTTTTGTGGATATTAGTGATTTCACATTTTTGACTTATGAACAGAAGTCAGTTATTTCAATAATTACATTACTTATAAAAAAATATTGTTTATTTCGGACAACTTGAAATCCATAGGAATTGTTAGTAGAGAAAAACTTACATAGCTATGTTAGTAATATAATTTATAATTTTTTTTAAATAATTATTTAGCTGCTTAGCACATGGTCCTGGAGATCATATTTTTGATCAGTGGACAGTTCCCACTGTCGGCAATCTCATTCAGCACACTGTAGCCGCTGCCGCGCACTCTTTTAGCAAAGATACGTCTTTTTTCGGATTATTGCATCAAAACTATCCACACCCGCCAGTTCAAACATCGCGGATGCGCTACAATAGCGCGGCAGCCGCAACAGCGCCCTGAATGCCTTGTTGTATTGAGTACGTAGGGCACTATAAGCCTTTTTGGTGTAGATGGTCCATAGACTGCAAGAATAAAATGACGCACAATATATTTTGAAAAGCGTGATCTTGACAGCGTCAATGCAGCGACCAAATCTATGCATCAATGCAGCGACCAAATCTATGCACCAACATATTCGCCCTGACCGACAGTGCCCTACGTTCTCTTTCAATGTCTTCATCGTCTTTAAGGCTGTCAGTCACAATATGTCCAAGATATTTGTAATTTTCTGGCTACGGTGCTAAGTTTAAGAAAGCTTTTGTAAACTACACTTAGGTCCTACCTAATGTCATTCTGTTCAGTATTACATTTAACCAAATTTTTTCTATGTGTGTAACATTGTTTTTTTTTAATTTATTTCAGAGGCTACTCAGGCAAGAAATTGGAAGATAACATACAATGTGAAATATTTGAGACACTATTAGAGGAGGCTCAGTCGTCATATAAGCCAGAAATTGTTAAAGAACTACAAAATGATACACAAGAGCAACTTCTTACTAACATAGACACTATTGTAGAATGGATAGAAAGGTGGAAAGAAAATAATTTATAGTAAATATAATTATTATAAAACTTTCTTTTTTATTTACCTTTTTTGTATGTATGATGTATAGGACCCATCCTATGCATATTACCAACGCTTGCATTTATCCAAAAAAAAAAAAAATCCTAAACATAATTCGCATCTTAAGGCCCCGGTCTTGTAAAAATTTGTGTTCTTGCATAATTTAAAGCAAAACAAATATTTTTTTATGGTAGTTAAGAAAGAAAAAGTAAAACATATTTTACATTTATTAAAAGTGTAGGATTTGATATTTTGGAAACTGTTTTTTAATTTTATTTTGGTGTTTAAATTAATAGCTCTATTAGGCGTTAAACATACCTATGTTTAGGTTACATGCGTAAAAGGTCTTATTAAAGCCTCTGCTATGTAAAAACTATTACAATATCAAGAAAAGTATTCAGATTACATTTATTTAAATATTGTCTACAATAATCTGATCTGGTCATTTTTTTTATAAATGCTTTAATTTTCTTATTTGAAGGGCTTAAAAAGTTGTAATTTCATGAATTTTTTTCTGCAAATATCTACTTTTTTCTATTAGAAGTATAAATGTGGCAAAGTCGTACTTAAAGCCACATAAAGTATAACTATTTTCAAGTAAATTAGAAATAAATAAAATTAAAAAAAAGTTATATTTTCGTACCTTTTACCTATATACCATTTATAAACTAGAAACGCGTGAAAGTTCTCTCAGTTCCGCTGGGATTTCTCGGCGTTCAGACGTGTGCTGTATTGTTCAACGTTATTTTACCTCTCGCTCGCACGGTTCATCTCTTTCACTCGCGTAGCTCTTATGGACAGACCGGAGCATATCGTGAAATTTGCTCTACATAAATATATATTATTTTTATTTAATTGTACATATTAGTTCTAGTTTTTAGTGTATTAGTGTTTATATAAGTATTAGTGTGTTAGATTAATAATTGACTTTGACTTCTATTTGGTGAATTTCAATTTACAACCAAAAGAAATAAACGGAAAAAGATGGATGGAAAAAAGAGGAAATATCGTTGTGTCAGTATAAAGAAATGTAAAGCAAGAGTTGAAGTGATGAAAAGAAACAGACTAAGCAGGTATGTTGAATACCACCTAGGTATAGGTGAATAATATTGATATACATAATTATAGTTAACAAGTGTAATTTGAGATATTATTTATCGCATTATCTATACATATGTACAACGTGCTGCTACAAAGGCGACGTTTATACACGTAGTAGAGCCATGCTGTAGTTATATTAGATGTATATTTGTAGCACGAATGGGTCGGCTCGACCGGGGAAGGACCACGCTCTCACAGAATACCAGCGTGAAATAGTAGCTTAACGCTGCTGTATTTCGTATGGTGAGTGTAGAGAACCGGAGACCCATTTACTGGAAACGAGGCATTCTATCTTAGTCCTCACGGGTGACAACGTATCTGCATTTTGATTCGTAATCGAGGATAGATGTAGATGTCTATGGGTCACAGCAACCACTTACCATCAGGTGGACTCTGTGCCCTATCCTATAAAAAAAAACAAATATGTTTTCACATTTTCGTTTCATGAAGCAATTATTTTTCAATTAGACGTTATTATTTACGGATTTATTTAAATTTTAGAAACTAGCATCCTACTTATATAATAATACAATCTATACTTAGCTACTTAGAGAACTGTCGGCGAGCGGGCAGCGCAGGTAGCGCAGGTGACGCGTGCCCTGTGAACGTTTCCGCGTAAAAGACGCTTACCTATTGTTATATTTATTGTAATTAGGATAGTGATTAGTAGGGTTATGGTACTGCCATAAAGACGCTTTGTTTTCTAATCTAGTAAGTACGTTTACATTTCTTGCGACACGGACGCTTTTAATTGCTCATTACTATCGATATTGATGACGAGCAATTGTTTGGAAATATTCTTATCTGTCTTTATGTTTGTACGTGTGTGTTTAATTTATCCCGAAAAATGCAAGGTCCGTCTCTTTTATAATAGAATTCATTAAAATAATATTATTTTTATTTTGTTTGGATTGTCAGTAATTTATTTACGTGACCTTTATTCTTCTTATCCTTTATTCTTGTTACCTTTTTTGATTAAAATATATACTTTAATGTCATATTAACTTTAATACTTACATATACAATACATATAATACTTTTCGTTTTAGTGATCAAGAGAACAAACCTAAATATTCTTCTAAAAGTATACCAACTAATGGTTCTAAGGAAACAAAAGGACAAGATGTAGCAAATAAACCCCAAAATGAAAACTCGGTACATATACAGTTATTTTTGAGTTTTTTTTTATATATATAGTTAATTAGCCAGTTATCGTGCATAAAACACATGTTGTACATGTTTAATATCTACAATATCGCATTTGTTTTAAAATTGTTATTCCTTTTTATGTACACAAATAAATACTTGCAGTTTTGCTATTTAAATAATAATAATATTTATTTTAGGTTAATAAAAAGGGGCGAAAACGAAAAGCCACCAGTGGATTGCCTTTTAGAAAAGTTAAAACCAAGGTAATTCAAATATGATAATTATGGGCTCATAAAATTTGAATCTTAGAAATGTAAAACAAAGCTATTATTTTTTTTTATTTTAGCGCCAGCCGTCCGCACGTGAAAAGGGTGATTGCTTCGACTTCAATGTAGAACGTGAAAAAATGTGTAGTAAAAAAGAGGATTTTGATTTAGAGGGACGTAGAATTGTCTCTATACGATACTTTTTACTTTCTGTGCAAGCAGTTGCTGATCACAGTCATGAATCATTTGGATGTAGATTTTCAAATTTGAAATGCATCGGTGAAACCAGAAAAGGCTTTATTTCAATGTTGTGCTTGAAATGTCAATTATGTAACGCAGAATTTAACATAAGCAAAATAACCTTTTGGAAATACGACAAAAAGAATATATTCAAAGTAAATAAAAACCACAGCTATTACTACCAAATTCAAGGTCAACTTAATATAACGGAACAAAATATTTGCGTGTTTGCAGTTTGGACTAGTGAACATCAACCGATGAAAGTAGAATATATAGCAAGGGATAAAGAGTTTTGGGAAACAAAAATGCTGCCCCCCTTTGACAAAGTTTTACCACAGTTGTCTGCTACCAGAAATAATTGATTCGCGCCTTGAACGTTCTATGCCGATAAAAGACCCACCATTTATAACAGAAGCAATAGAAAATAAAAAGCATAAAATATCCCATAAAAGTTAACCCCTACACCATACACAAAACACTCGAAAAAACTTTCTTATTTTTAATCTTGTCACCAACTAAAAAAAATAAATATTTGTGTATTCAGTTATTCTTTTGTTTGAATTTTTTATCGATTGCCTTCTAAATTACTTCTCTATACGATTTTTCTTTAAAAAAAAACAGGTATAAGCGCTATTTGTATGTTCAGTTTGTATAAAAAAATCAAATACATCCGATTAGACGGGAGGAGTTGGAATCATGGAGCTGAACCACATTGCATACAAAAAAAAATTAAATTAAAAATTTTACTTATTCATAATACAAAATGTACAAGGTAGAGTCGTAATTTGTATGAATAAAAACAAAAAGCAGTATTTTTTTCCTTCGGTTGTATTTACCCTTTTTAAACTTACAACTCGTATAAATACGATTAAAACGACATTTATAAAATATAAAAGGGTAAAAAATTATACTACCACAACAAAAGTAAAAGGAATATTTTGGAAAAATATTAATAAGTTATATATTTAATGAAATAGAGCAACTTCACGTGCGATCTCGAACGTATTTATGCACGGGGGGAGAGCGCCCCCTCTAATGGCTGGAAATGTAAAACAGCACAGCTAGACGGAAGCCTTAAATACAACTTTATTAATACCATTGCCTGATATGTTTCATTATAATGTAAAATTCTGAAAGTGAATTATAGAACCCCGTAAATTCCCGTGGGTGTCATGAGAGGCGACAGAGGTAAGAGTTGCGCAGTAGCATCTTTCTGATAACAGAAAAATGAAAAAAAAATATCTGCGCTTGCCAATCCGCTCGCCAAACGTGGGGCCTATGGCAATATACCTCCCATGGTCAGAGTTACGAAAAGACGACCCCCAGTTCCCAGCGGCCTCGCTTTTCCTGGCTACGGTGGCCACCATGGTACCGTCGGGAAGGAGGTGCTAAGAATCTCCGGTGGAAGTTCAGTTGCCACCTAAGACGACTCGACCCGGCATTATATAACGCACGCACCCTGAGGACTGACAAGAAGATCCTGTAGCTGGAAAAAGAGGTAGACAAGTTGCGCTGGAATATTATATGATTATCCGAGGTCCAAAGAGGGGAAGGCAAGGTAATACTCGAATCCGGCAATTTGTTCTATCATCGTGGGGGGGGGGGGGAGGCGACCATCTGTCCCAAGGTGTCGAATTTATCGTCCACATGTCTCTCGTTAACAATGTTGTAAAGATTGAAAGTGTGTCAGATTGGAATTTCGTACCTTATACTCAGAATCAGCAAACGGTGTTTGCTGAAGGTCATATAGGTTCACGCACCAACCTCGGCACATCCCGATGACAAGGTGGAGGAAATATATGAGGATATCTCTAGAGCTATGGATTCCTCAAAAACCCACTATACGGTGTTAATGGGAGAGTTCAACGCAAAACTAGGCACAAGCGAAAACGCTGAGCTAAAGGTAGGAAAATTTGGGATATTGCAACGGAACCTAAGGGACCAGCACCTGAAATCATGGAGAAAGAAGAACTATTTATGGTGAAGACTTTCTTCCAGAAGCGGCTCCACAGCAAGTGGACCTGGTCGAGCCCTGACGATTCGACAAAAAATGAGATAGACTTCATTATGACGACGTCTCAGTGATCGCAAGGGTGAAAACTGGTAGCGATCACCGAATTGTGAGAGGCAAACTGAACCTAATCGTTAAGGGGCTATGGACCTCAGCTCAAATTCTAATTTCGCCCTTCGATGATTTAATTATGTTTGTAATCACTAATACTGTAAGTAGATAGGTAGTTAGATACTTATTTCATTAGGATTATCATATTCATCCCTGTTTCTTTAGGCCAACCCAGTCGCTTCTTATTTTTTTTACGGTTATTTCCCATTTTAATTTTAAGTTGTCCTGTTGCGTAATGTGTATTCTGATGGCAAGCGACACAGCTTTCACGTGCGAAATACGAAGCAACACTGATCCGGCGGCAGGAAACAAGCTTCAAGACGCCGATATTTTAGGTAATTTCTTTTTACAGCTAAAATAATGGTAATTAAAAAAAAAACATAAGTCCTGCTATATAGTTAGTTCAGTTAGTATGCAAAGTTTCATGATCGAATTTAAAGTATTTTATGAATACCAGCGGTTTATTGTTCAGTTTGGAGGTAACTATGTATTTTTTTTATCGAGAAAATTTTACGAAGCACGTAAAGCCGTTGGTCCTGCGTCTGATCTCTCTCCCGGTTGTGTTGGTTTACCGTTCCATCGGATTTCGAGAGTGAGGGAATAGAGTGCACCTGTGCTTGCACATACACTTTGGCACTATAATCCTGTCCTGCGCCGATGGCTAGCCTCCGTTGAGGCAGGCCGCCGTGGCCGAAATTCGGTCTAGAGGACATTATTATTATAAAGTAAACAAAATACCGCCCAATCATCATAACAACGATACACGCACATTGCCAAAACTAAAGTCGCATACAAGCCAAATCAAAAAGTCTTTAATGCGATAAAAATGAGATAGCTAATATTGTCGATTGTCGGGAAACCTAGTATGTAGTACATACAGGGATTAACTCCATTAGTATAAAGGCAATAAAGTATCCGCACGCAGACACGACGACTTCCAGCCTCCCGACCAAGCGGGGTTCCGAAGTCTTTAGCACCATAGACCACATGCATACTCAGTGGCGTAACTATACCGTTAGAGGCTCGTAGCAAATTCCAATGTCCTCTCAAAAATCTCAACCAGCCTTAGTGTTTATTTTAATTTTATAATAAATCACTACGTAAAGACACAAAACGCTTTGGTTTATTTTCAACTAACTTAATTCAAAGAGAGTGACAATCTTCCTCTTTGTCTTGCGTATATGCACTATGATAAAGCCTTTGATTACGTCGTAATGTGGGCGGTGATGCAGTCCCTTCAGCGGTGCCGTTGACTGTCGGTATATCGAAGTGCTGAATTATTTGTACATAAGGACTACGATGTTACCCTATTACAGAACCAAAGTACGAAACCTATCCAACTGCAGAAAGATTTAAGACGGTGACGTTGTATCCCCGAAACTCTTCACCGCTGCATTGGAAGACGTTTTCAAGCTACTGGACTGTACTGAAGGATACGGTATTAACGTCAATGGCGAGTACATCACTCACCTTCGATTTGCCGACGATAAAGTCCTTATGGCAGAATCGGTGGAGGACCTAAGCACTACCAATGACCTCAATAGTATCTCCCAACGGATAGGTCTTAAGATGAAGATGAACAAAACAAAAGTCATGTGTAATGTTCATATCACACCTATGTCGGTGGTTGTTGGGAGCACTAAGCTCGAAGCTGGTAACGAGTATGTTTACCTGGGACAAACAGTCCAACTAGGTAAGTCCAACTTCAAACGAGAGGTCAATCGACGGATTCAACTTAGCTGGGCAACTGAGCGACCTATGGAGGGCTATGGTCGAGGTTTATCTGCGTGATAAACTGCCACTCGAGGAAGCAAGGTCCTCGAGTGGCAGTCTCGTAACTGTGGGCGAAGTGTGGGGCGGCTCCCCACTAGGAGTTACGACCTGGTAAGACATACAGGAAGTTGACGGATGCAGGTGGCTCAGGACCGTGCTTTGTGGCATTCTTTGGGAGAGGCCTTTCTGTATAGGACAGTTACTACACTCTTTGTAGAGGCCTATGTTCAGTAGTGGTCTTGTGGAGGGATGTAATGATGATGAATTTTAGAACCGTGGATGGGTTTATGTTACCAGTAAATAAATAATATACTATAGATAACTACCTTTACTGTTACAGATTATTTTTGTAACTTCTTCCCATTTACTGTTCGATAACGAATCATCAGTTTAATTTTGAAAAATCAAACCCGCACTAAAACGTGGTAGAGTTATGCTGCAGTTAAATCATGGTAGTAGTAAGATTAGATCGGCCCAACCATATTCTCACAGAACACCATCATAAAATGTTTCATGGGTAAGTGTAGAGAACTGGGGACCCTCTTTACTGGATACGAGGTATACTATACTGCTCAAGGGTAGGGGTGACCATGTATGCATTTTGATTCATAATAGAGTATAGATGTATATGTCTATAGGACACAGTATCAGGTGGACTGTGTGCTTGTATGTGAGATTAAATGATACGAGACCAACCACATACCATGGAAAAACCTGGAACCTGGAAATACCTTCATGTATGGCCTGACAAAGGTATAAGAATCAAATTACAAAATTTTTGAGGTGAATAAATAATGAAATAAATTTAAAAATTTAAAGCAAATTTTAAAAGAGCTATGAGAATCACGACCTTGTGTTAAGTTGTTTGAGTCCAAAAAAATAAACCAAAAGAGTACATATTTTGTATTGTAACTAAAGTAGGAAGGCGATTAAAACAACAAATTATAAATATTTCCTAATTTATTTCTTAATTCCACTGACAAATATAAGAAATGCATCAATATTACTGTATTTAGATCAAATAGATAGCTCATTTGTTTTTAAAAATAAGACATGGTTCGTGTCTTCCACTATTTAAGTGCATTATAATTGGCAGTACATTTTCTATACTACCTTTTAAAAAGATTGTAATAACTGCTGTTCAGTTAGATCTTTTGAAAACAAATGAGTTGGAATCTATCAATGATATATCATCCTATCGGACTCTCTCGCACATTACATTCACTCACAGATCTTTCATGGAAAGTATTACATCACAACATGTTCCCCTCTTACAACTCATCCTTCTTGGCATTGCCCTTTCTGTCCCAGCCTTTGAGCTCGCTGCTTGCGTGCTCTGATACGTATTTGATGAAGTCATCTAATGCGCGCCCACCCTGAAACAATTATAGAGGAAACATTATTTCACTATCAAGTTATTCATCGTAACTGAAATAATGAGCCCGAAACATGTTATAATTTGTCAATTACACGTCATAATGGTTAAAGATATCTCTTGATCATTTTTAAAAAGGAAGGAAAATTGTACTTTTTGAGATTCTATGGTCAAGGACAAGGAACTATTTCCATTTTGACGAATTTAAACAATAATTTTTAATGCAAATGCATAAAATTATAATGTGATTCCATAAAATATTTTAAGTAACATTTTAAGCTTACTTTTCGAATTTATTATCACCTGCATCAACTACCCTTTTAAATTTGTTAACAATTAATTTTCTTATATTTGCGTTATGAAATAAAATTGTGTCTTACCTAGTTTGAAGAGCACCTCTGTCACCACTACTCCACCGTCGATAATACATAATGTTGCAATGTATTATCGACGGTGGTGTGTTTTTCATAGTATAATGGTGTTGACAGTAGTGGTGCTGGGATTAGTGGTGACGGGGATAGTGCACGAAATTGAGGGAGGGTGAGATGTGCTCTTCAAACTAGGTAAGACATCATTTTATTTTATTACATGGATGGCATGGCATAAGCAAATTAATTGTTAACAAGTTTAATATAATTGATTTTTGATTGTAACACCTGATTCTATTAATTTATTTCGCCCTAATTCACCAAGCTGGACATGCAGATAGTGAATACAGCTATCATCAGATGTTGTAGCCCATACACTTCTATCTCTTTTTAAAAAAAATATTCTCAATATATTATAGCTTTTATATGATGGAGAAATTAACACTTGGCATTAGTTGTGCTTTGGATATTTTCCACCAAAAAGTTAAAAATAAAATTAAAAGAGTTCATACATTGTATCTGACAGGCTTCTTGCTGGTGTCCTTAGGTTTCCAGAAAATTGTCGGGAAACCAGATACGTCATAGAGCGACTTAGGCCAGTCGTTGGCGGTGGCGTCGATTTTGATTATGTCGACATCCTCATTCTTGAGCTGTAGAAAGATTGGAAAAAGTTGTTTAAAATGCTTACGAAATTCAGTAATAAGTTTTAATGCAAACTGTGGCAATATGCAGACCACATATAAAATTTATCATACTTCCTTGATTATCTCTTAGGTTTTATTTATAAGATTAAAAAGCAACATGTTAATGATAACCTTGTTATCATACCTTTTCACCAAGCTCATCCCACACAGGAGCCAACTTCTGGCAATGTCCACACCAGGGGGCGTAGAATTCAACCAATGCATCTTTACCACTGTCAGTCACCAGCTCTTTAAAGTTTTTGCCAACAGCTACTTTCACTGGTCCGTCATTGTTTTCAGGCACTGGCTCAGATTTGATGAAAGGTTCCAATTTGCCGTCCAAAAGGTCCTTGGTGAAGGCGAGTAGGTTCTCAATGCTGTAAGAGTTAATTACTTAAAGTGATTATACATAATAAATTTCAAGAGTGAGACTGCTACTTGAGAAACTTCCACAATGGTTGTGTTCTTTAAGCTAAATGGCTGGCCTATTGCCCCTTTAGCTTATTAATCTGTTAGATTACTTACATTATAATATTTCATTTTTTCTAAATGTTACCTCCACACTTGAATTTTCTCCCGTATCATGGGGGCAGTTTACATACATAATTTTCACAAGATTAAAAGTAAAACTATAGATATTTTACCTGAATTCAGCGCTCATGACATATTTGTTGCCATCGACATCGCGGCCTGCGACTACGGGCTTGTCGCCTTTGACGAAGTCCATGCCATACTCATTCAACTCATGTGTGAAATCATCCTTGTCGCTGATCGCGAAGTTGGCTTCGGTCATCTCCTTTGCTACCTGTTGATCACGTAATGGCGTTCATTAATTATGTGAAGCATGTTTTGTACAATTTGGTCCCCTAACACCCTGACATTAATATCCAAAATAAATTATTGGATATGATTAAGGTTAGTTTTTTTACTTTTTTATTTATAAAAATATCATGTATAATTTATCATTAACTTCTACTAAAAAAAGATTTAAGATATTTAAGACTTGCAAGCTCACTAGAGATTTTGAGGAACATTTGTGTCTCTTTGAGATTTGATGAAATATAAATAGACCATCTTTCATTTTGATAACACGTAATTAGTAAATGTTTGTTTGCTTCATGCAAAAAACATTTACATATTTCTTAACTATATTTAGAGTTATAATTAACTTATTTACACAATGTGAAAAATCATGTAAATTAATAAAGTTATTTTATTATTTTCTTGTTTGGTAATAAAACCAAATAAAAATCTTTATTTAGTCAAAATTATTATTTCATACAGCATTAAAATTAAAAATGTACAACCAACTTCCATATAAATATAATTTATTATTGATTTTTTTTAAAACCTCTTGACCAATACTGATTAAATTTAAACGGTCTACCTGGGAAGTAAACCCTTTGAAACAAAAAAGAATTTTCCAAATCAGTCCAGGCGTCTTCAAATAATCAGTGACCATACATAAAAGAAAGATTCCGACAAATTTAGAACCTCTCCCTTTTTTTAGTCAGTTGAAAATAACGATGCAAAGATGTACATAATGGAAGACACCAACATCAAAAGCCAGATACAAAACAATTGATAAGAAAATTATCAGTATTTTTAATTCACCAACCAAGTGTAATAATATAGAAAGTTAATTTTACCTTCAAAACACGGTTCCTCCAGTAGTTTGTTCCCTTCGGGTTCTTCACATAATCAACATCATAGAACACAACAACGAGAGGGTTGGTGAAGTCTTGCACATTCTCCTTTTGACGCACACCAACTAAACCATGGCTGTAATGTTTAAAATAGAGTTATCATAGTATTCTTCATAACTATATTTTATATTTATAATAAAATATTAGTTAGCAATGAAAAATTAAATAGAATGAAAAAAAAAATTAAATCATGAAGCAGTTTTTTAAAATGTATCACAAACATGTAAAGAAAGTAGATCGGCTATTTGAAAATATAGTTTATACTCACTAGTTCTCCTTAATGAATGCCTTGAGAGAGTATGAGTCAGTGTCACCTTTGTATACAACAGAAGATTCTTCAAACTTGTTCTGTAAGCGTTTGGGACGGTATAGGACCACATTGTCCCTGCAGACAAAAGATACATAAAAAATATAAATTTATTTCATACCAGCATAGCATACACAAGTGTTTTTCGTACAATCCTCTATAAAAAGGCGAAAATTCCAGCACCCATTTGCCTTCTGCTATTTAAATTTTTTTTATTAAAAATAGTCTTTAACAAAAAACAATATGCATAGTTTATTTAATAAGTCTTTATTTTTTAAATGACTACATTCTGTATACTCTGCAATCTAATGAAAAAAAGGAAGTATTTTCTAATGGAATTTGGAAGTAGAAATAGAATTTGAAGTTGCAGTGAAATGGTAAACCATAAAATGCAATGAAATCCATTCTTGAATGTTCTTTATCAGCCTATTGTTTAATAAATAAAAGATAAACACTTCAATAAAGTGTATGCGAACTGGATTGTACATGTTAGTAGTAGGTAAAGACACATAAGTACCTTCATAGCATCTGCTCTTGGAGATCACCTCAACCTTTTCAAAATCGAAATTTTTAAAGTAAGAGATTACCTAAGAAGACCCCAACGAAGTATAGCAGCGAAAAAAAAAAACATTTTCAATAACAAAATGCTTCTGTACAACAGTCTGTAGCATACTTTGCAACTAAATTTAATGAAGGAATGAGGTCTGCATACTTATTTTGTTAAGTTTGTGCTTGCATTAAATATTCATTATTATTTAATTCTAGTTCTTATTAATATTTTCTGAGTATTAATTAATTGTATTCAAATTTGTATTAAAATTATGCCTAACACTGACGAAATGGAGCTATCAGACATTTTTGCTCGAATTCTAAATTCACGATTAGTTTTAAAAATTATCACCTGAAAGTGTGACGGTAGATACTTTGTAGTTAACACGAATTTATAACCTGATAAGTATTCAAGTTTGATGATAGTTAATTTGTTTCTTAGTCAAACATTAGTATAGAAAAGGATATTATGGGCTATATTTGTCAATAATATTCTTTTCTATTCGTTCGTGATGAAAAGATAAACTAGGAATTTGAACATGAAAAAAAATTGAAGCTACTTTATAATAATTTCATGTCAATTTGCTTTCGATCACTGAACAGAGAGAAGAGAATAGTTTTAATCCCTGTGTAGAAAAGTAATCATTACTACATGGTAATGAAGTAAGTAACAAAAAATTGTTAGTAATAGGGCAACAATATGAGCAATACCTCATTTGATGAGGAATCAAATTATGATAAAGCCGTTTTTGTCTGTCTAGAGATCATAATTTCAATTTGTTATTAACAAAAACAAACAAAAATGATTTTTAGATCTTTGTTAATAACTAAATAATTATAAGCGATATTGAAAATCGGATAAAATGTCCTTACAGAGGATTAAAAAAAAAGTATCGACTCATGAAACTCTACTCTAGCTCCATAAGCAACAATTTTTATTTAATGTTAAAAATGGGGTTGTTCCGCACGGCTGCTGTCGCACGATCGCGCCGACGCTTATTACCATTAAAAACTTTGTGCCGATCCCCATATTGAAATTCTATAAATAAAGTACTTATAAAAAATATCGAAATTAGTTACTAAAAAATTAAAATGCAAATATGAACATAAGCATCTGCACTTGCAGCTGGCACACGTCGAATTTTTTGTAGAGCGGATTATCGAGTCAATTAAAATTCTATACATTTATATAAGAGACTTTTTGTAGAACTTGTGCGTTTACCATATGAAATTCTTTGTTTTATTTTCTCCAACGAAATAATCAGTAATTGATAGTCTGACGTGGATTGTCTTGGTAGGATAAGCTATAACGTTTCACGTTTTTCATCTTAATAAGTTTAACTCAAAAAAAAATATGCTCAAGTGTAGGTTTTTTTGTTATAGAATAAGGGTGGCAACGATCACACAGTTCACCTGATGGTAAGTGGATGCTGTGACCCATAAACATATACATCTTTCCTCGATTAAGAATCAACATGCAGATGCGTTGTCACCCATGGGGACTAAAATGAAATGTCTCGTTTTCAGTAAAAGGGGTCTCTGGTTCTCTACACTCACCATACAAAACACAACAGCACTGAGCTTTGACGCTGGTATTCCATGAGCGTGGTCCTCCCCTGGTCGAGCCAACTCATTCATGCTGCAACCATAATATAGCTGCAGCATGGTGGCTCTACCACGTAAAAAGAGGAGGTGGGCGAGTTGGGATACGCGAGACTCCCTTTTGCGCGGGATCCGTATCAATTGCTGCTCTTGATATGTGGTTAATCGGGCAGGTATGCAGCAAGTGGTTAATCAGGGCATTATTTTGTAATGCCCGACAATTTAGTCATTATTTTTCACATTATCTGGTCATTATGAATATTGCTACATAACTACACTTTTAAGACAATAGTTAACAATATATCAAATCTGAAATTAACATATTATATGTTTCAAAATAAAATGCAGTATCAAATAGCTGCAATGGAGTATTCCTTTCTTTGTGTTACAAACCTAAAATACCTTTGATGAAAAACATTAGTCCCTTGTGTATAATTACAAATATGCGACAAAAAAAATTCTAACCTGACCTATTTTTTATTACTCTGCCCAATAAGTTATGGTCTATATTCATAAAGCCCGGTCAGTTCAATTATTTAAAAAGTTTTTATCACATTGCCTATTCATATTGGGTATTAATCATACTGCCCGGGCATTATGAATAATGCCCTATTTAATCACTTGGTCCATAACATATACATCTTGAAACATGTCCACATGCACTACACAAATTCGTAATGTTATTAAAAACTAAATGTGCATAAAATAGCATAATTGTGTTACTGCCACACTATTTAAAGTAAATGAGGCATATCCATATAATTGATGTTACTCATGTTTTTGAAAGCAGAACAGTTATTTTATGACACTATTCCAATAAATTGTTTGCATAGTCTGAACTAAAATTATGAGTACATACTTATTTTTATCACATACATACTTTTTATCATATACTTAGCAGTTAGGGTATATTTCATATGGAAACCTGTATATCTTAAAAATTAAATATATATTTCCAGTAAGTACATATGAATTCCAATAACACCACATTGGGAGTGTTGAAACATATTCTTGCCTATTAAAAAACCATTTCATATGAGAGCTGTGACCGGCAGTGGTTTGTATGTAGGTTGCACTAACAATAAAACATTTTAATTTAAATGTGAAATTTTTTAATTCATAATAAGCTGGTCCTGCAGCTTTAATTGTCAAATTAAAAGTTGCAGTTTGTACTTGATTTCTAAGTATTTAATATGGTGTTTCAACTCAAACCATTCTTATTTTTAACTCTATTACAGTGACAGGGATTATGAAGTAACAAATTCATTAATTTCTTTGTGATTCAATCAAAAATATAAGTATATATTGCTTATGAGAATCAATGGAAAAAGGATCAATAGGGAAACATCATAAGGACACATTTTAAATAGAATTTTTAAGGATCTAACTTGAAATATTTCTATTGAGAGTTTGTTCCTAAACAAGATGAAATAAAAAGAAAGGAAGTCTGCAGTTTGTGATCATATCCTAGACGGCCCCAAACATTACATCAGATTTGATAGACCACAAATCCTCGCGAAAGAACATCGATTCCTACCAAGGATGATACGTGAGGCTATTGAAATTAAAAAACATCCTAATTTCAATAGAGAAGGAGGCTGGGTACTACCATCTGCTTGGGATCCTATAATCAATAAAATTAAAACTAAACCCAAGCATACCACTGCAAGACCTCAGGACATAGTCAGTTCATTTTGCGTAGATCGGACCATAAACAATAATTAAAAAAGCTGAAGGTACTCCGGATTTAACAATGACATCGGGACGTCAGTTATCTCAGTCCCCCGTGACCATGGGTGCTGGAAAGCGCCCGAAATGTCGGGAATTAAAAATAAAAAGTAAAAATAAACGCGATAAAATCCGTAAAAGTAGTTTTAAAAAGAAGTTAACTGCTAAACATAAGTTGGCAATGAAAAATAATTCCTTAATTCATGAATTGTCATGGTACCAGACAATTCATGAATTAAGGAACATCAATGTCAACCATCTTAATTTTTTGTGATGTAAATTTTGAAATTATTGATCCACTATGATTGCCAGAGTATCATATTCATAGAATCTCTCTCAGTTAATTTTTTACTGTTGGACACATTTGTAGTAAGTAGAGGAGGAAGATTCAGGAGGAAAATTTCATTGTAGATGCACAAATATGGCAAGTAAATAAGCTAACTCCACAACTAACAAGATAACTCGTAGTGGGCATCCCAAGCAAAACATACAGAAACAGAAACTTTTTTATTCAATGTAGATTATAAACAATACTTATTGAAAGTTAATTTTTTCATTTACCACTGGTGCACAAAAAAAAACCTGTCCTGGGAAGAACCAGCAAGAAACCCAGCAGGACTATTTTTTTTCAAATAATAGCTTACAATCATTACAATTAACAACACAAGACAAATTAGAAATAGCTTGGTAGCAATCACCCTTCCCATAAACTACGAGTTATCTAATAGATGTATCCAACATTTAAAAAAGTTAAGAGTGAATTTGAAGTAATACTCTTTGCAGCACTTACCGGAAAGGGTAGAACAACAACTCCTGTGCCAGCTAGTTTTTAAAATGATATTAAAATAAATGTTCAACTTACTTGAAACCTGTCTTTTCTAGCACTTGCTTAGCAGAAGAGTGGCCAAAGGTAACTTCTTCACGCATTTTGTCAGCAGTCTTAAGGAATTCTCCTTTGAGGTCTGTCTCCTTCTCAAAGAAACCAACAACAACAACATCATCCTTGGAGATAAATGCTTCATATTCAGCTATGGTCAAAAGGTCCTTTGAGCTGGGTCCCACTTGTGCACGCATGTATTTAATAATGCCATCTATAAATGTAAATATTCTTATTATGAAGTGCCTAATATTAATCAACAATTTTTGATAAATAAAATAGACTGCAATGTTTGCAATAAAGCATAGAAGCCCAATAGGTTTTATGTATATTTGAATATTCATATGCGCCAACTACAAAAAATATTATATGATATGATTAAAGATTGTGTAAAATTGATTATTAACAGTATGAATATATTTTATATGAAGGTATAACAGATAGCAACTAATTATATCCAGGGTACATACTTGACTCTCTAGGCCCATTGTATTCTTGGGATAGTTCGCCTTTTCTGAAGATTTTTAGAGTAGGGTAGCCGGACACGGAGAATTTTTCACAAGTACTCTTTCCTCCTTCTGTACAATCTACTTTGGCGAGCGTCACTGGGGTATCGTCATTTTTCAGCACGCCGGCGGCTTGTGCATATTCCGGTTTAAGTCTCTTACAATGGCCACACCTAAATACGAACAATTACATACCATTACCAACTACGTTTAGGCATTTTAAAAATAAGGATTAGAGTAACTATAATTGTTAAAAACTTACCAGGGTGCGTAAAACATGACAAGAGCGGTATCATATTGAGAAATTACCGAAGAAAAATCAGAATCTGTAAGTTCTAAAACATCTTCTTCAGCGGCTTTACACAAATAAATTATACCTAATATTAAAACAAGTTTTATTGAGCCTAACATTTTAATGAATAACCAATTCTAAGTCGAAAACCGTGCGGTAATTCTCGCTGAGAAAGTGAAGATGAGTAAAAGGACAATAACCGGAAAAATACACGTATGATGCCGAAGATGACATTAGCCGGCAAAGCGTTGGCCGTTTTTGATTGGTTGATTTTAGTTGCGTTCACAAGGTGACATTTTATATTTTTGTAATGCAATCGGTAAAATTATATTTTAAAAATAATTATCGACTTTTAAAAAGGTTAAATCTTTGTACATTTTTATTTAAACTGTAATGATTAAATAAAGTGTTTTGATAATACAATGTGAAACTAAATGAATCGTTTTTAAATCGGTACTTACATTGTGTCAATCAGTGGGTATCACTATTCATTATGAACTTTGGCTTGGCAGTTGGCTTCGCTGTCAAACGGAAAATGGCAGCGACGAGTGTTGTCGTTCTCGACAGAGGCAATAATACAACTTGTACCGTAAATCTTTTCGGTAAGTAAGCTTTTTAATAATAGAAATATTTAATGTACAAAATTTCTCTTTGTTTTTCATTTTGAGACAAAATTTTTGAATGATACTTCAAGCTACCGCATAACCTGTGTAACTTTTTATTAGTATTTATTTTTCAAGTTATGCGCGAACTTTCAAAATGTTTGTTTCAGGTTCACATAAAAATTTATATTAAAAGTAATATTTGTTAGGCACAATAATGACAATAAATGGTTATGTGGTTAATTGTGGTGTCCCATTTTGTGTCTATTAACGAACAGTAACGAGTTTTTTTTACTGAATAGAATAAGTTGTCTGCGGCTATATGACCTTGGCTATTGGATTGTAGGAAGTAAATTGTAGATACTTGCTTCTAAATTGTAAGTTGGTATTTGATGTACTAACAAAAAATATTCATAAGTTGTCTAGTAACCTTATCTAATATATAATTACTAAATATCTAATGTGTTCCAACGACCAAGACCATTCGCATAATGCTTAAAAATCATTAAACGTTGGTCGGTATTGGTAAAGCAATATTATTTATATTTTTTTTTTAAATTCTTTATATCTCATATCATGCAATGAAATATACTCAGCCAGCATTTACTACACTGCGAGGACTAGGATTGTTTAATAATTTTAGTTTTTATTTTATGTTCATGTAATAAATATTGAAGTTAACATTGTAAAAGATTAATGCTATGTTAAAGTTTGTTTATTAATTAAAGGAATTCTTTTAGGTGCTACAGTGGTATCATGGCGTGTTAACAATCAAGAGCAGTTGTTTGTAAGGTAAGAAATTAATACATTCTATACACTGTTGACAGAAGATTAAATGTCTGTGGACTTTGAGATCCTACAAATCAACTGTAGAATTCAAGAATTTGTAGTTTTTATTTATATCCAGATTTTTAATGTAACCACAATTTCTTATTTACAACTATATATTTCATATTTTGTGTGTTGATAATCATAGAAATAACTAAGGTTTAATTGTTATTTGATATTATCCTCAGAATGATGTGGACTCAGTTTTCAGATATGATTTCAAACATGTATATATATACATAAAATACGTTATATATATATATATATATATATATATATATATATATATATATATATATATATATATATATATATATAATGTATTTTAATAATAGAACATATTGTTGGGGTGGTCAGTCTGCCTTCAATCCAACTGAGATATATTACAAAATATTTAAAACCCATCAGCCTATCATATCATATTAGATGATCAGTTTCATATCAGTCTAACTAGATACTGATGAACTCATCTGATGGCAAACTGAATATGTAACCTGTGACTGACCATGCAGTGGTCTTATGCCATCCAAAGTTAAAGAGCCTTTTACAAAGTCAAAAATATATAAATGAAAAATAAAAACAAGAAAATATACTTAATTGATCATAAAAATATAAATTTTAGTTAATCTCTACTAATATTATAAATGCAAAAGTGTGTGTTGTTGGTTTTTCCTTCTTGAAAGTGGCAATTGAACTACAAATATGACATGATTTTTTAAGAGATAATTTATGAGCGCATGGTGGCATAGTCTATTTTTTATCCCATAAAGGTACATTGTTTCTGTGGGATATATCTAATTATTTTTAAATGATTCTGTAATAATTACCTCTTAATTCTAAAATGCGACCAAAGTTGCAAGTGAGTTCATATATAATAGAAAAGAACATAGTACATATATTATGATTTTTCGAAATGATTTTCTTTTCTGACATCCACTACTCTAAAAGGTAGTATATTTATAAACATAAGTAAAAGTTGTATATTTATGTAGTTGATTATTGTTAAAAAACCATAAATTAGTTTCATAAACCACCAACTAATTCTTTATTAGTTCTAATTATGTTCTGTACATGTGTACTTTTTACTACAAAATCTGTAAAAAAAAAACAATTATTTAAAAAAAAACTTGAATACAAATCCGAAAATTAAAAAAAAATCTTATTCCTCATCAGCCTGTGAAAGTCTACTGCTGAACATGTGTAGGGAATTTGCCATGCTTGTCAGGCGGATTGGCGAAAGCAGTATCATATGTTTGGCTGCCTTGTTGATCTAGTCATCGTGAACGCGGTTGGTGACTGGTGATCGTGAGGTCTTGGTTCTGGATCCCGGGTCGGGCCAAAATCAGTTATTGGATTTGTCTATCAAGATATTCGTAGTAACAGCACGGAGTCAGGAAGTTGCCAGTGTTTACCCTCGTGCCTCGGAAAGCACGTAAAGTCGTTGGTCTTGCGTCTGAACTCTCGTGTCGGTTTACCGTTCCTTAGGACTATGAGAGTGAGGAAAATTGAGAGTGCACTTGGTGCTTGTGCGTAAATTCTTTCACTATTCCTGGCCCGGCTACCTTCAGTTTTGGAACCAAAAATTACTATTCGAAAACTGAATGTATTTGGGCTAACTATGACATTGGGACGTCAAACATCTCTGTGTACCCCGTGACCATGGGTGCTTTAACGCACCCGAAATGTCGAGAATTAAAAAAAAAAACTTAAACGCGATAAAATCCGTTATAAGTGGTTTTATTCAATATTTGCCATAGTTGCCACTTTTTTATTTTTAGTCGTTATTACATGGACGCTGTTGCTCATCTCCTAATTCGTTTCGCTCTGTCGCCTCTTACGACACCCACACGATGATATGGGGTAGTGGTTATTCTCATACCACCCCTACACGATAGTTTCTAGTACAACGATCGCTAATCCGCTTGCCGTGCGTGGTGATGAAGGCAGATCCTCCCTACAATGAGAGAGCCCCATGCTCGGTAGTGGACTTTTACGACCTGATAAGAAATATAATATATACAGTCCCACTGATAGCCAGCCCTCACTGACTACGAGTCAAGCACTTGGTGATTACTCATCGAATAGTGTACATAGTATTTTGCTAATTAGGTTAATTTTTTTTGTTTTATTTAGGAATATTTGTTAGTTAACATGTCAATTCCATTATAACTAACTTAAAATCAATTCATTTTTTATTAATCTGCATATACTTAATGCAATAATCGAGGTGGGGGCATATAGGATTCTCTGCGTAATACCTATATTGTATTGTACACATTTATCTCATATGTTAATTCGTTCAAGCATATGTAAATACAAATAATTCCCTTGCCTCTCGGTTCCGCTCACAATACATTAAAAATGATGTAGGTCTTCTATTACTCCACAAGTTTCACAATTAGGTGAATAATCAGTTCTTTTCATCAAATAAGATTTTTTTTTTGATGTAATGTGACCTGTTCTTATTCTAAATATTAATTTAATAGTATTTCTATTTAATTTCGTATCTATAAACCAAGGTTTTCGAGGCGGTTCACTCCGTATCGTTTAGGTTTATTTGAACACAAAGTAATAAAATCGCTTTGGTTAGAAACAGCTTAACTTAATATGCAACACAAAATAAAAAGGAAGTTTTGATATACGAGTCTATTAAACTGTCACCACTTTATGAAATGATTGTTGCCTATTATAGATATTTACTTTACTTAAAAAAAGAATTGGGAAATCTGTACGTATGTGATACTCGCAAATCGATTACTCGCTTTAACCTTGCCGTGTTTAAGGTCGGAATCAGACTGTGATATAGTATGAGAGACACGAGATCAATTCCAATAAAAATTTTAAGGACCAACAGTTCAGTTATGAATTACTTTCACCGCTAAGTAACACAATAGAATGTTTTAGAGGAACAAGTGATTAGATTTAAAAATTGCAAAACATCTGGCAGAAATATTTTTTTTATGGGATAGGTTGACATACGAGCACACAGTCCACCCGATGGTAAGCGATAGCTGTGGCCCATAGACATCTACATCTATCCTCGATTACGAATCAAAATGCAGATGCGTTGTCACCCGTGAAAAATAAGATGTCTCGTTTCCAGTTAATAGCGTCTTCATGCAAACCATAGCAGCATTAAGCTGTTATTTTACGCTGATATTCTTTCTGTGATAGCACGGTCCTACTCCGGTCGAGCCGAACTGTTCGTGCTACAACCATACCACTAATATAACTGCAGCCTGGGTCTACCACGTATATGAGGTACTATAGCAAAAAACTAATGATTTAATGATGTGATATACGTACGGTGGTACGTATATCACATCATTAAATAATAAATCAATCAAACAATTAATATATAAATATTAATTATTTCATTGATACGCCGAAGGGTCTCCAGTAGTCACACTTTTGATTGAGACGTTGGCGTATCCTTATCAGGGAATACGATTTGATATTCTACCTTGTCAGTGCAAGTCAAAATGGCTTTTATATGACATAACTTATCAAGAGGTTACCGATTTAGTATTTTTAATTTACCGATAAAACCCTTTCACAGTGGTCCCATATAAACAAGATCCGATGATAATTGAAGTTGATCATACTCTAGGGTTTGAAAATTTGAATATCATTTTAACGATTCTATTATATCTATGCGACGAATGCTAAGATGAAATAGCCCGAAGAGTAGAGGTAGTTTTCCTATACGGGCCCAGTTACATGTGCTATATTAATATTTTTGACAATCAATGGAGTTATTAAGTGGATTTATCATTATTAGATTAAGATGGACTTTCAGTTTTTACTCCTGCAGGTTTCATCACCTTATTTTTTTCACGGCTGCACGTAAAACTGAACACTTAAAAAACTAAACCGTACCAAAATACTTTTTAGTGGTTAATTTTCATAGTTTTTACTCTTTATTTTGGATATTTATAACTTAAAAATAAATTACCGCATTTAATAAGATATTTATTTAAAGTTATAGCCTGTATATGTCTCATTGCTAGGCACAGACTTTCTATAATTTCTGAGAGAGGGTTTTAGGGCAAGGAAATGTCCGCTGCGCTGTCGCATTGAGTGTTGGCGAAATTCACGTCTTTGAAAAAAATTTTTCTTATTTCTCAGTCTTGCAGGTTTTCTAACTATGTTTTCATAATTTCTAACTATGTTTATGTTTAGATACCACGTGCTCGGCACCTCCGAGTACGTGGTACCTAAATCCGCTCATAAACTTGCGATCAACAATTTTTTTGGTGCCAGCGGGTATCGAATCCGGGTTGCTCGCGTATTGTAAAATTTATAGCGAGCCCTTAGCCTCTGAGCTACATGGCTCATTAGATATTCACTTAAACAATTTCAGTTAAGCCCTAATGGTTAGAAGATTCCTTCCTCAGCATCATTGCGTTGTAAGTACGTAAATAAGTGCCGCCGTAAATCGGTCTTTTAAAGATTAATCCTAAGTTCAACATTTTAAATTTTATAATCACGAGCGCCTTCTTTCCATGGAATGTTGTTAATTGCAAATTAATCTAAAATTAAGTTGTTCAATTGTTGAGTACAGAGAATATTAATTACGACAATCAGCTCATTCGTGGCTGTGAAATAAAAAAAAAACGCCGACCGTGAGGTGTATATCCGCGTCGAAACGAACTGGCTTTGGCTAATGAGACGTCGTCGATTAGCGGGGATTTTGGGGCTCCGACTTTATGTACATACCTACGGTTTATGCTCAAGATGCTATTATTATCAACTAATGATGCTCAATTCTTATAAGAATTGTTTGAATGAAATTAACATTCGGTCACAAACAAAAGAGACTCAGTTTAAGTGATTCGCGTTGTCCAACTGGTATAAGTATGATGCATTAGATACTTAATACCTACTTTTAGTTAATCTAAATAAAAAAAAAACCTATCTGCCTTAAATTTAAGAACTTGGATGTTTCTCTTCAAGCATCAAGCGTAAAATAGCAAGCATAGACCAAGCCGATTTAGTTCATTTAGGTACTTTTATGTTCACTCATTTAACAAAACTGCATTCGCTTTTATAAATCTAGATTACAAAAACGTATCTGCTTTGAATTTAAGAACTTGAACGTTTCTATTCAAGCATAAAATAGCAAGCATAGTACAAACTGAATTAGTTAATTTACTTTTATGTTCACTTGTCTAATAAAACTGCATTCATGACCATCTAGAGAGAGAGAGAGAGAGGTTAATAACTTATAATGCTATTCCTTATTGCTGCTAAAGATGGATTCGGCTAAACAAAATATATTATTATTTTATAATGTTTTGCATGAAATTGAATGCGAAGATGGTTTAAAACGCTTTAAACACAGCGCGGTAGACATTTCCTTGGCCTGAAATCCTCTTAGAAAGGAAAGAAGGCATGTGCCTAGCAGTGGCACGCATACAGCAGCAACTATACTTTAGTTTTATACAAATATTAATCGTTCACAATAAGCTTTTTTATAAAAAAAGGTCGCTAAACGCACCTTTGTTAAACAGGCGGTTTAACGATCGCAATACCAGAATTCTCGCACCTTTGTTGCTACAGCCTGTCGCCGACCTGTGTATTTTAAGACTGGCGTTGAAGAGATGATTATATCGCTGTCGGTCGAAAGCCATAAAGTTTATCTGGAATTTCTCTTAATCGCCTCTTACAACACCTAAGAGATGAAATCATCATCATTGTCATTACTGCACATCACAAATCACAAGTTCACTGCTGAACATGGGTCAAAGAGCGGCAGAAAGCGCGGCTCTGAGCTGCCTGCTTTTTATACGTGGTGGAGCCACGCTGCAGCTACATTATGGTTGTAGCACGAATAGCTCGGCTCGACCGGGGAAGGACCACGCTCTCACATAATACCAGTGTAAAATAACAGCTTAATGCTGCTGTATTTCGTATGGTGACTGTAGAGGATCGGAGGCCTGTTTTACTGGAATCGAGGCATTCCATCTTAATCCTCAAGGGTGACAACGCGTCTGCATTTTGATTCTTAATCAAGGTTAAATATAGATGTTTATGGGCCACAGCATCCACTTACCATCAGGTGGACTTCTTGGATTTCTTACTAGGTCGTCGCTCCCATCTAGCTCGCCTACACTTCCTTTTCGGTGCGAGGCTGATATTCTAGAACTTTTTTTTACCGTTGGTTGTCAGTTCTTCGAGCTATATAGTCGGCCCATTACCGCTTCAGCTTACTGATCGGGTAGAGAAACTCCGAACATAGGTTTCTCCATAGTTCGCTAAGTGACCTTAAGTTTTCTCATACAGCCAGCAGTGAAGAATCACTTCTCAGATCCATATTTCGTCACTGACAACGAGCATTGGGTGTATATCCTTGTTTTGAAATGTTGAGGTATACGTGACTGAAAGATGTAACATAGCTTGTTATACTACAATTGCAAGATAAGCAAGCTATTATATAAGGATTAAATTGTGTTTAAATAATATTACAGGCTTAATTAAAACATAATTTTGCGGGATTTATAGTTATGTTAAATGACCATGCTTGTAATTATAGTAATCTCAGTACCTACTAAACGCGTCGCAACTTCGACGTCATCATAATGATGTTACGAGTAATATAAGAATGCTTTTTTACGTTATAAAAATATTATCAACGAAGCTTAAAACACAAAAATATACTTTGAAACATAATGATTTCTTATATTTACGCGAACACTACACATTGAAATAATACTAATTTTTACGGAATTTATCGCGTATATTTAACTTTTTTACCCGACGTTTCGAGAGCTTTACAGCACCCATGGTCACGGGAAGGACTGAGATGTTCAACGTCCAGCTGTCATAGTTAACCGCGGTTACCATAGATTAAAATTTAACTTTTTGTTCCGATCTACACAGTATGAACTTATGGTATCATGGAGTCTTGCAGTTGTATGCTTGGGTTGGGATTTAATTTTATTTATTATAGGATCCCAAGCAGATGGTAGCACCCAGCCATCTTCTCTATTGAAATTAGGATGTTTTTTGATTTCAATAGCCTCGCGAATCATCCTTGGAAGGAATCGGTGTTCTTTAGCGAGGATTTGTGGTCTATCAAATCTGATGTAGTGACGGGGGCGATCCTGTACATGTTCACAGACTGCAGACTTCCGGAAGTCTGCAGTCTGTGAACATCCTAATTTCAATAGAGAAGATGGCTGGGTGCTACCATCTGCTTGGGATCCTATAATAAATAAAATTAAATCCCAACCCAAGCATACAACTGCAAGACTCCATGATACCATAAGTTCATACTGTGTAGATCGGAACAAAAGTTAAATTTTAATCTATGGTAACCGCGGTTAACTATGACAGCTGGACGTTGAACATCTCAGTCCTTCCCGTGACCATGGGTGCTGTAAAGCTCTCGAAACGTCGGGTAAAAAAGTTAAATATACGCGATAAATTCCGTAAAAATTAGTATTATTTCAATACTTTGAAACATATTTTTAGAAATAAACACGTGTAACCTTTACGGTATGTAATATTTTCAAATTCCTTTTACTGGAGACCGTAGGCGTTATTATAAATAAAACGTAAAAATCTCCTTATTATTCGGAACAAACATCCGAAAGTCATGATAATTTTGTCCTCACAGTGTCAGGACAAAAATTCAAGGTGTCGTGGTCTATTTTTATATCATATTCACTTTCAGTTTGAGTCTGGAATTTTTCTTTTAATAAAATGAAAAGTGACTTTTTTACACAGTATAATTTATATTAACAGATATTCAACTTCTATACTTAAGGGATGGTCATATATAAATTTATAAAGAATCTCCATTCTTAAGAGTGAAAAAATAAGGGCTGAAGATTTTTATGCCACTCATCAGGGCTAAAATAATTACTTTTAATAAATAATAAAAACTAACTTCAAACGTTAAATAAAAAATCTAATTAATAGCTTCTGAGATTGGGGTTTTACTCGTTGTTTATTTTTTATAACATTCAAGTGACAATCGACTTACAGTCCATCTGGTGGTATACTGCAGCCCATGGACACCTTTTTTCATAGGATAAGAGTGACAAACGAGTCCACAGTCTGCCTGATAGTAAGTGGATGCTGCGACCCATAGATATCTACGTCTATCCCCGATTAGGAACCAAAATGCATACGTGTTGCCACCCCTGAGGATTAAGACGGAGCTTCCAGTAAAAAGGCGCTGTGGTTCTCTACACTCACCACACGAAACACAGCAACGTTAAGCTGCTACTTCACGCTGGTACTCTGTGAGAGCGTGGTCCTACTCAAGTCGAGCCGACCCATTCGTGCTACAACCATAATATAGCTGCAGCGTGGCTCTACCACGTAAAACAACCTGCAAGACACTTTAAGTAAAGTACGCTACAGGAATAGTATTTTTTAGAAAATATATTTTTTGGTTCATTATAGATTATGAATAATATTTTAATTCATTACAGCCTGTCAAACTCTACTGCTGAACAAAGGCCAGCTCAAGAATCCCCCATAAGAGAGTATATATTAGGTGGTAGTTGCCACGTGTGGCAACAGCTGTTTTAAATTTTATAGCTGTCATTAGTTAGAGACTGCTGTCTGTATTATCCTGTCTTGTTTCTCTCTGTCGCCTGTTACGACAGCCACGGGAAGATATTATGGGATAGTGGACATCCTAACAACCGTCTTACATGGTTAATACTTATTGGAGGTCACTTATGTTTAATTTACCACTAGTTTGAAAAAAAAAACATTTGCTTGGGAAGAATTAACAAGAAACCCAAGAATTTTTTAGCGATTGGGACAGCGGATTGAACTGGACTAGATTTAGTCGTCCCCAGTCCGAGCCTGTTCAACAATGTTTTGACTTCAGACACAAGTTTGTTTCGGTATTCGTTAACGTTTTCCCGAGAAATATTGGCACGGCCGTTGTATAAAGCGTCACCAGTGCTGTCCGCATAGCGATGAATGTTACGGGTTTGCAAAATATCATTGATATGCAGAAGAAACAGCGTTGGTGACAGCACGCAGCCTTATGGAACACCAGCGTTAATGGACTTGTATTCGGAGCATGCACCGCCTATTACGACCTTGATGCTCCGATCAGCCAGAAAACTGGTGATTCATTTGCACAATATCTCGGGAAGTCCATTGGAAGGAAGCTTAGAAAGAAGCGCTTTGTGCCAAACCCGACCGAAGGCCTTCGCTATGTACAAACTAAAAACCAACGCCTCCCCCTGGGACTCTACTGCCTCCTCCCATAAAGTTAAAGAGTCATAAAGTTAGGTAACCCAGAAGATCACCAGCTGAGTGACCTTTGTTTTTAGCTTATGTTGGCGAGTGTTGTGTACCGGAGACCCTTTTAGCTGGAAACTGGGTGTTCCATGTTCGTCCTCAGGGGGAGACAACGCATCTGTATTTTGATTCTTAATCGAGGGTAGATGTAGATGTCTATAGCTCACAGCATCCACTTACCATTAGGTGAACTATATGCTCGTTTGCCGCCCTTATTCCATAAAAAATATCACGGCCTTTTATTGCTTAGTTATTTAGTAACGGAACATTGGAAATTCTCCCTGCATTTTTCTTCCTGTTTTCAGAGATCAATGTGATTGCAATTAAATAGTGAGCTCTTTCACAAAGTCTACCAAAATTATCTCAGATATATCATCATATTGTTTCCTTTTCACCTATAATACACAAATAATTATCTGAGAAAATGAAGTAACATGAACGTGTGTGAGTTTAGGTTTAGTGTAATGCCTCAAGAGGATTACAGTAGTAACACATAGAAACCAAGTAACCGCAAGCGCACTAAGGCAATTTAAAATAGGCAAGCCTTAAGTGGCTTATTCCGTTGTTATATGTCCATTTACAGCCTATTAACGTAATTCTAACAAAAATATTAGTTTTATGTTCAGAGGGTTACGCTCGGAGTTTTGTTCAACTCGTTAAATGTTTAGAATTTTTGATTCTGTGATGGGTTTTTAAATATCCTGTCTGACAATAATTTGTAGGTTCCTATTTTTCGAATAAGTCAAAAAATTTTCGAAGCTCTCTTTGAGTATCTTAGGATTTACCTGTTTACCTTATTATTAATTTGTTAGTAAACTTTTCTTCAATAAAATAAATTGAGTGCGCAACGCAAAATTTTGTCGCAATTAATACGAAATCAATTTAGAGGCATACGTATTGTACGGATGCAATTTGGCGAGGAGACAAAAACGCGTCTCGACCGCGAACGCCTCTAACAAACGACCGACTGCCGCTAATGATTCTATGCGCTGTATAGATATAGGTACAACTGTCGGCGTTTGTATTTGCTTATAAATGGTTGTTTCATGGATTTTTCAGTAAATCGTGACAATTATATATTATTTATATATATATTTCAATTCACCAAGTAGTGGCGGTGTAGGAATATCCACTGCGTCGTGTTGTAAGACTGACTAAGACTGCGACTGCGAATTATTACAACTAATAAAGATATTTTAACGTGGTAGAGACACGCTGCAGCTTTACATATTATAGTTGTAGCACGAATGGGTCGGCTCGATCGAGGCAGGACCACGCCCTCACAGAATACCAGCGTGAAATGGCAGCGTAATGCTGCTGTGTATCGTATGGTGAATGTAGAGAACCGGAGACCCATTTTACTGGAACTGAGGTATTCCATCTTAGTTCTCAGGGGTGACAACACATTTGCATTTTGATCCTTCATCATTCATCATCATCATTACAGCCCTTCACAAGTCCACTGCTGAACATAGGCCTCCCCCAAGTAATGCCACAAAGCACGGTCCTGAGCCACCTGCATCCATCGACTTCCTGCATGTCTTACCATGTCGTCACTCCATCTAGTGGGGGGTCGCCCTACACTACGCCTACCGGTACGAGGCTGCCACTCGAGAACCTTTCTTCCCCATCGGTTTTCGGTTCTTCGAGCTGTATGGCCGGCCCATTGCCACTTCAGCTTACTAATCCGTTGGGCTATGACGGTCACTCTGGTTTTACTGCGGATATCCTCATTTCTGAGTCTATCACGCAGAGAAACTCCGAGCATAGCCCTCTCCATAGCTCGCTGAGCGACCTTGAGCGTCCTCATACGGCCAGCAGTGAAGGACCACGTCTCAGATCCGTAAGTCATCACTGGCAACACGCACTGGTATACACTTTAGTTTTCAGAGATTGAGGTATACCTGTATGTTTTGATCCTTAATTGAGGATAAATCTGAATGTCTATGGGCTACAGTATCCACTTACCATCAGGTGGACTGTGTGCTCAATTGTCAACCAATGCTATAAAAAAAGGGAAACTGAAACAGGAGAACGGCTAAAAACTGCGGTTGTCAACCTACCTGCCTGGCGTAGCAACTTTGGCTAAATCCAAATTTGAGCCAATCTACGAGGTAAGTCAACAATGTTCAACAATGTATTTTATATGCTGTAATGGATACTTGCCTATGTAGGGGCGGTATATCGTCCAGTGGGTAGCGTAAAAGGCGACAGGTGGAACCAAATCATGAGATGGGCAGCAGCGTCTTCTACAACTCGAGTATAAAACTTGCCCGCCTGCCAGGCGTAATACCGACTATGGGAAGCAGCTTCAAAGGTAAGAAACGTCTTAAGTGACGCTGTAGGGGATGACACCAGCACTGGCTCACCAGACACTTACCAATAACTTTTTCTGAGTTAACTTTCGTTTAGAGCAGGATTAAGCCGGTTCTCCTGGGTTCAATCATTGTGATGAGCGTTTCCGTTTATCGTACAGGATCCATTTTCATCACAAGTAACGATACGATTGAAAATCCCCTCGTTATTGTGACGGTTGAGTAATGTAACGCAGCACTCGACGCGTATTTATTGGTGTTCTTCACTCAACTCACGCGGTACCTATTTTTCGAGCTTTTTCACTTTTCCGATTTGTTTGACGTTATTTTATCACTTACACCGAAGCCTGCCGCTAACTCTGAAGTGGTATGTGATGAATCCGCTTCCACGATCACTTTTAATTCTTCATTGTCAACGGGTGTCTCCATCCGTCCACGGGGTTTGCTCTGTACTCAACTGTACTGGGTTTGTAACTATATTATACTGATATTTTGTATTTTCCATATTGTGAAAAGAACGATGCCAAAGAAAAATTAAATGACTCGAAAACAAATGAATCTCATCATCATGTATTTTCCACAGACTTGAGCATCCACTTCCGATAATATATTGGCTTGCATATCATTAAACAATCGCTTTTAATTTTTTTTGGCTCCAGGTTTTTGCATTCGCATTTACACTAAGCTTACGAGTATATTGCTGCACTTGTGGTCTCCGTAGGATCCCCGTAGGAAAACTTTCTATAACTTGTTGGATTGATAGTAAAATTTCGTAAGATTAAGGTTTATGGTGTGCAAACCGTCTCGCTTCAACTGCAGGTTGGCAAAAACTGTATCAACTAGCTCAAGAATCTAATGAGCTCCATGTTAGTTTGAGATTTATTAACGAATTAGTTCCATGTTAGTCTGAGACTTATCTGGCAGTGCCCCCAGATAAGCAAGTCCCTAGTTTTATCCCCAACATCTTTGTGGATAAAACTAGAAGCTTGAATTTTCAGTAACCAAGCAGGCATTGTATAAACACGGTATATTTCAAATTTCATTTAATTTGAACCAATAGT
Source organism: Parnassius apollo (assembly GCA_907164705.1). NCBI lineage: Eukaryota > Metazoa > Arthropoda > Insecta > Lepidoptera > Papilionidae > Parnassius > Parnassius apollo. The sequence goes on from CAJQZP010000693.1 coordinate 5,518,787, forward strand.
TTAAGAATTATAATTAGTCAAAGTTTCTTAATTTTGTCACTCACTGACTGACTGACCGATCATCAAAACTAGCAGATATAGAAGCTTCTTATTTAGAATACAATCAGTGTTTAGTGTATAAATTGAGGATAAACTGAAATATTTTGCAATTTCGGCCCAGTTTTCTAGATACGCCAACTGCATAAATAACTCATATAGGATTACAAAGTTACATTTGCAGTTAATGAATCAGTGTACCATATGTATAATATAATGGAATAATATGTGTAGATAGATACGTTGTTCGTATTCAAGAAGTAGAAGTTACCGGAAAAGAAAAAAAAAGTAGAAATATCTACAAAAAGAAATGAGACGCCATCAAAAACGTAACTTGTAAAAAAAACCAAGTCTCGCAACTCAGTTCTTCTACCGTAAAAAGTTGTGAGATCCATGTAATACCAAGTCGGTTAATTTGTTCAGTTCCTACTTAATGGTCCTTCTGTCTTAATTTATTACATAATTAGCTAACCTAACAACATCTTATAGTGACCATATCAATATTTAAAATCTTTTATGTTTTAAATAAATAGATTGACTTGGCAATCGCATTAACAATCTAATTTAATATAATATGTATTACTTGTGAGAAATATTGTGTTTTCATGCGATTTAGTATTACATGCATCTCACAACTTTTTACGGTAGAAAAACTGAGTTGCGAGACTTGGTTTTTTTACAAGTTATGTTTTTGATGGCATTTATATATTTATTTAATCTTTATTGAACCTTACAAAACAGTATAGGATCAAAAGGCGGACTTAACGCTAAATCATTATCTACCAGTCAGCCTTAGGCCAGTGATAACACTACGGAGGCAGATACTGGGATCATAAAAATTATAAAAAGTAATAATATTAATGGTAGTAATAAATTGTTCTATTTCCTTTCTATTTATTAAAGGCTTTGTGGTCACCAGTATGGCTAACTGTAATTCATTGGGTACTTCACTTTTACCGTTTACTTCTTAAAACAAATAAAATGAGTAATTACACAAAGAACATTAAATTTATTTTTAATAATCGTTGGATAAGTAAACTTAACGCTATTAATTGTTCCAGTCCTGCGGCCCCGAGTTCGTCGACGTCCCGATTTCACGCAAAAAGTGCGCGCCTTCTGTTTTAATATTAAGCATAGTTTGTTCTGTGGGCTTTTTGCGACGCCTTTCTACCCCGGGCGGTCGACGTGACGATCACTTGACCCTTTTATGCCTAGAGAATTTATGCCGTTGAAATATTTTTAGAAAACTGAATTTTAAAGGTTGTGCAGACCTAAAATTATAGTAAGTTTATCTGCATTATTCATACGTCATTGTACTTTCCACTTCATAGATGTACGTATATAAATGTTTGGTTATTTTTGTAGACGGATTGTGTAAAAATATACAATCATATTAAATTAAATAAAAATAATATGGCGAACTATCAGATTTAATCGCAGAAATATTTAAAATGACATCCTTGTATGCTTTAATGTTTATATTAATATATGAGTTTGTAAGAGCAAAAGTACGGCCCGCTGGCACAGAGGCACTACAGCTACGGTCCGCCCCCGCTCGCAGCCTTGTTTTTGTGGCCGCGTCTGCAGCCCCGAGTCGCCGGCACTTTCTTCCGCCTCCCTCCCCCACCCGCAGATGACAAATGGTATCTGGGCCCCCTCCCCGCTCCTCACCTTTCTCCGGACGCCTCGCTTGTGCTCAGATAATTTTATGCCGCTCCCGATGCACAGACAAAGCCCCGGAGAGGTTGACCGCGAGATTGCCCCCATCGATCGTCGACGCGCGTCAATGGATGCGAGCTTCACATTATGCCCGCCTTCACGGATCAACGGCAACTGAAAACGGGTTTGTCGCGCCATTAGATGCGAATTGATTGTTTTCACCTTTAGCTCATTACGCGTTCTACGAAGTTATCGGGAAAGTTCATACCGTTCGAGCGGAACTGATTATGCTTTATTGATAACGTGCCTGCGATTGTGCAGCACAATCCGTCTCTATCTTGTCGCTTTATAAAACACAAATGGAAAAAGAGGTGGTTAAAGAATGTCAGCGTCACCCAGCGCTCGGCGACCTCTTGGCAGTCGCCGGTCACACGCCATTGACTCCGTTGAATAGTAAAGCTCGCTCCGCAACCGTCATAACATTATCTCCAGTTTCCACTCACTTGATAAATCTTGATTTAAACGCTTGAGGTACCGCGGGTAGCGCTAATTACCATCCGAAATAATGTAGTAGTTACGGAACATATTTATAGCGTTATATTATTGTTATTTTTGCAATAGATTCTTGTTTTCGAATACAACGTGAACGTCACTAAGTTAGTCCGTGCCTGCACGTGCTCCCGTTATTACAGTGCACACATGTTGAGTTTTTGCCCGCCTTGGTGACACCCAAGACATTGTTCTACGCTAAACATATGCGTTGAAATATTAGAAGGATCGAACCGTATCCACCGAGAGTCTATAAGTAATTTAGCACCCACTCTATAATGACTGCTTGATTGCTCATTCGTTGATTTACTAAAATTATGTTCGCTGTTTGCTAACGTTTTGATTTATCTTCATCTCTAACCGACACACGTAATTACTAATTGTGATTCGTTTGTACAAATTATCACAATTAAGGCATCTGTATAATTTAAAATGTGAATTCTTTGATTTGCATTTGACCTTAGATGTTCAAAGGTGTTTTAATAATGCTTTTTCCTACTTCACTTTAATTATTTAATGTTGTAGTATTTTATAACGAAGAAAAGTCTGATTCAATAAAATCCATCATGTCATTTAATAAATGTAATATGGTCCACATGTAATATGTAATACTTCAATGAGGTAGGATTCAGTAATTTTTGTTCACTCTATCTGTTGTCTACATTAAAATTGTAAATTAATCACAAAAGTGTAAACTGAGCAAAACGAACTTTTAACAAACAAATCGTTAAGATTTAAGCAGTTTAATGTTGATTGCCTTAAGATTGAGAGGTTACTTAGTCTAAGTATAGCCATTAACTATTTCTAAATGTTATCGTGCGATTAGTCACACTTTTTTATTGTTTGTAATACGCTCGAGATGTGATAAATAGGACTTCGCGATGTAATGAAGCTTTTTAAATATTTTGTTGGACTCAATAGCATCATGTATGTTTAAATTAAACTAATCCATTACCTTCTTCTCAACTCTTTATATGGCTATACATGCACAACTTCTGCAGTACTCGGAGTACAGCAGAAGTTGTGCATATATAGGAATTTAAAGAGGCTTTCGATCTTCTTCTGCAGAAGTAATAACTGATAACGCATGCATTTTTATTTTTGATCAAGGATAAATGCAGGTGTTTACCTACTATCCATGTGAATTAAGTGCTCGTTTGTTATTATTTTATTATCACCCTTATCGCACATGAAGATTATTATTTATACTAGTGTAAAGTAAAGTAAAGTTACAGCCTAAATACGTCTCACTGCTGGGTACAGGCCTCCCCTCATGTCCGAGAGGGTTTTAGGGCAAGGAAATGTTCACCGCGCTGCCCCAATACGTGTTGGCGAACTTCACATGTCTTCGAAATATTTTTTTTCTTATTCCTCATACATGCAGGTTTCCTCACGATGGTTTCCTTCACCGCCGAGCACGTGGTAAATTAGCACTTAAAATTGCAAATAACAATTTCATTGGTGCCGGCGGGGATCGAACCCGGGTTACTCGCGTTCTGTTATATTTACAGCGAGCGTTAACCATCTGAGCTACCACGGCTTTATACTAGTGATGAAACGATTATTATTTAGCGGTAACCATTACGATTGTTTCTGTTTTAAGTAAAGCATACTGATATGGAGCATAATATAATTACCATAAACGACTTAAAATAATCTTTCTCGAGAAGTTAATAATCAACTTTAAGGAACTTTAAATTAACATAACATTTCTTTTCATGCGTCAATATGTTCCTTTTTTCAGTTTTAGTTAATCTAGCAGTGTAAAATTTCTTTTCCGACGCTATTAACGATGGTTTAAAAAAATTAATTTGTTCCTATTATACATTAACAATTGTAATAAATTCCTTTGAAAATAAAAGTTATAAACAATCGTTAGATAATAGCAATGATAATCGACGAATACCTACTGAAATGTCAGTAAAAGTCGATTACGATTAATCGTAATCGTTTCATCACTGGTTATAACTTACCTACCTTAATTTAATTAAAAGGTTGACTTGTTGAGTTGTTGAAAAAACAAAAACATAAATTACGCTTGCTTTGTAACCTGTAACATTTTACAACTGCAAAATCTGTATTATTACCATCCCACGCAGATTAACATAAGATTTTATTTTCCTGATAGCAATGATCGATTCATTATGGGCGTATTGTCGAATGTTTCGATTGCAACAGAACACATGGGCTTTAGCATATTATGTGAATCATAAGATCGATAAACCCTACCTTATATGGTCGCTCTATGATCTATTGCTTAATATTTGCGTACACGTAGAAATTATAATCAAGTTACAGATTATTATGGGGTATTTACAGAGTATTCTCATCTGGTTATGCTGAATTAATATACAAAAGAAAATGATAAATATACATTAAATATAGAAACATAAATAAATAAATAATACAAATATTAAAGAAAAAGTCAACCAGGAGGAATCCCTTGGCAGGGGCATTGGTAAACGGCCGAGGGTTAGGGGGTTGTGTAACTTTTTTTCGCGGCCGCTATCTATATCCTCTATCGTAATACGCTGAACGCTCGGCATTGAGTTTCTACAGTAAAGGCCTGAGTGGGAGCTTCTGGCGGGAAGTGCCTTGTTGTGGGGCGGTCGCCATTCAAAACATCGTATAATACAAGAGTGTGTGCTTGTCATGAAGACAGAATACACGTAACTAGATATCGTTACGATCGACGAACTCTAAAATTATATGATGCATCGTTTCAGATAATCTGATCGTTAGATTAGTGTAATAGAAACTGAGTAACGAGCGATTACCGAACACGACGTATACCTTCTATTTAGACCTTAGGCTAAGTGTAATTGCTTGTTATATTACTGGTACTGACGTGTAGTGGTGACGTAAGAATAATCACTACCCCGTATCATCTCGCGGGTGTCGTAAGAGGCGACCGAGGGAAACAAATCAAGAGCTGGGCAGTACTCTTCCTTATAACGACTAAAATAGAAAAAAACTACGGTTGCCAACTCGCTTGCAAAACGTAGCAACTATGGCAAGTATCCTCCCTATGAGGCAATCCATGGGCATGGCCAATTCAATAGGCTGTAGCGGTAACTATGGGAGCCTTAGATACAGCAGAGCGTAATAGAACAAGATGTGAACAGCAACCATCTTTCTGATAACACCTCAAAACAAAGATTATATAACCACATTCTCTATGCCTATAAATAATTAAAAACTGCGGTTTGCCACCAAAATATGACAGATATTCGCCCTAGGAGGCTAAACATATATATATATATATATATATATATATATATATATATATATATATATATATATATATTACATATATAAAGAATTACTGGTTCTGGGTTGAAATTCCTGTTAATATTGTAGAATATTTATTGTTTCTTTTATTTTATTTTTTAAATGTTATCTACACATTAGGATTTTCCCTTGTTTATTGGGTATAGTTTACATACATAAATTTCACAAGGAAAAACATTCAGACCCGGATCAATTTTTTGTTGGTCTAACAAATACTTGCTCCCTGCGGGATTCAAACCCGCGACCCTTAGCGCTGCAACTTATTGCTAAGCCACTGCGCTACGGGGCCGTCAAAAAATCGTCTGTAAATAATTAGTAAACTTTTGCGTATGTATATTATAACAATGCATGCGACACATCCTTACAGAACAAGGGTGCCAATCAAGTACACAGTCCATCTGATGGGAATTGGATACTGTGGCTTATAGATATTTGCTTGATTAAAAATCAAAAAGCAGATGCGCTGTCACCCCTGAGAACTATGCTGGTAAAAATGGTCTCCGTGTAGAGAACACTTACGATACGAAACACAGCAGCATTGAGCTGCTGTTTTCCTTCGTATTCTGGTCGAGCTGACTTATTCGTGCTACAATCACAATGTAGCTGCAGCATGACTCTACCACGTGGTAACTTCTTCGTGATTAAATTCCTTAGACCATTCAACCCAATTAAATTCACACATGGCGTCAATTTGTTCACACTTTATTAGTTGCGTTTCATCGAGTTACTCCACTCATCCTCATAAATCCGCGTTTGATGTTACGCATATGCATTTAGATGAAAGAAGACCCGGTTTCAGTGTCAGAGCTATAGGGATAATTATACATTTTCCTAGGTTACTCGTAAGACACCTTTTCTGCCTGGAACTTCTGAGTAGTAAGTGCACGCGCAGTCAAGTCTGAAGAGTATAGAGAGCTAGTATATTAACAGGCTGTGAGAAATTCTAAGTCCTCAGTTTCCGCGACGCACCTTTATCTTTCTTCGTTTGTAGTTGATAGCAGGTGCCCATTGACAGCACAAACAGTAGTCATTTACATAACCTCAGGTGGACTGTTAGTTCCTTTGCCACTTTAATATTATAAAAAAGAATGTTCAGACCCGAAAACCAGATTTACACCAAAATTATGTGGCTTATGCCCAAATACTTAAACACTACTTAGTTTTAAGATGTCGTTAAATATCGTGTTGTTTCTATCACTTTAAGTTAATGTGACTGTGACACTACGAGAATTATAGAGATATCTTCAACGTGAGTAGCGTTTGAGTATTTTACGCTTATTAGTACTTTACTCCCATTAATACGCTCTGACCACACGGAGATACATGTCCGTTACCGTTTGTATAGCGATATTATATCCGTTAAGAGTGATGCAGAAAAACTAGGACCAGGTACAGTAGAGCTATAGTTTCGCGCATGAACTTACGACATCATTAAATTAAGCTCGTGCCTTACATGGTCGCATGGTGTTCCGATGTATCAACTAGTATTCGTAAACAGCTGAGGATCGTGACGCAGCGGTTTACGCTGAAGCCTACCAAAAAAGGCAAGAGTCCATTGCCTCCTATGCGTCGAAAAACGTTTCGGGTTTAAAATGAGAGTTTCTTTTTGAATGATTGTGTGATTGCAATATAGATGAGATATATAGGACTTAGAGATAGAGAGGTTGGAATAATTAATTGATAAATACTTTTATTAAAAACAAATATCTTTACATATACATATATATATATATATATATATATATATATATATATATATATATATATATATATATATATATATAATATGCGTGTGTTTATCGCTGAACTCGTCCTAAACGGCTGGGCTAGACAGATTGTGTTTGTTGTTTGAATGGGTCCTTGGGTGGTTTAGATTCATAGTTGGACCCGGTAGGTGGCGCTGGTGTTGATATGAAGATATCTCCGACTCCGAGACGGATCGCTAGTCATTTATAACATTTATAAATTATTATTCCTAGGTTATTTGCAGAGGAAGTCGTTGATGGTAATTATTCGTACATAATTGCCAACTACTTTTGTTAAGCATTTTAATATAAACTGATGAAGGTTTATGCAGCTTTTATATGGTTACGCCATTGTGTAACGGCCATGTAGTGGCGGAATTTAAGTGGCTACTAATCCCATTAAAATAGCGTGGGTGACGAAAGAGGCAATAGTGGGAAATAAACCGGAAGATGGGCAACAGTATCTTCCTAATAACAACTCGTAATTAAAAAAAAAACTGCGCTTGCCAATCTGTCTGCCAAGCGTGACAACTACGGCTAATATCTCCCCTATAAGACAGTCCATGGGGGAAACCTACGTTTAGCTATGTAAAAAAATAATCTGCCTGGTTTTCTTGCTGGTTATTTTCAAGAAAATACCTGGAAATAAAAAAATGGCTTGCAATAAGTATATGTAATAATCTATATTGAATAAAAATTATTCTATTCTAGCTGTGATGAGGTTTTTATAATATTTTGTTAAATCCTGTCCCATTGTGCCAGTACCGTGTAGTGGCGGTGTGAGAATATCCACTACTCCATATTATCCCGATATGTGACAGCAGCGTCTTCCTAATAACGACTGAAAATAAAAAAATGCAGTTGATAATCTGCTTGCCGGCTTGCAACTATGGCAAATTCACTCATGGAGGAGGCTTATGTTCAGCTGTGTACTTTACTAGGCCGTAACGGTCCCATTTTATCGTGTACTGGCGGAGTAAAAGAATCCATCATCCCATTCCCCATTCCTACTGTTGGATGCAGGCTTCCTCTCATTTCTGAGAGGGTTTTAGGACAAGGATATGCCTGCCGCGCTGTTGGAGATCTTCACATTTCTTCGAACGATTTCGTTTCGTGGGGATAGTAAGTAAAAGGGCGTTTAAGGTAAAGTAAAAGATGCAACACTGCGATCGTAAATCTGCGATGATTATGGCAAAGCCGAACCACAAAAGATAAAAGATATAATATATTAAAAAAGACAACCGTAAGAGACCGGGGTCTCTTACAGTTCTTTTTTACTGCTAATTACAAATGTACAGCCCACTTGACTAGAGTAACTGGTCTTTACAAAGATATCCTCAGACGCATTATGGATGTCTCATTGGCAGTAGTTGTTTGTATTCTTCCCCCTCACTAAAGGGAATAATGTTAATCTGTATAAAAGCGTCCGACCCAAGTCAAGTCAACCTAATTGCAAACCGCTCTCTGTTAAGAATCATTTTTATACGTGGTAGAGCCATGTTACAGCTATATTATGATTGTAGTACGAATGGGTCGGCTCGACCAGTGATCAGCCACGCTCTCACAGAATACCTGCGTAAAACAGCAGTTTAATACTACCCTGTTTCGTATGGTAAGTGTAGAGAATCGGAGGCCCTTTTGACTGGATACGAGGCATTTTATCTTATTCCACACGGGGGACAACGCATCTGCATTCTGATTCTTGTTCGAGGATAGATTTAGATGTCTATGGGCCACAGCATCTAGTTACCATCAGGACGTCTGTGTGCTAGCTTGTAACCCTTATTCTATAAAAAAAACTTATTCCTTAACGATTCTATCTTTTGCACTTTCCGAGTATGTCGCTTAGAGTTGAACCACTTTCTTTTCGCAATAACACGTAAAAAGACGTGGTATTCCCACGCTACTAATGGCTGCAATACGAACGCGTTGGTTCGACCAAGGAAAGACTACGGTTCCACAGAATACCAGCAAAAGATGACCGCACATTACTGCTGTGTTGCTTGTATTGAATATGAAAACCAGCGACCCTAATAAGTAGAGATGGCCTGGTTTGCCGCTACTATGCGACGTTCGTTTTTTTTAATTAATAACGTATTATATAAGTCAATGTCGATAACCTAATAAAATATTTTTTATTTGACTGCAGCGAATAATTGTCGTTCTTAAATTTGTAAAGAACAAACCATAGATTTAGAAAGAATGAAGCTATAACCACAAAAAAATACGATGTTTAAGAAAAAATATAATATGCAACAAGTCTGTAATAAATTTAACATACAGTCAAGTATGATTACATATTTTTATCAGTAATGTAGGTATGTAGGTTATTTACATTTCGAAAAAATCATTAGGATTTCGGTAGGACCATATCTATATGGGTAAAAAAAAATTGTATAGGTATATAACGGCGCCTCTACACGTTGGCCAACACAGTGGCGAATGTAGTGGCCAATAGCATTGGCCAACGTGTAGACGGGGTGTTTGGGCTTCATTGGTATGTATTGGAACAATGGCCCGCAAGTTGGCGCGAGATCCGTGTGGTGTCGGTATTTTACAAAAGATCAAAGGATTGTTGGCGGAGTTTGGTCGCCGCGTCCACACGTTGGCCGCGCGTTTAGTTTGCTACAAGCTCCCAGAGTGATTACACGCATCTGATTTAAATTTTATATTCAAGCTTTGTAGGGTGGATGCCCCAATTACCAGCCTTTTAGTGCCAATTTCAACTTTAAACATTTCTACTACTTTAATTAGCGCGATTTAATTATTATTGAACATTTGTTTTCATCAATAAGCTATTTATCAAAAAAAATTAACTTTTTTTACAATCAGATTATTACGAGAACAATTTTAAAATGAAAAAAAAAATGAAGCGCGTCGTTTATACGTGGTAGAACCATGCAATTATATTAGAAGTATAGTTGCAGCACGAAGGTCGGCTCGACCGGGGAAGGACCACGCTCTCACAGAATATCAGCGTAAAATAGTAGCTTAATGATGCTGTGTTTCGTATAGTGAGTGTAGAGAACCAGAGACCCTTTTTAAAGGAAACGAGGCATTTCATCTTAGTCCTCACGGGTGACAACGCATTTGCATTTTGATTCGTAATCGAGGATAGATGTAGATGTCTGTGGGCCACAGTAACCACTTACCATCAGGTGAACTGTGTGCTCGTTTGTCACACTATCCTTTAAAAAAAAACGTCGATTTCTTACAATTTAATCGTGCAAGATTTCGATTCATCATCATCATTACAGCTGTTCACAAGTCCACTACTGAACATCCTCCTCCACAGAATGCCGCAAAGCATGGTCCTGAGCCACTTTGCTCGTCATGAGTTTTTCATTTATGTTCTAAGTTATAATTAGTACCTATTATTAAGTCAGTGTTAATTATATTTATTGCTATTGTTTTTGTCTTTTTCAAAAAATAATTAAATTACCAAATAAATTATAAGGTGTTTTTTATATACATCAAATTTCTGATAGAAATGCAAGTACATATTTTGCTAAACTTCAAAATCAAAACCCAATTTTAAAACATAGACAAATCGATTAAAACTCCTTTAACTTTAAAATAAGTTAAGTTCTTATTAATGGTATTTATTCCAGTTTATGATGCATGTAAAGAATAAATAAAGCTAATCGTATATCGTATATCTATTTACAGCCCCATTAATAACCACTATTATTTTATAATTCTTTTCTAAAAACATTAACCCCACACTAGGATTTTCTCCCGTATCGCGCAGGCAGTTTACAAACATAAATTGCACAAGGACACACATCCAGACCCGAAACAATTATTTGTAGGACAACAAATACTTGTTCCGTGCGGGATCAAACCCACGGCGCCCGGCGCAGCCACTCATTGCTGAGCCACTGCGCCACGGTGCTTATAAATTCGTCCGCACATTGGCCCGAACCGAAGTAAACTGAACGACCTTCCAACGTGTGGACGCCGTCACCAACTCTCGGCCAATATATTCGCCACTCCATTCGCCACTGTGTTGGCCAACGTGTAGAGGCGACATAAAGCCCGGTTTACATTTTGAGAAGTGACAAGTGCGAGTGACAATGACAAGTGACAAATGACAAGTGCTTAGTGCGTGTAACGAACAGGCAGTGACAAGTGCGAGTGACAAGTGACAAGTGCGAAATGAAAAGTAACAAGTGAATAGCGGTCTGCTCTATTTTCTGACAAGTATCTCTGCCCCGCGCTAACCTTGCTTTCCCCTCAGTTACCCACCGCCGCCCCCGTTCTAGCGGCGACGTCGGAACATACAGATGTTGGTTATAATAGTTATTAAATAGAATATTTTTGTTATATATATTGTATACATACTCGTATTTATAATAATTTTGTTTTATTACGAAGTGGTCAGATAGCAATAACATTAAATTTGTTAAGGAATTATTGAAACACGAATGTTTATACAATATTAAATCTCTGAATTTAAAAAAATAAAATGATGCGAGACGCTGCTATGTCCTCAATATCTCAAGCAATGGGAATGGCCGGTTTCGGCGCAAAAGAAGTAGGTATATGCGAAGTTAAGAAGCATTAAGTTTACATTTTACCAAGAAAAGAAGAAAATTAAAGACTCCTGTAGGTCAGGGCTGGAGCCATCAGAGTTTATTAATAATAATTTTTTTTTAATTTTCTTGAATTTAAAAGATATAATTAATTATAAAAATTAATGTAGTATAATTATTTTAAATAATTAATTGGAAATGAGATGTTAATCGTTTTTAAATATATTATTTTCGGGCTTAAATTTTTTTCCTTGTTATAGTTTTAAGACACATTTTTCTCACTTAAGCTATTTTAGGAAATTGGTGTGCACCAATATCTTTGCAATAAGGCACTTCACACATCTTTTTAATCAAAAAAAGGTAAAATTATATGATGAGAAACCAGTTTTAATCTTTAAAGCTGTGCTAGCGCCTCTTTGACAATTACCAACCCAATTTCTCACTCGAAAATTTCACATAATAATGACATCCAATTGCCACATGTGTGAACACCAACTTGCTACTTGTCACTTGTCATTTGTCACTTTCATTGCCGCTCGCACTTGTCACTTCTCAAAATGTAAACCGGGCTTAAGAGTACTAGAGGCAAGTTATTTATTATTAATGAAATAGTATCGTTTTTGATATTTAATTTTGACAATTTATTCGACTATTCGCTATAGGAAATGCCGAATAATCGCAAACTGATTATTCTCCATAACATATATTAGCGGCACCTTTACTAATAAGTTCGAACCTTAACCACAGAATAAATAATAGTACTTACTACGTACCTTAACACCCTATCAACTTCGCTCTGACTCTACTTTATTTCAATTTTCGTTACATAAATATTTTTTGGAACAAAAGTGTTGAACATAGAGAACAATAAAACATAGAGAGTTTGAAGAAGCTGTATGTTAAATATTTAATTTCCAACTCAAGTTACACAAACAAACGTCTTTAATTTAAGCCTGTAAAGTTACATTTGGGAGGTACAATGCGATGCATTTGTCTAGGCCGTGTCACATAATCGGCTTATCTGCGTCCCGCACAGGGTGCTTGTAAGATCTCGTACATTACGGCATGGTGTCGCCATACTGTTTTACTGTACCGGACAAGGAGATAGTTATCGAGTTCTAGTTTTATTTAGTAATATTTTTTGTGAAATGTACACGCAAAATGTCACATAGCACTGTTCTTTTTCTAAATCTTTCATTACTTTTATTTTGTACGTTATTACAAATTGTATTATGTAATTCAAACGAATTCAGTGGTTTTAAAATAAATCTAAAAACGATCTTGTGAAAATTTAATATCTTTTGAAATAGATGCGAGTACACACCGATACATTTCGGTATATATTGCTAATAATGTATTCATATAATCAGGTGCCATTTCGCGTAATTTAATTACACTAAAAAAAAGCTAAGATTCACCTCATACAAAAATAAAAATAAATATTTCTTATTGTACGGGTTGTGTTTGTGTAGTGTAGGTTTAGTTAAGGTTATAAATAATAGTCTCCTTTCTGTTTTATTCCTGGAATTAATTGAGCTCATAATCATAATATATATATATATATAGCGGCTTGATTATACAGCGTTATTCTCCATATATGTAATATGCAATTATAAGACACGAAAACCTTATTCATGATTTTTTAAATAATGGTTAAACAAGCGTGAAATCCATTAATTACTCTTAAAGTTTTAAGCGAATTTTGTTTTATTCTTTGTAACTATAAGTGATTTTTAACTGACTCTAAAATAATCAATATTGAATTTGTCAGTGAAATTAAAGTCCAACACCAATGCAAGACCAACCGTTTTAGACCACGCAGTACCTAAAGTTTGAAAAAGCCTTTTGGGAAAATAAAATACACAAATGTAACATCTTAAATGTAATTCCATTTATTGGCGAATGCTAGTATAGTGTTTATACAAATTGTGTAAGAAACTATTGCCTAAACTGATATACTTAATTAATGTCATGGAATTAATATGCTCATATACTAGTTTTAATGCATTTCAACATTTTGGGGCCTTGTCCGGCCGGGGGCCCGGGTTTTGCCCCGTATGCCCTTAGGATATAGATGGAACTGCGCCAGTGCATCAGGACTAATCCAAAATCCCACAAAAGTTTGGTAGATCAGTTCATAAGTTGCCGCAGTCGGGGCGGCCGGTAGCTCCGAGGGCGGAGCGCCCGTCTTATTAATCGGCTGTCCCGAGCATCTGCGGCTATTTGCAACCGTGCTGACCCCTGTCGGTGAGGTGAGGGGGGTGAGTTGCGGGCAGACAGTCCTTCCTGCCGGGCTGTTTGTATCTGTCCGTGTTAGAATTTGCATTTGGACAATTAATGTTGGTTTTTATACGTGTAGCTTTGTCTGACTCGAAGCTATCATTTGTTTTGTGGAGAGTTAAGTCGTTTTGGTTGTATAAACTAGTAATTAAAATTGCTTTTGTGCTTTACATTTTAGACGATTTCAAAAGAGGAGGTAAATTCGACTGTATGTTTTTTTGTATTATGTACGTTACGCGATATTCACACCAATGGGATTTGTCTCATATAAAATTGAGTTGAGGGAGTGAGAATCAGTTACACCCCTAAGGGTGGGTAAATAGGAGATGAAACGACATTCTAGTGGTTACCTTGAACTTTTTGTTTTCCTCAGTCCACCCTAAAGCAAAATAAGTATTAAAACTTTAGTAAAATGTCAAAACCGACTTCAAAAAACTAAAATGTTATTTTATCATATAATAGTTTACGAATTCGGGACCCATTCATCAATTATGTCATAGCACAAACTTTATAGGTTATTGTGTGGAAATTGTTTGAATAGTATTTCTACCACGTTTTAATTAAGCCATTTCCTTGTTTGTCTGTCGTTCCGAGTGTAATTTAGTAATTGATTTTAAACTAACTTCCCGACGAGCTGGAACTTGAAATGTTTGAATGTAGCTTAAATTCAGATGACAATTGACAATGCAAGAATATGTTAAGAAAACGTGGTAAAAGTTAAAAAAGCAAATTTCACAAATTTCTTACACGTTATTTTAGTTATTTTAAAGTCGATATTTCATGTTTTTTTATAGAATAAGGTTGACAAACGAGCACGTAGTCCACCTGATGGTAAGTGGACGCTGTGGCCCATAGACATCCACATTTATCCTCTAATAAGAATCAAAACGTAGATGCGTTGCGTCACTTGTCATTGTCACCCCTGAGGACTGAGATAGAATGCCTCGTTACCAGTAAAAAAGGTCTCCGGTTCTCCACATTCACCGTACGAAATATAGTAGTATTAACCTGCTATTTTACGCTGGTATTCTGTGAGAG
Source organism: Parnassius apollo (assembly GCA_907164705.1). Taxonomy (NCBI): domain Eukaryota; kingdom Metazoa; phylum Arthropoda; class Insecta; order Lepidoptera; family Papilionidae; genus Parnassius; species Parnassius apollo. The sequence continues at coordinate 5,533,920 of CAJQZP010000693.1, forward strand.
CGTTGTCCTTTCCCGGTCGAGCCCACACATTCGTGCTACAAACATAATATATAACCACTGGTATATATAAATAAACAGTGGCTCTACCACGCACATAAATGTAATTCCGAAATTTTATGCAAATGTAATTTCAAGTAACTTAACAATATTCAGTACATACCAAAAGTGAATATCCAATGAAACCCAATATGGTAAAAAAGTGATATTAGTATTGATAGAAAAATAAATTTTTAGACGACTCCAAAAATAATAGTATTTATTATAATCAATTCGCCAGTATTTTTTATGTATTAATGTTACGCGATAACTTAACCAATTCTAAATAAATTTTAATTGTTATAAAAAATGGGCTATAAATCGGGTGGCCCAATTTAAATTTGAAGAACAAATTCCACCCCTAAGAGTCCAAAGACACGGGTGAAGAATTTTATGTAATTATTTAGATGGCATACCTACTAATTGTTTACCTTTAGCATGTGATATTGGTTAGTCCAGTTAAGACATTCAAATATTTGACCTTAAAAAAAGTTTAAACCGACTTTAAAAAAAGAATTAATTTCCATATTACCCCATAATTTAACCTGAAATCCGTGCTAAGACGAAATGTTTCGAAAATTTAAAGAGCCGACTTCAGAAGCTTACAACTTATACCTTTATAAAACTTCTGAAGTCTGTTATTCTTTAAATGCTGTTATTATTTTAAGTTCTATTAAGTTGATTTTTACTTTTTCTAAAAAGTTCAAATATATTATTGCTAATACTGATTCGTTGAAGTTTTATGATTTCTTTCCGATTTCTAAATACTTTGCGATAAAGAAAACAATCTTACGTCGTTCTAGAACGTGCCTCTTGTTTTAAATTCGTACTAAACAGTTCTTTATTCTGTGAAACATTACCAAAACAAAAGTAAACGTATATTCAATAAGTAAGTAAGGTTATAGAGGAAGTAAAGGTTCAGAAATAAAAAAATATTAATAAAACATTATTTATCTAGTTCATTATTTGGTCTCATGTTTTATAGGTTCTTTATTCTGCAACGAGGTTCGCCACCCGTCACGTTCTGTCTCCCGGAGAGGCGAAAAGTGGATTGCAGAGGCCCGTCTGGTTACGTTGAATGTATGTGGGGCAATGAATGATAAGATGTATGATAGAGGAATAGATGTGTTATGTGTAAATGAGACGAAAAGGAAGGGGAAGGATGTCACTACACATGGCATGTATACCGCATACTGGTCTGGTGTAGACGAGATCGAGCGGGCATGCCAGGGAGTAGGTATCATCCTTTCAGAAAGTATGGGCCAATGTGTGAAAGAGTATGAATGTGTAAGCCCACGACTGCTATGGATACGACTGAAAGTGGGCTTAAAGAAGTTGTTTGTGTTAGGGGTCTACGCCCCAGACATGTCTAAGCCCACTTATATCCGAGAGCAGTTTTGGGAAATGGTAAGGATAGTGTTAATGAAGTGTAAGGGAAATGAAAATATTATTATGCTAGGAGATTTTAATGGAAGGGTTGTGGTGAGGAGGCTTGGTTATGAAAGGATATTGGGAACGTTTGGTGATGAAAGTATAAATGATAATGGTGAAAGTCTCCTCACCGTATGTATGGAAAAGAATCTTTTTGTGACGAACACTTGCTTTCGCCGCAAGAGGATTCACATGTATACTTGGGAAAGAGGTGACGATAGAAGCATGATAGATTTCATAATTGTGGATGAAAGATTGAGGGGCGCAGTGGTAGATACAAGGGTTTACCGGGGTTCTAACGTAGGAACGGATCACTATTTGGTTTTATGTCGAATTAATGGTCTATTCAGGCGTTGGCGCCATCGATCATCTGTGTCTACCACTGCATTACAGCGTATTAGAACAGAAAGGTTACAAGATGAAGGTGAGAAAAACAAGTTCAAATGTAGACTGAAAGAAAATATAAGTGGTTTGGATGAATTATGTATGAAGGAGTTAGACTTGGAAAATGTATGGCAAAACGTAAAGAAAGGTTTAGTGGATGCAGCTACCGAAGTATGTGGTGTTAGTAAGAGAAAGAATGAAAGGAAAAATAATACGTTATGGTGGGATGATGGAATACGTATGGAAGTTGAAGCAAAGAAGAGAGCATGGCTAGATTTACTAGCAACAAAGGCTGGTAATTCTAGCGGTACGAATGATGATATTGAAAGAAAAAAGACAGTATTTAGACATCTTAATAAGAGAGTAAAAGAAGTAGTTGAAAGAAAAAAGCAAGAAAGAACGGATAAGAATGATAGAAGAATATCGGATAACTTCCAGGCAAATATTAAAATGTTCTGGAAACTTGTAAGAACTGCCAGGGGACATTCAAAACAGCCTATGATGAATGCTATAAGAGACGAGAATGGGCTATATTCTGAATAATGAAGTTTTGAGTTTAAATAGATGGAAGGAATATTTTGAAAGCGTGTTTATGAGTGAGGAGACAACGTGTGTACTAAGTGAAGTAGAAACTCCGAAAGAAGAGGAAAGACGTAGCGAGATAAGTATAGATGAAAAGCATGAAAGCAGGTAAGGCTGCCAGATATGATAGAGTTTCACTCGAAATGCTAAGGGCTGGAGAGGAAGTCGTGGCAGACCTGCTGCACACCTTGTCTAATTTATGCTGGGAACTGAAGCGGGTACCGGTAGACTGGTGCAAAGCCGTGATAGTCCCAGTATATATAGGAAAAGGGTCGCAGCAGGACTGTACAAAACTACCGTGGCATCAGCCTAAGAGAAGAAAGTAAAACGATTTGTGAAATAAGAATATAAGGGGAGTTGATCGAGCAAGTAGATGAGTTTGTGTATTTGGGCTGCGTATTTAGCAGGGATGGGAGATATGATAAGGATATAGAACGACGAGTGAATGCGGGAAATAGAATAAATGGGGCCCTGCACTCTATTGTGAAGAGTCAAAATGTGTCAAAAAAGGCACGTATGGCAATTCACAATGCTGTGTTGGTCCCTACTTTAACGTATGGTAGTGAAAGTTGGGTGTGGCAGAAGAAGCACGAGAGTAGAATCAACGCAGTAGAAATGCGGTCGTTAAGGAGTATGTTAGGGCTGAATCTGAACGACAAGGTAAAAAATTGTGTAATAAGAGAAGAGTGTGGTTTGCAAGATGATGTTGTGACCAGGATTAAGAAAGGAATGCTTCGGTGGTTTGGTCATGTGGAAAGAATGAATGAGGAAAGAGTGACAAAGAAAATTTATGTTGCAGAAGTGAATGGCAGAGCCGGAAAGGGACGTCCTAGGCGAAAATTTATCGACCAAATTGGCGATTTATTGAAAACGGGCCAAATTAGGAGTACCCTTAACCGACGAGCTTGTATGCGTAGGTGTATGGATGTGAAGGAGGCGAGAGAGGTGTCTCAGGATCGTGCCAAATGGAAGTCTGTAGTCTCTGCCTACCCCCCTGGGTGACAGGCGTGAGTGTTTATGTATGTATATGTATGTATATGTTAATAAAGCTGAGTGGTGGTCCTTCCATTAATCCCGTACTTATATAGTTTTTACTTCGCATAATATTGATAAAATGATAATTATATGCTTCGTAGGTTAAAATAGTGAATTCGTCAAATTGAAATAATACTAGTTTTTACGGAATTTATCGCGTATATTTAACTTTTTAATACCCGACGTTTCGAGAGCTTTACAGCACCCATGGTCACGGGAAGGACTGAGATGTTCAACGTCCAGATGTCATAGTTAACCGCGGTTACCATAGATTAAAATTTAACTTTGGTTCCGATCTACACAGTATGAACTTATGGTATCATGAAGTCTTGCAGTTGTATGCTTGGGTTGAGATTTAACGTTGAACATCTCAGTCCTTCCCGTGACCATGGGTGCTGTAAAGCTCTCGAAACGTCGGGTATTAAAAAGTTAAATATACGCGATAAATTCCGTAAAAACTGGTATTATTTCAATGTGTAGTGTTCGCGTAAATATAAGAAATCGTCAAATTGAATTCAATGCTTCACAAGAAATATAATAAATACTGTTACCCATCTGTGATGATATGAGTCCATTATCCCGTCTCTTCATATGGTCATTGTACAACGATAATTTCAGGAAAATTTATTTGGTTTCAAAGTAACTACACTCCATCCAAACACCAGTAGGTACTTCAATATCAAAATCGGTGATGGGACAGCGAACAAAGTGTTAAATGAAAATGTGTGAAAATCATGAGAAGTAAGACATGTTAATTTAATTTGAATACAAAAGTCTATAGAATGCAGAGATTTCAAGATACTATTTAATATATTTATTACTCAAAAACCTAAGTGTACCGTAGGGCTAAGAATTATTACGTACGTATTAATTAAAATAAAGATTAGACATTACAAAACTCATGTAGCACGTTGCCGGGCATGCGCCTACGTGTTCCGGCCTCACTTTCAATACGTGGCCCTGGTGCTGCTGTATGAAGGTTGCCTATTCCTAACCTCTTATGACATAACTAACACGAACTCTTTACTTGTCTATTATTTCGCTCCACGAAAACAAAGTTTTGCCAACTATTTTTTCTCTCTTTTTTCATACTATGTCCGAATATGTATAATAAACCGAATCGTAATAAAAACTAATTTCAAACACTTTTAACGGCGATTGTATAATAAAAATATAAATTGAGTTCTTGTATATTAAGGGGAAATATAATGTCAAATGGCTTAGCAAGATCCTTCGTTATGCCGAAAATATTGCAGCATTAGTTTTGAAATAAATATATGGTAAAGTTGAGGATTAATGTTAGTGATTATGTTAGACGAAAACACGATTTCGTAAAATTTTCTCGATAGAAAAAAAATCCAAAGTTACCTCCAAAATAAACAATAAACCGCTGTTATTCATAAAATACTTTAAATAAGATCATGAAACTTTGCATACTAACTGAACTAACTATAAAGCAGTGCTTATGTTATTTACTTTTTTTAAATACCATTATTTTCACTGTAAAAAAGAAATTACCTAAACTATCGGCGTCTTGAGCTTGATTCCCGTCGTTCCGTTAGTACACAGAGGTTAGTATCGCTTAGGCTTTTGAAGAGAGAAGTTGTGTCGCTTACGATCAGAATATACATTACGCAACAGTACGACGTAAAATTAAAATGGGAAATAACCGTGATAAAAATAAGAAGCGGCTGGCTTGGCTTTAAGAAACAGGCATAAATATGATAAACCTAATGAAATAAGTGTCTAACGACCTTTCTACTTACAGTATTAGTGATTACAAATATTTCGGTACATAGCATACGACGCGCGGGGAAGTGGGGGCGAAATTAGAATTTGAGCTGACTTACTCCAACCTCTTAAGTAATTTTTTTTAATTGAATAAGGGTGACCTACGAGCATGCTGTGGCCCATAGACGACACACGCCTGAGGACTTAAGATGGAATGCCACGTTTCCAGTAAAAAATAGTATCCGGATCTCTACACTTACCATACGAAACACAGCAGTATTAAGCTGCTATTTGACGCTGGTATTCTGTGAGAGCGTGGTCCTTCCCCGGTCGAGCCGACCCATTCGTTCTACAACCATAATATAGCTGCAGCGTGGCTCTACAATGTATGTTAAGAAATTATTAATTTTTAAAGTGGTGGTCCATCGAGGGAGATGCCTTTAGAAGATTAATATTTTTAATTAATTTTCACATCAAAAATTTAATGAAAAAAAAATGTAAAAGCCGACTTCAAAAGAACTAAAAAGAATTTAAACAATCTAACATTCTTTCGCAGGCTAAATCTTATAGATGTGTATGTTGTATGATTCTCTTTCTACTTTACTTTACTGAATCTTTTTACTGTCGCTTTTTCGTTTCCTCGAGTTTCAAATGACAACGATTCTAAAGAAGAATTTTCTCCACGTTACTTATAAAAGAACACCCACATTTTGTCCTGATATATTTAAGTCCCTATGTAACAGGAGGCAAGCCTGTTACCATACACCGGGCACACAGTTGTTAGGCAAGCGATATTCAGAAACATTATTATTATTCGCGTTATTTAATTTAAATCTACATTATACAAAAATCCAAGTTATAACCAAATTTATAAAAAAGTCTATTTTTTGGTCTGCTAGGCATTTTTTAAAACTATATTGTGTCTGTTTAAATATATAATGTAACTATCAAAAAGTTACGCACTCCTGCTATTCCTAATAACCTTGCATTGGTTTTATTTACATTTGGTATCGCTTCTCGTTGCCGTACTTTAGCTTATCATGGTTGTGTTGCGTTCAGGCTTAGATATACAATAATCTTTTGGGGAAACGCCACCAACTAGGATAAAGTGGTGAAATGTCAAAAAAGGTGTATCCGTACTATGTGCGGTTTAGAAAGAACCGATGACTGAAGCTATAAGGATTATTTCATGAAATTAAAATTACTTACCGTACCATCACTATACATATTTGAAATAGCTTTATTTATCAGGCACTATTTAAACTAGAGATTTTGAGATTTCGCAATAGACGCAGATTATATAATAACCTTGCTAGAAAATATAAAACTGCCCTGTGTGGGAAAAGTGTTTTGGCTATGGCTCCAATTTATTTGTATTAAATTAAGACCTTTTTGTAACCTGTAAATCACAAATAAACTATTTGATTTGATTTGAAAAAAAAAGAACTTTTATTTCAATAAAATAATTTCATATTCGGAAATCGGTGAAATTATTTTATTCTTTTTAGTTTCTTGAAGTTGGCTTTTACTGTTTTAAAAGTCGATTTTTCACTACTTCAAATGAAGTAATATATCGCCGCCTAAATAGCTGATTTAAAATTTTCATCGCCGATGAAATTTATAGGGAACCAACCCTGAACTAAAACCAATTATAATTTTAAAAAAATCATCAAAATCTGTTCACAATTGATGAAGATGTAGAGTAACAACATACATGGGACTGACCCGTGAGTCTCTACCGTGACCGTGGGTGCCCCAAACGTCGTGAATTAAAAAAGTTTAAATTAAACGCGATAAAATGCGTAAAATTAGTTTTATTCCATTTGTAGCATTCGCGTAAATATAAAATCATTATGCGTAACACACATAAAAAATTGAATCGTGAACCTTCTCTTTTTTAAAGTTGACTAAAAAGTGAAAAATATAGGTTACTAGCCCGGCAGACAGTGTTCTTATTTTTTTCCTTTACCAGTGGGTGGTGCGATGAGTTTCACTTGGTTCACTTCGGACTCTTTTCAGTGTAAATATAAAATTGAATAAAACGACTATCTATAGAGTCCAGATTTTGAGATATCATTTTTTTCCACTTAACCAACACATATTGCGAATATGAGTCATTTCAATATATAAAAAATAATTATTTGTAGTAAAGCAAAAGTTAATAACTTGACTACAGCGCCACCTGTAGAATTCTAGCAAGAGGGCCATTAGAGGAATATATAATTTAAAACCAAAAGAGTCACTGAGACAAAAATTTAAGGAAATTAATATATTAACTCTGGCCTCTCAATATATTTATGAAAATGTAATGTACGTAAACAAAAATAAAAGTAGTTTTGCGAAAATAAGTGATATTCATTCTGTAAATACTAGGAGCAAACACAAGCTGGTAGTACCAGTTACTCGACTCCACCGAGTCAGTAATTCATTCTTGGGGCGATGTCTACGCTTTTACAACAAAATCCCAGAAAATATACAAAATTTGTCATACACGAAGTTCAAAAATGTTATTAAACTAAGTTTATATAAAAAGGGTTATTATAATATTAAGGAATTTATAGATGATAATAACCCCTGGGAAGGGTGATCGCTACCAAGCTATTTCTAATTTGTCTTGTGTTGTTGATTGTAAACATGATTGTAAGCTATTATTAAAAAAAATAGTCCCGCTGGGTTTCTTGCTGGTTCTTCCCACGACAGAGGTTTTTTTTTTGCGAACCAGTGGTAAATTAAAAAAGTGACTTTCAATAAGTATTTTTATAATCTACATTGAATAAAAAAGTTTCTATTTCTATAGCTAATTAGCCTTGAACCGTTGAACAAAACAAATATATGTTGTGAATTTGATCTCAATCGCTCAAGTCGTTCAGTTTTTTTTAAAGAATATGATTGACAAACGAGCACTCAGTCCACCTGATGGTAAGTGTATGCTGTGACCTATATACATCTACATTTATCCTCAATTAAGTATCAAAATGCAGATGTGTTGTCGCCCCTGAGGACCAAAATGGATGGAATGTCTCGTTTCTAGTAAAAATGGGTCTCCGATTTTTTACACTTGCCATACAAAACACAGCAGCATTATGCTGCTATTTTACGCTGGTATTCTGTGAGTATGTAGCCCTATCCTGGTCGAGCCGACCCATTTGTGCTACAACCATAATATAGCTGTAGTGACTGCCTCGTTGGTCTAGTGGTTGTAGTAGTGCGACTGCTAATCATGAGGTCCTGGGTTCGTCCCGCGGGTCGGGCCAAAAATCAATTATTGAGTTTTTCTGTCAAGAATTCGCAGTAGCTGCCCGGTGTCAGTAAATTGGCGGTGTCTGACCCCCGTGCCTCGGAAAGCACGTAAAGCCGTTGGTCCTGCGTCTGATCTCTCTCCGGTCGTGTCGGTTTATCGTCCCATCGGATTATGAGAGTGAGGGAATAGAGAGTGCACCTGTGCTTGCGCATACACTTGGGCACTATAATCCTGTCCTGTGCCGATGGCTAGTCTCCGTTGAGGCAGGCCGCCGTGACCGAAATTTGGTCTGGAGGACATTATTATTATTATTATAGCTGTAGTATGGCTCTACTACGTAAAAAAACGCTAAAAACAGTTACACAATCACCAAGTAACAGACCCATCAACTTTTTATATAGAATTATAGAGGAAATTCCTTCTTTCTGCGTAGCGCAATGAAATTTATGAGGGTTCCATCTGTAGTGGGTACTAGTACTAGTTCGAAATCTGTAAAAAAAGTTATGAACAGAGAATTTTTCATATACAGCAGCGACTAGCATGACTCAAGTTGCAAGCTCCTTGATCTCAAGGCAAGTGAAACTATGCGGGATTTTTTTCTTTTTAATGATTTTGCATTTTTTGAGTAGTTAATTATTACCTGGAGTATTTTAAATATGTACAAAGTTGGATGAAAGTAATATGTGGAGGCATGTAATTAGCGATTCTCATCACCATTTTGCAACTTTACGAAGATATTAGTCTGTAAGCCTTCCTAAAAGCAATAAATAAATAAATATGCAATAGTTTGTAGTAATAAATATAACTACTACTATAATAAATAGTTTAGTATTGTAAGATTTTAAATCTGTTCAAAATCCAACAGTATATAATTACATTTTAGTGGCGGGAAATTTTGAACACACACATTCCTAAAAAAAATTCAAAATAAAAAAACTGCGGTTGCCAAAGGTGGCATCTATGTCAAAATTCCTCCTATACAGCAATCTATGGGGGACGCCTATGTTCAGCAGCGGACTTTTATAAGCTGTAATGGATGGAGTCTTTGAAAAATTGTAATATGTATGAGTTTTTGGTCCGGTGTAACATGAACCTCTGGTAACAAGACGCGCGGTCTTTTACTGGCGGTATCACGTAGTTCTATATCACTAGGCGAGCTTTGAATAGTACCTCTTTTTGTCTAAAAAACCGAATCGAGGACATGAGAGAGTGAGGAAGAAAATGTAGGATGATTCTCAGCTAAATGGGTTGATAGTTCAATAAAACATTACGGGAAAATTCAAGGTTGTATTTTATGGCAATCTATATGGAGGTCCTTTTTCGTTTGGGTTGGTGCCACCCTCATGTCTTTCCTGTCGCAAAGCACCAGTGCATTCATTGCTTCGTTCCAGTCTGATTCAGTATAATTACTACGGTATGGTACGGACGGTAAGGCTTTTAATCTCAGCCTACAGAAGTGATAACACATACTCGGGTTATGTGACCTTGTTTGTTTGAAATTAGTTGCAGGTGTCCATGAACTGCAATAGCCAATCACCATTCAGTTGTCTGTTAGTTCTTTTTTAATTGTGTTATTATATAAAAGGAACCTGTGATTGTGAAATAATAGTGATGATAGTTAGTGTGCATTGTGTACCACATATAATGATAGGGTTTCTGATAGGGTTTTAGGGCAAGGAAATGTCCGCCGCGCTGCCCCAATGCGCGTTCGCAAATTTCACATGTCTTAGGAATATTTTTTTCGTATTTCTCAGACATGCAGGTAACGATGTTTTCCTTCACCGCCGAGTGGTCCTTTACCACGTGGGTAAATCAGCAAGTAAAATTTACACCCGGGTTGCTCGCGTACTGTGAAATTTACAGCGAGCGCTAAGCCCCTCAGCTACCATGACCATGACTCCATATGATGCTATGCTTATCGGTTAATCCTTGGTTCTTCTTCTTTAGCAACACGTAAATCTTAAACAGCACTGTTGGACGTGGATCTCTCTTGTTGCAGAAGGCATTTGCCTTAATCGTCACGCTTAGTAGGCGGATTGACCTCTCGCACCTTTGACGCCGTTATTCATCACCGGTCTAAGCATTTTACGTCTGGCGTAAACGTGATAGTTATTAGAGATGGGCCGAATATGGATTTCACCGAATACGAATATTCGGCCGAATGTTCGGTAAAACTTTTACCGAACCGAATATTCGGCCGAACTTGATTAGGCAGGATTACCTCGGTACATAACCAATTTATGTCAAAACTTGTTACCGTAAAGTGCGCGGGATTAGCGCCGGACCCTGCCTCTCCTCTCCCCCGTCACGCCCGACATGTTATTGCATTATTTAATACTGAGCAAATTACCGGTACATGCTTATGTTTTGACTATTTTTGTGTAAAAAAAAAAGAAATTCCTAGTGTTATTCTTAAAGAACATGGATAATTATGTGATAAAAATGAGTGGCAGGAGATATACCATTTGGACTGATAAAGTGAAATGTACTATGTATAATGTAATGCAATATTTATTTGTTTTATTACAATAAAGTATATCAAGCTTTCTATTTGCTATAATTGGAAATAAATCTACAGTGCCTCTAAAGCATTATGCTATACAAGTAGATTTAACCCATAAATAAAATATACTTTCAAGAGTAAAATTATGAAAAACATGGCATTACTCAATTCGTACATTTATACAGTGGACACTTTGAGTACCACTTTAATGAATATTCGATGATTTAGCCAAATCCCCGAATATTCGGTAAAGCTGCCGAATATGCCGAATACCGAATATAAAACGAATATTCGGCCCATCCTAATAGTTATACCGCCATCCATCTACTGGAAGCCATAGTCCTTCTGGCACTTCCCACATACGGGATAAAATGAGGTGATGGATTTACTTACGCCGCCATCTCAAGGCAAAATAACTTTTAATATTATATTATAATTTTTGTTTATTACTAAACAACTAAGGTCTATCATTGTAAAATGCGCCTCAGCCACCGCTTGAGTTAAATTAACCGTTTGGTAACACTGCAACTGTTTGGTAATTGAGCAATAAACAAAACCTTGACGGATGATTGTAGATTTTTATGAAACAAAAGCGTTGGATAAAAAGATCTGTTTGATAATCGACATATTACTTGTTGTAGTAAGTAACAAAGTGAGGTTAGTTGATGGCTTATAATAGTTACAGTATGTGCATTTTAGATTAGAATTACTAATATAGTTGTTTTTTATTGCCGTTGTTATAAAAATAAATTTTGCAAGTTTGCGTGCAGTTTCTACGCTGTAACCCACAACATAAATAAAGGCATTTCAACTGGACCAAATAACACTAAAACACACACACACTTTAATGTAGTTTTTAATTTATTATCCGAATCAACTACTGAACTCGCTTTCCTATAATCGGGAAGATTTTACTTTAATTTGTGAAACTTAGTGATTCGATAAATTTTGAACTGACCGATTTGTTTAATAAGCAGTTAAGGCATATTATTACAATTATGAGAGCCTTATGAAAATGAATAATTGTAATTATTTTACAAAAGGCAAGTCTGTACTGTACTGTTCCATAAATAAATGTACTTAATTTTTTTTAACTCACTTCCAGCAGTGCATTCTTACAGGCTTATAAAAATGATCAAGAAAGAACAACTTAATTTAAAAACAAAACGTATTTTGTTCTTCTGCTCTCTCGCTCGCAATATACAACAACAAGTAAAAAAGGTTAATTTAAATCTCGTTAAGTGTTACCATCGCTAACTCTTCTGTTTACATTAACGCGGGTTTTCATAATTCAGTTAAAAGGGACGCATCATCAAGAGGGGTTTTTTCGTAATTAATTTGTTTGTTTCTAAAGGTTAATATCGATACCAATTGCATTCGTCTCTCGATTAATGGTAGTAATGAAGTTCAAACTCGCTCTGACATTTCATAGATTAATTCATCGTCATTATTTACGTTTTTTATTCATAGCGAATAGGTAATAAATACAACTAACTTAATTATATTTTAGAATAATATTATAAATGTAATTAATTGTATGTGCATTAAAGTAAATTTGTAAATATAAAATGTTTAAACAATTTCGTTTTGAAGGTTTTAACTAAAATGTTTTTGTGCAGCGTATCAGGTCAATACGTAAACAGTCCGCTGATGGACATGGGCCTTTTCCGAATTGGGCAAACCAATATTTTGAGACGAAACGAGATATAATTAATGAAGACGAGATATTGCAAATAAAAAAAACTAAAGTAAAACTAAAGTAAACCTACCTACTAAAGTAAACCTACCTGGTAAAGCCACACTGCAATGACTGTAGCACTAATGTGTCGGTTCGACTGGGGTAGACCCACGCTGTTACAGAATATCAGCGTAAAATAGCAGTTTATTGCTGCTGTGTTTCGTATGTATTAAACTGGAGACCCTTTTTACTGGAAACGAGGCATTCTATCTTAGTCCTCAGGGGTGACAACGCATCTGAATTTCGATTCTTAATCGAGTATATAAATGTGTCTATGGGCCGCAGCATCCACTTACCATCGTTTGTTACCCTTATTCTATATATAAAGAAAATTGTTATGAACCGTCGTCGCACCGTATAGAAATTCCAAAAGACCGGGACTGTACCTGTCTCGCTCGTGACATTTAATTTCGGGCTGAAAATCGGTACGTCCCGCAAAAAGCGTAAAAATAACAAAAGTGCAATAACAGCTAGCAATGCTTGACGACAAGATAAATAAAACGGAATTGCATATCCAGAGATTCCCACCGGTAACGTTTCTTACCGGAATTACTTCACAATCGTATTGATGTTATAAATGTACGTCGGTGGATGCAGCAGATTCAGAACCGTACTTAATCCCAATCTATGTTCTGGACTGGACCTATGTTCTGCAAATGACTTGAGATGGGCTATAATGATGAGACGATACAAGAGGCGGTCTTATCGCTCTGGAGACGATTTCTTCCAGACAACCGTTTTGGGCAAAGAACTTTTGTTTATCTTTTGTTCTATTGCGAATAGGTAAAGTGTACGAAAATTAAATAATTAAGAAAAAAGGAAAAATAATATATAAAAACACAAGATGATGACCGCTGAAGATAGGTAGGATGTAAATAATGATTGTATTAAATTTGATGCCTACTGGTGATAGTTTCTAGATAAGATTTTTGGTTGAGTATTTTAAATGTATGATGAAACATTTTAGTCATACAATAATTAGTAATAGAAACGAATGGTGCTTTTATTTTGGTCATTATTAACTATTAGCAACGACGTACATGCGACAAATTTACGTAATACATAGCGGTCCGAAAACGTGATCCCGTAGTATGAAGAGAGGGACGTGGATTTTTTACCATCGTATTTAAATCTACACGTCGCCGCCCCTTGAGGTTATCTATTAGTAGGGGTTAGGTGGGCTTTATATTTCCTAAAGTACATTTTAAACCCACGCAAATGACAAAGCATAGTTTAAAATTAATTGCCATTTCCAATGGTGCCAATACGCATATATTCTCCTTCACATACGGAAGAAGGTTGGGTGCTGTCATCTGCTTGCGATCCGATAGTTAAAAAAACGTAATCCAAACCCAAGGATACTATTGTAGAACTTCAAGATACTGTAAACTCGTTCTGCTTAAATTTTAAGGTTGAAAGTAGTCTTCGTTAACTATGACATCATGACGTCAAACACCTCAGTTACGCTCCCCCTCCCCCTCCCATGTGACCAGAGGTGCTGTAAAGCCGTTAAACATCGGGAGTTAAAAAAGTTAGAATTAAAAGTGTATTATTAGCATAAATATAAGAAATTTACTTTTGTTTACTACTTCAGTGACAACTATTATAGGCCGTGAATTTAATAAAAACCTTAGTCAAAACCGGCTGATGGGATACCACCAGTCAGGTGCACAAATACCACTATCGTTGGATGTTTTAGATAATAAAAAGGGCGGCGTGCATAACAGCATCTAACGGCGCACTTCGATGTCATTCCATACGACCTTTCATTTGTTATTATGTACTCTATAGTTTTTTTTCTCATAACCAGTTTACGGTTCTTGATATGTCAAACGCCACGCTCCACATCATTAACTCGGTAGATCATTTTTATTTTTTACTATAACCACTTTTGCAATTTCATTGGTAAAATAATTAGACAGTTCATTAAGTTTTTTGAAATAACTGGAATACCGTTGATACGAAAACAAAACATAAAAGTAAACGTTACAGCCTATATACGTCCCACTGCTGGGCACAGGCCTCCTCTCATTTCTGAGAGGGTTTTAGTGCATGGAAGTGTCCGCCGCGCTGCCCCAATGTGTGTTGGCGAACTTCACATGTCTTCGCAATATTTTTTTTTCTTATTCCTCAGATATGCCGGTTTCCTCACGATGTTTACCTTCACCGCTGAGCATATGGTAAAAAAACACTTAAAATTGCAATTAACAATGTCATTGGTGCCGGCGCGGATCGAACCCGAGTTACTCGTGTACTGTGATATTTACAGCGAGCGTTAACCATCTGAGCTATCACGGCTCAAAACAAAACAAAACAAATTAATAAATATTTTTACAACAAGATATTTTTTTCTTTATAGAATTGACATTCATTTGACAAACGAGCACTCAGTCCATCTGATGGTAAGTGTATGCTATGGCCTTAGACCATTTAATAGTCTAAGGCTGTGGCCCATAGATAACTAAAATACACATGCGCTGTCACTCCTGAGGACTAATATTGAATGTCTTCAGTTAAAAGGGTCTCCGTTTCTCTACACTCACCATATAAAACATAGCTGCATAAAGCTGCTATTTTACGCTGGTATTCTGTGAGTGTTGGTCCTACCCCTGTTAAGCCGATCCTGTCGTGCTACAACCGTAGTATAGCCAAAGCGTGTCTCTACCATGTAAAAAAATAGAAAAACTGAAACTGTTTTTATACAAAACACAACCACCAATGGTATAAAATTCTGAGAAAGACAATCTAGGTACTTAGACTACGCTTTCAGATTCTCTTTCGATGCAGTTATTCTAATTGTTTAAAAATCTTATTTTTGTCATTAGCTTAATGAATTGCATGCTTTTCTATTTTTAGTATTCATTAAATGTGGATGATTATATGAACAATTACGACAAATATTACGCACCTTGTCCCTGCATTAAACCCTTAGGGCGTTTAATTTAGGTTGACTTTTGTATTTTATTTATGTATATATTTATATTTACACAAATAAGACGTTTTCACGTATAAGGCAAAATCGCCTATTCCAATAATATAGGTTCTTACAAAACGTTATTTAATATGGAGCCCACGGATAAGATCAAAATTAACATCATCAGTGTAAAAAGCTTTTAAGCCGCATTTACACTGATGCGTGTTGCAGCGAAATAACAAACTATAGCAATTAGCATAACATTTTTATAGACTACTGCGCATATAAACTTTTATAATATGGTGGCGGCTGTTACTGAAATAGATAATATATAAGCGGTCGTTGTTAATGAAACTCCTTCCATGGTCAAAGCAAGTTCTATTCATTACTTCTCACATAATTACCGGGGGGCTTATTGCACTATTGTAATGTATGCAGTTACAAATTATCCCGGTATTTGTTATTGTCATCGGAATAACTTCAAACAGGTGGTAGAAGAATTTCAAACAGGTAATTATTTACGATTATAAATAAAATGTTATAAAATTATTAAAATATAATGTTCGATAATAAAATAGTCTGTATTAAATGCTTAGTTTTTGGAAAAATTTAAAGATAAAAATAGTGTTGTCGTGATAATCAAATTTTGTTCAGATTAAGTTAAGGATCCCAAATAAAAAAAAAAATATCATTCAATAATCATTAGATACTTAAAATATTATTTTGTAATTAAATATTATATTTTAATGAAATTATTAGCATTGCAACCTACAAAACATAATTCCTATAACCTACATGTATTGATATATTAAAATATTTTAAACAATATTAACCCATAAAAAAAATTGTTTTCTTATCGGTACATCAAAAGTTAACTTGATTTAATATCAAAGAGTTAACTGCATAAATAAAATAGATAAATAATTATAATTGCATAAGTTTAAAAAATGCTATGCAATAGCTTTACCCACAGTGCCACACGTATTTTTTATTATTATTTTTGTTACGTTTATTTTCCATATTGCTCATGTCTTCTTAATTTTTTGTAATAAACATAAAACCAAAGTAATAAATCAGCTTACATCATAAGTTAGCAAGAAGTTAATTTAGAAAATTGAATGCCACCAAAAACGTTTTTATGAAAAATGTTGCCAAGAGTGGTTCGTACTGTCAAAAAGCTATCAGATCTCATGTATAGCCAAGTGAGGTGAGGTGGACTACTGCTGCTGACGATGCTACTCTTCAAAGAAAGGGGCCGAAAAGAAGAGGCAGGCTCTTCATTTCGGCCCCGTCGTGGGTCGGCATGGATGATAAGTTGGTTATTAATTGGTAAGGCTAAGTTGGTAATTATTATTCTTCTTTTTACTTTTTATTCAATAAAACTATTTTATTTAACAAAATAAATGAACAGTGAATAAGGGTAGCGAAACGGCCAAGCCGCATATTTTGACTAAGGTGTAGACTTTGTGAAGTTAGGGCTTGTAGAGTTAGGTCGTGTAGAATCTGATAGCTTTTTGACAATGCGAGCCATTGGGTTTAGTCTTTGGCAACATTTTACATGAAAATGTTTCTTCTAGTGGCATTTCACTTCTTTTTATTAATTATGACAATTTTTTTTATTTTGTTCATTTTTTTCCTTTTTGGGGTGTATTTCTTGTACATCAGAGGTAGTTTTTTTCACAGCCAATTGTTTTATCTCTGCCGTTGCTCTTTGATGGTTTACTGTTTGTAACAAGCGATAGATCAGGACGATACTTGGCTCTTAGGCGATTATATTCTTAACTTTGTATTGGAAAATCCATACAAACTTCCATCTGCTACACCATTGTGATTTTTTATCCCCATAGAAGTTTTTTTTTGTATATACTTGTCACCACATTTTTATTTTTAAATAAGTACATTAGTTAGTAATATTATTCGTAAAGTATTGACCATTTGTCATGTCCTATTAAAAATCCTTACATTCGCAAAAAAAAAATTGTGGGTCATTCATGGGTAAAAAAACTATCCAATCTCTTAATCTGGACCAAACTGCACACGGTGTGCAAATTTGATTAAAATCGGTTAAGGGGAAATATAACCTCAAATGGCTTAGCAAGATCCTCTGTTATGCCGAAAATATTGCAGCATTAATTTTGAAATAAATATATGGTAAAGTTGAGGATTAATGTTAAGGATTATGTTAGACGAAAACACGATTCCGTAAAATTTTCTCGATAGAAAAAAAATCCAAAGTTACCTCCAAAATAACAATAAACCGCTGTTATTCATAAATACTTTAAATAAGATCATGAAACTTTGCATACTAACTGAACTAACTATAAAGCACTGCTTATGTTATTTTACTTTTTAAAATACCATTATTTTCACTGTAAAAAGAAATTACCTAAACTATCGACCTCTTGAAGCGTGATTCCTGCCGCCCGGTCAGTTTCGCTTCGGCCTTTGAAGGGGTAGGTTGTGTCGCTTACGATCAGAATACACATTACGCAACAGGACGACGTAAAATTAAAATGGGAAATAACCATAATAAAAATAAGAAGCGGCTGGCTTGGCGTTAAGAAACAGGCATAAATATGATAAACCTAATGAAATAAGTGTCTAACGACCTATCTACTTACAGTATTAGTGATTACAAACATGTTGGTACATAGCATACGACGCGCGGGGAAGTGGGGGCGAAATTAGAATTTGAGCTGACTTACTATATCCCCTTAAGTAGTTTAGGAGTCCATCGCGGACAAACAACGTGACACGTAATTTATATATATTAAGATAATGTAGTAATATTCGAAACCTAACAAAAGTCTGTGTACTTATATAATTTTCAGATCTCTATTAACTTTGTATGGGAAAACCCATATGTGAACTTGTATCCCCTAATTTAAAGAGTGGGGGGTTATTTTCTAAAAATCTTGAAATATGTATTTTATTATTATTTATAACAAGGAGTCCCTATATCAATTTTCAGACATCTAGCTTCAAAATTTGGGGAAGTCTGATACAAACTTCTCTCCCCTAGTTTAAGAGGTTGGGGGGTAAAAGTTCCAAGTTTTAGAAGTTTTTTTTGTTGCTTGTGTACTAATATTAGCTTACATACCAAATTTCAGATTTCTAGGACTTCAGGAAGCACCCTATGAATTTTGATGATCATCATTGAGTGAGTCAATGACGAAATCGGCGTTTTTATAAAAATATCAATAAAATCTAAAGTATAAGAGCTTTGCAATTGAAACTTTATATATTTAATAAGTTCACTATAGACATCATATCCCGAGAATTTTGTTTATCTTGTATAATCCACACCCAAGTTATGTGGGTTCAAAGAAACGACGAAGCGCTTCGAGAAAAGGTAGAAGTAGTGCTTCGTTTTGGTTTGGTTGGCTCGTCTTGGCGAGAGCATTTCAGTGCCCCCAGATGAAATAGTTGTTTTATATATTTTTCTGTTATTTCAATGAATACAAAAGTCAATTGTAGAGTTGAATTTATAGTAGTGGTCCTGGTTTCGTGTAGTTTTTATGGCGACTCTAATAAGCGTGTTCGGGATGCAGTTGCAGCTGTTGTGCTCCACTTGAACTTCTCACGAGAACGCTTCACGTGACAACAATATTGAGAAATGTTGCTTCGTAGTATTGTTTTATGAAAGCCGAGAACAATACATAAGAGAGCTGTATACAAGAGATTATGTTTTTAATTATTTACAACGTTTTTGCCCAATTACACCATATTCCTTTCGAGCGTGCTTCTTTCCGAACGATGACGAAGCTGGGTGAAGAATAAGCGATATATAATTTTGTTTGTTGATTGAAATCCGAATAACTTGATATAAAAAAGTCGACACATGTGAACGTGTACTCGCACGTCAAAAATAATTAATGCGGTAATCAATCAGTTCTCGAGTAGTTTGTGCTTTGTGTAATTTATTTTACACTGAACGGCCGTAGCTATTTATAGATAGCTATAATTATTATTTTTATTCATGTTTAATACAGGGCATTTCAAACAGGTTTATTTGAGGGTGCTTTTAATTGATTGGATTAATAGCCAAATACTCAAATGCTTCTCAATATTAAGAAGTCTCGTAGTGTCACAGTCACTTTGACTGAAGCGCCCATTACATTATCCAATTTGAAGACCGCTAGATTTAGTGCTGCATCGCGATATAAAAAGAGCTCACTCATTACACTAGACTAACTAGCGAGCTAGATAGTTTATCTTCCTTTCATTTCGGTAGTGATCGTCGTCTAAACCGCATATTTCAAAAAACGCTAAACGAATATGGTACTATCAAAACACCAGAAAGTTGGCGTTTCTTTAGCAATGGTGTCAAACTTAATGATAATTAATTTAAAAAAAACGCAAAAAATGTTGGGTCAAAGAATATTTATTGCTGAGAGAAAAACTATTTTGTTTCCATCATTTCTTATATATTTGTTTTTATAATACATCAATTATTATTATTTCATATTGAAGAGCACTTCCTTTTCCTTAGTCGATGTTTGCGTCACGTCATTTTGATCTTATACCAAAAATACGTCATGTTCGAGCGCACGCCGACTGACTTAGTGCTTACTAGCTAGTGTTAAGCACGCTAGAACGCTTTACACCATGCAATTTAGTGCGCTAGCTAGTGTACGAGATGAGCTAGCGCGGCAGAGTCCATGCGACCGCACTAGATTGGATCACTAGCTGTCTAACTGCCTTTACACAATACAAATTTTGCACGCTAGCTCAATAGCGCTCTGTAAATTGGATAATGTAATGGGCGCTTTAGTGATAGACGTAGCACGATACTTAAGGGGAAATATAACCTCAAATGGCTTAGCAAGATCCTCCGTTATGCCGAAAGTATTGCAGCATTAATTTTGAAATAAATATATGGTAAATTGAGGATTAATGTTAAGGATTATGTTAGACGAAAACACGATTCCGTAAAATTTTCTCGATAAAAAAAAATCCAATGTTACCTCCAAACTGAACAATAAACCGCTGTTATTCATAAAATACTTTAAATAAGATCATGAAACTTTGCATGCTAACTGAACTAACTATAAAGCAGTGCTTATGTTATTTACTTTTTTTAAATACCATTATTTTCACTGTAAAAAGAAATTACCTAAACTATCGGCGTCTTGAAGCTTGATTCCTGATTCTTGTCGCCCCGTTAGTATCGTTTAGGATTTTGAAGGGAAAAGTTGTGTCTCTTACGATCAGAATACACATTACGCAACAGGACGACGTAAAATTAAAATGGGAAATAACCGTGATAAAAATAAGAAGCGACTGGGTTGGCGTTAAGAAACAGGCATAAATATGATAAACCTAATGAAATATCTAACGACCTATCTACTTACAGTATTAGTGATTACAAACATGTCGGTACATAAAATACGACGCGCGGGGAAGTGGGGGCGAAATTAGAATTTGAGCTGACTTACTATATCCCCTTAATGGCATCTTAAAATTAAGTAGCGTTTGAGTATTTGGGAGTAGGGTTGCCACCTTTTTTTTTGCACAAATATAGTATTTTTCTCAAAACGGATGCAAAAATATAGTACTTTTGAGAAATTCCGGAGAAAAAAAGAACACATTCATTTTTAATCTTTATGCCTGTATGTACTTAATACAGATACGAATGTATTTTTCCATATATATATATTTGTTATTGCTCCTTGCTTTGGCCATCAATGATTTAACCACCTTACCTTCTACCTTACTTTTAGAATCATTTTAGGAGTCCGAGCAATTTAAATTCATATTAAAATAAATTAAAAATTAGTTTTTAGTTAAATTAATACATGCTCTTTTTCTTTTTTCTTTCAATTTTACATTCATAATGGAAAAAATTAATTCCGTAAAACCTCGTAAAACATACTTGATCCAGTCTTCCAATAACAGTTAATATAACAAAGCGACAGTTGAATTAGGGATAAATAAATAGTATTTTTCGTACTTATATTATTTTTCTATAATATATAGTACAATTGACTGAAATATATTACGATACTATATATCATAGTACGGGTGGCAACCCTAGGCACAATTCATCTTAGCTATATATTTAATAAATCATAGCAATACTGAAACATTGAAATTTATTTAAAGAAGTTTAAAATGTAAAATAAAATTTATTTATTCTTGCATAAGCTTGAAATAGTGTGTTGATTAAAATTGAGACATTAATGTATCTCCTGTGGACTCTCCTAAATAGCAATTGTGAAAAGGAAGCGGTACCTAATTGTCTATGCTATATTAACTGTAGTCGTTGGTCAGAGTGCGGATGGCAACCAATAGCCAAGCGGAACGAGTTTGCCGGCTGGTAAAAACTCGGCCGTTGCCGAAGCGGGAATGTATCGCAGCGGAGACGACTCATGAAGGAATTCCATCCGGAATCTCTAATTAAAACTTTATCTAGTCCCTCTCCCTTTTCGCGGAATCCATCTCCGCTCTATTGGCAGCTTAAAACGTCTTGAATAATTCTAACCGTTGCACGTATTTTACGTCACGTCGTTAATGATGTATACTTTTGAGTACATGTGTATTAAACTTTAAGAAGCATCAAACATCATTCAATAAATCAATAAATCCGTTCTTGTACATATATGAACATTTCAATTGTTCTTGTACATATATGAACATGTCTATTGGATTTTTGCGGGCAGGGAAGTAGTTAAAACAAAAAGTAAAACATAAAGAAAATACAATATGCGGTCTTATCGTTCTGAAAACGGATTACTTCCAGACAACATTTTTACACAAAGAACTTTTAAGAAGGAGATGTTAATAAGGAGATGATTTACGTGGTAGACGCTGCAGCTATATTGTGATTGTAACACGAATGGGTCGGTTCGACCGGAGTGGGACTACGCTCTTACAGAATACCAGCGTAAAAAACAGTTTTATGCTGCTGTGTTTCGTATGGTGAGTGTAGAGAATCGGAGATCCTTTCTACTGGAAACGAATTCTATCTCAGTTCACAGGGATGACAAAGCATTTGCATTTTGCTTCTTAATTAAGGATAAATGAAGATGTGTATGGGCCACAACATCCACTTACCATCAGATGGACTGTGTGCTCGTTTGTCACGCTTATTCTATATGAAAAAAATTACATAATTACAGTTCATTAAAAAAAAGATAATGATAAAAAGCAGAAGATAATGACAGTTGAGGATAAATAGGATAGATACAAAAAAGGACTGGAAGTATGACCGAATTCTAAGTAATACCCTTCGAGTAGACTTTTGAAGGTAAAAAAGAACTGAGCACTTCGAATATGTAAATGAAGGAGTTCCACAAGTATACAGCTTTAACGGAAGAAGATTTATTAAACAGAAAGAGGATGAATGTTAGCAGTGGATTTAAAGCATCGGTTTTTAATTTTAAATTCTTTTTTATGCTACATACGTATTTTTAATTTTGTTTACGTTTTGGTAAAGTTAAGCTGTCAATTAATCTAATGAATTTTTGACACATCCGGCTACCTACCGGTTATGAATATCAAATTTCATAAATTATTCAATATTAGTTATGTTTATATTGTACACTGGCGATCTGCCCGGGCTCCGTCTGAATACGACTCATTAATTTGGCGTTATTTAGATTTTATATTATCAAATACCATTTAATTTATAAATCCTTAGCATTTAAAAAAAACCTGCCCGTAAAGTTTAATTACAATCGGTTCAGCCATTCCGAAGATTAGTCCGGCAGGTCTGTAATAACATACAAATAAGATCTTCAGCTCAATAAATGGCAGTTATTTCGATATTTCACACAGATAAATCAATTTTTACGTGACAGAGCCACGCTGCAGCTACATTATAGTTATAGCACGAATGGGTCGGCTCGACCGGGGCAGGACCACAGAATACCAGCGTCAAATAGCAGCTTAATACTACTGTGTTTCGTATGGTAAGTGTAGAGATCCGGATACTATTTTTTACTGGAAACGTGGCATTCCATCTTAGTCCTCAGGCGTGTGTCGTCTATGGGCCACAGCATGCTCGTTTGTCACCCTTATTCAATTTAAAAAAAATACTTATTATACAAGAACTCAATTTATATTTTTATTATACAATCGCCGTTAAAAGTGTTTGAAATTAGTTTTTATTACGATTCGGTTTATTATACATATTCGGACATAGTATGAAAAAGAGAGAAAAAATAGTTGGCAAAACTTTGTTTTCGTGGAGCGAAAAAATAGACAAGTAAAGAGTTCGTGTTAGTTATGTCATAAGAGGTTAGGAATAGGCAACCTTCATACAGCAGCACCAGGGCCACGTATTGAAAGTGAGGCCGGAACACGCTCTCACGGAATACCAGCGTAAAATAGCAGCGTAATGCTGCTGTGTCAAAATGGTGAGTGTAGAGAACCGGAGACCCTTTTTATTGGAATCGAGGCATTCAATCTTAGTTCTTGGGGGTGACATTGCATTTGCATCTTGATTCTTAATTGAGGATAAATGTGGATGTCTATAGGCCACAGCATCCATTTACAATCATGTGGACTGTGTGCTCGTTTGTTACCCAATGCTATAAAAATTAATGATAGATACTTATAGATAAATATCATTACTTAACACAATATTCTCTAAAGGAATTTCTGACATATTCTTATGTATGCATAGAATAGTTATTTGCCAACCTTCGCCATAGTTTATCAGCTAATGAGCCCATTAATATTGAGCACTATCGAGCAGCATTTCACAGTTAAATTCAGTATTCTGTTGCCAATATTAAATCCCCAACATAACGTGGGAGTAAATCGATTTATTTATTGCACACTTCTCTTCATTTGCATTTGTATCTTGCATTTTGAATTTTAACCGTTTCTATTTTGAACGTAAAACGATTATCATGTATCGACTATAGTTTTGTTAATGATTAAACAGTTAATTATTATATATAATTACTAACTGTTCCCCGCGAATTCGTCCGCTTGGAATTTATTACGATTTATTTTCATGGGTTTTTTTTTGCGCGGAACCCTAATATTCTTTTTATAAAATAAAAGTAGCTTAAGGTCCGCCACACACTACGGAATTCCGTTTCGGGATTCCGAAACAGAACGAACGGGTCGGCCACACACATACGGAATCCCGTTTTGCCCGCAAAATTCCGTACGGAAAACTACCGTAGGTGTGTGACGGGGGACTTGCTGCGTTTGGTACCCCGAAACGGAATTCCGTATGTATGTGGCAGACCTATGTTACTACTTATAACATCAGCTATCTGCCAGTGAAATTCCCTTCAGAATAGGTCCGGCCGTTTCGGAGATTAGCCGGAACAAACAGACTGACAGACGAAGACAATTTTTTTGTTTTTGTAAATAAAAAGTTGTTGTTATGACATTACAAACAAACGCTTTTTATTTAAATGTATGGGGTCCATACATATATATTATATATATATAACATATAACATAATTAACGCACTTTGAGAAAGTAGTTTGTTCAGAATCGTTTACTGAATCGATATCCTATCATTTTTAAGGTAATTTTTTAACCCAAAAATAATTAAAACTATGTATGTAAATTACAGTCACACTAAAAGTCTGTAAAGTCAAAACAAACTGAAATGAACCGTAACTTAAGGCAATAAGACTTTTAAGAGTGCAGTTTTATTTGTATTATTACTAATTCTGTCATTCAATAAAAATAAAGAAAAATGAACTTTATTTCAAGCAGTCTTTGCGTTCGTGGATTTGCTGTAGTGACCACAACATTTTTCCAGAATTAGTATAACTAATTTGATAAATAATCAGTGCATAAAAATGTTTAACTAAAAATTCAGTGTATGTATTATGATTATAACATAATGTACTAATTGGGGTGTCTGAGGGTGTGCGTTAATTATACTATACAACATATAATATTTATCCGTTAGTTAACGTTTTATCCGTTATAAGTAGTCCATACTATGGACTACTAATAATGGGTAAAACGTTTTTTTTTTGTAACCCGATAGTGACAATCGAGCTAGCAAATCACCCGATAGTGGCTACTGCACGCCCATGGACACTTTCAAACCATTTCAAACAAAGAAGTCCAATCAAATCATTTATTTACTTACATTTGTTCAAAAAACTGGTCTAGGGACATTATTTCTCACTCTAACTCCTCTATTTCTATATTCATCTCTCCTTTACTTTATGGTCACTGATCTGCTAAACTGATTGCCAAATGTATATTCTCTTTTTAGTGAAACAATTTTTTACGTGGTAGAGCCACGCTGTAGCTATATTATAGTTGTAGCACGAATGGGTCGGCTCGATCGGAGCAGGACCACGCTCTCACAGAATACCAGCGTTAAATAGTAGCTTAATGCTGCTGTGTTTTGTATGGTGAGTGTAGAGAACCGGAGATCCTTTTTACGGGATTTGAGGCTATTCTCACTTTGGTCCTTAGTTGAGAATAAATGTGGATGTTTTTGGGCCACAGCATCCACTTACCGTCCGGTTGACCGTGTGCGTGTGTTTGTCACCCAATTAGTACAAGTACTATAAAAAGAAAACACTAAAATAACACAATTTAGTTACTTTACATCAGTTTAATCTCGACCAATCTAAAAGAATCCATTACATTAAAAAGTTTAAAAGCGTTTAATTTTTCGGCCAAATCATAAAGTACGTGTAAGAAAGTACGTGTTAGAGCTACAGCGTATCACCATCGTTATAGCCTTAAGTCCACTACTGAACGTAGGCCTCCCCGTTAGATGGCCTCATAGGGGGGTATATTTGCCGTAGTCGCCACGCTTAACAGTTGAGTTGGCGATCGCATATATAATATGTTGTAGTGGATTCTCTTACTCCGCCATTACATTGCACATGGCAGCGTAATGGGATTACCACCCGTACTATAATATACGTACTATATTTTAGTCAATTAACGTTTTCAAAAAAGAAAAAAAATGTACTGTATATTATAGAAAAATAATATAAATCATATCAAATCATTTATTTGCAATCGAAGTGTACATAATTGATCTTATATTAAAAATGTGCTTATATGATTAAAACTACTTTTACGGATTTTATCGCGTTTATTTTTGCTTTTAATTACTTTTATTTTTATTTCCCGACGTTTCGGGCACTTTCCAGCACCCATGGTCACGGGGGACTGAGATGACTGACGTCATTTTGCATAGATCGGACCATAAACAATAATTAAAAAAAGCTGAAGGTACTCCGGGTTTAACAATGACATCGGGACGTCAGTCATCTCCGTCCCCCGTGACCATGGGTGCTGGAAAGCGCCCGAAACGTCGGGAATTAAAAATAAAAGTAATTAAAAGCAAAAATAAACGCGATAAAATCCGTAAAAGTAGTTTTAATCATGTGTAGTGTTCGCGTAAATATAAGAAATCATAATGTGCTTATAACTTGGACGCCTTTTTCAGGCACTGCAAATTTGACGAGGACACTGTTTATATGTACATAAAATATACTTAGAAGCTAGATAAAAATAAAAATGCATAATAATATTATTTTTTATCTAAATACTCCTCCACTGAGTAGAAGGGGGTTTGTTTTAAATATTTTCTGAGGCCTGATTGAAATTTAAAATTTGAAATTGAAATAACCGATGGGGAAGAAAGGTTCTCGAGTGGCAGACTCGTACCGGTAGGCGTAGTGTAGGGCGGCCCCCCACTAGATGGAGTGACGACCTGGCAAGACATGCAGGAAGTCGATGGATGCAGGTGGCTCAGGACCGTGCTTTGTTGCATTACTTGGGGGAGGCCTATGTTCACCAGTGGACCTGTGAAGGGCTGTAATGATAATGATGATGATGATTGAAATTCGATAATTCAGATATGTTTTTTATTTCCTGTGGTAATTGACTTTTATTGCCATATAGTAGGGATTTGTATGTAACATTTTTGTTCGCGACTGTGGTAAGTATAATTTATTTTTATTACGTGTATTTATGTTATGTGTATCTCTATCTTTAATCTTCTTGAAAATATAGTACTAAAAGTACTTATTTTTATCCCTAATTCAACTGTCGCGTTTTTGTATTAGCTGTGATTGGAAGTCTAGAACAAGTAAATTTTACGGAAAGAATTTTTATCGCTATAAATGGAAAATTTAAACAAGAAAGAAATAGAGCATATATTTTTTTTAATTAATTGTTAATTTATTTTATCATGAATCTTAATTGCTTAGACTCCTATAAAAGGTAATAGATAATTGACGGCCAAAGCAAAGAAAAATTACAAATATTTATAGAAAAATACATATAGATTAAAAATAATGTACTTTTTTCTCTCCTGAAATTTTCAAAAAAAAAGGTGGCAACCCTAAAGCGTAATGTCTGCAAAAGGAACTGGTCGGCTCGATCGGGTATGAACCACTAGCATAGGATAGTAGGGTAAAATATTAGCAATATGTATAATGCTGGTGTTTGAATTGTGTGTGATGAGAGCCGGAGACTCTTTATGCTGTATTTTAAGATAGATGTAAGACCACAGCATCCATTTACCACCGAGTAGACTTCGTTTTATTTTATTACCCTTACCTACATTTAAATAAAATTAACTTTATGCTCGTCTAGAATAAAAAGTTATGTATATACCTTGTATGTTATTTTATTATCTTACGTTTATCTAGGCCATAAAAATAGTTGTAATTTATCCTAACAAACTATGGAACATTTTTTAAAGGTATATCATTTAATTTTGTGATGAAATTATGAAACTTATAAAGTTGTGTATACACATCGTTCACTATTTCATTATATAGTTGGTTTAGTATGCCTGCTGCATCTCAAGTAGATACAAAGGGCGTTCAACGTTCGCAAAGATCATCCAATAACAAGTATGCTATCGATTTGCCAACGCAGTGATCCGACGACAGACGTGAGCTCGTCAGTCGTGTCCAGCCGCGTCACAAACTCCGAAATGCTAAAAATGGCATAAATAATTTATACGTTGCTTGCTCGTTCGCCGTTTTTGCACCGTCCGACCTGTCCACTGATGCATTTATAATATAAGGGTGCTTTTTGCATCGTCCCCCGGCCGCGTTGGAATGCAACCGCTAAAATTGATCTTGTTTCAAACGTGGCTGGAAAGTTAAGCTGATGCTTTCATGCGGTCAAATACAACTGCTTCAGGTCAGACACATTTAAACATAGATGTAGAACATATAAGATATATGCAACTCAAATGAAAAGAACGCCAATAAAATACAATAATTATTTTTTACGAATATGACATTTTCTCATTGTTTTCTCATTACTGCTTCATCTTTCCGACCGGTTTTATAGCGCATTTAATAGATTTTTGTCTATTTATAGTTTCTTCATTAATTGATCTCTTGTGAGATCTCTTGTGAGATCTTGTGATCTCAAACTTTACTAAATAGTATCATAAAAATGCAAACATTTTGCATCAAAAAAGTGTAAACATATACTGACAAATGGGTGTATATAACGTCATAAGATAAGCCAAGTCATAATAAGATCATAAGTTATAATTATAAGCCAATTAGCAAAGAATCGGTCCTGGTTTTGACCGACTTCAAAAAGGAGAAGGTTAAATTGGTATGTTTTTTGGTATGTGTATGTTACGCGATATTTTCGCAAATTGTGAATCAATTTTGATGATTCTTTTTTTAAATAATAGGTTATACTTCAAGGTTGGTACCATATAAATTTGGAGAAAAATTCCAACCTAAGGTTAGCAAATAAATAACTTCTTTTTTAGCAATTTGAAGTCGGTTTTTACTTTTTGTTAAAGTTATTATTATAATTTGGAATCTAAGACAGATTTAGTAATTTTATTTGTCCGATTATCCTTGTTCGCGGCTATGGGAGTGTAACCAAGTAGGTGTATTCGATATATTCTTGGCTAAAACTAGATGCAATGTAACCAGTGCTAGAAATCTCGAACATTTGTCTAATATATATAAATTAATGTTTGATTGTTCGTATTTTATACGCTTCTATACCGTTCATCAGATTGCAGTAAAACTTTGTTAACTTATTGCTTGCTTTTGTGCGAAGGTTATAGGCATTATACAACTGATTTACAGTAGGTGGGGCGCATATCATACCGACAAATTTATTTGAAAGTTAAATATCATTCAATTTGTGTGTATCATCATTCTTAATGTATTATCATTCCTAATTAAACAATATAACTCATCCAAATTTAAAACGATATTGCCACAATTATTTTATCTGCGGCAGTAACTAGTCGAGTACCAGCTAGTATATTAGAATAAATTGAATAGGTATCGAACGGATGATTAGATAAATGTGTCTTAGAATCCATATCTGATACTTTACGATCGTACTAAGATTTTCGCAAAGATTCGATTTATCCGATTATCCTGTCATATAGTCCACGAAACTGCGATGCGTATTATAAAAAAGGCCCTTCGGGTACGCTGTTTCTTCCCAGTCCAGAGATTTTCCAAACCAGTGATATTGTCTTTTCATCTGATAATAATGCAGATGTCTTCAAGGCAAGAAAGAACTTACGAGCTTAACCATCTTCGCCTAATCACCACTTACCATCAGGTAGTCAAGCACTGGCTTGTTGTAGTGAATAAACAGTAAAAATTATTTGCAATAATTGTTGTTTATTGACTTAATGGAATTAAAATATTCAATAACTACAGAAATATCATCAACATTATCATCATCATTACAGCCTTTCACAAGTCCACTGCTGAACATAGGCCTCCTCCAAGGAATGCCACAAAGCACAGTCCTGAGCCTCCTCAATCCACATCGATTCTTGTATGTTTTACCAGGTCGCCACTACAACTAGTAGGGGGGGGGGGGCACCCTACACTACGGCCTACCCGTCCTAGGCTGCCATTCGAGAACCTTTCTTATATTATACGTATTAGTGAAATTAAAAATGCTTTTTGGGCACAAGTTATTTCCTTTTTTTTAACTAATATAAGATTAGTGATGTGTATTGCTTTAGTGAGCGATCAGAATGTAGGTACCACAAAATGTAAAAGGAAATATTTGAGAGCTCACGTATCCTTATATTTACATCAAAGGCTAAATGCATTAATATCTACGTATTGCATTATAACATCCACTTAAGACCAAAACGGAAACATTAGCTACGCCTCTAGATATTGTAATTGTAGTTTGGGTAACATTTCTGCACAAGAAATTACCATATTTATGAATAGAGTCTAGCATAATATCTTTTGATATACCTATAACCTAAGTCAGATAAAGAGAAATATATTCATCGTTACTAGAATTTGATTTTATAAAAAAATTGAACTAATAAAAAATTTAATAATATTTGCGCTTCCTTGTTAAAAAGAAATACTTGTTTTTATTTGACTGTCCCAGAAGAAAGAAAAATGTTTTTAGATGTATCGCGTAGGTATATATGTATGTATGTAATGTATGTATAATGTGTATGTCTATTTCTTTGGCACGCTCTCAAGCCGCACGCAACTGCTTGATGGATTTAACATATGTATTATGGAGTGTCATAGTATCGTCTTAGTTATGTAAGTGCATAGAGTATAAAATTTTTCTCTTTTCACTAAACTTTTTACGCTGATATGTTTTTATTACTATTTTAACTATAGGACTTGTATACAATATGAGTTACAATCTTTCAAAATTGAAAAAATATTGAATGGATTTGAATAGACTCACAATCACGACACGTAGATATACGTATATATATATATATATATATATATATATATATATATATATATATATAATAAAATATGTACACTAACTAATGTAAAATTCTTCCAATTTAAAACTGCGCACGTCCCGTATTAGTTAACATAAAATCATCACCATCATCATTACATGATTATATTTGGCATGATATAAATGATAAAATCTATACATATTATAATATAAACTACTGGACGGATTTCCATGAAATTTAGGGTGTAGGCAGTAAATGATGGTGTACAACACAACAAGTAACAGTAGACAGTACAACTTTTTATTCGCTTATGTAAGACTAAAAAAGAAGGGTAATTTTTGTTTTTTATCATAATGGTTGTGGTAGTTATATTAGTCAGAAAAGTGTGTGTGAAAATGAAACTCATCGCGTAACCAACCAGAAAAGGCAGAATAACGTCTGCTAGGCCAGCTAGTAAAATCTACCAATAATGCAAGGGAAGCGCGTGCAGTTTTAAATTACGGAGTCATGTACCTATATAATATGTGCAAACTTACCAAATGCACACTCTGTCCTGTTCACTATACGATGGGAGTTAGGCTAAACTAGACCTAAAAGCCAAAGATTTATGTTCTTCCACAAATATCACAAAGCTATGCGGTCAATTTTATACACAATTCAAAATTATATTAAATATTTATAATCTCATTTTAATTACAGCAAACAAGCTGTATTCGACGGCAAAAGAGCGATACGTGGGGGGATTCCATTCGTTTTTCGTAAGTATATTTAAATTTGGTTTTTATTAATGATATTGTTGGCGACGCGCCTATAAAAATGTTTCAGTTTATTAAATCAACCGATGACGTTGCTATGAAAAAAGGGGCAGTCACGAGCAACGACGCTCTGATAAGAGAATGCTTAGTTAAATCTTTAAGAAATGTCGAATTAATGATATGAAGGTCTTGGGTTCGACTCCCAGGCCGGACTAGTTTGTTTGTTTTCCTAAGTAATATCGCTTAATAAATTCGTAAGGAATTTAAGATATAAATTATGTTACCGGATTTGTTCCCCGGTTGAAATCATCTTTCAAATGATGTAAATTCATAAGAATATTAAAGTGAAGTTAAAGATCGGATTTGTTCCCCGGTCGAGATAATCACTCTGTGCATAGGCAGAATTAATGGATATTAATTGCATAAATGTTGTTTTGTATAAGTTTGATACGTTTTGTACGAAAACAAATGCCTATTTGTTATGATTGATTAATGAGAACATTCATTTATATTGTTATCAGATAAAAATCTGATTAAAGATAGTTTCATACAGTTTGAAAATTGTATAAAAGCATTTAATTTGCCTAATATGGTCAAAATTGGTGTATTTCATAATTTAATTTTTTCTGATAGCCGAGAGCCGTGCAAAGTTAGTTGTTCACATAGCGTGAGTACACAGAAGCACGCTGGCCACGCCCTTAGGAGGCCGAATATGTAAAAATTTAAAATGTTTGTAATTCAGTGATTTATGTAAAAATTACTTGTAAAATATTTCAGGTTAATTGTACGTGCTAAAAAGGTAAATTCTGTGTTATTTTCATGTGAAAATTCCTGTGTATAAGTGAAATAATGATAGTTTTGTATAAGAAATTTAAAAGTGTTTTAAATAGTGAAATAAATAGAAAAAATGTAAATTAAACTATTGTATTGGTTAGCTTATGTATAAATTCAAGTGAGAAACATTGTTTTAACTTTCTGTGTTAAATATTTAAGAAATTTCGATTTCGAACTTGTGAGTAAAATAGGCAGTTTTCGTTTAATAAATAAAAGGTTTTTTATGATATGAAGATATGATGTATATCATGGTGTAGATATTGTTTTGTACTACCTATATTGATAAATTGTATTTGTATATGATTTGAATAAATAAAGATATTGAGTAAAACGTGAGAGAGCAATAGAACAAATTCATGTAATTGAGTTGCGCAAGCGCGCGAATGGCGCGGCTCACTTTCGCGTATAGCTCTGGGGTAGCTTAGTGAACGGGTTTTATTGCAATTAGTTCGGGAATCGTTCGGGGAAGTTCGGGAATCGTTCGGGAATCGTTCGGGAAATATTCAAGGAAATAGTTCGGAAATAAATAAGAAAATCCGGGAAAAAGTTCAAGAAAAGTGAAAAACCAGCAGTATAGGGAAAAGTGATTACTCTCTCACGGAACGGTTTGAAGATAATTGCTGTTTCATTCCCAAGATCCTTTAAGTTATACAGTCCACATCGAAGAATTAAGGCGTCGGGACCGGGACGACTTCGGAAGACCCGTAATCCCCGTCTGAACCTACTTGCTGAAAAGGAAGAGGTTATCGCCCTAGTGTGTTACTCCGTTGCGGAGATCACATACGTTGTTCCCGAACCCAACGTAGGCGTGATAGGAGGCCGGATCGAGAGAAGCCTCGATTCCTGTTTCTTAGTACCCGATCCGCTAGGTCCTTTTCA
This sequence comes from Parnassius apollo, assembly GCA_907164705.1. Lineage (NCBI taxonomy): Eukaryota > Metazoa > Arthropoda > Insecta > Lepidoptera > Papilionidae > Parnassius > Parnassius apollo. The sequence continues at coordinate 5,567,627 of CAJQZP010000693.1, forward strand.
ATTGGTCCTTTTCAGGATCAAGAGGGACACCGACCTGGTCCTTTTCAATTGGTCCTTCGCGGCCGATTGAGAGGACGCCCGGACCTGAGTTCCTTTTCAATTGGACCTTCGGAGCCGGATAGAAGACCACCCGAACCCCGCCAGCTGGATCAAGGAACCAGCTGTGGACTGCTGGTTGTGGAAGAAGAAGACCTTCGGAAGCCGAGTGAAGATCAGCAACCGAAGGAAGCCAGAGGTTTGAGCTGAAGCAATAGGACCAAAGGCCTGAAGACCAGGACGGCAGCACTGAAGGGCTGGACCTGGAACTACCGGAAGAAAGAAAACCGGGATTGCAGCTTGGGGCGTGTGCTCGCATGGGGCACATATCGCAGCCGGGCGCAGGTGTCTTGTGAAGGCACTCATCGTGGCCAAGCAGGGCTTGGCATTTTTCCTATCGGGCAAGCGTGCTCGGCATTTCCTGTCAGACGATCGTGTCTGGCATTTCCTGTCGGACGACCGTGTCCGACATTTCCTGTCGGGTCATCAGGGTGCAAAAAGCATCCACCGCTGCTGCTGCCGGGCGAGGGTGCGCGTGGGCACCTGACTGCATCGCGGCCGGAGGAGGGCGCTTGGACGAGGCGTCACCGGCAACTGGGCGGCGAGCACAGCATACATCCCGACCACCTAACGGTGCCAAACGGTTGGGCTCTGGCATAACACCTTCGGGTGGAGCAGTTCTCTCGAGCGAGACTGCGCTTGCACTACCGCTCGACTGTTTCGTCATATTCCTTGGCGGGACAGTTCCTAAACCTTTCCTCCATTCCATTCCTGCACGACTCCATCCCTGGACGGCTCACCTCGGTAGGCCCCGTTCAGGATTGATAGGGCTGATAGGGCTGTTAGGGTGGTAGTAGGGTTGTAGGGTTGGGAGATAAGGGGGGAGGGGTAGTGGTGTTAGGTTGGGGTGTAGAAGGGTTGTAGGTAAGGGGTTGTAGGGACCGTAGGGACTGTAGGGACAGTTAGGGACCGTAGGCCAACAATCACCTTCCTGCAAGATGAAGAAGGCACAAGACCAGACAGGGAGAAGCGAAGGGAGCAGGACAAGGACAGGGCTCTCAAGAAAAGCTAAAGAAGCGGAATCATCTGGAGCGACCACAGCTACTGCGTCAAATGGAGCAACTCCTCCAAGTGGAGCCACCACAGACACGTCCACATGCACGTGGGACTCAGGGACGTCCATGGCAACGACGAGCAACAGGACGGACACCAGTGGTACACAGGCCAGCACCGCACAACAATCCGTTATATCCAGGAGTGAAACGGTGGTCGAAAAAGTAGGTCAAAGGACCGAAGAAGCGGCATCGTCAAGGACAGTAATCGGGCACACTAGTGATAAAGGGTCACAGAGAGGTAGTAGGTCATCGCGATCGGCGAGGCTGAAAGCCGAATTAGAGGCGCGGATTAAATTCGAACGCTCAGAGCTCGAACGAGCACAGGCAGCTGCTGCCTTAGCCAAGTCTCAATTGGAGTTGGCACGACTCAACCGAGAAGAGGAAATCGACTCGAGTGAGGATGATGAAGAGCGGAATACTCAGGTGGAACCTTTCGTAAGGAGTTGGGTTCAGCAAACCATAATGAGCGCGCCGGTTAGTGTAGCACAACCCGATATTACTGATAAGGAAGCGTGTAAAGGATCACGCCGCAAAGGGGCGGAGGTCGAGCGCAACCTAGGAAATGCACAGAAAACACACGCGAGTGAGGTGTCAGAATTGACCGAAGCGATTGTGAGTGCAATAAAAATAGCTGGTAAAGATAAATCTTCCCAGCTTCATTTCCTCCAGGAATTACCGGTGTTCGATGGAGACCCGGGTGAATGGATAATTTTCAAAACGGTGTTTGAAGACACAAAAGGCCAATTTTCAGGGGTGCAAAATGTCGCACGCCTTAGGAGGGCATTAAAGGGCACCGCTAAAGAGGCGGTTAAGTCGCTGTTATTTACTTTATGTGAACCTGAAGAAATAATGAACGCTCTCGAAAGAAGATTCGGTAGGGTTGAGATGCTCATTCTAGCCGAAATCGAGAATGTAAAGCGTATGCCAAGATTGGCAGAAGATTGCCGAAATATAGGATCTTTTGCAAGTCGTATTACGAACGTGGTTGCCACAATACAAGCGTTGAATCAACCACAGTATTTATACTCACCGGAGTTAGTGAGCCGCATAGTGGAGAAACTTGGAACTATGATTAAATTTAAATGGTTTGAATATCGAGCTCAATATCCTTTGGAGCCAGAGTTACAGAAGATGGCCAAGTTTTTAAATTTATTGAGTGAACAATTTGGAACGTCCTTAAGCAATGAAAATGCGCCTGAAAAAAGGAAGCGTCCTGAATTCAGGAAGCAAACTGTACACACTGCAAAGGGAGGTGTACGCAGCTGTGCCGAGAGCGAGCGCTATATGCGCCGAAGTAATATGAGCGAGCGTTTAGAACGCCGAAATAATAAAAGGCACAACCGACAAGTGGTTATGATAACCCAGGACAAGCCTGTAAGTCGGGTAACACATAAGTGTGTTATATGCAACAAGGAGCACTCTATAGTGAGTTGTTACAAGTTTAAGGACATGAATATTCGCGAGAAATGGGAAGCCGTCAAAAAGGCCAAAGTATGTTTCCAATGTTTGTCACCTAACCATAGGAGGTTAGAGTGCAAAGCGAAAAAATGTGGTGTAGAAGGATGTAGAATGTCACATCATCGAATGTTACACCGATACCCCAAGGAAAATACCTCGCCACAAGGGGACGAGGGGGGTAAAGATGCTCAGATTACAACTGTTAGTACAGTAAATGCACTGGCATGTGCATATTTAAAGATCATACCGGTCGAGTTGCATGGGCCTAGAGGAAAGGTCAAGACAACAGCTCTTCTGGATGAGGGATCGACCATGACACTCATAGAGGAGTGGATGGCTCAGAAGTTAGCGCCTCGCGGACGTAAAGAGGGATTACGTATCGAAGCCGTGGGAGGTAAGCGAATTAACGACGATAGTTCGTATCGCTTAAACGTTAAAATAAAAGGCATTTATTCGAGCGACTTACAAGAGATAAGTGTACAAACAATTAAGTCACTTAACCTCGCTCCTCAGTCGGTAAGCCGAGAATTATTGCAACGGTGTTCTCATTTGACACCGATCAAGGATGAGTTGATGTATGAGAGGTCCAAGCCTACCATATTGATTGGTCAGGACAATTGGCATCTCATAGTTACTCGTGAATTGGTTTCGGGAGGTAAGAACCTACCTGTAGCATCGCTCACCAAACTGGGGTGGGTTTTGCATGGTCACATATCGGGTGGCATTAAACCAATCAAGATTGTTAACCACATTTCCACCAAGAAGGAGGAAGATATGGATAAATTAATCAAGGATTATTTTAGTTTGGAATCTCTGGGAGTATCGGCTAGAAAGCCCGTGAACGACCCAGAAGAACGAGCTTTAAATATTTTGAACAAAACGGTACGTCGTATACCTAATAATAGGTATGAGACTGCTTTGTTATGGCGCACAGACAATGAGTGCTTGCCATCGAATAGGGCACAGGTTGAAAGTCGCCTGTTTAATATTGAGAAAAAGCTCGACAAAAATAGCGAGTTGAAAAAGGAATACGAGAAGCAAATTGAAAATCTCATCGTTAACGGTTACGCAGAGAAAGCGAACCATATTTCCATTTCCCCACGTACGTGGTACCTTCCCTCACTTCGCAGTGACTCACCCACAAAAGAAGAAAATAAGGATAGTTTTCGACGCCGCCGCAAGGACGGGCGGACGTTGTCTTAACGATGCGTTGTTGACCGGACCGGACTTATTGAAGTCGTTGTTCGGAGTTCTGCTACGATTCAGAGAAGGAAGCGTGGCAGTAATGGCGGACATTAAGGAAATGTTCCTGCAAGTGAAAATCCGGGAAGAAGACAGGGATAGCCTTCGATTCTTATGGCGGCACAATCGTGACGCGCCACCGGAAGAGTATAGAATGACGTCACTCATATTTGGAGCGGCATCATCACCATGCATCGCTATATATGTAAAGAATAGAAATGCGCAGGACAACGCACATATCTATCCAGAAGCAGCTTCCGCTACGGAAAGCAATTTTTATATGGATGATTACCTACAGGCATTTCCCGACGTGACGACGGCCGAAAGGATAGTAAACGATATGTATGAATTACATAAGCATGCTTCTTTCCAACTGAGGGGATGGGCTAGCAACCGACCCGAAGTTTTAAGTAATATGGAAAATAAATATAAGAGCGACAGTGCTTCGCTTGGAGATAAAGAGCACACAGAGCGCACGTTAGGTTTGATTTGGAATATCAAACGGGATATAATAAGTTTTTCCACAAGTCTTCGTAGCACACCGGAAGAGGTGATGGAGGGTTTACGACCGCCTACGAAGAGGGGAGATAACTAGTGCTGTGATGTCAGTCTTCGATCCTTTGGGACTCGCATCACCCATAACGATTCAAGGGAAGTCGCTGATCCAGCAAGTATGGAGGACAGGCATCTCTTGGGATGAAGAAGTTTCACACGAGTTACACGTGTTATTTTGTAAATGGATATCGGAAGTGAAGAAATTAGGTCACTTAGAAGTACCTAGACCCGTTGCTGAAGGCATCGGCAAAGGAGAGTTACATACTTTCACGGATGCTAGTGAAAAAGCATACGCTGCCGCGGTGTATTACGTCACCACGGACGAGCAAGGAATAAGGCGGATTACGCTGATCGCCGCAAAGGCAAGAGTAGCGCCATTGAAACCAATTTCGATTCCAAGGCTTGAATTGCAAGCAGCTCTTATGGGCAGCAGACTGGCTGCTTCGGTTAGTGAAGAGAGCAAGTACGAGATGTCCGAGAGAGTGTTTTGGACAGACTCACGTACAGTGTTAGCGTGGATTAAGTCAGATCCTCGCGCTTTTAAACCATTCGTTGCTCATCGATTGGCTGAGATCGAAGATCACAGTAAGCCATGTGAATGGCGATGGGTTCCAACGTCACAAAACGTGGCAGACGACGCCACTAGAAATTTTCCTTCCACCTTCGATGTAAGTCATCGCTGGTTTCAAGGACCTGAATTCCTCAGGAAAAGTCCTGATTTATGGCCCAAACAAGTGGACACCATAAATAGCTTAGAAACAGGTGAAGAAAAATCGCCAAAGGGCGTAAATACGTTAAGAAAGCAAGAACCGTTAAGTCTACCCAACTACGGACGATTTAGCAGCTTTAAGAAATTCCTTGGAGCAACTACACGCACCTTACAAGCGGTAGAAAAATTCAAGAGTTTAAGAAAGTCGGTTAAAGGACCCGACGACGCAACCGAAAAGTCGGTTATGTGTTCCAACAAAGTTTTAGCAAAGTCGGTTAAAGGACCCGATAGCGCGTTGGACACAGCGCTCTTGAAAAAAGCGGAAATATTAATTTGGAGATTCATTCAAGACGAGTGTTTTCATTCGGAAATAAAATGTTTGAAAGCAGGCAAAAGCGTTGAAAGAAGTTCACGCTTAAGTAAATTATCTATGGAAATAGGAGAGGATAACTTACTCCGTTTAAATGGACGTTTACCTTTCAAGTCTAATTTGACCGAGGAAAGTAGAAAACCTGTCATATTAGACGGTAAACACGAAATCGTTAAAATGATGATTAGAGAAGTTCATCATCATTTTGGACACGCCAATCACCAGACGGTGATGAATGAGGTGAACCAGAAATTTTACGTCTTGAACTTGCGTAATGTAGTACGAAGTGTGTCACACCATTGTCAGTGGTGCAGGACATACAGGTCAAAGCCGCAAAACGTGCCACAAGGAAATATTCCTCTGGAAAGAATAGCTCATCATGAGCCACCTTTTACATGCTCAGCTGTAGATTATTTTGGTCCTATGAGTGTGACTATAGGAAGGCGACACGAAAAACGTTGGGGCGTTTTATTCACGTGTCTGACCACCAGAGCAGTACATCTGGAATTAGCAGCCTCATTGACACCAGCGTCAATGATAATGGCGTTAAGGCGATTTATCGCCAGAAGAGGAAAACCAGCCGTTATATACAGCGATAACGGGACAAATTTCAAAGCTGCAAATAAAGAATTATTGAAAGCATGCGAAGAATGCTATGAGGGCATGAAAAACGAGTCATTTAAGAAATATATTAAATGGAAATTTATACCTCCGGGAGCACCGCACATGGGTGGCGCCTGGGAGAGGTTAGTAAGATCGATTAAAATTGCGTTGACCGCTACGCTTAAGGAGAAGAGCCCACGAGAGGAGGTTCTACATACGTTACTTTTAGAAGCAGAGCATACGGTAAATTCCAGACCTCTGGTAACATTCAGTATGGATAGTCCTGAAGAGGGTTTGACACCCAATCATTTTCTTCTGGGACGCTCATGTGGTGATCGACCACCTGGATTATTTTAGAGCGACATCTGACGGGTCAACTCAATTGGAAAGCTGCACAGAGGTTAGCCGACCATTTTTGGACAAGATGGCTGAAAGAATACATGCCTACGTTAATACCTCGAACAGGTGATAACGGCAAGTTCATGGAACCTAAAGAAGGCGATATTGTTTTGATAATAGATCATTCGTTGCCACGAAATACGTGGCCAAAAGGTAAAATTAGTAGAACGTTACCGGGACCAGACGGTCACACCAGAGTGGTTGACGTCATTACTAGCACAGGTATCTTGAGGAGACCTACATCCAGAATAATAGTCCTGGTACCCGCGACGCCTCCCAAATGATGGTGCTAACGCACGGGGGGAGATTGTTGGCGACGCGCCTATAAAAATGTTTCAGTTTATTAAATCAACCGATGACGTTGCTATGAAAAAAGGGGCAGTCACGAGCAACGACGCTCTGATAAGAGAATGCTTAGTTAAATCTTTAAGAAATGTCGAATTAATGATATGAAGGTCTTGGGTTCGACTCCCAGGCCGGACTAGTTTGTTTGTTTTCCTAAGTAATATCGCTTAATAAATTCGTAAGGAATTTAAGATATAAATTATGTTACCGGATTTGTTCCCCGGTTGAAATCATCTTTCAAATGATGTAAATTCATAAGAATATTAAAGTGAAGTTAAAGATCGGATTTGTTCCCCGGTCGAGATAATCACTCTGTGCATAGGCAGAATTAATGGATATTAATTGCATAAATGTTGTTTTGTATAAGTTTGATACGTTTTGTACGAAAACAAATGCCTATTTGTTATGATTGATTAATGAGAACATTCATTTATATTGTTATCAGATAAAAATCTGATTAAAGATAGTTTCATACAGTTTGAAAATTGTATAAAAGCATTTAATTTGCCTAATATGGTCAAAATTGGTGTATTTCATAATTTAATTTTTTCTGATAGCCGAGAGCCGTGCAAAGTTAGTTGTTCACATAGCGTGAGTACACAGAAGCACGCTGGCCACGCCCTTAGGAGGCCGAATATGTAAAAATTTAAAATGTTTGTAATTCAGTGATTTATGTAAAAATTACTTGTAAAATATTTCAGGTTAATTGTACGTGCTAAAAAGGTAAATTCTGTGTTATTTTCATGTGAAAATTCCTGTGTATAAGTGAAATAATGATAGTTTTGTATAAGAAATTTAAAAGTGTTTTAAATAGTGAAATAAATAGAAAAAATGTAAATTAAACTATTGTATTGGTTAGCTTATGTATAAATTCAAGTGAGAAACATTGTTTTAACTTTCTGTGTTAAATATTTAAGAAATTTCGATTTCGAACTTGTGAGTAAAATAGGCAGTTTTCGTTTAATAAATAAAAGGTTTTTTATGATATGAAGATATGATGTATATCATGGTGTAGATATTGTTTTGTACTACCTATATTGATAAATTGTATTTGTATATGATTTGAATAAATAAAGATATTGAGTAAAACGTGAGAGAGCAATAGAACAAATTCATGTAATTGAGTTGCGCAAGCGCGCGAATGGCGCGGCTCACTTTCGCGTATAGCTCTGGGGTAGCTTAGTGAACGGGTTTTATTGCAATTAGTTCGGGAATCGTTCGGGGAAGTTCGGGAATCGTTCGGGAATCGTTCGGGAAATATTCAAGGAAATAGTTCGGAAATAAATAAGAAAATCCGGGAAAAAGTTCAAGAAAAGTGAAAAACCAGCAGTATAGGGAAAAGTGATTACTCTCTCACGGAACGGTTTGAAGATAATTGCTGTTTCATTCCCAAGATCCTTTAAGTTATACAGTCCACATCGAAGAATTAAGGCGTCGGGACCGGGACGACTTCGGAAGACCCGTAATCCCCGTCTGAACCTACTTGCTGAAAAGGAAGAGGTTATCGCCCTAGTGTGTTACTCCGTTGCGGAGATCACATACGTTGTTCCCGAACCCAACGTAGGCGTGATAGGAGGCCGGATCGAGAGAAGCCTCGATTCCTGTTTCTTAGTACCCGATCCGCTAGGTCCTTTTCAATTGGTCCTTTTCAGGATCAAGAGGGACACCGACCTGGTCCTTTTCAGATATCAATATACACTTTACATGTAATGCAATGTATTTTGTTTTTAATAAATGAAAATAAAATTTACATTTTAACTTGACAACACAAATGTAAAATGTTTCATTTTAACGTCCGTGGTTGACAAGACAATTGAATGGATGTATGTAGAAGTTAACTATGTATGTCATAAACATTTTGAATAATCAATTAATTAATTAAAATTATTGACTACTTTCCGTAAGAAACGTTGAATACATTCGTTTTCAGTTTGTTGATACTTTATCCGCCGTAATGCGTCCGCCATAAAATTCAAATGACTCGAATAACTAAGAAACCCGTCGGCACCAATGAATGAGTTAATTACAATTTTAAGTGATGGCTTACGATGGGATCGGTGGTTAAGGAAAGCGTGAGGAAACTTGCATGTCAGAGGAATGAAATATTCGAAGACATGTGAACTTCAGAAAGACGCAATGGAGTTACGAGGCAGACTCAACGCTCCGTAATCCTCTTAGAAATAATAATAATATAAACGTTACTTTAATACTTTGTGAAATCGCATCTGCGTTTTGATTCTTAATCGAGGATAGATGTCTATGGGCCACAGCATCCACTTACCTTCAGGTGAACTGTGTGCTCGTTTGTCACCCTTATTCAATAAAAAAAATTAAAAATCCAACCGTGGTAACTATAGCAAATTAGCAATTATCCCCCCTATGGGGCGATCTGCGGGGAAGCTGATGCTCAGCGGTGGAATTTGCTAGGTTGTATTAATGATGAATAATGATATTGTAATGTGTGTGTAATATATAATATTTCCTTATATTAAAACTTTATTGATTTACTTTAAATTCGCAGCGCAATTCGGACAATGGGCGTTCGGACCGCAGCACGGATTCGCGCGGGTGGCCCGCTGGCACGTGGAAAAGTTGCCGGAACGGCTGCCCAGTGGCGATGTGGAGGCCATCTTTAGCCTTATGGACGACGAATTCACGCACTCGATGTGGCACTTCCAGTAAGTACTGCTTTTAATTTGATGTACTCAGGGCCAAATTTCGAGGTGTTCTATCTAAGGATGTCCTAGGTGTGCGTTGTTTGTAGTTAGCAGTGGCTGCATACACGTTGACTTCTTCGTCGGCAAAGCCCGATGTGCGCGGGCGATGCTCCGTCCAGTCCTGGCATCCAAATTACCGACTAAGTCGAAGTTAACCACATACAAAATGTATATAACACCCCTGCTGGGCAGAAAGCCCACGCCGAGGACAACAGCTCAGCTCAAGGTGTTAAGGCTCTTTGGCAGAAAAATGCAAGCCCTGGATAGTTTTAAACACAAGACGGGTTTTTAGCAGTAAATTAATTATTTTTTTCATTTACAAAAATTAACTCTCGCTAGAGCTGTTTAACATCATCCATTTTTTATATTTTGCGTACCTAGTAAAGAAGGTAGTAATTGAAGGCAAGATATGATATGGTACGGTGTGTATTGTTTTTATCTACGAGTATTGATACTTCGGAAAACCTATTGGCAACAGTGGACTGTTATCGTTATGACAACTTGGTAACGCAGTGGATACACATTTGGCTACGCCGCCGGATGCCGAGGGTTTGAATCTCGCATGAATTAATTATTTGTGTGTTCTATAAATAATTATTTCGTCCATGTGCAATTTATACATGTGTGGCGGCGGTGTCGTCGCGCCACAAGCGAAACACATCGAAGAATAAATCGCGCTATCAAAGTTCTGAAGCAAGTATATATAGAATAGCTCCGAACTACCACACGGAGTGTTGGCCGCTCCTCGGGCAGAACACCTGACCCGGCTGGAGATCTCCCCTTTGTCTTCCACGGCCATACACGTAAAACGGTTATTTTATACAGGAGAAAGAATTATGGGGCTATATTTTTTTCTTAAATATGCAATTTTTCCTTTACACACAGGGGTGACAAACGAGCACACAGATGATTACTTACTGTGATATTAGGTATCAAAATGTAGATGCGTTGTAAAAAGGGTCTCCGGTTCTCTACACTCATCACCGTATGAAACACAACAGCATAAACTGCTGTTTTACTCTAGCACTTTGTGATAGCATGTTTCTACGCCGATCGAGCCGATCTATAGCAGCCATAATATGGCTGCAGCGTGCCTTTGCCGCGTTAGGTAAATTACCCCGTTTGTCTAGTTTTATTTTATTTTTTATCCATGTCTTAATCTATGCACTATCCTGTCGCCACTAGGTTCAGACTTACGTACAGGCTGATCCTCCGCGAAAAGGAGCTGCACTTCAACATTGGCGTGTACAACCCAAGCAAAGAGCTCACATTTAGCTGCCAGCTGCTGCTGCACACGTACTTCAAGGTGCCAGACGTGCGCCGCTGCCAGATCACCGGCATGCATGGGTGCATGTTCATTGATAAGGTGAGATTGTATGCTTCATTAAATAATAGTGTACAGCCAGTGCATGTAGCCAGTGGAAGATTTGTAACCGTGGTCCTACACTGCTGGGCGTATGAGGAAGCATAAAGTTCAGTAGGCTATACGCTCAAAATCGTGAGGAAATTACATATTTGCATGCCATTCATCATCATCATCATCATCGTCATCATCATCATCATCAACATCATCATCATAACAGCCCTTCACAAGTTTACTGCTAAACATATGGCTCCCCAAAGAATGCCACAAAACACGGTCCTGAGCCAAACGTATTCATCGACTTCCTGCATGTCTTACCAGGTTGTCACTTCATCTAGTGTGGATGCCCAACACTTCGTCTACTGGTACGAGACTGCCACTCAACAACGTCTCTTCCCTATCGGTTTTCGATTATTTGAGCTATATGGGCCAAGTACTACCACTTCAGTTTACTGATGTCTTAAATCTGCTTCTATTATCGTACAGATCCGTTTGGCTATGTCTTAAATATGCTTCTATTATAGTACTGATCCGTTGGGCTATGTCTTAAATCTGCTTCTATTATAGTACTGATCCGTTGGGCTATGTCTTAAATCTGCTTCTATTATAGTACTGATCCGTTGAGCTATGTCTTAAATATGCTTCTATTATAGTACTGATCCGTTGGGCTATGTCTTAAATCTGCTTCTATTATAGTACAGATCCGTTTGGCTATGTCTTAAATATGCTTCTATTATAGTACTGATCCGTTGGGCTATGTCTTAAATCTGCTTCTATTATATTACTGATCCGTTGGGCTATGTCTTAAATATGCTTCTATTATATTACTGATCCATTGGACTATGTCTTAAATCTGCTTCTATTATTGTACTGATCTGTTGGGCTATGTCTTAAATATGCTTCTATTATATTACTGATCCGTTGGGCTATGTCTTAAATCTGCTTCTATTATAGTACTGATCCCTTGGGCTATGTCTTAAATATGCTTCTATTATATTACTGATCCGTTGGGCTATGTCTTAAATCTGCTTCTATTATAGTACTGATCCGTTGGGCTATGTCTTAAATATGCTTCTATTATAGTACTGATCCGTTGGGCTATGTCTTAAATATGCTTCTATTATAGTACTGATCCGTTGGGCTATGTCTTAAATATGCTTCTATTATATTACTGATCCGTTGGGCTATGTCTTAAATCTGCTTCTATTATAGTACTGATCCGTTGGGCTATGTCTTAAATATGCTTCTATTATATTACTGATCTGTTGGGCTATGTCTTAAATCTGCTTCTATTATAGTACTGATCCGTTGGGCTATGTCTTAAATATGCTTCTATTATATTACTGATCCGTTGGGCTATGTCTTAAATCTGCTTCTATTATTGTACTGATCTGTTGAGCTATGTCTTAAATATGCTTCTATTATATTACTGATTCGTTGGGCTATGTCTTAAATCTGCTTCTATTATAGTACTGATCCGTTGGGCTATGTCTTAAATATGCTTCTATTATATTACTGATCCGTTGGGCTATGTCTTAAATCTGCTTCTATTATAGTACTGATCCGTTGGGCTATGTCTTAAATATGCTTCTATTATATTACTGATCAGTTGGGCTATGTCTTAAATCTGCTTCTTTCATAGATTACTATAATACATACATAATAGAATGGGGGAGTGGGCGGAGCCCGTGTACCCACTAACATGTCAAGTCACACCTATAAATGTCAACACATCTCTTTTGACGTTACAATCGTTTTCAATATTCGTGTCAAGCGTCGCTGCATGCATATTATTTAAAAAATGCCAAATTGTGCAATAAATTGTGAAAGAACAGGGGGAAATGGAATTTAAATAAAAGAGGCATATCCTACAACCAGTAAATCGAAACTATTTATATTTTGTGAATATTAGTAACAAAAATAAATAAACATTGATGTGTCATAATCATAAACAACAGTTATTGCAAGTACTAGAGATGTAACAAAATTTTACCGATACCGATAAGCCGGAAAATATTGTCCCTTTTAAATTTGTATTAGACATAATGAAAAGCTAAATAGATAGAATAAAATACGATGAAAAATATTAATTTAATGACCTACAAATGAACTCAATTTTAATTTTTTTATCAAGTTGTAAATTTTTCACTCTATAAGATATCATAAAAAAATTGAAATATAGTTTTTAGATTCGATCTTCTGGTTACGAATCATCACTACATACTACATATATATTCATTCACCTCACGCCTCATTACCCATAAAGGGTTGGTAAATCCATTTTGTGTTGAAAGTAAATATATATATATATATATATATATATATGTTCATACTTTTTCATTCGATTTTGCGTTTGCCTTGTGTTGGCTTACCAATACTGTACTATTTACTACTACTGGAGATCCGGACTTAAAGAATACATAATAGACATACATACTCGATCGATTAATGATTATGGATGGGTTGAATTGTTACGGTCTAGTAAGCTTTAATAAATGTTATTATTCCATAACTTTGGTTTATTATTCCGTAAATACTGTTTTATTAATTAAAGGAAGTAAGAACCTTCTTCATAGACCAACATATAGTTTTAGTTAGTTTTGTATTCATAACAACCTATTGTAATTTGTGGATGTTAACTAACGTAGATAAACAGGCCAACACGTTTCAAAGATAACCAATAATAAAGAAACACTAATTTTTAACGTTATCTCTTGGAGGATAAAAAGTAATTTAGCCTTTTAATCTTTCCAGCTATCTAACTGAAAAGATTAAAAATACCAAATCTCGTCAAAATCGGTTGAATGGCTTAGCATTTCCTACACAAAATTTTATACCCATTTCACCTTTTTTATCCAAATTGCCGGTTTTACGGCTAATAACGACTAAACTAAAGAAGGCTTTACAGCCTCCTTAGCTGTGATATCACTTTTTTGACTTAACTAGCCATTAAACTATCTCAATTTAATCAAAATAGATTCTGTGGTTTAGCCATAAAAGTCAGAGACAGACATTAGCATTATAATAGTAAAGTATGGATTTGTTATACACATGATTCTGAACAACTCTATTTATCTATCTTTAATACATTTTGGCAGCAAATTATGTTTTTGTCTTATATGTCTTGAAGTAAAATTTTGGATTTTAATCGGAAATTTTTAGAAAGAATCGTGTATTTGGAACATACAAAACATTTTTTTCATTGCACTTTTACAAAGTGAATACTTTAGTATTTATCTTTTAGTATAAAATTGTACAAAATTAATAACAAAAATATTATTGAAATATTTCAAAATAAATACAATCAAGTTTTACCGGTCTTACTGGTTACTACATCCCTAGCGGTGATACCATTACATACTGCAGTTTCCTTAAATGCACTGACTAACATGATACTACGCCTCTTAACCGTGTTCTACAAATTATTATTTATAATAAGAAAAAATGATACTGCGATTGTATCTACGATTAGTCTGCACAATATTCACAAATAAATATGTAATAGAATTTATGGATTCATTTTTTAATGATGATCTTGAACATTAATCAAAAGTCTAAAAAGTTTAAATTCGCTTAGTCTGACAACACAGCGAAACGGATTTCTAGTAAGATATTACGACGTAATTACTTGTATGTAGTAGCCATTCTGTTGTGTATTCTATTATCGTACTGATTCGTTGTGCTATGTCCTCAGAGTTAGGGTGGCCTACAAATAGGATTTAATTTCAGCAACGCAGGGACAATCCCTACATAGTGTGGTTTTGCATAAATATTAGCTCTCGTTGCCATGATTGCTATTGTATTGCCAATCGAAATTTATTTTTACGATTATCAAGCTGTTACCGAGAAGACGCTGCCGCCCATCCCCTTTTTATTACCCCCTGTCGCCTCTTACGACACCTACGGGATAATATGGGATAGTGGAATCTCATATACCGCCACTAAGAACATTGAGCTAATAAGATAAGTAATTTTTTTCTGCAGACACGAGAAGGTGCCGTGTACCAAGAGACGCGGGAAGTGGTGACCATCAATGAATGGACGGATCGCATCTATCAGAATACCATGCAGGAGCACATCATCACCAATGTCGTCAGCGGCCGAAAGATGAGGATACAGAAGTACAACTTCCCTGATACTGGTTGGTTCTTCAGATGTAATATTGTACAAAGTAAACACATCAACAGAATATTATATCTATGAAGAATTTTATCATATAGTAAAGGGAAGAATGATAGGTTGTTTTAAGGTATTTAATAAAAAAACGAGTGTGCTTATGACCACACGACTGAAGTAAAACTTCTTTAGGTGTAGGTGTCAGTATATATATATTATACAAAATTCAACGATAAGCTGACACCGGAGGATAGAACTGCCCTGGACTAATCGGGGAAAAAAAGAAAAAAAAATATATCCCAATTATATTTTAAGTTATATAAAAAAAATGAAATTCTTCAGAAATTGAGACCGTTTATGATATTTTTCACTACCATGACCACAATTTTTTTTAATATTTGTTTCTTTTTTTTATAGGCAACCTGAATAGCACTGCTATCTACCACAATTCTTAAAAAATCCAGAATAACTCTTGTTTTATCACGAAAATTAATGAAACTTTTTTTATTCCCTAAATTTTTTGAAGACTTTTACTTTTAACCAAATTTAACTTACCGTGGTGTAAAAAAAAGTATGAACACTAGTATGGCAAGTTTTTTTAAAAATTGACGCAACTAACCAACATTCCAAAATGGTATAATACTCTAGGAAAACAAGTTATAAAAAAATATGGGTCTATTATTTCTTAACAGGGGCCGAATTCCTTAAATTGTAATTGTCAGTAATCACTTTTACTACATGCCCAAAATGGGTTCTTGTTACAATTTCTAGGAATTTTAATGGGGCATGCATACCTTATATGTTAGAGAGAGATAGATAGATAGAGATATTTACGTTAAAAAGAGACAACAACAGGGCAGGTAGAGAAGCTGTTATTATTCTCAGCAAGTCAGTTCAGTACGATCTGCTCCTTTGTTTACTGCGCACCGTTCCCAATTCAACTTACGTGGCTCTCGTACATACTATTTGACTATACTATAGACTTTTGACATGGCTTTTTGTACTGGAATCTACCTGCAAACTTAACTGGCCTGGCATTATTTGGACTTTCGGGATTCCTGTAGCTTCTTCTATGGCACGTACCGAAGTAGTCGAATCATTTTCTATCTCATTGAGAACTTCTTCATCACGATCCAATCTAGGTCTTCCAGCGCTTCTCCTATTGGATGGCATACGAACCTCCGAAAACGCTTGATGCATATTAATAAACACTCGATAATCAGGATATCTTTGAGCATTTGGGTATCTTTTTGATACAGTCTGCTAGCAGCGTTAGCATTACATCGGCATTCTCCAGATTAAATGCATATTAGCGTATTTTTGTGGTGTGTACGGTTGCGGCATGTTAAACGCCAAACAGTCCAAAATGCGCCAGAACTCTAAATCACAAAACACACAATCGTAGTCCAAGATAATGCCAGGTCAGTTCAGTTTGCAGATCACTTCCAGTCCAAATAATGTCAGGCCAGTTAAGTTTGCAGGTCGATTCCAGTCCAAAAAGCCAAGCCAAAAGTCGATAGTATGTACGAGAGCCACGTAAGATGAATTGGGAACGGTGCGCAGTAAACAAAGGAGCAGAGCATACTGAACTGAGTTGCTGAGAATAATAACAGCTTCTCTACCCGCCCTGTGGTTGTCTCTTTTTAACGTAAATATCTCTATCTATCTATCTCTCTCTAAAATCTAAGGTATGTATGCCCCATTAAAATTCCTAGCAATTGTAACAAGAATCCATTTTGGGCATGTAGTAAAAGTGATTATTGACAATTACAATTTAAGGAATTTGGCCCCTGTTAAGAAATCATAGACCCATATTTTTTTATAACTTGTTTGCCTAGAGTATTATACCATTTTGGAATGTTAGTTAGTTTCGTCAATTTTTAAAAAAACTTGCCATACTAGTGTTCATACTTTTTTTTTACACCACGATAAGTTAAATTTGGTTAAAAGTAAAAGTCTTCAGAAATTTAGGGAATAAAATAAGTTTCATTAATTTTCGTGATAAAACAAGTTATTCTGGATTTTTTAAGAATTGTGGTAGATATCAGGTGCTATTCAGGTTGCCTATAAAAAAAAAGAAACAAATATTAAAAAAAATTGTGGTCATGGTAGTGAAAAATATCATAAACGGTCTCAATTTCTGAAGAATTTCATTTTTTTTTTATATAACTTAAAATATAATTGGGATATATTTTTTTTCTTTTTTTCCCCGATTAGTCCGGGGCAGGTCTATCCTCCGGTGTCGGCTTATCGTTGAATTTTGGGACACGTTGTATATAACTTTCTCCTACAAACTTTAATTTTACACACGGGTAGTGCCCCTTACTCATATTAAATTTGATATTTTTCAAACAAACTAAATAACAAAAATGTAACTAAAATTAGGATCACCCTTGACAAATTTAATTACCCAATGGTGCAGATTGTGCTGGTTCCACATGCCGTTTCTGGTGAACGTGATGAACTGTGAACCTAATTACACAAAAATTAATTAATAAAACAATAGGTAAGCATCTTTTTCGCGGAAACATTCACAAAAATATTAGTCGACGTAATTATGGGCACTACTGTGAAGATGTGTGTCAAGGACACAGGTTCGGTGACCACTAGAAATGCAAAATAATAATTCGATTTCTGTGCGGCGGGGTGAGAGGCACACGTCGCTTGCGCCGCCCGTTTGCTGACAAAGTTTCTTTCCTTCAATAGTACTGCTTATTAGTTTTAATTTCAATGATACAATGCTATGATCCGTGACCCCGCCAAATGACCACTGCGCGACAGTTCTCTACGTACAGGTTGCTCAAAGATGCTATTTTCTAAAATTTCAAATAAATCCGTAAATGATAACGTTTAATGTTAATCTTCATGAAATGAAAATGTGAAAACGTATATGTGTGTTAAAATAAAGTCACCATTGTAGGAGCAAGTTGTAAGCAATATATATATATATATATATATATATATATATATATATATATATATATATATATAGATAAATATACAAAAAATATTGAAAATAAAAAAGTTACGAAATATTTTATTGAAGTAAAACTTCTTTACGCACGCTTGACTTGTGTAGTAAGCTGGCGAACGCGTGACGAAAGCGTTACGAAAAATGTGATCGGGAGAGGCTAGCGGGGGGGGGGATCTCTTGCTTATAAAGAGAGAAGTGCGCGCGCACATTTTCTTTCTCTTTCTCTCATATCCGTATTTTAAGAAAATATTGTGTTCAATACATTAAATATCACACACACACACACACACACACACACGCACGCACGCACGCACGCACTGCTCGCTGTATATATATATGTACAACATGTAACATAATTAAAAAAAATTAATGCAACATTACATGCCGTAACTTAAGGCAGTGTGTGTGTGTGTGTGTGTGTGCGTGCGTGCGTGCGTGCGTGCGTGCGTGTGTGTTTGTGTGTGATATTTAATGTATTGAACACAATATTAATTCTTAAAATACGGATATGAGAGAAAAAGAGAAAGAAAATGTGCGCGCGCACTGCTCTCTCTTGTTTATATCCCCCACTCAACTCCCGCTAGCCTCTCCCGATCACATTTTTCGTAACGCTTTCGTCACGCGTTCGCCAGCTTACTACTAAGTCAAGCGTGCGTAAAGAAGTTTTACTTCAATAAAATATTTCGTAACTTTTTTATTTTCAATATGTTTTTTAGGATAGTGTAGCAAACGAGCACACAGTCCACCTGATGGTAAGTGGTTGCTGTGGCCCATAGACATCTACATCTATCCTCGATTACGAATCAAAATGCCCGTGAGGACTAAGATGGAATGCCTCGTTTCCAGTAAAAAGGGTATCCGGTTGTCTACACTCACCAAACAAAACACAGCAGCATTAAGCTACTGTTTTACGCTGGTATTCTGTGAGAGCGTGGTTCTTCTCCGGTCGAGCCGACCTATTCGTGCTACAACTATACTACTAATATAACTGCAGCATGGCTCTACCGCATATAAATTTTAATTATTTAAATCGCCTTAGACAATTAATAAGATAAAAGAACTTCATTTCTTCTTTTAACTTTTTGAGCTCCCCTAGTATATATAGGTAAGGCTTCTACTTCTATTTAAAGGCATCCCAAATTTAATGAGATTCATGGGCAACAACGTTTTTGCCTACCGATCGACCCTGATGAATGTGTGCGTGCGCTGTAAAATCCGTTAAAATAATGCATTACCACACATTTAGAATTTAAATTGGCGCCATGCATTGCGTGTGACCTGATGACAGTCGATAGAAATCCTTCCACTAAGAGTTAGATTAGGCAGTATTGAGATATAGAGCCCAAAAATTCCAAGTTTTGTATTAGGTCTTTACATGTATTTCTCGCCATTAGTCCGTTCACACAGACCTACGCCGTAAAATATCAGGTGTATATAGAGGAAGTGCGCCATGCAGTTTGGTTTGGTATTTGGAAAAAAATATTAGCTGATTCGCCCTTTTATGATATTCTACGTTTAATTTGTGTTTTTCATTTCATAGTCACATTGTTATTAATTGCACATCATTAACACATTGCAGTGATCTGGAACCCGTGGTCGGAATACGCGAAGGAGATTCCTGACTTCGGCGACGACGAGTTCCCGAACATGGTGTGCGTGGAGGCTGGCCGCGTCGCCGCGCCGATCGTGCTGCTGCCCGGCACAGCCTTCGAGGCCAGCCAGATCCTGCAGGCGAGTGCGCACGCACACACGCATACATGCACACACGCACACGCACGTAAACACGCACATGTACGCACGCAACACACATAAACACTAACGCAGCACATGGAAGCATACGCTAGCCGTACATACGCATATACACGAAAATCATACGTTTTTTTGTAACATAGGGTGACAAACGAGCACACAGACCACCTGATGATAAGTGGATGCTATAGTCCATAGACATCTACATTTATCCTCAAGTAAGAATCAAAATGGAAATACGTTGTCACCCGTGAGGACTAAGATGGAATGCCTCGATTCCAGTAAAGTCATGGATGGGTACCGCCCACTTACGAGAGTGATGTGGAACGCTAAACTATGCCATGCCGTAACGACAGACTATCAAGAATCGATTTTGAAATAAATCGAATATATACAAATCACGTAAATATTTATTGAAATTGTAAGTAATCGTTCAACAAATTTTGATTTAAAGAAAAAATGCACATAGACGAATATGCAGTATTTCCAATATATGAACGATAAATTATTTGTTGTTCAGATCAGGCGAAAAGAGTAATTAAAAATGTGTCAAAAACCTATTTTGTATTTTTATTAATTACATTATATTTGAAAACCAAATTCTCGATCATTTTTACCTTCCGTCCCGATATTTAGCCCATTGGACTTGGCAACACTAATACACATATGGAGAAAGGCGCTAGTACGCGTACCTTGAAAAGATACCGGTGCAATCAACGCCGTACTGAAAATTACAGATGCTGGCAGCCATTTTATTTGTTTAAATGTTAATATGAATGTTGAAATTAACATGAAATATTATATGATTTTTATTTTCAAATTAATACATAGGTATTAATTTACTATAGTTATACATTGAAGTATTTCCAAATACCAGCCTTTTACTAAATGCAAATGTAAATTTGTACTGTATTTATAACAAAAGACAAACACAATTTTTAAAATAAATTGTCTGTCTGTCTGTTTGTTCCAGCTAATAGTTGACACTAGCAGATAGCTGATGTTATAAGGAGTAACACAGGCTTCTTTTATTTTAGAAAATTAATAAGGATTCCGCACAAAAAAAAATTGAAACCTATAAAATCCAATCGTAATATACACGCGAGTGAGGTTGCGGTAACAGTTATTATGTAACTATTATGTCATAATTTGTATTAAACTTTAACTTAATTTTAAATGCATTGTAGTTTATAAATAAATATATATTTCAGTTTTAATTTTTATATCGATATAGCTAATCGATAATTTTTGCTTTGGTTTGTGTATCGTTAATCGACTTTTTAAAATCGATTTAACATTGTTCATCTTTAGCTATGCTATAACGCAAAGACTATAGATGGAGTGACGACCTGGTAAGACATGTAGGAAGACGATGGATGCAGTAGGCTCGAGACCGTGCTATGTGGGCATTAATGATGATGATGATTTCGCACGATCGTGACACTTCTCGCTTCTTTCACATTCATATATCGACGCATCGGGGATTCTTAATAAGGTCCATCTTTAATGTATCGGCAATTTGTTCGATAAACTAATCGTTCCCATCCTACTCTGCCGCTTCTTCAGCATAAATTTGTGATTCTTTCTTCGTTCACTCTTCCTTCGTGTCTAAATCACCGAAGCATTCCTGTGTGCTGTATGTGTGTTACATTTCTAATAAAAATAATATATTTCAGGTGATGTAAATCGAGTCCGTCTTTAGCCGTTCTCAACCGTCCATGTGGAGCAATGTCAATTTGCGCGATACCGAACACCACGAGACAATACTGTTGGCGCTTACCGGTCCACTTGCTCAGTCACACAGGTGACCGCCTACAATTTCATGTTATTTGCTTTAAGTTTCAACGAAATATAATCTGTTGTAAATAATCTAGGCCATTGTTTCTCAACCTTCAAAACAATATCTTGAACGACTTTTTTTAATGCGTACAGCAAAGTAGTGGAATAATTTGCCGGCGTCTATCTTTCCGTCCGAATACAATCTGGGCGTCTTCAAGGCAACAGTGAATAGGCATATGTTACGTTAAGGCAGTGCGATTTACCGTCTAAAGCTGCATCACCACTTACCACCAGGTGGGATTGTAGTCAAGCACTGACTTATAAAAAGTAAAAAAAAAAACTAACGTATAACGGATCGCGAGTAAGAATGCGAATTGGAGTAAAGGATCGCCCTAATACGCTGACTTCAGTACACCGTGGTAGGTTTACATTCCACCTGATGGTAAGTGGTTGCTGTGGCCCATAGACATCTACATCTATTCTAGATTACGAATCAAAATGCAGATGCGTTGTCACCCGTGAGGATTAAGTTGGAATGCCTCGTTTCCAGTTATAAGGGTCGCCGGTTCTCTACACTCACCATATGAAACACATCAGCATTAAGCTATTATTTTACGCTGGTATTCATACATTTCCCCCCCCTATCGCCTCTTACGATATCCACGGGATGATATGAGGTAGTGGATATTCTTACACGACCACTGCACGGTCCACCAGATGGGCAGCGGCGTCTTCCCTATGAGGCAATCTATGGGGAGAGACCTGTGTGTTCAGTCATCATGGTATAGAATACAGTCGTACAGATTTCCGTCAAACGTTTATTTCAAGTAATATTATTAGTAAGAAGCGTCGCGATATAGTGTACATGGAGTCACGATGCAGTACAAACATAGGTACTATGTAAAGGGAGGCACAATTCCCTGTACTGGTGGTTCGCAACCAGCGTGCAAGAGTTCGTATGCAATGCATATGTTCGCGATCCTGTGAGGTTGCGATTCTAAACACAGTGGGCCGTAGTGTACAGGTGGTTAGCGATACTGTGTACAGAAAAATTAAAAACAAAATTTGAATTACTTCAGAAACACGTTAAATTTGTAGAAAATGACTTTATTTGTGTTTTAGATACTTTGGTAAAAAGGTTGAGAAACGAAGATCTAGGTGAATGTTTGAGTTTACAGTGTTAGTTTTGATTTTAGGATGCGAAGCGTTTTATAAGATTTTTATAAGACATTCGAGCATAATAATTTTATGTAAATGTAAGTTAGTTGATAACAGCGCACAAATAATCATTTGTGTTTAGCGGAATGTGATCAAATATTGTCTTTTTTAACACTTAAGAAATTTATATAAGCCTATTTCACTAACAATCCTGGGTTATAATTTATTATGAATAAAGATGTAGATTAGATAAGTCCTAAAAGACAACAAAACTATGACTGACTTACTTCAGTTCATTAATGTACAGTCGCGAACTTTAATTTGAGATTCATTTAAGGTTGAATATCGTACAGCAAAAGTAGACTATTTTAGCATGCAATCTTGATAAAAAAACTTTATCAATGAAAAATAATATCCTGTATATAATATACAGGAAAACCTGGTTAAATGGGATCTCAAGGGACTTAGAATTTCTTATCACGTTTACCCAGTTCCCCAAATAGGCAGGTTAACTACAGTTATCTTATTTGTAGAAAGTCCCACTATGAGAGGTCGAAATGTACCATTTATTATATAAAGAGGTGGAAATATTTATAAAAGAAATGCATATTTTCAACAAAGTTCATATTATATTGTAAAAAAGCATGTCATAACTTATAAGAGTTATTGAGCTACGAAGGAATTATTGAGGTAAACATCAAAAAAATCTATGAAAATTCCTAGTAACAGAGGTATATTGCAAAAGTGTCGGGACCTCATTGTTATTATCAACAACAGAGGTTTCTCACATATACATGCCTAACCTGATTTCACTGTTATATATTGATGTTGCTGGAGGCAACTGCTTTTATGTCTATCATCTATATGTTTAGTATACAATAATAACTTATAACTATATACTATGTCTATCACACATAAGCTTTATGGGTTATTAAATTTAAGCTTTATTAGTTATTAAATAATACTAGATAAACTAATATCTTTAATAAACCATATGTAAAAGTGTTCTTAGATATATCTAGGAAATGGGGTTTCATGTTAAAGTTCGCGACTTTTTGTTGGCTGCGATTTTATCATATAACAAACTATAACATAAATTGCTCTTTAGATATCCGATATATTTCCATTCGGTAAAAGTTCTAGTATCAAGCCACGCTTCGCACCTTTAAGAGGAACACAATAGGTTTCACATGTGAATATTGTTAAAATAAGTTTAATAACAGATCCTACTAGTAGATATCGTTTCCGACTATGAGTAGCATTCCAAGTATGTGATTAATTATTATATCTGTTCTGTACAAAAAGTCTGTATTGAGATAAAAATGCTTATTTCTCAATTGTTCTACAATTATCACTCATTGAAATCCTTCAACGAAGACATTCACCAACAGTGCCCTGACTCTTAGGGCAGTATGTTGACAGTGTTCTTTGCCCTGACTCAATGGTTTAAAAAAATTAAGATAATTCACAATTTTACGAAATATAAAACAAATTAATCAGTTACATATCCAATGATTGTTTTCAATGTATAATTGTTATGCAAAGCCTGATTTAAATATCAATTACTGTATCTTATAAGATACAGTAAAGGATATTTAAACCAATTTCAATTATACAATATATTGTATAATTGAAATTGGTTTAAATAATGTTTTATAGTGCACTCTCTTGCCTGCACATTTTTTTCTAACGCGATTTGATCGTCATAAAAAATGTTTTCTTCCTTGAAGGTCTTCCAACATAGCCCATAAAATGTAGCTTGTGTGTTTTTCGTTGTGTAATTAAAATTACTGATCTAATTAAATGATATACTGGTTTTTACCATGAATTTATTAACTCGTTTTCGTATCTGTTGGGTTCGAATTTATAGTAATTGATTTTAAAATAATTTCGATCGATGATTCTAGTAACTTTAGTTTTACTTTTATGGGCTTACCGTTTCCTTTGTTGTTTTGTGTAGCTGTAGTCATAAGTCCATTCAAACCTACAGTGCTACGTTAAAAAGTCACTTGTTACTTTATTAAAACTGTATTTTGCTTTTTCACACGTTTACAATATTCTGACAATAGTAATAAGAAGTAAGTACTCACTGAATACTCATATTATGTAAAATTTTTATACCTTATTTCCTCTACATATTTTCATTTGCAAAGCAAATTACAAATAGGTTTCATGCAAAGGAAATCATACGATTATTAGAAATAATTTTATGAAGCTCATAGTAAACCGGCTTTAAATGTAACTGCATATTTGACAATCTTGTAATGTTAGAATTTTGGGGATTTTATACATTAATTTATTCGCTTTTACAAAAATATTACCTTGATTATTGATTATTTACTAAACATTCAGTTACGTTTATAGTAGCGTGCCCTCTTCTTTCCATGTTCACAATTTTATACAAAACCGTAACATTTGTTACTAGTTTCCTAAATGTGTAAATATCCACAAAAATGTTTGTACAAAATGTGATGATTTTAGTACATTTTATTTGTACTTTTTTTTAATTTGGATTATTTTGGAGGCTTTTAAAGTATACGACAATTAATGTAAGAATGTGTACTTAGATATAATGAGTTCCTTGTTTTTGACGGTACGAAGAATACAATTGGGTAGTTATACAATAAGCATTATCCTGTCATATAGGTGTCGAAGATTTTTTACAAATAATGATAATTTGATTTATAATTTTAACCCGATTTCTTGTCGGAATTACTGGTATAAAATAGCAATATGTAATGACATTTATTTTTTAATTAATAAAATATAAATTGGGAAAATTGTTCACTAATCAAGTTGATAAAATGGTACCTATTTATTAATTTAAACAGGTAACAACTACACTTATGTTCTTAACTAGTTTGTAAACTGAAATAATATTTAGGATGAGTAAACATCGAAACTATATGTACTTTTATAGGTGCAATAAAGTGAAAAAATGTGACATGTGTTGTTTTAATCTTAATTTTTACCCCTTTTCATATTTCTTTGGTGTAAACAGTGTAAACAACTTAAGAGCGCATATTCAAATATGTCCAAGTCGAAATCTACGCGATCGCTTTGGAACGGCGTAATATTGACGCACACTAACAATGTTATATCTGTGTGCGTGTCAGAGCGAGCGTGAGGCTATAATAGTTGCCTTTAGTTGCATGAATCACTTTGATCTTTGATTATATACCTGTCTTTGATAGTATTGGAACTAAAATAATAAAAAAATAATTTCCATATAATGGCTTATATAGTGTATAGAAATCGGAGTCTAATATGTGGAAATTGTTTTATTCTTTTAGTAAATTGAAGTCGGCTTTACATTTTCACCCTATTGAGTATATTATAATATATGTTCTAATTGAAAAATATGTATTGTATAAAATATATATCATTTGATAAACTTTTATTCTGTTTCATAATGTAAACATAATTAATTCATCAAACTAACAATTTCATTAGTGTCGGCGGGGATTAGTGTTGCCAGGTCTAGCAAGTAAAATTTCGGGACGGAAGGTAAAAATCGGGGATTTGGTTTTCATATCCGGACATCTACAATGACTACAAAATATAGGTTTCTTTGTAGCCTTTTTGTGCTTTATTGAGAGCCGTGGTAGCTCAGATGGTGAATGCTCACTGTAAATATGACAGTATGCGAGTAATGCGAGAAATTGTGACTGTAACTTTACTTTACTTTTGTGCTTTATAATTATTAATCAGGTCTGATCTCATGAACGAATAACTTTTCATCCAAACATCGTAAAAACTGAATTTTTTTCATTTTAGGCAAATTAAAACATTTTTGAACTATTTGTGTTTTTTTTTGCAGTCCCTGAATTTTTCAAATCACTCATTTTAATATAATTCTGTTTAAAACTTTTGTGTTTATTTTTCGACTGGTAAGACAAGGTCGTAGTAAAAATATTTTAATGTGGTAGTAGCTAACGGATGTAATCATTTTTGCTGTCAAAATTATAGATTAAAGTACCTATAGAATAAGAAGGTTAGCGAAAATCGGGACATTTGGCGTCCCGATCAAGGGTGAATCGGGACGTGTCACTAGACCCTTGAAAATCGGGACGTCCCGCGCAAATCGGGACACCTGGCAACACTAGCGGGGATTGAACCCGGATTGTTCGCGTTTACAGCGAGCACTTCACCCTTGAGCTACTCAACTCAAGCACGGCTCATATGTTTTATATCTGGGGGCACGGTAGTGCCTCCGCCAAGTCGAACAAAACAGCGGCACGGCCGTATCATCATTGCGAGACTTGGTTATTTTACAAGTTATGTTTTTGATGGCATGTCTTTGTTTAATCATAACGTTATTTCCACACTAGGAATTTTTCCTAAGTACATCATGGGGGCAGTTTAACATTAATTTCACAAGGACAAACATCCAGACCTGGAACAATTATTTGTAGGTAGTACAAATTTTTGTTCCATGTGGGATTCGAACCCGCGGTGCTCAGCGCTACAACTCATTACCAAGTCATTCCGCCACAGAGCCAATGGTGATAGCCAACGATTTTGTATTTTTACTTGATCCGAATTGCTTACGTTCATTACTCATTTCTAAAAAAAATATGTATGAAATGAAAATTTGCCACCATTACATCATATTTAAATATTACTATCATAAACATATTTCAAAATTACTATCAAAAATATCGCTTATAAAAGTCTCAATCGTTTAAAATGCTCGATGGTGCTGTGATGGTGATAGGTATAGTTATAGTATAGTGTAGTATAGCCCTATCGGTGTATCAACGCGATCGCGCGGTGTCGGTGAGAAAAAGTAATAAGTCCTGTCGTTGGGATTATCCGGTCGAATCTCTAGTATATATACAGTAATCTATGGTACTGAACATAGAGTAGAGAATATATACAGAAAGTACTGAATCGACGGCGTCTGCAGGGTTGCCGTTCTACAAATTTTAAAGTCCCTAGACTAACAGAAAAAATCCGCCAGAAACAGGATTTTTCTCTTTCTTAAAATCCGCTAGATATCCCTAGGTACATTTTCGTACTAACTATAACCATTAGACTAACTGAAAAACCTTGCCAAATCGTATACAATGAATACTTAAGTGTCTATAAATTCAGAAAAACTTTAAAAAGAGCGGACTCCGTTTCATATAAGTCAGTTATTTATGGTTAATGTTATGACAACCAAAACAAAAATTATTCATGTACAAAAGAAAAAAATATTGTTAAAACAATAAAGCTTTAATATATAAACCACGTTTAAACATTAGTCAGCTCAGTACGTTCTTGTACCTAAATTTCAAAATCAATAGCGTAGTATGGATCTAGATCTTCAAAAAGAACTTCAGCGGAAGTTGAAGCTTCGCCAGTGTCTCCAGTTCCCATCTTTGGTTTGCCTTTAGCGACTTGGTTGACAACATCTTCAGGAATATCATACGTTGCGCAATTCTTTTTTTTAATCCTTAACTGATCAGAAGAATGGAATTTAAAGTTTTTTCAGATAGTTTGTTTCGCAGTTTGCTTTTAACTACATTCATATCACTAAATACGCGTTCAATTTCTGCATTTGAGTGCGGTAGTGATAATATTATTATTGCAAAATCACATAAATCTTCGAATATGTTGACTCCTGCTGCATTTCTGTATGCAGTTACTTTTGCCCAAAAGCTAATTGGGTCCCCATTTAAAGGGTTCCAGTCAACAAAGTGAATGTTTTGCCACTGTTGCAAAATTTTGTCAATTTTTTCATCAGGTATGCCTAATTCCTCTGCAAGCTCTACCAGTGAATTACTTTTAACTTGTTTTAATGTCTCTTCTTCGCTTAAAAGAGACATTTTTTCTAGCACTGCATAGTTGGTTTGAAGTCGCTTTTGAATTTCTTCTCCTAATTTAACATTAAAAGCAATACATTTTGATCTTACTGCAGCAATATTGATATTATGGGTTGCTGGGAGCGGGAGTTGTACTTGCGACTCAAAAAGATATCCAAGGTAAGGTACAGGATTGAGATGATCTTTAATATTTAAATTTATGTAGTCTTTGTCGGTTGTCGCTGCCGTTGGGAATATAATTTTTTGAGAGATAGAACGTAGCAAAACCATCAATTAAAAAGTTTGCTTTCTCGCTTTCAAAGATTTGAATTGTCTGTTGCACTTCACCTAAAATACTTCTTAAATAGCACAGGTAGAGTCGATTTGTTTCGTCATAGTACATAGTATATAGCATTTCAGCCGTGTAGCAACGATCTTTAGTAGTAAAAAAATGCAATTTTAATTCGTCCCATTGAGACAAAATTCTGACTATTGCCGGTTCAATTGAGAGCCAACGTGTGTCACACACCTTTAGGACTTTTAGAGGTGATTCACCACAGTTGATTAGTTCAAAAATTTTCTTATACTACATTTGGCGCTTTGTTGAATGAGAAAACCAGTTGTAAGTTTCACGGACCAGAAATTCTATGTTTCTCGGTAAAGTGTTTTCTGAGACATGAGTAACCGCTAATTGTAATGAATGGCAGACGCATGGTATCAATATGAGATGTGGAAGATTGTATTGCGTTTTAAGAATCACATAAACGCTATGTCTGGATCCAGTCATGACAGCAGCGTTGTCAGTTCCAATGCCAACCAAATTTTGTAAGTCCAGGTCGTGATCTTTTAAACATTTTATCAGAGCAGTAACTATACCAACAGCATCGGAGCTCTGTAGGGCTTGCAAAGCTAAAAAAGCAGATACTACTTTATTTACTTTTGAACTGTAATATCTTACAACGATCCCAAGGTATTTTGTGACGCTTATATCCGTTGATTCGTCTAAAAGTAAACTATATTTTTGATCACTTATGTCACTTCGTAGTTCTTTCTTAAAATGCGGCGCCAATATATCATTTATGATTTGCGTACACTTAGTTCTATGCAATTTTATATCGATAGTCGATTTCGAATCCTTGAAGCATTTTTTACATACATCAGTCAAGTGGTCAATGTGGCAAATTGAACTATGTTCAGCAATGTACAAAGCTAATGTGCATTCAGCTCTTGAACAAACTTTGCATATTTTCGTTGCGGTGGAAGAAAATGTCAGTTTTTTATTTTGGGAAAGCAATTGACAATGTTTTTTATGTTTCTTCGTTTCTAAATGCTTTTTAAGGTCGTTTAATTTCGCGTACATTTCAGAGCGACAATAATTACAAAATGCTTTACTTGAGTCACCTGGTACGGGTTTCAACCAATGTTTAAATTCTTCATTATTCTCCCACTCACTTCTGTAATGCTGGGTGTAGTTCTTCTTTTTCAGTGGAGCTTCCATACTGCCTAATATTCAAAAGTAATATTTTTTTTCACGAGGAATATTCACACACAACAGTCACAAAATATAAACTCTAAAGAAATAAGTCTGCTTAGTCTGCTTAATGAAACATTGGTAACGTGAGCAGTATTTTAATCTCACTCATTAGTGATATAAACAAAACAGATGATAAGTGAACGAACGCCATTGAGTTGTTTGTTTATGTTCGGGATTTCCTGTAAAATTATAATACATATACAGTGTAACGAGCGGTAGATTAAAAATTGGACATACGATGAAAGTAAATAACTTATTTGAAATGAATTACTTACTTTTTTTTAAAAAGTCGCCATATCAAAAGTCCAAATGTCGCTAGAAGTCGCCAAATAATTATTTCTTGCTAAAACGATATTTTTTCCCGCTAAACATTGTTTAAATCCGCTAGATCTAGCGAGAAAGTCGCTAAAACGGCAACACTGGGCGTCTGCGCATGATGATCTATAGTACTTTTAAAATAATTATATAAAACAATTGACAAAATAAAACGAGCTAAATTTTTTTTGGATATTTTTTTTACATGTATTTGAATAAAATAATTAATATATATATGTTTATAACCAAATACATGGAAAAAATTACATTGAAGTAGATAGTTTTGTGATTGATTGTGAGTGATTTTATAATATTAAATCGAAATATTTTCGTAATTTAGGTTTTGCTATACACTAAAAGACTATATATATTCCATTATAATAACGCTTAAAATAAAGTATTTTAGCTTATAATAATGGTTGTATTCAACCTGAAAGATAACTCTGATGCATATTTTCGTAAAAACTGTGATTTTGCATTGCTATGTACTAAATAAAGACTTCATCTTTCTAAAGCCCTAATTTTCAGTAAATAATCTCCTCACATCGTTACGATGTCGCATTTGGAAAAACCATAAAACATGTAGTTTTCGACGCGAAACGCATATGCCCTCTCAATATTGCATATTTAGTTGACTTCGACTACATTGATGATGTTCTCATTTTATTTATATTGAAGTCGATTGTACATTTTTTTTTATTTTACTACTAGATACATAGTTACTAGTAGATAGTTGGACTGACATGCTATTATGACTGATTCTGAGAATGGCACCATAAGCCACTACACGAATCTGTAGTGTAATACTTTTAGATAATTAAGTTTTTATGTGCAGATAAAAAATATTATTGTATCTGCGTAGTCTTGAGACTCGCTTTCGCCTGGCCGCCATGACCGTTTGGTCTGTAGAACATTATTTATTTATTGGCCATAAGTTATTACATGATTTTCCCATAATACCCTCTTACGACACTTGCACACTGTTCATATGGAATATGGTTTGTCTTACGTCACCACTACACAGCCTTATTATAGTTATTCATCCATTCATTCATTACAGCCCTTCACAAATCCACTGCTGAATATAAGGCTTCGTCAAGGAATGCCACAAAACACAATCCTGAGCCACTTGCATCCAACGGCTTCCTGCATATCTTACCAGGATGCTATCTAGTGGGGGGACGACCTATACTTCGTCTAAAATCGCAAAATGAGGCTGCCACTAGAAAACCTTTTTACGATTGTCGGTTCTTCGAGCTATATGGCCGGCCCATTGCCACTTCAGCTTACTAATCCGTTGGGCTATGTTGGTTACTCTGGTTCTACAGCGGATATCCTTATTTCCAAGTCTATCATGCAGAGAAATCCCGAGCATAGCCAATGGCAAATTTTCCCTGGGGCAAACTAGGCACGTGCCTAGGGGCGTGCGCGGATCTCTCTCCGTTCGTGTCGTTTTACCGTCCCAGGGATTATGAGAGTGAGCGAATAGAGACCTGTGTTGCGCATACACTTGGGCACTATAATTCTGTCCTATGTCCATGGCTAGCCTCCGTTGAGGCTGGCCCTCGTGACCGTAATTTGGTCTGGAGGATATTAAAAAAGACGACCGCTCGGACTCAGATCCGTCTAACTACAGGCCTATCGCAATCACCTCCTTGTTCTCCAAAATAATGGAATCCATTATAAACTACCAGCTCATGCGGCAACTTGAGGATCACCAGTTGATTAGTGACCGCCAATACAGTTTTCGTCGGGGTCGATCAGCTGGTGATCTTCTGGTATACCCGACTCATAAATGGGCGGAACCAGTAGAGTCCAAGGGGGAGACATTGGCTGTTAGTTTGGACATTGCGAAGGCCTTCGATCGGATTTGGCACAAAGCGCTTCTTTCGAAGCTCCCTTTCAAAGAGCTTCCCCAGAAATTGTGCAATTGGATCACTAGCTTTCTTGCAGATCGGAGTTTCGTGGCGTGCAGTTTCGTGGTCACTTGGAAGAGAAGGCCTAATTGGCCTCTGAAAAGCTTGGAGTCCTCAGTAGAGTGGGACAGTATTTCATACCGGCATACCGCTTGCAACTTTAAAAGGCGCAGGTTCGGCCTCACATAGAATACTGTTCCCATCTCTGAGCTGGGGCTCCCCAGTGCCAGCTTCTTTCACTTGACCGCATCCAGCGCAGAGATTCACTAGCGCTGCGAAGAGATGATGCATCCGTTTGCATTTTCTTTCCCATCTATCACGAGGAGTGCTCTGAGGAATTGATCGGATTAATCCCAACCGCCAAATTTCATGGACGCACTTCGCAGCAAAACTCCCAATACCATCCACACCATCTGGATACTTAGTGGTCCACCACTGTACGATTCACTAAGAGTTTTCTTCCGCGTACGACCTTACTGTGGAATAGTTTACCACCCGCGATTTCTCCGGACCGATACGACTTAGGGACCTTCTCATTTACTTACTCCTTTATAAAAGGCAGGCAACGGCACCTGGAATTCCCCTGGTGTTGCAGCTGTTCATTGGCAGCAGTAGTCAGTTAACATCAGGTGAGCCGTATGTTCGTTTGTCCCCTCTCCTACAAAATAAAAAAAGAAGAGTTGATGTGATTTATAATATAAGGCCACTAGAGAAGGGCCGACGAGGTTCTCGCC
The DNA here is from genome assembly GCA_907164705.1 of Parnassius apollo. Lineage (NCBI taxonomy): Eukaryota > Metazoa > Arthropoda > Insecta > Lepidoptera > Papilionidae > Parnassius > Parnassius apollo. The sequence continues at coordinate 5,600,603 of CAJQZP010000693.1, forward strand.
TGGGGCGCTGTAGACAATTAATCCACCTCTGAGCATAGCCCTCTCCACAGCTCGCTGAGCGACCCTGAGCTTCCTCATAAGGCCAGCAGTGACAGACCACGTCAGTCCATAAGTCATCACTGGCAACACGCACTGGTTGTACAATCTTATTTTGAAGTTTTGATATATGCCTGACGAGATGTGTCGTATAAAGTTATAATTATTAGATTTTTGGAAAATGAAACACGTTTTTAATATTTTTAACGATCAATCCTTATTTCTCTACAGTTAATATATTACTACAAGTGTTTATACAGACGCCTCTTTGTCTACAGGCTGTGCATCCCATGCCCCCACTTCAGTTAATAAATCTTTTTTCGATTCAAAATATTCTTTGTACCACATAATGTGATCTTTCTTCTCTTGGACCGTGTAGAATGGATTCTTTGAAAGACCCACACAGACTAATTCCATGAAGTGACGAATAGGCCCACGCGTGGGACACCAGCCTTCGAGGTGGGTGTCAAGAAATATGTGCTCAGAGAAGTGAACATCTTCCTCTTCCTCCAGACCTGTAAAATAAAGTTTGCGTGTGAATGTTCTCGTAAGAACAAGATATAAAATATAAAAGAGACATTTATGTGGTCGAGTCACACTGCAGCTATATTATGGTAGTTGTTCGAATTGATCGACTCGATCAGGGAAAGACCACACTCAAAAAACACCAGACCCTTTAAACTGGAAACGAGGCATTCCATCTTATTCCTTGGGATGACAATGCATCTGCATTTTCTGCAGCATCTACTTACTATCAGGTAGACTGTGTGCTCGATTGTGACTTATTTTATATAAAAAAATGGTAAGATTGATATATAAGACATTATATTGTTTATCATATTTTGTTATCGGTCATGAGCATTGTTAATTTAAAAAAATTGAGTAACAGCTTTCAGCATACAACTGCTGGGCAAAAGCTTCCTCTTGTCTTTGAGAGAGTTATATAACAAAATTGGTTCGTCGCGCCCATAGAGTACGGATGGTGGACTCATTATCAAAATAATATTAATAAGTAATTCGCGTCCTTAAATTATTTGCTTCATAAAACTACATATTTTCTCTTTAGCCTCTAAATATGTTTACAGCTTGATCTTGATGTCTCGTCTTTTGCCTTTAACACAATGAAATTTCCAGTTGGTAGAAATAGCGATCATTACCGCCGAGCTTCAGTAATGTAGGCGAATAACACTTGAGTATCCAATAGATGAATACAATCGACTAGAGGCCTAAATTGTATAAGAATTCTTCACCATCTTTCGTACCCGCCTTTACGTTTTACCAAAGAGACTTACCTATAAATGGATTATGTGGGTCAAATGACGCCCAGGAGTCATGCCACTATTGACATCGCTTCCTGTCACTTGTCTGGATATGTGAGGTCTGGTAATTTTATATTTAGCTATGCTAATGTAGAATTAGTATTTTAAAGTGTAGTATTACATACCTTGTTCATTATTAATAGGAAATTTCCAGACTTTGCCCTGTTCTGTCCAAAGTATCATCTTCTGGAAATAATTAGCTGGCGGTTGTAATGTTGCTAAATTCAACTCTCTTTGGTTCAAAGTTTCCCACATTTCAAGCTTAGTGCCATAATTTACTTCCTTAGGCTTGAAGATACCTAAAGGTTCCCCACTGAATACATTCACTACTGAAGATGCAGGTAAACTGAAAGAAATTAGTAAAATGTTAATCTCAAATCGGCATACCACACACTCAAACCAAACAGTCGGTTTTTTTTTTGCGGACGGAAAATCATCTAATGACGCCTTTCGCTCTGGGTGGAGCGTAAGGGAGTGTCAGACTTTTACTGACTAAAAACCATCCGTGTTCCTTCAGTGCCCTTACGTTCCGGAGCCGCGGTATCTCTTTTGAACAGCCCGCAGCCCCGGCAGGCGTCGGCCCTTGCGGGCCCCTTCACGCTGCTGACAGCTTTTTGAGGCGCGCGTGGAACAAAACGCGCCGTCGACACGGCCTGTCGTCGTTAGACGGACGGACGGCGAGCTACCCATTGCTCGCCGTCCACAGGCCCACGCCTACGGTGGCCGGGGGCCACGACGTAGCCCCCGACGCCCGGGGCGTCTCCCGCGGCGGCCGGGGAGGAAAGCTGCTGCTCTCTCCTTCTCCCGCTCCGCCACCTCCTTCGCTAGCATCACTGCTTCGCAGAAGGTGGTGACGGCATCCCATTCCGTCTCGCTCCGGACCATGGCTTCGACCAGGGCCGGACGCGAGAGGTCGCCGCCGCCTATCGCCGCTACGAGGACACGGCGGTGCTCCGCCCAAGCAGGGCACATCTCCACGGTGTGTTCCACCGTGTCCTCCGGTCCATCCTCGCAGTGGGAGCACCCGGGCGTTTCCTCCCGCCCGATTCGGTGCAGGAACCTCCCGAACACACCGTGTCCGGTGAGGACCTGCGTCAGGCGGAAGGTGAGGATGCCGTGGCGTCTCTCAAGCCACTCCTCAAAGAGGGGTCTTATCGCCGCTATAGTGGCGTGCCCAGCACGGGGTTGCGACAGTCGCTCTCTCCATGTCGCCATGAGATCGTGCCGGAAGTCTGTCCGCTGCGCGACAACTTGCCGCGGCAGCGGGGTTTCCCCCCGGCATAGTGCCTCCGCGCGCCATTCGTGCAGGCGCGCGAGGACTATCGCCTCCAGATCCCATGGCGGCAATCCGGCAAGGAGGCTCGCCGCCTCGCGGGAGATCGTGCGGTAGCCGCGAACCATTTTCACGGCAACCACCCTTTGGGACGCGTTCAGGTGGTGGACGGCAAGCCGCGCCAAACCACGCGCCCACACCGGGGCCCCGTAAAGGGCCATCAACCGCACGATCCCAGCGTAGAGCCTCCGGCAGGAGGCGTTTGGCCCCCCCAGGTTCGGCAGGAGCCGCCTGAAGGCAGCCCCGGTCCGTTCCAGTTTGGGAGCCAAACGTCAGAAGTGCTCAACGAAGTTCCATCGGCCGTCGAGGACGAGTCCTAGGTACTTCAGCGTCGACTCGACGCCGATGGATACCCCTCCTTGTTTGTAATGCCTAGAGTAAAGGAATGGAATAATTTGCCAGTACGAGTATGTCTTTCCACTTCTTTCCACTTTTTGTTAAGCAAAGTCAGAGCTTTACCATCTTGGTCTGCATCACCACTTACCATCAGGCAGGATTGTAGTCAAACAAAAGACAAAGAAAAAAAGATATCTGCGTATTCCTCGACACTCTCTTTTTTTAAAAACCGGTGTGTACCGGTTCTCAAGTCGTCTGTCGGTACAGAAGTCGTCTGTTGGATGGCGTGCTCTGAAATCAGAACAGATAGAAAGAAATCCTAATGCTCAGCCACTAAAACTAATCCAAGATATTACGACACGTTGGAACAGTAAATTTCATACGATGAACAGAATGCTAAAAGTGTCCGATGAACTGGCACTAGTATGCCGAAAAGTAAATCAGTCGCCAGAATTACTCAATTCTTCTGAAGAAAAAATTGTCAAAGACGTGGTAAATGTTTTAGGTATATTCGAAGACGCAACTAAATTAGTGAGTGGTGACCAATACCCAACGAGTTCTTTAGTGATTTCTGTAATTTTCGGATTATTTGAAAACCTCAACACCATCGAAATATCACTGGAAACAGATGTAGGCAAGATGTTCTGCTAAGCAATACGGCGTAATATCATTTTTCATCATTTTTGGTTCATTTGATAGGTTATGACCCCAACTATCACGCCTTGGCGGGAATACGTCGAGTTACCAGTAACCCTGTATGTATATATACATATATATACATATATATATATATATATAACTTTGCTCAGTAGCTCAGTGTTTTATCATATGACTGTAGTGACATAGCGCGCAGATTCAAATTCCGCACGGAAGAGATTGTTGTTTTTGTTTCGCCTATAAATAATTGTTCCTGCTGCTGCCTGAATATTTAGGATGCAAGTCCTTGCATATTTACAACACAAAGCAATTTAGAAATAGCTTGGTAGCAATCACCTCATTCCCAGGGGTTATTATCATACATAGCACATCATACATTGTTGCTCAATGTTATGTTGTTAACTAGAGATGAAACGGATAGCTGTTTGGCCGGATACCGGATATTCGGCCAGTCTTATCGCTTAGTTTGGGTCTTTTCGTTCATGAGCGAAGTTAGCAATTGTTTTATTGACTTGTTGTATTGATTGCAAACACGATCGTTTGAGGTCATTAAAATACCTGGTTTTGTTACTTGAAATATTGTTATGATTTTTAACAGATTTATTGACAAAAAAGACATCAATAAAGAAAAGATTGTCTTTATGGAAAACATTTTGATATAAACTATCATAAAAACAGTAGTGATGATATAAACAGTGATAAAATCAGTAGTGATGATCATAAGCTTGCTGTTTGTTTACTATGCTAATGCTACACAATACCCTAATTTAGCAGTTTGCCAAAAGCTATCTTTCAACACCCTGTAACAGTGTGTACAGCGAAAGACTTTTTTCTGAAGCTGGCCTTGTTTATAAAGTCAAGCAAAACTGCTTGTTACCTTTCAATGCAGAGAAATTAGTATTTATGCACCATAATTTGCCCTTAGTGCAGTATGAGTACTATTTTTCTAAATTTTAAAATGAATATTTTATGATTACTGCTCATATTTGTTAAGTGTCATAGTGTTAACTAAATTTGATATTTTGTATTTTTTTTAAATCCGGTATCCGGCTGGATAGGCCTAATACCAGACAGTTACTGGATTCCGTTTCATCTCTAATAGCAACCATCTTTATATAATAAAATTTTTAACTTGATGGATGTCATATTTTTTGGGAATTTGGGATTTTGTTGCTGTAAGCTTTACTAGCGAAATGGCGACTTGAACCAGATGTTTTACATCTTTCGTGTTACTTCCCGTCACCGGTCACGATACTATCCATCTTTAATAAATATGGCAGTTACAACTTGGCCAAAACAATTAGGTGCATTATAGTAATAAGGTTTCGGCGCCCGAACCCCGCCTCTTTCCCTGCGCTTCTCCTGGTGACCGATCACCGTTCCGTGTTCCCTCCTTAGTTCTAATGACGTCTTAGCTGTCTTAAGTGCATACCTAATTCTTTTGATCACATAACTGATTTGTCTATTTTATTTGACCATAGACCTTAAACATAGCTTCCGTTTTGGACCTTTGATATGATGTAATGGCAATGATAGAAAGAGTAGTCTTGTTAAAAAGCTTAAAGGAAATTACCCAACATGAGATTTATGTTAAGACACGTGGTGACACAGTCACTTCAACTTAAAGTGATAGAGACAGCGCGAGACTTAACGGCTTCTTAAATTTGAGTAGTATTCGGGCATTAGTCTTATAGTTCTGATAATATGACATAATCATCATCATTATAGCCCTTCATAAGTCCACTGCTGAACATAGGCCTTCCACAAGGAATGCCACAAAGCACAGCCCTGAGCCATCTGCAACCATCGACTTCGTGCATGTCTTACCAGGTCGTCACTCCATCTAGTGGGGGTCGCCCTACATTTCGTCTGGCAGTACGATGCTGCCACTCGAGAACCTTTCTTCCTCAACGATTATTGTTCTTCGAGCTGTATGATCGGCCCATTGCCACTTCAGCTTACTAATCCGTTGAGCTATGTCGGTCACTCTGATTCTACTGCGGATATCCTTATTTCTAAGTTTATCATGCAGCGAAACTGAGCATAGCTATCTCCATAGTTCGCTGAGCGATATTGAGCTTCTTCATACGGCCAGCACTAAAGGACCACGTCTCAGATCCATAGATCACCGGCAACACGCACTGGTTGTACAATCTTGTTTTGAGATTATGAGGTATGCCTGACGAGAAGATGTGTCGTAATCTCCCGAACGCTGCCCAGCAGAGTTGAATCCGTCGATTGACCTCTCGGTCGACGTTGAAGTTACCTAGTCGGACTATTTGTCCCAGGTAAATATACTCGTCAACAACTTCAAGCTGCTTCAAGTGCTTCCAACAACCACCGGCACAGGTGTGACATGGAAATTACACATGACTTTTCATGTGTAGTGTCCATGTTCATATTAAGGACCTATGTGTTGGAAGACAATATTGAGGTCATTGAGCATGGTGCTTAGGTCATCCAGCGATACTGCCATAAGGACTATATCGTAGGCAAATAGAAGGTGAGTGATTTACTCGCTATTGACGTTAATACCATATCCTTTCCAGTCAGGTAGATTGAAAACGTCCTCTCTGATATTACGTCACCAAGTCTTACATCTCTCTGCAGTTTCGTACTCTGTTTATGTACTCTGATAGCCATCGTAGCCCTATTGTACAAACACTTCAGCACTTCGATATACCTACAGTCAACTTGGTAAATTCAGCGGTACCAAGTTGACTGTAGGTAGGTTGGGTTTAGGACCGCAGCACCGCCGAAATTTCAACGGAACCAAAGGCTTTCTCTGTGTTCTATACTGCGAAAGCCTTTAAGGAAACCGGCTCGTACGGGAGGCTGGAATTCGTCGAGTCTACGTGCGAGACGATTCGTAATGACTCTCGAAAACAGCACGTAGACGCGGCTCAGAAGTGAAATCGGTCTGTAATTCTTGAAGAGAGCGTTGTCGCCTTTCTTGAAGAACAAGACCACCGCGCTTCTGATCCACGCCTCCGGAGTAGCGCAACCATGGAGGACGGAATTAAAGAGCTTCTGAAGAACTTTAAGTATCGGTTTTCCACCCGCTTTCAGAAGCTCTGCTGTAATTCCATCCTCACCTAGACTTGCCGTTTTTAAGGTGCTTTAGAGCCATTTTAATCACGCTCAGACCGGCGTCCGGGATATCATCGGAATAGTGTCGGATGAGACTTGCATCGTTACTCACACTTGCGTGTGGCTCCAACGAAGACGTGTACTGCTGCCCATAGAATCTCTCAATCTCACTCAGAATTCAGGTGTCCCAGAAACGATTCCGCCACATTCGGTCTTCAGTTTCGAGAGACGACTCTTTATTAACATAGATGCCACCATAGCCAGGAATAGCAGGGCCGCCGGGGACTGGAGGCCATATATTTGTGTCGTTGCTCATGGGGGGTATATTGCCATAGTTGCCACGCTTGGCCAGGGGATTGGTATTGGCAGGTTTTTATTGATTTTTGCTGTTATCAGAAAGATGCTGAACCCATCCCCTCTCTTCGCTTCTCACACCGATGTAGGTATTCTTACCCGTCTAATCTTAAAAATAAAAAAAAATACAAAAATATCAATAATACTCCCAATAACAAACATCTATTCTTGGCATAAAAAAGTTTTTTGAAAATCGAAATCACAATCATATTAGAACTATAATACATTGAAATAATACTAGTTTTTACGAATTTATCGCGTATATTTAACTTTTTAATACCCACGTTTCAACGCTTTACAGCACTCATGGTCACGGGCGGGACTGAGATGTTCAACGTCCATATGTCATAGTTAACCGCGGTTACCATAGATTAAATTTTTTTTCTCTAATTTTAATCTATGGTAACCGCGGTTAACTATGACATATGGACGTTGAACATCTCAGTCCCGGCCGTGACCATGAGTGCTGTAAAGCGTTCGAAACGTCGGGTATTAAAAAGTTAAATATACTACGCGATAAATTCCGTAAAAACTAGTATTATTTCAATGTGTAGTGTTCGCGTAAATATAAGAAATCATTATATAATACATTTTTTACCTTTTTTTAACAGTTTGTCTCTCAGTTGCTGTTTTTTGCTTTCTTTGGTTGTATCTTGTTTTCGGAGCTTCTGATTGAGATTTTTCTACAAGTCGTTTCACTTGTTGACCTCTGGTTTCCCTATTTATGACATCATCTCCATCCTTTGATCGGTCCACCTTCATTCCTATCAGTAAGTCACTGTAAATTAACATTAAAAATTCTTATTAACTTGATAAATTGTATAATTTAATGTCCATTGAAAAATTTACAGAACATTTTCTGTTGCTATCAAAAAAAAAATGTTCTGTAAATTTTTGTGTCCATCACAACTTTGGTCTATGTGGGAGCTTAAAATTATGTATGAGTATGTTGTCATTATTTAGAATATTGACAAAATGTATTGGTAAAGTCATATAGGCCACATACCTATGGATCAAATGTTATAAATAATTAATAAAGACATGGTAAATTATAGTAAAATCATTGTAAAATATTCTTTTTAGTAATTTTAAGAATTAAATCTTTTTATCTTGTTATTTAAATTTAAACAAAAAGAAAGAAAAACTAAGAATCTTAAGTAGTTTTAAGGCCAATTATACAGTATTATTTATAAAAAATGAATAGGCTAAGACCTATAGTTAATCAAGGTAGTTTATTCATAAAATCTTTATATACATAATTCTTCCATTCGTATGTATTTGACTGAACTCCTCCTAAGCAGCTGGACTGATTTTGATAATTTTTTTAATGGTTTTGAGTGGGTAAAGCTCAAGTGCAACCCAAACAGACCAATTCATACAAGCAGCATCTGTGGTAGTCACACCTTTCACAGCTTTCCTCACCCATGTTAAAGGGACGACCCTTAGCACGACGTGATCATCAAGTACTTTAAGTTTATTCTACACTATTCCCTACTCAGATACTGCCAAGAACCTAGGTGTTATTTTCGACTGCAATTTGACTTGGGACGCACATGTTACGGATGTAAGCAGGAAAATATTTCACGCCTTTCATTCTCTAAAACGCTTTCAAAGTTTTCTACCTTTGTCTACTAAGATATCTATAGTCCAGACTCATATTGCCAATTTTAGATTACGCTGATGTCTGCTATTTGGATGCTACCGAGGAGCAAATTAATAAACTCGAGCGCTTGCAAAATTTATGTATTCGATATATTTTTGGCTTAAAGAAGTTCGATCACGTCTCTGTTTATCGCAAGCAGCTTAAAGGTCAGCATCTGACTTCGCCGGAACACTGGAATCCTCTGTCTTCTTTTCAATATTCTACATAACCCTGATACTCCGCTATATCTAAAAAATCGCTTTACTTTTGTTCATCCTCCAGATGTTCCATGTAGATCAAATACTAGAACACTGTTAAGATTTCCGTCTTTCAATACAATGCTCTATTCTCATTCTTTTACTGTTAACGCAGTACGATTGTGGAATTCACTTCCCTTTAGGATTCGTGACGCTAAGTCGGTGTCTATGTTTAAAAGACTTGTTAAAGAGCACTATCATTCACACCATAATTATTAATTCGTGATGTGTAGATATTCATATATGTAACATTAAAAATATAATATATTTAATTGTATATTTTTTTTCTTATAATATATTATATTTGTATTTTATATTTATGTATATATGTGCACACTTTGGCTACCTCTATTTCCTTCAACTATCCTTCAATAGGCCTGCTGGAAGAAATTTCTTTATGGAATAAACAGTGCCTTTGTACATAATTTTGTTTTTACCATTTTCCTATCAACTGTTAAATAAATAAATAAAATTGACTCGGGCCATCGCATGAAAACGCAATGTTTCTCACAAGTAATACATATTATATAAAATCGAATAGTGCGATTGCCAAGTCAATCTATTTATATAAAACATAAAAGATTTTTAATATTGATATGGTCACAATAAGATCTTGTTATGTTAGCTAATTACGTAATAACTTAAGACAGAAGGACTCTTAAGTAGGGACTGAATAAATTAGCCGACTTGGTATTACATGGATCTCACAACTTTTTACGATAGAAGAAGTAAGTTGCGAGACTTATTTTTTTACAAGTTATGTTTTTGATGGCACCTCATTTCTTTTTGCAGATAGTCCTACTTTTTTTCCTTCCGGTACCTTCTACTTCTCGATTACCAACAAAGTACCTATCTACACCAATGATTTCAAAACGAAAGGATAGGCCCGTCTAAATATTTTACTCATAACTTTTTCATACAAGAAAAAGTAGCGCATCTATCATAATACAAACGTCATATCAAAACACGACGTAACCAGGGTCGGATTTCGTAGTATAATTATACTAATTGTACCATTATTTCGTAGTTTGTAGTATATAGTATAGTAATAATACAAAGCAAAAAATACCATAATTTTACCTAAAAGTCAACATGTATTATTATTGGGTCCTTTCACATTTTAATATTAACTCTACGGTATCGAAAATTTTTGTATTGTACATGAGAACCGCGTTTTTAATAAAATTAGAATTAGCTCCTTTTCTGGTCAATCGATGTTCGATCGATGCATTTATGTTGCATCCTTGATACAACTATAATGAGGGGCTACCACGATAAAAACTCTATGCTCTAGAAGCAATCGGTTTGAAAACAGAATTTCAAATTATTTTATGAATTAGATTTTCAGATTCAATTAAGCAGATATGGTTTCTTTTGTACTCTTTTCGTTTTACTCTTATTGAATATAAAATATATAAGGTACCAATATTCAAAATTTAATTTACACTAAGTTCTTTGGACAAAAATTATACAGCAATAAAAATAAAACCGTCAAAAAACGAAACGTATAGATAAACTAGACGCGTGACGCCAAAATCCCGGCACATGGGAAAAAAGAAACATGAAACGTCAAAGGTGTTAAAAATGCGTTTATATAATAATTTAATTGTAACAAAATTAATATAAGGTTATTTACCGATGATACGATATCCCCTTTTTTTTTAAATCTTTGTATAGTAATTTTTGCATTCTTTTACCACGCAACTAGACATATTTATGACAGTCAAATCTGTCCTGCGCGCGCTCAACTACCACGTTGGCCCTAAACTGTAATTTCATATATATATATATATATGATTCGATTACTATATAATTTTTATATACGTATATAATTACAAAGTTACATTTGCAGTAAATGAATCAGTGTACCTGTATAATGTATATGTATAATATAATTGAATAAAGGGTGTAGATCATTGACTTATATATTACTAGCGTAAGGACCGGGCTGACCGAACAACTAAAACGAACCAGTGCGCTGGCCCTAATGTATATATTATTTATGCAGTTAGTGTATCTAGAAAACTGGACCAAAATTGAAAAATATTTTAGTTTTTCCTTGATTTATACACTAAACAATAATTGTGTTCTAAGTTTGAAGCTTCTATGTCTGCTAGAAGTGCCTTAGAGTTTTGATAATCGGTCAGTCAGTGAGTGACAAAATTAAGAAACTTTGACTAATTATAATTCCTAAACTACTGGTGACAAAATTAAGAAACTTTGACTAATTATAATTCCTAAACTACTGGTTCAAATTGAATGAAATTTGAAATATACCGTGCGGGGGCACTGCCGTGCCCCCAGATATTCCTTTATACTATAAATAGCGATTAATGATTACTGTCATTATACGTAATAAAAAATAAGTTTTCTATTTCTAATTTCTTTATATTTATTCTATAATTAATTTAGGTAGGAGCTAGTAAACATCATATTGTTTACAACCCTTTAATTTACATTATCATTATTTATATTTTCTACAAATACAATGTAGATAACATAAAGTACAAACCTCTTTAATGATTTCTTAAATATAAGCGAATACTACACATTGAATAGTGAATATTGAATAAAACTATATGTACGGATTTTATAGCATTTAATAACTTATTTTTAATTCCCGTCGTTTCCAGTGCTTTACAGTACCCATGGTCAGGGGGGGGGACTTAGATGTTTGACGTCCCAATGTCATAGTTAGCCTACCTTCAGTTTTTGAATATTAACTTTTAATAGGTCGGTGTAGAACTTTTATAGTATAATATTCACAACTCTTAACACTGGCTCACTATCACACCAAGCCCCCAAAAGGTACACGTCCTACCTCGGAGCACTTCACAAAGCAACTGACTGCCGGCGCTCAGTGCAACAACCGAATGGCGTGCTACCCCCACTACTTGTGTAACTTGTCATTTCACTAACTTTCATAGGCACAATTCCAGGATGACCTTCATGGGCTGCCACTAATACTTATAATAATAATAATAATAATAATAAAATTGTGCCGTGCTCGAAAATGATCGCGCCAGGCTCTATTGGGACCGGGCCATCATCACAGACAGGATTATTCTTGCGAATAAGCCTGATATTGTGCTGATGGACCGGGCACAGTCAAGGATATTTTTGGTCGACATTACCATTCCATATGACGAGAACCTCGTGAAAGCCGAAACAGACAAGCAAACAAAATATCTGGACCTGGCTCACGAGGTGACCGAAATGTGGGGTGGTCTGCCGACCGAAATTATTCCTGTAGTCGTCTCTGCAAACGGGCTAATCCCAGTCAGCCTCTCGGGTCATCTGAGGCGGCTGGGACTACGTGGCGGACCGCTCCAGGTTCAAATGCAGAAGGCGGTGCTCCTCGATACCGCCCGCATCGACCGCCGGTTTCTTTCCCTTTCCCCCTAACCCTCGGCCGTTTGGTCTCCCCTGCCGAGGCCTCCATCTGGTTGGGCTTTTATTTATTTATGAACTTTTATATTTATTTTATGTTATTGATATTTATGTATATTTATCTTTTCATTTTCATTTATAATTATATATTTATAGAACCCAACCAGATGAGAAAACTATATAGATACCCCATAATAATAATAATAATTTATTGACACACACATAAGGAAAAGTTACACAATTCACAATTTTATTACATTTGGTACAAAATAAGAAATGTGCAAACAGTGATCTTTGACTCCTGTGCTAGGAAAGCCGATTACAGGAGTATACACATAATGCATAATGTATTACTTACAGTGTACAAAAATTGTGTATGTACTCCTATGTTGTGTGTACTCTTAGGTCGTGTGTGTGTGTGTGTGTGTGTGTGTGTGTGTGTGTGTGTGTGTGTGTGCGTGCGTGCGTGCGAGCGTGCGCGCGTGCGTGCGTGCGTGCGTGCGGTGCGTGCGTGCGTGCGTGCGTGCGTGTGTGCGTGTGCGTGTGCGTGTGCGTGTGCGCGTGCGCGTGCGCGTGCGCGTGTGCGTGCGGGCGTGCGTGCGTGCGTGCGTGCGTGCGTGCGTGTGTGTGTGTGTGTGTGTGTGTGTGTGTGTGTGTGCGCGTGTGTGTAAGAGTGTATGTGTACTTGTGTGCGTTTCACATTATACTTTCCATCATGTGTTCTGTATCTTTGTAATTTAATTTATACATAAAGTCCTCTACATATTTCTTTAATTTATAGGTATTAAACTTGTTTTCTTAATTTGTTTGGAATTACAATTCTATTTCCTCTCAAGAGAATATTGTCATAAAAACATTAATTTCCAAAAATATTAAAGTTTTTGACTGACTCATGCCACTGATTGTTATAGAGTCCATTTTTTACAATCCTTATTTCTAAGTCACTTTCAGATTGTGCAATTATATCTCGCATAGAAATAGCATATGTTTTTGCTAATTGTACTATTTGGCATACATAGTGGTCCTGTAAAGGTTATACAATGTTTGTATTTCCTGGCTTATATTTTATCTTATTCATTTTTTCGACGCGGGCACACGCCTTTGACTTAGGAGTAAATAGGAATTCCAATAGTTTATGATCAGTGATTAAATTAAATTCTTTTCCGAAAAGAAATGTGTTAAAATGTTCGATAGTCCAAACAAGAGCAAGAGCTTCCTTCTGTGTTTGGCTGTATTTTCGTTCACAATTTTTTAACGTCCGATTTCCATAGCCAATGATTCTGGGATCCCTTTTATTAGTTTGTAGCAAAACAGCTCCTAATCCTACAGGTCTCGCATCCACTATAACTTGGGTCTTGTCTTTGAAGTCATAATATCCTAAGGTTTCTATTTTTGTTAATTTTTATTTTTTTTTCGACGCGGGCACACGCCTTTGACTTAGGAGTAAATAGGAATTCCAATGGTTTATGATCAGTGATTAAATCAAATTCTTTTCCGAAAAGAAATGTGTTAAAATGTTCGATAGTCCAAACAAGAGCAAGAGCTTCCTTCTGTGTTTGGCTGTATTTTCGTTCACAATTTTTTAACGTCCGATTTCCATAGCCAATGATTCCGGGACCCCTTTTATTAGTTTGTAGCAAAACAGCTCCTAATCCTACAGGTCTCGCATCCACTATAACTTGGGTCTTGTCTTTGACGTCATAATATCCTAAGGTTTCTATTTTTGTTAATTTTTATTTGACACATCTTAATGCATGGTCCTGTTTTTCTGTCCAGTATTTGTCTTTGGCCTTTTTTTTCTAATTACATCCTAAGTAATTCTTTTAATGGTTCATTAATTGTAGCTAGTTTAGGAATCCATTTATTTATGTAATTTACTAATCCAAGAAAACTTTGTAACTCCTCAATTGTTTTTGATACTCTACATTCTGTTATACTTTGATATATTTAGGTAGAGGTGTTAACCCATTTGGTGTTAATTCGTGTTAGTAAGAAACTTAACTTTTTGCACTCTATACAAACATTTATCTTAACTAAGCAGTACACATCAACATCACATAACACATCCAATACCCATGAAAGTCCAAATCATGTTTTTCTTCATTGCTGCCCCAAATTAATGATTAATGATAAAATTAATTAAGCCTTCGCGTTTAATTATCATTCTTTTTAAGATTTTTAGAACAGCTCTGTTACACATGTGACTCCAAACATAAGTCTTTTATATTTGTATAGTTCACTAGAAGTTACAAAGGTGGTTAAATATCTAGAGTTGAGATGAAGTTCAACTTTTTAACATTATTTATATGGAGTTATTAATTTATCGAAATCTGCACTTAAATAACTTTAAACTTTGGAAACGGCTTGGTTAGTTCTTGATCAACATGGTCGATGCCAAAGCCCACTTTTAAAACTCCTAATCGCATTGCTGAATCCTTTCCTAATAAATTCCTGGATCCGTTTTTATGAATATACATAAATTGTGCAGGAATCAGTTTTTCCAATTTGTTTTAATTTCAATTTTAAATGAACCTTTTACCTGTAAGGGTATACTACTGCCACATGCCAATAAGTATTTTGTATCTTAGTTTGATTTTTACAACTAACTTTATTAATTTTCAAATATTCCCATGAATTATCAGTTATTAAATTTGTTGTACAACCTGAATCAATTAACATTTGCAGCTCAACACCACCTATGTTTACTTTATGGCTGCGTCTTTAAATGATGCACTGGAAATCATCGTCCTCTAAAGTATTGACTGCAGAATCCTTACGGAATTTTTTTATTTCTATGCCTTCCTCTTGGTCATGTTCTATTCTCCTTTTAAATCTGTTTATCTTTGTTTTACAGTATCTTTGATGGTGTCACACTTTTCCACACCCGTGACATTATTTTTCTCTGGTTAAACATTTTGGATCACGGATATTGTGCGATTGCATTTTCGCATCTCCAACACTTAAAATTTCCTGATATTATTTCAGTTTTTCTCAATTCCGAAGTACCCCTGCTCTTACTTGTGACTGAATATTTTTTTTTAAACGTTACCCCTACACTAAGATTCTCTTGTTAAAACATCAAACAACCACCTCCTCGCCACTCCATCCCACATCCAAATATATCTCGCTGGCCTTTTTCTTTCCGTTCATAGCTTTCCAGTTTAAGGTTTACTACCCCTAATGTCTTTGCTTCTATGACCACCTTGTCTAATGTCACTGCATCCCCCATGGTTAAAATCTTTTTCCCGAGCTTTACCGATGCACATCTTTCTGTTATTTGATCGATAATATGATCATCGGGATTATCACATTTACATTTTTTAGTCTAATCTCTCAATTTTAAATGAAATTTTTCAAAATGTTCAGTCTTGTTTAATTAAACGAAAAATATGTCTCTCATAAGTCTTATTTCGTTTATGGAGGAAAGTTATCGAGCTTTTTTATAGCCAATTCAAAACTATCTACTTCTTCCTGCACTGCGCTGGTGTCTGACAAGTTTTAAAATATATCCCGGTTCCGCCTAATAGTAATGTTGCTCTCTTTTTTATTGGAGATTGTAAATCGGCTGCTTCGAGATGACGTGCTATCTCCATCTAGCTCTAATTTTTCCGGTGACGGTTACAAATTTGACATTCCGGGTCGTTAGAAACCCGAAAACAAATGCAGTTTAAACACCCTATCTTCAATTAATTAGAAATCTATATCTCAAATTTAATGGAAATCAATACCTCCAATTTAATAGAAATCAATATCTCCAATTTAACGGAAATCAATATCTCAAATTTAATGGAAATCAATATCTCCAATTTAATGGACACCATAATGGTAATCAATATCTCCAATTGAATGGAAATCAATATCTCCAATTGAATGGAAATCAATATCTCCAACTTAATGGAAACCAATATCTCCAATTGAATGGAAATCAATGTCTCCAATTTAATGGAAACCAATATCTCCAATTTAATGGAAATCAATATCTCCAATTTAATGGAAATCAGTATCTCCAATTTAATGGAAATCAATATCTCCAATTTAATGGAAATCAATATCTCAAATTTAATGGAAATCAATATCTCCAATTTAATGGAAATCAATATCTCCAATTTAATGGAAATCAGTATCTCCAATTTAATGGAAATCAATGTGAGTGTGGAAATTGCATAAACTTTTTTTGACTATAATTTCAGTAAGTAGTAAGTATGTTTTAATTCACAGACTAAAATGTGATATGTAATCAGACACGAAAGAAATAGTATATATATATTTTTATTGCAAGTTAAATATATATAATGATTTATTATATATATTTTCTCCTCTATTTTAATCTTAAAGAAGCGAAAATACGTAGCCCAACTTCAATTTATACTTTAGTGAATATATGATTCAAAAGTTGTCAAGCACAGAAGTAATTCTTAGTAATATTGAATATTTTATTTGTTCACCCTCTTTTCTTTATGTAAAAGAATATTAAAATAGTTCTTGTAAATAACTGTTTCATTTAATTTACTTTAATTTATACTTATTTATGAAATAATTAACATTTATTTTTCAGTGTGTATTTAGGTCATTTTAAGTAATAAAGTATGGGTTGGTTTTTAGAAACAACAGTTGAATTTTTAATCTTACCTTTTACCTCGTCGCAACTTGTAGAACTTTTATAGTATTAATATTCACAACTCTTAACACTGGCTCACTATCACACCAAGTCTTTTGGGGTACACGTCCTACCTCGGAGCACTCCACAAAACAACTGACTGCCGGCGCGCAGTGCAACAACCGAATGGCGTGCTACCCCCACTACTTGTGTGTATGAGACAGTGTATTGAATCTATTTAATAGACACAAACACTACAGTTGGGAATTAAAAATAAGTTATTAAATGCGATAATATCCTTGAATATAGTTTCATTCAATACAAAACCTCTTCTTTGACAAGAAATTTATTTGAAAGTTGTAATTAGAAAGATGGTCCTTGTATTTACATAAAGTTCTCTCAAATGTTGATTTAACTGTTGTTTTTGTTGAAAAATTTATTAATTGAAATAAGTAGGAACATAATTTGCTGTGCATTTCCATATAAAATAAATGAATTAGGTTTCACAAATGTTTGTAATGATGAAAGATAAGTAATAATATTATATAAATTCTAGTACTTGGGTGACCGAGCTTTACTCGCTTTTAATTAAAGATTTTATGCAATTAGTTTAATTAAAATTTTCGCATTTTTAAAAAATACTAAAAAAAGGGCTCTAAATAAAAAATAGAACTTGAAAAAAAAGAAAAAAAAGTCGGACCGAAGACAGGACGCGAACCAAGGCATTACGATTTCGCGACCGCTCGATATCCACTTGAGCTATTATGATCATTAACTCAATGTTATTTACCTTCTTATACTGTAGCAGTTTTTCATTGCCTGAAAACACGGACAAAAAGATATTTTCGAAAAATAAATCCTAGCTAGATCGATTTATTGCCCCCGAAACTCCCTGGACACAAAATTTTATGAAAATCGTTGGAGCCTTTTCCGAGATTCCGATTTTATATATATACAAGAATTGCTCGTTTAAAGGTATAGGATATGTGGTAGAGCCATGCTGCAGTTATATTAGTACAATACGGCCGACGTATCTTGGCGAGTCTGAATATAGGCTCTGCGAAGTTTAGCGCATGAACACTCGTGAAGAAAACTGTTATTGTCATTTTTTTATATATACCAATGTACAAATAAAATTTCCCTAATACAGTGACCAAAAATATCAAAACACTTTGGAGACATTATAAATTAAAGATTCAATTTTGATACCTCACCTTTCGATAGGGGCAGATTTTATCACAAACACATACAATATTATTTACATTTAATACTTTTTATTTATTTACACTTATTATTATTTAATCACTGTCGCTGAGGGGGGAAATTCCTAACATAAAGTCGTCGGCCCCTTGTGTACCATGTGAGGTACTTGGCATAGGTTCATCTTCGTAATCGTCGCTCTCACTTTCAGACTCACTTTCTGAATCTGAAGCTGTATTAATGATGAATAATTGATCCGTCATTTCGTCAATAATATGGTCGCTCTTCCTATAGTCATGTTCGACCTCTTGCACTTTTCTGCATAAAGCACTCCATTCATTCTGACCCATTAAATTTACTTTTTCTTGTATGAGCTCCATTGTCCGGGTTACGTTCCAGTCGACGTTTTTAGCGGCTACGTGCCCTTTAATGGCAGCCCACACCATCTCGATGGGGTTTAAATCGGGATGATATGGGGGTAAACGAAGGACATCGTGGTTGTTTTGTTTAAACATTTCATCTATTACGTATTTTTTATTCACGTCTTTGTTTTTTTTTATTAGATCGTAAAGTTGTGGTTTACGCATGTCCTTTTCATATGGTATACCCTTTTCTAATAACCACGATTCCATTTTTGCCTTCTTGTCATTAGATGTAGGGGCAGGATCCATTAATTTGTTGTGGTACGGAGCATTATCGATAACCACCACCGAGTTAGGGCTCAAATTTGGAATCAGTTGGGTCCGTAACCATTTCTCATAATTTTTGAAATTCATGTCATCATGATAGTCTCCGGTTTTGCTGCCAGATTTGAACATTAGTAGCGCGTTCGGAACAAACCCTGCTTCTGACCCAACGTGTACCATCACTATCCGCTGACCTTTTGATATCGGGCGCTTTAGTCCTTGAGCGGAACCATCTGACCACGCCTTACCTTTTGTATGTGATGAGTGGGCATACGACTCGTCAGTGAATACAATTGGTCGCCCTTCGTCCCTGTATTTTTTCATTGCCTTCAAGTACAAGATCCTTTTCAGGCGAATGTCGGTCTTCTCTATAAGAACCATTCTATTGGTTTCGGTCTTTCGCCACTTGAAACCCAAGTTTTTGATAATTGTCTTTAAGCTCGTTTTACCACCTTGAAAATTTATATCCCGTTTGAGTTTCGCTAGTAATTTGTTTATCGTCGGCATTTCTTTTTCAGTTTTGTGGAAGTTGTGTATGCATCTTTTTACTACTCCCTGGTCAAAATTATCCATATCAGTAATAGGTTTTGATCTAGACCTTTTTTTACCAGGCGTGCGGAATACTGAAAGTAAGCCCGAAATATTGCCTTCAGTTGCGATCCGCTGTACTGTGCGTTGGGACACACCAGTTGCGTTAGCAACTCTTAAATAAACTTTATCGACATCTTTTACGCCTTCTTCTTTTTCTTTTTTCATATATTGCGTTAAATCGTAAATAATTTTTCTCGCCTGGCGATTTAACACACTGTTATGTTTTGGTGGCATGTTTGGCGAATAATATAAGTGCTAACTGACACTTGCAAATAAAACAAATAAAACAAACAAAACAAACTTAACACTATTAATAAAAACAAACAACAATAACAACGAAAACTTTTGTAACCGACTGTGCTCAAGACAGAGATAGCGACACGAACACGACACCAATGCTAACGTGTGACTGAGAAATATTACCGTGTACCGAGCATTGCCGAATAAGCACGAAGCTTTACGAAGTAACCAGAAAGGGATGTCCAACACGCGTGCCTGAGGGTGTTGTTTAATCGATTTTTATTCAAATCGATTAAAATTAAGACATAAAAATATATTTATTTGCAATTTATAAGGAGGTTCTAAATTTTCTCAAATAGTCGTTACTCAAGAAGACGTTAATAGATAATTGATATTTAAGTACATTATGTCTTTCAGCTGAGAAAATAATATGTTTTTAGTTTTTTTTTTTATTTAAGTCGAAATCTTGTTTATTATCAACAAAATCACTATATTTGTAAATCTATTTCGTTTAATATCTTATATAAACAAAAATCAATAACTTCTAAATAAAACTAATCGATTGCGATATTTTATGACTAAAGGGTCGATTGTGTTTACTTATGGTCAATCTCTAGCCTAGACCACCGCCCCCCGTACGTCGCCTCATGCCACCATTTTGTTCCTTAAATAAAACCGGCCAAGAGCGTGTCGGGCCACGCTCAGTGCAGGGTTCCGTAGTTTCCCGTCCGTCACAATAACAGTTCCCACTTATGAGTTTAAAGGTGGGTATCCATTATGTTCGCGCTCCAGCAGCCGCTCCGCGCTCCTGCAACTGCTCCCGGTAGTGGGTACGTGCGCGAACATGGAGCGTGCAACATTGCACGCTCCGCGACAGGCGATGCCAAGAAGAGATCAACCGAACAATTCGATAATACCCGACCCAATGTAATAAGTACCTACAGCGCCATCTCTCGGGGAATTGGGTTACTAATTAATACATAGACGTGCCAGAAGTTTTCGGTGGTAATTTTGGATAATTTTTTAATAATTCTTTTTTGTTTGAAAAAAGATACGTTCAGGATAATAAAATATGTAAACGAAGTTAAAAAAAATGCCTGCTTAAACGATTATACTACAAACTTAGTCCAGAAATTATTTTGTACAACTTTTTGTCTTTTTTTGTACAAAAACTGTTTCCATCCAGGTTCAAAATAATTTTCCTAGAAAGTCCTTATAAAGTTCTACCTTTCAGATTTTTTTTCATATTTTCTAAACCTATGGTTCAAAAGTTAGAGGGGGGGGACACATTGTTTTTTACTTTTGGAGCGATTATTTCTGAAATTATTGACATTATCAAAAAATGATTTTAGTAAACCCCTATTCATTTTTAAATACCTTTCCAACAATATATCACACGTAAGAGTTGAAATTAAAAAAAAAATCACTTCCCACTTTACATATAGGGGGACTACCCTAATAAAACATTTTTTTCCAATTTTTATTTTACCACTTTGTCGGCGTGATTGATACACATATTGGTACCAAATTTCAGCTTTCTAGTGCTAACGGTCACAGAGATTAAGCGAGGACGGACAGACGGACAGACAGACATGGCGAAACTATAAGGGTTCCTAGTTGACTACGGAACCCTAAAAAGCTATTGCGCAACCTTCTGCGCGAAGGTCGGACTCGCCAAGATACGTCGGCCGTATTGTAGTATAGTTGTAGTATGAATGGGTCGGCTCGACTGGGGAAGGACCGAATCACAGAATACCAGCGTAAAATAATAGCTTAATGCTGCTGTGTTTCGTGTGGTGAGTGTAGAGAACCGGAGACCCTTATTACTGGGAACGAGGCATTCCATCTTAGTCACGGGTGACAACGTATCTGCATTTCGATTTGTAATCGAGAATAGATGTAGATGTCTATGGGCCGCAGCAACCACTTACCATCAGGTAGACTGTGTGCTCGCTCGTTTGTCACCCTATCCTAAAAAAAAGTCGAGTTTCAAAAAGTGCTTGAGCCAATTGTAAGCTATTGATGTGTCTAAGTCAATGGCTCAGGGCTGTTTTTTGACATTCGTTTAAGAAAGTCTATGCTCACAAGGGGACTTGTGGAGGGCTGTAATGATAATGATGATGAACCAGTTGTTTAACAAAAATCACATATAGTAAATTTCATCCACTCCTCTATCATTAGGTATGCTGTATCTATATTATTTTATTACTTATTTTATATTTTTAATCACTACTCCCTTTAGACACTAAAATATACAACATACCTTAAGTTTGTAGAGGTCTGGTTTATTTTTCCAAGTACTCTCGATAATAGCTCTGCTTCAGTTTGTTTTACATCTCCACCCATTGCTTGAGCAACTTCTTCTGCTGCTTTAGTAAGGTTCTGTTCTAAAATATTGAATATGTAACTTTAAAATTAAAAAAATATAGTCAATTATCAAATGATGAAATAAGTATTTAAAATAACCAAGCTACCTAGGAAACTGTGTTATCTAATTATTTATAAGTAATTACTGAAAACAATTGTCATCTCAGGCACAACAGTTATTCAGAGAAATCTAATACATCTATTTGCTTCGACTGATGTAACAAGGGTACATGATTCAATTTACTTGATCAGCAGATCTAATATTTTGAGAATAAATTTGTTGTGAATGAAGTTTTAACCTAAATTGTGATGATCAAGTATGATTTACTAGTTTACCACATATTTAGTAGCAGGGGTGCTAACATTTTCCAAATCTTATTAAAAAAAGTGTTAATTATCATCACTTTTCATACAAATATCTTTATAATGGTAGTACAAATTACTATTACCTTGTTACCTTAAAGATCAATGTTATCAGTTCATGGCAAGTATTAAAAAATAATTTTAAATAATGAAATATATTGTTAATGAAGAAACCACAGAAGATGAAATCATCAACACTAGTTAAATTGTAAGAGGTAATCTAACACCCCTTTAACAAATGCTTGTCATCATTGAAATATTTCTTTACTAAATGTGTTTCTTAACATGGAAAAAGGAAAAAGGCAAAAAACAAACTTCTATGGCCACCAACTGTTACCAAAAAAAAAACTATAGGTTCAAATAAGTAAGAAGAGTATAAAACTAAAAGGACACCACTCAGCACTTACTACAATATTATGGTATGTTTCAGGGTTAAGTTGAATTGTGCAGTATGTAGCGATCAAAAACTAATAAGCTAGTGCTTGAGTTAAGGTACATTTGTAATATAATATTGCAATGTTAATTATTATCATTATAATAGAAAAAAATGTTTTTATTTTAAAACCTATAAAAGTAATGCATTATTTTTAATTTATAATGAAGGTAAAATTAGGTAGTCAATTCATTATGTGACCAATTCCAATAAGTGTAAATGTAATTGGTTTACTGTAACAACTCTAACAATTTGCCTGAATTGTTGTATTTAGACAATTTAGATAAACCAGAAAAGTAAACTGAGAAATTAAATTTCTTATCCAACACCGAGTAAAACTTGGAGCTGAGGTACTTGTGTAAATAATAGTAACATCATCATCATGAATAATCAGCCATCACAGCTTGACATATCAGAATTTTTCTTATTTAATAGATGATCTTTCATGTTTAATTTTAAAAGATATTTACAGGTTATGAATTTTTAATAAGCGGTAGGTAATTATTCCAAAATTTTTGGGGTTCTATTTATCAATATGAATAGCTTCATAATCCTCTCAGAAAAAAAGATGTGCCCAGCTGTAGATAGCATTTTTGCGACAGGAAGCCATCATTCTGTAGCACTGTAGTAGTAGTAGTAAGAGTATATAAAAGTACACACACGTGTAATAATTTTTTTTAATACAGCCTATATACGTCCCACTGCTGGGCACAGGCCTCCCCTTATTTCTCCTCAAGTGTAATAATAATCCTACATGATCAAATTTATTAATACAATAAAGAGAGTCTTATATCATCATTCGTTTGTTTAACTCCTCTCCTAACATTCGCCCTACATGGCGACCCTGCCGAAGTAATTCGCGACGCGAATATGACACCCTCCCGCCGTATTTGGAGTGTAACATTTTTTCTGTGTGCAACTGATGAACTAAATCAAGCTATGGCGTTCTGTATATGCAACTGTGTACATGTGTTTAACAAAATGTTAACGAAAAATAACATCCAAGATAAGGCGAAGGCGGTAAACAGAATAAAGAAGAGACCGTAATTGTGCAAAACGCAGTGGGAAGCAATAAGGCAGGAGTTGAACAATTGCAATTTTACCTGACTACAAGTAATATTTTACTGTCTATCATTGTGCTAGTATTTCTACTGGGGTCCCTATATTGCTTGTATTGGACATATAGGCGATGTCATATAAAGTGGATTAACACAGAGATAAACAGAAATACCCTAAGAAGGTCTATTTTTCGGCAACCACAACCCCCCACAAATGTGGAAGAGGCAAGTCAACCAAGGGCGTATTATAAAGTATGACCGGCGCTGATCGACGTTTAAATGTGGCGTTTACGTGCAAATAAAATGAGTAAAAAGTGCGTGTCTATAGAGCAAAAAAAGGGTATTGTGTTTATAAATCAACTACATTAATTTGGGACTCTCGGCTCTATTACTGAACTATATATTTTAAATTAAATCATGTATTAATTGTACTGTCTTTAATCATCATTTAACCGTATTATTATTATATTAAATATTTTGTAAAATTATTTATAGTATACTGTTAGCGACGACAAAGTGAATTCGAACATTTAATCTTAATTATTTTCTTATCAGTGATTTAAAACTGAGTGATAGTATTTAATCTTAATTGTTTCCTATTCGTAAAATAAAGCTAAGTGTAAAGACTGATTAGTGCTGAAAACGGGAAAGTAAATTAAACACTTCTATTCTTATCTTAAAGTAACTTATATGAATCTATTTAATATTATTTAGGTCTGATTAGAACATTAGACGCAAGTATAAGCTTATTTTCTAGTAAGATTTCTTTTATCATAACTTTAAGAGCTATTAACACATAGGTGATTAATGTAATTCTTTTTACTTTAAAGTAATTCAAAAGAAACATTAATATGTCAATTAATCACTATACAATGTCATTTCATTATGAGAAAGATTTAAATTTTATGAAAAAATATTGTATAGATTCTTAAGCATTAATCCTGAAAAAAAAGTGTTGTACATTCCTACCTCTTGGCGGCGCTACTTGTATGTTCGGCAAAAAATACTATCCTACTCCGGAGCTAAACCGTGAAGCGACCGCGAAGCTATTTTTATTTTTTATAAGTGTAAAATAAAGGTTTATTGAATAATTTAGGTTTAGAATAATAGAAATAAGTTGTATCTATCACTAGGAATAAATATAAATATTGTAAGATATGTTTTACCACGTTTATTAAGGAAATTGTAAATCCCTCTTAGAAAGGGTTATTCTGTGCTCTGATTGGTCAATAGATTCACTAATGCCGTGTGCGATTTTTTCTTAATTACGATTGGTTACAGCCGCTTATAAAAAAAGGGGCGTTTTTCGTGGTAAAACATTCCAAATCCGGCAATGTAAGGGCATTTTTTTATTTTGTTGTCGATATGGATTTTCCCGTGTCCCAAAAGTACATACAACATTTTTATAAGATTTAAATATTTTTTTGTGGAAACTATATTTTGATCTTAAATTAGATATTATAGGCACCCAAAATATGTTTCAATATGCTATCATATTTGTTTTTTCTCAAAACAACAGGGCTTTATATGTGAGCAAATAGCTGTTTTAACCGTGTCCTCCTAGAAATCGAACATATTGAAGTTCAATTTTTAAGATTATTTTTCACTATCGGGTATGCCTATTTATAGTTTAAAACCTGTAAAATATAGTTCTTAGTCAAGTTTTTATGCTTAAATTACCACAAAGAAAACACACGTATAGTAAAAATTCAATTAAATACGTCGACATAAAATGCACCGCAATGGAAAGTCCTATTGAGTTACGTACTTTTTTCCATATTTCATCAAAAATTTCGATGCAACATTTTATTTTTATGAACTTACAACACTTAAGAAGACGTGGCATGATGCCATTGTGAATGTATAAATGGCGTCAGTGTGCATGACAGCGCCCGAGAGAAGAGGACGTGTCAGGCGTTACATTTTGTTATCCATTGAATTACGGTATTTTCTGTGGTAAGTGCAATGTTTTATGCAGTGTTTAGATATTATTTAGTTATGCAATCTGTGAATTTCAAATATGTTAACTATTAAGTTAAATTTATTTAAAAAATCGAAAATGTTTAGCATATTACTTAGTTACGGCAAAATCGTTACGTTCCGTTGAGAAATTTTGTAACTCAACGGATCAAAATGTAACTCAATGCAAGGCTAAAGTTACGTTCATATTGTTATTTTTCCAGTATCCTTATAATATTGGCAATATTATATCGATTTTAATAATATTATAAATATTCATATATTAATACTTATAATATTATTATAGTGTACGAATATAGTGATAATATTAACTAGTGCAAGTAATTTAAGTAATATGTATTTTTTTATTATTTGCAAAACATTTTTTCTCGGTTTTGCCTTTATCCACACGGCCATTAGATTTCATTTTAGTCCAAATTTTATTTTGCTTTTGACTATTTTGTACTGTTTGAAATTAATGATTATAATACATTGTTGTAGGGATAAAATGGCTATGACTGCAGCAGAACGAATGAAAAAATATAGGGAAAGGTTAAAACAGAATCCGGAAAAGTATAATAATGTTAAAAAGAAGCATACAGAATATGTCAAATCTAAAACTAAAAAAATTAACGAACTAACGGAGAAAGATAAAGAAAAACAACGAAAGATATGGCGAAATCAGAAACGCAAGCAGACAATTAAAAAAAAGGAACTTCAAATAATAGAAAAGGAAAACATAGACAATACCACACCAAAGAAGAAATGTCAAAATAAATTATTCAGAAAATATAAGGCGGCTCTGAAAAAAATAGAAACTTTAATGAGAACTGTAAGTACATACAAGAAACGCTTATATCGTCAAAAACAAGACACAGATAGAAAAGTTAAGGAACTTGAAGAAAAAATATTAAAGTTACAAGCAAGAGAGGAGATATTAGAAGCAACATTAAAAAAATCCTACATGGGATGCAAAACCATAAAAGAAAAACGTAATATCAAGAAAATTGTTCTTGACAACATTGTTCAACATTCCATTAACAAAACTTTTGTTTCCAAATTATTAGGCCTAAGAGGTCTGGCAAGAATTAAACTCCAAAGCGGAATGCAGACTAAAATCAGAAAAGTAATAGAAACATTTTATATAAGAGACGACGTGAGTAGGATGACAGCAGGGAAAAAGCAATGCCGTACAATGAATAAAGAAAAGAAACAGATTCGATATCTGACCGACACGGTCTCTAACTTATATAAAATGTATCGCGAAGAAGGTGGAAAATATAGTCTCGCGACATTTTTCAAATATAGACCCTTTTTTTGTTTTATCCCCAACGGTTGAAAATAGAGAAACGTGTTTGTGCATTAAACACAACAATACTGATATGTTGTTTTATGCACTTAAAAAAATATCAAATCCTAAATAATTTTAATACTGTAAATGATGTTATAAAAAAACAGTGTTGTAGCATACAGTCGAAAGATTGCATGTATGGAGAATGCAAAGAGTGCAAAGACAATAAAATACATTATGATTCATTGGAAGAAAATCTAGAAGACAGAGTAAAGTGGCATCAGTGGGGTATAAGCGATCATAAATATATAAAAATAGAAAACAAGATCTCTAAAGAATTTACAACAAAAAGAACAGTTAAACTACAAAAAAGAAGGCAGCCGCGGCGATTTGGTATCAGCTTTTGAAAGAAATATGAAATTATTTAAAATTCATCACTTCAATTGGATTTACCAACAAAAACAATACCAAGAGTGTGTTAACAACCTCAAGCCTCATGAAGCGTTAATAATATGTGACTTTTCAGAAAATTATGGTTGCAAAATGGGGAAAGAAATCCAAGCTCAACATTTTGGTGCTTCTAAGAGACAAATAACGTTACATACCGGAATGATTTATTGTACTGAGAAATCACAGTCGTTTTGTACGATATCAGACAACAATGCCCATGAACCTGCAGCCATTTGGGCGCATCTTTTGCCTGTGATCCGTGAGATCAAGAAAATAAACCCCCTGACAAAAGTACTGCACTTCTTTTCTGATGGCCCTTCCTCCCAATATCGTCAAAGAAACAATTTTTTCCTGCTCAATTTATTCACAGAAAAGTTGAAGCTTGATTATACCACCTGGTCGTATTCTGAAGCAGGTCATGGGAAAGGAGTGGCGGATGGCATAGGAGGTTCGGTTAAGAGAGCTTTAGATCGTCAAGTTGCATTTGGCAGGGATGTTGAGAATGGCTTACAAGCATACGAGCATCTTTCAAAATGTATGAAAGTCGTAAAAATTATATATATACCCAACAGAGATATTGATAATATTAAAAAGATTATACCCGAAAATCTCAGCACAATAAAAGGCACTATGAAAATACATCAAATTTTGTCATGTACACCAAACTGCATTAAATATAGAACTCTGTCCTGTTTTTGTGGCATTAAAAGGGGTTGTTGTAATTGTTTCGTTCCGAAAACACATGTTTTTAACAACAGAATATTACAAAAGATTACCAAAAGATGCGATTCTCCTACTGAGATTGTTAACTTTTCTCCTGATCATCAAACGGACATACAAAACTCTTCAAACTTTGATTCATCTGCTACATCAACCAAAAAAATCTCCAATGAAAGTCGCAAAAGTAGCTGAGCCTGATCATGTTGTGATCACGGTTACAGCTGATATCCATGAAAACTATCAAAACAATCTGGAATATTTACCGATACCTAAGAACTCTGATGAAATCGTTAATTCAAACAAAGAAAATATGGATTTCAACCGGATACAGATTGAGGACCAAGAACCCCTTTCCTTAAATGATATTAGCCTGGACTTGGATATAAATTTGAATAATGGTGCTGAGGAAAATGTCATGGATGAACCTGTTCCTAAAAAACAAAAAAATTAACATTTTAGATATTAAGAATATATCAACCGAAAATGTATTCACCGCGAGCAAAACCGAAAAATGTAAGTCCTTGAAAACAATAATTAAACGCACTTTACCATGTAATCAGTGTAAAAAACATTATCTTTTTAATGCTTGCCTAAACAAGTGTACCCGGTGTGGTTTCTATTACTGTATAAAATGCTCTGGCAATTTAAATCTTAGTTGTGATTATATCTGTGAATTTTGTTATAAATAATTGATTTCAATAATTTATAATCAGTTATTAGTTGATTTTGTTGATTATAGAAATAGCTGTTAGTAACTTAGTAAAGACTGATTTATAGTAATATCTAAATAGGATAAGTAGACACCAAGAATACCTTTATAAGATGTTGCATTGTTTCTCATTTATGTTTATTATATTTACCAAAATAATAGTATTAATTGAATAATGTGGACACGGCTTTACGTTTTAGTTACGTTCCATTGAGAGATTGTCCCCTTATTTTATTTTATTGATTTTGAATATTTTTTTAGATTTTCTGCTATGCAAGTGTTTTGTTTATATTTTGTCGTTTTATGAAAATGTTTAATTAATTATAGAAGGATTTTAACTGTCATATGATCGTAGTTACCAATTTTAGAAGAATAAAAAGTATGCGGAAAAGTCAGCAATGTAACTCACAGGACTTACTGTTCCAAATACTCGGTTACTTTAGTTATGTTTTATGTTTATTTGACATTATTTCATTAATGTTTCTCATTATTTTAATCATGAAATAAAAAAAAATAATGTACATTGAGTTTTATTATATTTTTTACAAACCAACATTTTGTTTCTCAGTGGATAACATTTTGCTAACTTCTTTAAGTAAAAGGTAATTATATTCTTATTTCTGTACTATTTATGTTTTATTATTATAAATAATGGTAATTCACAGAATGAGGAACTAAATTAATTAATTTTAAAAGAAAAAGCATCAACTTTATTTTTTACTCAACTTTAAAAAAAATGAGACAACAAAATAAAAAAATGCCCGTAATACATATATATATATATAGATAAGGAATCAAGAAATAAAATAAGAAGAAACTCTCAAGAAGTGTTATTTATTGCTCATCTAACTGCTACTGTATGCTCTCCAGTTAACATCCCGCCAGCAAACCCGCTCTATTTTATCGACGCTCCCTTATACGAGCACTTACAATTGGTCCTTCGAGAAGCCGGATCGGGTTTAAGGAAAACTAGGAAGATGCCTTCAAATACAAGATCAAAATCAGTGCAGTCGAAGACTACGAGTGAAAGTAACGCCACTACGGGTACCAGTACGACGGATTGGAGCATGAATACGCCGAGTGATTCTACAAACACGACGGCTACTAACACGTCGATTTCAGATCGATCGACGCTTACAAGAGCATCGCCCAGCAGCGTACACAGACAACCCGTACTTCTTAACAAGAACATTGCCGGAAAGGAATCAACACCGGGGGACGTAACCCATACCACCCCCCGACACGCACCGTCGAAGCGTCAGTTCCTCACCAAGAAGAAAGTCATCCAACGCCGCAGATTCAAGAAAGAAGTGTCGCAATGAAGACTCTGCAGCAGCCTCACCCTAAGAAGACGACCCGCGATCCAGACACGCTTTCCGTTCGCTCGTCGCATAGGAAGAGAGCAGAAGCGCAAGCAAAGATGACAATGGCATTAAGGGAACTAGAATTGGCAGAAGCGCGGTCAAAAGTTGCTCAAGCGGAATTAGAACTTCTCACCGCGGAATCAGAAGAGGAAGATGGTGCCGGAGAAGAGCTGTTCGAACGAACTCGAGAAGTCGAACGCTGGTTCATCCAGACCGGAGACATGCCTAATAAGAACCACAAACCAATAGAGGCAGAAGAAAAGAAAAGTGACATCCAGGAACTAGCTTCAGTCATACTAAAGCTATCAGAAAAATCACGTGACACCATTTCACCGAAGCACCTAGAACTCCCTCACTTCAACGGGGCCTGCGAAAAATGGTTAGCCTTCAAAAGATCATACGAGGATACGGCTGCTTCTTTCAGTAGCAACCAAAACCTAGCGCGCCTTAGAATAGCGATCCAAGGAAAAGCTAGAGAAGCCGTCCAAAGCCTGCTGTTCACCGCCGAAGACCCACGCGAAGTAATTAAGGGACTGGAAGCAAGATTCGGAAGACCTGGAGCACTAGCATTAGCAGAACTAGAGAAAATGAAGAACCTCCCAAGAGTCGGCGAAAACCCGAGCGACATATGCATATTTGCAAGCAAAGTAAAGAACGCAGTCGAGACAATCAAAGCCCTGAAGAAACCACAGTATCTCAGTTCACCTGAAACGCTGAGAGTTATAGTAGACAAGATGCCGACGTCAATGAAGTTCCGTTGGTTCGCCTACCACAGAAGCAGAAGAGATGAGGAAATTCAGGAGCTATTACTTATCGAAGCGTTCCTAGAAACAGAAGCAGACATGTGTGGAGACTTCGCCCCGCCCGAAGCGTCCTCAGAACAAAGAAGAGGAATAAGAAAACCCGTTCATTTGGTTCAAGAAGCGTCAAAAGAGAAATATAAGAAGTCGTGTCCGTTCTGTGGGGAAGAACACTTCGCATTAGAATGTAAAAGGTTCAAAGAAGCCAATCTGAATGAAAAATGGAATATGACCAAGAAAGCAAAGATATGCTTCAAGTGCCTTCGATTCAGACACTCAAGAATCAACTGTAAAGCACCAGTCTGCA
Source organism: Parnassius apollo (assembly GCA_907164705.1). Classification (NCBI taxonomy): domain Eukaryota; kingdom Metazoa; phylum Arthropoda; class Insecta; order Lepidoptera; family Papilionidae; genus Parnassius; species Parnassius apollo. Next base: position 5,632,152 of record CAJQZP010000693.1, read on the forward strand.
AGTTGTGTAAAAGATGGCATCATACCATCTTACATTCTGACAAACCACCGGCGTCGATAGAAAAAGAAGCAAAAGACACCAATAGCACCTCAGAAGAAAAGGTCGCCTCAATTCATAACGCCAAAGGAGAAGAAAAGGCCTACCTAAAGATGATCCCCGTGAACCTCTATGGCCCAAAAGGACAAGTTCGCGTATTGGCACTACTAGACGAAGGGTCAACGGTCACACTCTTAGACGCATCAATCGCTGAGAAAATCGGAGTCGAAGGAAAGAAAGAAAAACTCACGATCGAAACCGTCGGCGGAAAGGTATTAAGAAAAGATAGTTCACAGAAGATCGAGTTCAAAATAAAAGGGGCTCATAGAAAAGAAAAAAGAACTATCGTAGCAAGAACCATCGATGACCTGAAGCTGTCCGAACAATGCATAAACAAGGACACCGTGAGAAACTGTGAGCACCTGAAGGCAATTGAAAATCAACTCCTCTACGTCTCCGAGAGGCCCAAGCTACTGATAGGCCAAGACAATTGGGGACTGATAGTGACAAGAAAACTGAAGAAGGGCAAACCATCAGATCCTGTAGCTTCCCTCACGAACTTAGGGTGGGTGCTACACGGATGTGAAACAGGAACAACTGCCACAGTACACTTCACTCATTATGGCAGAGCGACCACTGGCAAGGAAGAAATAGAAGACCTCGTCCGAGAACACTTCCAATTAGAGTCTCTAGGGATCCAAAATCGTTCACCATCTAACGACAGCTACAGAAGACCATTAGAAACCCTCGAGAAAACTACCAAGAAACTGCCAAGCGGTCAATATGAAACGGGACTCCTGTGGAAAAAAGAAGATGAACGCCTGCCCAACAATTACAATCAAGCTGTTCGACGCCTGGTCAGCATCGAGAAAAAATTGGATCGCGATCAAGAAGCAAGAAAGCACTACGAGGAGCAAATCCTGAGTCTAATCGAAAAAGGATACGCAGAGAAGGCTCCAGAAACCTCTAACGAAGGAAGGACATTCTACCTACCCCACTTCGCTGTTGTACACCCAGTCAAGAAGAAGCTAAGAATAGTGTTCGACGCAGCTGCCAAGTATGAAGGAAAGAGCCTCAACGACGCCTTGCTCTCGGGCCCAGACTTGCTACAATCACTATTCGGAGTACTGCTGCGTTTCAGAGAGGGACCAGTAGCCGTCATGGCAGATATACAAGACATGTTTCTCCGAGTAAAAGTCAGAGAAGACGACCGAGACAGTCTCAGGTTCCTGTGGCGCGGAAACCGAAGAACCGGCAAGCCTGAAGAGTATAGAATGTCTTCAATCATCTTCGGAGCAGCGTCATCACCTGCAACAGCAATATACGTAATGAACAAGAACGCAGAGGAATTTAAGAACACTCATCCTGAAGCAGTGAAAGCAATTAAGAGAAATCACTACATTGATGACTATCTGCAGAGCTTCGCATCTACAACCGAAGCAAAGAAGATATCCAAAGAAGTGAAAGACATTCACGCAAGAGCAAATTTTCATCTGAAGGGATGGGCCAGCAACAACTCGGGGGTAACATCAGAGGTAGAAGACACAAACAAAGAAAACTCCTTACAACTGACCAAGGAAGAGAAGACTCTGGGACTAAGATGGCTGGTGAAAGAAGATGCATTAGCCTTCAACGTCGGGCTACGCAACACGCCGGAAGACCTGCAAGACGGCAGAAGGACTCCAACAAAAAGAGAAGTCACAAGCGCAGTAATGTCCACCTTCGATCCAATGGGTTTTGCTACACCAGTTCTAATACAAGGAAAGAAACTAATCCAAGACATCTGGCGAAAGAAAATAGACTGGGATGAACCAATCAACGAACATCAAAAAGAAGCCTGGATGAAATACCTGGAAGAAGTTTCAACATTAACAAGGCTGAAGATCCCGAGATGCGTCTCACCCAAAGGCAGAAAAGGACAGCTACACACGTTCTCCGACGCGAGTGAAGAAGCCTATGCAGCAGTAGTCTACTGGAGAATAGTAGAGCCCGGAGGAAAGGTCCATGTCTCCATGATCGCCGGCAAAGCAAGGGTAACGCCGACGAAACCTGTGTCAATTCCGAGGCTAGAGCTACAAGCGGCCTTACTCGGAAGCAGACTAGCCGCCACAATCGAAGAGGAATCAGAGCTCGACATATCGAAGAAGGTTTACTGGACCGACTCCAGCACAGTACTGCAGTGGATAAAGTCAGAACCAAGGAAGTTCAAAACTTTTGTGGCCAACCGACTCGCCGAGATCGAAGAAAGGTCCAAGCCAGAAGACTGGAGATGGGTGCCAACCAAGGAGAATCCAGCGGACGACGCCACGAGGGGAACCCCAATCGAATTCGACCACAACGCCAGATGGTTCAAAGGCCCGTCATTTCTCCGTCAACCAGAAGAAGAATGGCCATTCCACGACTTCAAGCCAGAAATTGTTATGCCAGAAGAAAAAAGCAAGCAAAAGGTGTTGGCAACAATGGCAGCAGAAGACACTCTACTAAACCTAGAAAGGTTCTCGAGCTGGGAGCGACTGCTGCGCACTACAGCCAGAGTGATCGCCTTTACACACCTACTAAAGAAGAGCCGTAAAGCGACCACCACCGCCGCACGCCAGAAGGATGAGTCCTGGAAACCACAAAAAATCCAGAAGAAAGAAACACAAACCTCAATCCCGTCGACCAGCAGAAGTGAAAATAAACGCCTATACTCACCCATAGAAGCAGAACACCTAAAAAAAGGCCGAAGAGATATTAATAAAAATAAGCCAGAGCGATAGTTTTGCATCAGACATAAGAAAACTGAAGTCGGAAAAGCCATTAGAAAATTCGAGCCGACTCAAGAAAATCGACGTTTACATTGGAGACGACGGAATAATTAAATTAAGGAGCAGAACAATGAAATTCCACGATCAAAACGGAAAAATAATGAATCCTATCATTTTAGACGGAAAACAAAAAATAACTCGTCTAATAATACAACACTATCACAGGAAATTCCTTCACGGAAACACCGCTACGGTAATGAACGAAATTCGTCAAAGGTTCTGGATCTTGGGTTTAAGAGCAACTCTAAAAGCGGTCGCACACAGCTGTCAATGGTGCAAGACAAAGAAGAGTTCACCAGAGATACCACCAACGGGAGATCTGCCGAGTGAAAGATTGCAGCATCATCAATTTCCGTTCTCCTGCACAGCTGTAGACTACTTCGGGCCGATGCAAGTCACCATCGGAAGAAGGAACGAGAAGCGCTGGGGAGCCTTATTTACCTGTCTCACAACTAGAGCAGTACATTTAGAGCTGGTACCTTCTCTCAGCACCAGCTCAATGATCATGGCACTCCGACGAATGGCAGCCAGAAGAGGAACTCCGAAAACAATATATAGCGACAACGGAACTAATTTCGTCGGAGCGAAAAGGGAATTAGAAGAGGCCGCACAGGAAAAGGGCATCCAGTGGAAGTTCATCCCCCCGGGAGCTCCAAACATGGGAGGCGCCTGGGAGAGGCTCGTACGAACAGTCAAAACGGCGCTAGCAGTAGTCCTCAACGAGAAGAGCCCGCCCGAGGAAGTACTCCATACGCTAATGACTGAGGTTGAACACATCGTCAACTCGAGACCTCTCACCCCGATCAGCATGGACCCAGGAGACGAGGAAAGCCTAACACCGAACCACATTCTGCTGGGAAGATCATGCGGAGCTATGGCGCCGGGAGAGTTCAGCGACACGGAGCTCATCGGAAGGGCAAGCTGGAGAACCACCCAGAGACTCGCAGACCACTTCTGGAAAAGGTGGATTAAAGAATACTTACCTCTCCTGATGCCAAGGAAACTCGAAGGGAAAGAAACCAGAGACCCAAGGGAAGGAGACATCGTGCTAATAGTAGACGCCACATTACCGCGAAACTCATGGCCTCGCGGTGAAATCGTCAAAACCTATCCTGGACCAGACGGAAGAACCAGGGTGCTGGACGTGCGGACATCAGGTGGAATACTTCGCCGTCCAACTCGACGTGTCATCGTGCTGGTGCCAGCGGAGTCGTCGCCTCCAGAGGATGCAGTGCTACGCACCGTGGGGGAGAATGTTAGCGACGACAAAGTGAATTCGAACATTTAATCTTAATTATTTTCTTATCAGTGATTTAAAACTGAGTGATAGTATTTAATCTTAATTGTTTCCTATTCGTAAAATAAAGCTAAGTGTAAAGACTGATTAGTGCTGAAAACGGGAAAGTAAATTAAACACTTCTATTCTTATCTTAAAGTAACTTATATGAATCTATTTAATATTATTTAGGTCTGATTAGAACATTAGACGCAAGTATAAGCTTATTTTCTAGTAAGATTTCTTTTATCATAACTTTAAGAGCTATTAACACATAGGTGATTAATGTAATTCTTTTTACTTTAAAGTAATTCAAAAGAAACATTAATATGTCAATTAATCACTATACAATGTCATTTCATTATGAGAAAGATTTAAATTTTATGAAAAAATATTGTATAGATTCTTAAGCATTAATCCTGAAAAAAAAGTGTTGTACATTCCTACCTCTTGGCGGCGCTACTTGTATGTTCGGCAAAAAAATACTATCCTACTCCGGAGCTAAACCGTGAAGCGACCGCGAAGCTATTTTTATTTTTTATAAGTGTAAAATAAAGGTTTATTGAATAATTTAGGTTTAGAATAATAGAAATAAGTTGTATCTATCACTAGGAATAAATATAAATATTGTAAGATATGTTTTACCACGTTTATTAAGGAAATTGTAAATCCCTCTTAGAAAGGGTTATTCTGTGCTCTGATTGGTCAATAGATTCACTAATGCCGTGTGCGATTTTTTCTTAATTACGATTGGTTACAGCCGCTTATAAAAAAGGGGCGTTTTTCGTGGTAAAACATTCCAAATCCGGCAATGTAATAATAAGGAATCAAGAAATAAAATAAGAAGAAACTCTCAAGAAGTGTTATTTATTGCTCATCTAACTGCTACTGTATGCTCTCCAGTTAACATCCCGCCAGCAAACCCGCTCTATTTTATCGACGCTCCCTTATACGAGCACTTACATATACTCTATTCTACGTATTGGTGGTAAGTTATGAATATTTCTTTAGAACAGTTATATGAGAAATTAAAAGAAGTGAGAACATATTTAATTAAAATTGGACCGAGTAGACGTGAATGAAATTTTTTAAATATTAAACTTAAAGAGGCCAATAAAATATTTAGTGACTATTCTAAGTTGTTCATAAATTTTAATAGTAAAGTAAAGAAAGGTAAGATTACTGATATTCCATCTTATCAAACCTATTGTAAGAATTTTGAATCATTATATCAGGATATTATAAAATTGTGTAAGCTAGAGTGTGTACAATCTGAAAATCCGAGCAATATAGATACTTTCGATTTGAAAACGGCTTTGTCTTTATTACCTGTTATGTCAGATGACGAAACAAGTGTGAAACAAATAGTAGACAATATTCAGTATTATAATTCTTTGGTAACAAAACAGGAATGCAAAAAGAATTTAATTAAATTCATATTAAAAAGCAGATTATCTCAATCTGCTAAATTACGTCTTCAAGACGATTACTCTAATGTTGAAGACTTAGTTAGTGACATGCAGAAAGAGTTGTTGCCAAGAAAAGGAGCAGCAGCAATTCAAGATAAATTGCAAAAATTACGTCAAAATGATATGTCAATTGCTGATTATGGAAAACAAATAACAGAGTTATTTGTGGACCTTACGATATCACAAGCCAACGGTAATACTGAATATTACAATATTTTGAAAACTGTTAATGAAAAACAAGCGATCAAGCAATTTTCCGATGGCTTACGAAATCGTCGAATCAGCACAATAATTTCTGCTAGAAATTACAGCTCTCTGAAAGATGCCATTCAAGCAGGTCAAGATGAAGAGACTTCATCATCATCGGCCACAGTAGAGGTGATGGGTATGTCCAGTAAGAAATTTTATTATCCTAGGAATTTTCATCATAATTCTAGGTACCCACGCAGCAACGGGCGTAATCGGCAAATGTTTTCACAGCGAGGACACTACCATGGAAACTCGCAGCGATTGAGTTCATGGAACCACTCGAACTCATGTGGCCAAGGACAGCGAGGACGATATAATCGAGGTACGTTTCGTAATTATCGCGGAAATCAAGGGATAAAAAGAAATATAGTCAATATAATTGATGAAAACCAGGAATCAACTTCAAATGAACCCCGACTAGATAAGTTTTTTCGAGAATAAACAAAATCATTTAATTTTGGCTAGTAGATAATAGCAATTGTTTTATTCATTTACCAGTTTCATCATGCAATAAAACTTATTCTTTCTTAGTCGACAGGGGCGCATCTTTATCTGCCGTAACATATAAATGGTCTAGGTGGGGAGGTGCAAACAATCGGATATGTTTATGTTCCATTAATGATTCATGGATCTGTTATTAATCACAAGTTCTTTGTTTTTAATTCATTACCAATTTCATCGCATGGAATTTTAGGTAGAGACTTTTTGAATAGATTTGGAGCATGTATAGATTTCGAGAAAAATATTTTATATTTGCAGTGAGGGTCAGGCCACACTTGTTCCTTGCCTTTCACTAATAATTATAATATTAATGTATTGGAAATTCCCCCAAGAAGTGAATCCATACATTATATTTAAACTGATTTTCAAACCGATTGCATTATTTGTCCACAAGAATTACAAGGGGAAAAATACCAATAAAAATATTAAATGTTACCGAAAAATCAGTAATATTGTCAGGAATAAATCCTACAATTCATGATTTTAACGATTTATATTGTTCAGACAGATCCATTAATTTGGTGTAATATTTAATGTCAAATATATACTTTGGTGACAAAAAATTTATTTTATTACCTATATTTTGAGTTTTCTCTTCAGTTTCATTTGCCTTTTGCTTTCGTTTCTTTGGTATCTCAGGAGCCGTTGCAAACTTTTGCCTATACTCGCTCTCGCTTATTTTGGGCGCCGTCATCATACTTTTCAAGAGAGCTTGAATTTTCTCTGTTTGAGTGTCTTTTGTATTTTTCTTCTGTTCCTCTAGATTTTTTGTTTGTAAATTTGTTGAATTGCCTTCGCTTTCTGGTGGCTTTTCGGATAAACATCTTACAAATAATTTAAAGTCCCGTTTAAGCCGTAGTCTGAAAATTAAACATAAGTTTTGCTGCATATTTATCTCAAACCACTATTTTATAAAATAGCGAAGAAACTAACCTAGTCAACATTCTGGAAATATGCTTTTCTCTAGTACATATACAGTAATCTATGATGCCTTTTATTTTCTTTGTACGATATATTACTTTCCTCTATGATTTTCTTTATATTTATAGGTTAAGTTTTTACTTTTTATACTCCACTCAAAACTCAAATTAGGGATGTTCGATGATCATCGATGTTAAAAATGAAAACATCGATGTCAATAAACCCATAATCGATTGATAGGAACTTTTAAAGAACGCGAACCCGTGAAATCTATATAAACTAAATATTGCATCTACTATTAAAATTGCGCCCTCCTTTCCCAAAAGAGGGTCGCTCACGATAAGGCACAATAAAGCTTAATCAGCCAGTTGCCTGTCCCTAAAGGCGGTTTTTAGAGGGTATCACTTAGGTCCCCGGTTAGATGTGAGTCCCTCATAACCACGATAGACCGGCTATCGTGGTATGCGTAATGCATTTTCCGCCTCCCTACGTATAGGGTAGCCCTTTATTTGCTTCGGGCGCAAAAAAAATAAAAAATAAAAATCTACTATTCAAGGTTTAAAATCTTTAATAATTCAGAATTACTAAACGCATCTATCTCCTAACAAAATATCATTATGGTGTGTCAAACTTAATTGTCAAGTGTGAACTGTAATGTCACAGTTGTCACTGCTTCGCTTTGTTATCCTTTGGTGTCGTTGTGGGTTGTCGCCTAATAACGAAATAATTCTACGTAAATTGATATTCAAATGAATTGTTTTTCCCTTGCTGTCTATACCAACATTATTTTGAAACAATATGTAATTATCTACATTATACACAATTCAATTATATTTAGCGGCATTTTTGAGATTATCATAACGAGTATTTTGTTTGCTTGAACTTGAACTTGAAGATTATGAAAAGCATGAAGTAGTATCGAAAACCTGAGATATGTGGAGGTGCATTTACCGAGAGTCCTGTCCCTGTATTTCATCCCTGCATCAGCCACTCATACTTACCAGCTAATCTAATGAAAACTACTGTTGTACCCATAGTGAAGAACGGGACGGGAGATATCTCGGATAAGGGAAACTATCGCCCAATCTCCCTCGCTATGACGATAGCTAAGATATTGGATAATCTGCTTGACTCTAATTTACATAATTACTTAAACCTGCATGATGCGCAGTTCAGGTTCCGGCCTGGACCTTCCACTGAAAGCACAATTTTGAGCATCAAACATACTGTCCAATACTATACAGACCGGAGGACGCCTGTTTACGCCTGTTTTCTGGACCTCTCCAAGGCCTTCGATCTCGTTTCATATGATGTGCTTTGAAGGAAGATGGAGGACAGGGGTATTCCAGCGGAGATGATCAACATCTTTCGGTAATGGTATGCAAACCTGACCAATCATGTTAAATGGTCAAACATTCTCATCTCATGCCGAGTCATAAAGGTAGGAGTGCGGAGTGAGGCAGGGAGGGTTATCGTCTTTGAAGCTCTTCAACCAATATGTTAACGATCTCTTGATGGAGCTAAAAAGCATGCGTGTTGGATGTCGCGTGGGTGGTGTTAGTATCAATAGCATCAGCTATGCGTATGTCTTGGTGTTGCTGAGTCCCACTGCGAATGTGATCGGAGAAATGTTGAAAGTCTGCGACACTTATGCTGCCTCGCATGGTCTTGTATACAACATTAATAAAAGTGAATACATGGTCTTTGGGGCTGCCGACAAGTGTCTGCACCTATCCCTGCAATAACCTTAAATGGATCGGAACTAAAGCGGGTTTATCAACTTAAATACCTAGGGCATATTCTTGCCGATGACCTTAAAGATGATCTTTATATAGAGAGGGAGCGTAGGTAGGGCTTTGGCGATACGAGGCAATATGCTGTCCCGTAGATATGCCCGCTGTTCGGACCAAGTTAAAATAACCTTATTCAAAGCGTATTGTCACAGTCTGTACACGGGCGGTCTGTGGATTGGGTAGGGCAAAAAAGTCGCTAAACACCCTGTGAGTCCCGTACAATAACGTTTTCAGGATGATGTTGGCAGTTCTCCGTTTCTGTATTGCTTCTGGCATGTTTGCACAGACTCGAACTGACGGTTTTCATGCTGTACTTCGGAAAAAAGTAGTGTCGCTGATGGTAGGGATACGGAGAAGTGACAACAGCATCCTAGGAATGGTGGCAGATGATCCGCATGCGTCTATTGTAAAGCACTTCGTGCGAACGATTGCTCATACAGTGGATGATAATTCTTCTAGGTGTCGACCGCACGGAGTGCCTCTTAGGTACATGACAAATTAGAATTTAATTTAGTCTGAGTTTATCTGATTTAATTTAATTAAGTTGGATTTAATTTGATTCTAAATATAATAATATAATTTAACTTAATTGTTTTCAAAATACTAACATTTTTTAAGCATTAATTGTAATACTAACCCATGGATCTTTATTGTCTGAAATAAATGAATTTGAATTTGAAAATTTCACTGAGCGAGCGTAAGCATAGACAATTTCACTGAATAGTGAATTCGACTGTTCATTTTATATACGGCTGTGGATATTTACTGCTTGGGCTGTCTAATTAAAAAATTGTGAACAAAGGTGACGGAAAAGTATATTAATTTGTTTTTGTGTCGTTTGTTAATTTTTTCTCTAAAATCACATTTTTTCTTTCGCAATAGAAGTAGTTGATATAAAAACTACGTCTAAGTCGTAAATTAGGTCTCATAGTAATTTTTAATACCAGATTTGTAAATATATAGAACATTTAAAAACCGAAAAAGTAACACTCATCATGATCGACAAGAAATATGAAACTATAACGACTTATAGTTTCATATTTCTTGTCGTAACTTCTTCCCGTTTTTTTTAATTACTGACACTAATTTTTTTATAAATTTATTTTATTTCATCAGTAATAAACCATAAACAACATGACCAATATTTTATTTCAAACCTATTAAATAGGTAAATATGCAAAAAACATAGATAATGGCCAACATCGATTTTGTTTTGAGCTGGATAAACATCGAACATGGATGTTAAGCTATCGATACCAACATAATTATAAGTCATCATCGATGTTTCTGCAACATTGACCATCCCTAACTCATATCAAACGTCAAAGCATGGACTATAGAGGTAAGGAGGACAATCTCCCATAGGAGAATAGTTGAAAATGTATCCAACCGTAAGCAGTAAATAACAGTTCAAAAACTAGGATTCTCTGTCTACGTCAAAAACTCTCTACAACAGCCATGAAGGTTAGAGAACAGGAGAACGATCGCCGTAGAAAATAGTGTCCCAGACATGGACATCATAAGTGAGGCACTGCGATCATTAAGTTCGGTCAATAAAAGTCATTTTCAGTCTATTTTTCCGATCAGATGCTAAACCACTTGCACAATATTTCTCCATTTTTTAATATTTCTTTTTATCAAAAATTACAAAATTACGGAACATGAAAATTTTCTCATTAAAAATGAAATGAAAATTTGTACATTATTCAACTAACTTCATCTACTTGTTCTCATAAACAGCTAAGTTCGCAGTCACTACTCACTGACGTCAGCGCCGCTATATATTCTACAATTTTCAAGGACAGGCGGGCTATGCTTTAGTACGTAGTGATCGTTCTCCTGTTCTCTAACCTTCATGATAACAGCGCTCGAGTAGCTACAGGGTATAATAAATCGCCGTATAAATCGCAGTAAATACGTTGCGAGTGATTTTAAAAATTAAAATTTTGTAAGCAATAAAATAATTATTGTTAAAAGATTTATGGTGAAAGTATGTGCAGTAAAAAAATTATAAAAAGTTCTTTAAAATTTATACTGTAGCTACAGTGCTAAGTTAGCTACCCTTATTTAACGCTTTCATACGGACACTGTTTTACACAGAGTCCGTTTTTCTCAATCTTTTTGGCACATACTATAGGTAATTACTTCACGCAGGTAGTTTAAATATCACTCAACGTGTTTCAAGGAGACTTTTTCTAGGTTACGTTTACTAAATTATTTTAGATAACGTGAGTAGTTGAGGTTTTAAATAATGCAGTTTCATCAACGACTCTAGTCACCACAAATATTAAATTCCTCCTAAATGGATCATTCCTTAGTCCTTACAGATGGGGATTTTTCAACTATTCTCCATGTGAGACGGTTCTCCTTACCTCTACACTCTGTGCTGGTAACTCCTAAGTCGGCTACTTACATGCCTGCCGCAGGGGCAATTTAGGTTCTAGGTTATACAGCGATCAAGGCAATATTAGAATTATATCTACACAAAAATCTGCCGTTCATTATGAGAGTGTACATTCGTCCCGCTGAATCAGGAGATGGATCAGTTTAGAGTTGGCTCTTTTTTTATTGAATAAGGGTGACAAAAATTTCACAGTTTACCTGATGGTAACTGGATACTGTGGCCCATAGATAGACACCTACATTTATCCATAATACAACCAGTTAATTATTAAGTACTATATAAATAATAGCTGCAGCACGGCTCTACCACGTTAAAAACGTTACCACGTTCAAATAACGCTCTTTCTCTAGTACTGCCGCAATAAAGAGATACTGGGTGAAGAAGCCACTGTTTATAATATATTCCTATCACTGGTGTCCAAATTTCACGCTCTTTACTGTTATTCATAGTGATTTGTATTCACACGTGTGATCCGCGTGAAAGTCGCCAACGAACTGATTGAAATTGCCCCAATTGCGCTACACACGCGGCAGCGGCAGCTATGATCTAGGGAGCTAGGAAGATCTCGCGCCTTTGCCGCCCTGCCACAGGGTTCGCTTAGGATATTGCCCATGCTTGCATACACATCACAATTAAGGGTTATCCCCACTCCTACAACCTAGATTACCCCTGCGGCAGGCACGTGAGGAGCCTCCTTTAGACCTTGAATGGTTTAAGTATTAGAGTCATAACTACACTCCTATGGAGTGTAGAGGTAAGGAGAACAAATTCCCATAGGAGAATAGCTAAAAACGTGTCCATCTGTAAGCAGTAAAAGTAAATGACAGTTCAAAAACTCTCCACAACAGCGCTGGAGTAGCTAGGGGTATGAAATGAACTTAGCAGTTGTCGACGGAGTGAAATGTGCTGGGTTGAGGAATTTAATATTTGTGGTGACTAAACTAGTTGATGAAGCTGCAGTATTTAAAACCTCAACTACTCACGGTGTCTAAAATAATTACTCTCAACCTTTTTTACGGCGACCTAGAAAAAATCGCCGTAAAAAAGGTTGAGTGATTTTGAAAACAATAAAATAATTATTTTAAAAAGAATTATGGTGAAAGACTTTGCATTAAAAAATATAAAAAGTTCTTTAAAATTTACATTCTAGCTACAGTGGCGCCACCCATAATTAGCACTTTCCTACGGACACTTCTTATAGTTTGTTCTACTTACCTATGGAGTGTAGAGGTAAGGAGTACAGACTGTGTATTAAAAAGTGTCCGTAGAAAACCGTTCAATAAGGGTGGTGCCACTATAGTTACGGGGTAAATTTTATAGAATGCGCCGAAAAATATTAGTGGCATAGACGACCTTTTCGAAGTTATATTTACTAAATAAAATTATTTTAGATTTTAGAGCTACTGAGCAGTTTAGCAGCACATTTCACACCGTCCACAACTGCTAAGTTCATTTCATGTAGCTGTTTCCTGTAGCTACTCCAGCTCCAGCGCTGTTGTGGAGAGTTTTTGAACTGTTATCTACTGCTTACAGATAGACACTTTTTCAACTATTTTCCTATGGGAGTTGGTACCTCTAAACTTCATATATACTCTATTCGTGAGAGTGCTTTTGTTATTTTTTTAATTAAGATTTTAGCTTGGATGCTTGTACTTTAAGCCACGTCTTCATTTCATTCGAGATATTAGTTTTATAGGCTTTCCATGAAGGTTAGAGAACAGGAGAACGATCACTACGTACTTAAGCATAGCCCGCCCGTCCTTGAAAATAGTAGAATACATAGCGGCGCTGACGTCGGTGAGTAGTGACTGCGAAGTTAGCTGTTTATGAGTACAAGTAGGTGAAGCTAGTTGAATATTGTACAAATTTTGATTGCATTTTTTCGTAGAAAATTTTCATGCTCCGTAATTTTGTAATTTTTGACAAAAAGAAACGTTAAAAATGGAGATATATTTTATTGTGCGTGGATGTGCAAGCGGTTTGAGTATCTGATCGTAAAAATAGACTGAAAATGACTTTTATTGACTGCACTTAGTGATCGCAGCGCCTCACTGATGGTGTCCATATTTCTGGGACACTATTTTCTACGGCGATCATTCTCCTGTTCTCTAACCTTCATGAGGCTTTCTTTCGTTATTTTTTTTTTATAGAAGAGGGGGCAAACAAGTATGCGGCTCACCTGATGTTAAGTGACTACCGCCGCCTACGATCAACCGCAACAATTGCAAATTGCAGGTGCGTTGCCGGCCCTTTAGAAAGGAGTAAGCTCTTTTCTTGAAGGTCCCCAGGTCGTATCAGTCCGGAAAAATCGCCGGTGGTAAACTATTCCACAGAGAGGTTGTACGCGGAAGAAAACTCCTTTTGAAACGTACAGTGATGGACCGCCAAGCATCCAGATGATGTGGATTGTTTCGGGACGTTTGCCGCGTAGTGCGCTCACGAAATTTGGCGGCTGGGATTAATCCGAACAATACCTCAGAGCACTCCTCATGGTATATGCAAAAGAAAATGCAAAGAGATGCAACATCTCTTCGCAGCGCCAGTGAATCGAGCCGATCGGAAAGCACTCGGTCGTCGACGATTCGAGCCGCTCTGCGCTGGATGCGGTCAAGTGGAAGGAGCTGGTACTGGGGAGCCCCAGCCCAGAGATGGGAACAGTATTCCATGTGCGGCCAAACCTGCGCCTTTTAAAGTTGCAGATGGTGTGCCGGCATGAAATACTGTCCCGCTCTGCTGAGCATGCAAAGCTTTTTAGAGGCCAATTTGGCCTTCTCTTCCAAGTGACCATGAAACTGCACGTCAATCGATATGTCGACGCCGAGGATTCCGATACTGGCTGAGGCAACAAGGGGAGTGCCTTGAAACTGAGGAGATACGAGAAAGGGGTTCTTTTTAGCGGTTAACGCGCACACTTGTGTCTTCTGGGGATTAAACTGGACTGGATTTTGTCGCCCCCAATCCGAGACTATGTTCAGCAAAGACTCGACTTCAGACACAAGTTTGTCCCGGTACTCGGAGACGTTTTCTCGAGAAATATTGGCACGGCCGGTGTAAAGAGCATCACCAGTGCTGTCATCTGCATAGCAATGAACGTTACGGGTTTGCAACATATCATTAATATGCAGAAGAAACAGCGTTGGCGATAGCACGCAGCCTTGTGGAACACCAGCATTAATAGGCTTGTAATCGGAGCTTGCACCGTCTACAACGACCTTGATGCTCCGATCTGCAAGAAAGCTGGTGATCCAATCGCACAATTTTTCGGGAAGTCCATAGGTAGGGATCTTCGAAAGAAGCGCTTTGTGCCAAATCCGATCGAAGGCCTTCGCAATGTCCAAACTAACGGCCAATGCCTCCTCCTTGGACTCTACTGCCTGCGCCCATCTGTGAGTTAGGTAGACCAGAAGATCACCAGCTGACCGACCACGGCGAAAACTGTATTGGCGATCACTAATCAGCTGGTGATCCTCAAGGTACCTCATGAGCTGGCAGTTAACAATAGACTCCATTGTTTTGGAGAACAAGGAGGTGATGGCGATAGGCCGGTAGTTGGACGGGTCTGAGCGGTCGCCTTTTTTAGGGATCGGGTGGACGAAAGCCGTCTTCCATAATTTTGGGATTACGCCTAGGGAGTAGAGTACCGAAAGACCACCGACACTTGACAAGTTCTCAGCACAATTGGGGGGATTCCGTCAGGCCCACTCGACTTGTGGATGTCCAGGGAGAGGAGCGCTTTGCGAATGAGAACTGCACTTCCGGCATGGAGCACTCACACCGCGGGATGGTCGGCGTCCGTACTCCCCCCGTCATCGAGAGTCGAGTTGGACGCAAAGAAAGAGTCTAGCAGATCGGCTTTCCCTTTTGCGGTATGGGCCAGTGAGTCGTCCTCCCTGTGCAATGGAGAGATGGCTGACAGAAATTCCCCTGGATAGCCTTGGCGAGAGACCAGAATGCACGGGTTCCAGAAGGAAGGCGAACTAGTTTCTCGCCAATTCTGCCTATGTGCTCTGACTTTGCCTTGGCAATGACTCTTTTGAAGGACCCAGAGGCGGAGTTATACTTCTTTTTTAAAGCGCTGGTGTTTACATCCCGGGACGTTGATGCGTCAGCCCAGGCTTGGTAGCACTCCTGCTTATAGCATGATGCTTTATTTTTGGGAACGACCAAACCATGGCTGAGATTTGCCTCCAATGGGCATCCTCCTCCTCCACATCTGGAATCCGCAACGGCGAAGTAACCGGTTTTGTCAGACCATATGCCAAGGCAAAATCATGAACAGATCTCCCCGCATGATCGGTTAAACGTGAACCAAGTCATTCGGCGTGATGGGCGTTAAAGTCGCCGAGGATCACGATCTCTGCGGAGGGGATCTGCTGTAGCAACGAATCTGTAGCCATGTGGACGTGGTCGAAGAGTCGGTCTGTTTCCGCATTACCGCTATGGGACCTATAGAGGCACCCGTATACGCGCGGATGATCGTCGCTGTCTACGCGTAGCCAAAGGATGGACAGGTCCGAACCTTTGAGACTGCCGAGGCGTCGAGAACAGATGCGTAAACGCAAACTCCACCTCGAGGCACAAAGGAGTGTTCCAGTTTGTACCCCGGGTAGGAGAGATACGAGACGTCAGCCGGAGAGGACACCTGCGTGTGCGTGTGTGCGAAATTCACGGATAGCGTGGCAGGGGTCGCCTTGGTCTTGTTGCTCCGTTTGCCCCGAGCAGTTGTAGTCTTGAGCGGAATGCCCCCCCCCCCCCGAGAATACGCGGGGCAGCCTGAGCACCCACGCTCAGGAGTGGAGGAACATGGTCGTGGATGCTCAGCGAGTGATTCTCAAGGGGTGCTGGTACCCTCCTGGGGTAGTCTATCATCATTTAATTCCGCTACCTTGTTTATGGGGGGGGGGGGGATTTGGGCCTCCGGCCACTTGCAATCACCAGACGAAACGCGGAAGCACAGCTTCCACTTCACGCCGGTATTTAGGCCCCACTGTTTAACACAATATTGTTACACAATATTATGCTGATGTGTCACATTGCGAAGTTTACGTGGAGATTACACAAAATATAACTGCTTTGCAGAGATAGGATAATCAATTACCCCATTTCGGCTCATAAGTGTCGTAACAAGCGACTATGTAGACTTCCTCATAACTTGTAACAGTATTCTACGCTTCCAATAGACGGTGATTTACAACTTACCTTGTCGATTGTCAGATCAGGCGAAGGAAAGCATCGTCAATGTGGGAGATATCCGATACCTGTAGTATATTAAAATGTTTTGTTTATTACTGCGATCTGCATGCTTTGATAACCATTATGGCAATTTCTCCCTATAGCGGGGCGGCTTGTCGTATGAATTTTAACGGGCTAGCTAAGAAGAATGGGATTCATGTGCACTGGTAGACCATTTTAGGGCGGATAAAGGTATAAGGATTTTAAAGATACAGTTATAAAAACAAGTTAACATATTTAAGGCACTTTATTGGCGGACGGGAGTTATTGCCCACACGTAAAGTATTATTTACAAAATGTGTGTACACAAAGCTAAATGGCAATCCAAAATATTTGTTCGTCTAATCTAGCACCTGGAAAACTTCCATGTATTTTTTAAATTTGTCTGATACTATTTTATTTTACGTTGTATCTTTGAGCTATCTTTAAACAGAATAATAAATACTGAATCAGTAAGTTCACACGTTGCGTTGCCACACCCTACATATAAAAATCCAAGTAAGACACGCTGCGGACATTTTGCATGTTAACACGATGCGTGTATGGAATGGTAATGCAACTTTCAGTAATAAGTGTAATGTTTTATTCTGTAATAAGTATACAACGCTTTTTAGCGCCTAGCACTTAATCTACCGCAGCTGCGTTGCAACGTCCCATCGCAACGTATGGCATATCTAATTGATTGGTACGACAACGATGTTACGTCCGCCTTGTTGGAGTTTTATCGATGTCAATACCGCGCAAATCACTTAATTTCACTTTTTCATTTTTCATTATTTGACAATGACAATATTTTGATAAATATCGCACTGTCGTACCGACCAATCAAGAAACAGCCTTAATAATACACATATGATAATAATGGTGACATTTATAATTCCAAAAATTGTACAAAATGTAAAATGAATATATCTTAATATAATTCAAGAAATTAAATAATATTCCACAAAACCTCATAAATTTTAAAAATGCAGGCAAAAATCTCTATTCATATTCATAACATACAAAATAAGTAGTGCACTAAGAGAAAATCTTATAAACAAGCATAACACCAATAATACAATAACTTTAAGTAGCTTTGTGGTCTAAAAACTTATATGGTCTTGCAATGCAATCAAAATCAGACACGAAAAATTAAAGCTATTTTTTTATTTAATTAAACATAAAGGAGACGGTCCATTTTAGGCCAAGTCTATAGAACTTAAAAATAAATTACGATAAACTTATGAAGTAATTTTTTACCTTATCTGCACTGGAAGACGTGTGTACAGCTTATCAAC
Organism: Parnassius apollo; assembly: GCA_907164705.1. Taxonomy (NCBI): domain Eukaryota; kingdom Metazoa; phylum Arthropoda; class Insecta; order Lepidoptera; family Papilionidae; genus Parnassius; species Parnassius apollo. The sequence goes on from CAJQZP010000693.1 coordinate 5,650,120, forward strand.
CCTTTCATTAAATCTATTCTACATTTGACTATGACTTCCGGTAGGTATTATTACTTAATGTTATGATAAAAGAATATTTAACAATTAGCACCATTATTTGAAAACATACAACATCTAAATATTAGGTTCTTTACCTTAAGACTTGTATACAAAATTAAGATTGAGTAATGTTTAAATGCATGTCCTCTTCATTTAAGTATACGTAAGTAAATTCTAGAGATAGAAAATATTAAGTAGCACATAACTTATAAATGCCTTTGAGCAAACTAAGTCAACTGTTTTATTCTAAATTTTTAGGTGCACTATGTTAGATAAAATAAAGATATACAAGCTTATCACTTTGAAACGAATTTTTTTTTCAAAAACTTAACAACAAAATTTGGTTCAACTTGAATTAGACTGACCAAAATTTAGAGATCATTTATTCGTTCATATATAGTATGAATTCATACATTAATTTATGTGCACCCGTATAGTGTCAGCACCTTTAAGTATTTCCTTAAAATTAAGTTTAAAATAAGTACACCATGTGATGCATTCGTGGATTAGAATTACATTTTTAATATGGCACTGACTATAGGCACCATTTTTGAATGCTTTCTTCATTGGCAGTGATACTTTTTCCACTTAGGCCCCAAGTTGCTATCAAAACAATCAAATACAATGTACATGGAGCTTTACACATACAATTTCAAAAAATCACAATTTCACAGCCATATTTAGGAACTAAGTTTTATAAAACCGAAGTAAGTGTAACCTGGACGAAGCCATAGTGTCCTGTTGTGTTCCCTCTGGGCAATGTTAACGGTGTCGCCCTTGTACAATCTGGCGACAGTTTGCGCTGCACAAGAGATTTGGGACTTGTCCAGCGGTCTGGAGCTAGAGTCGTCTCCTGTGGCGCAGGTGGTGAGCTGGCGAGGTTCCTGTGCTGGCTGCCTTGCCCATATAAAATAGCAGTTTGGCGCGTGGGTTAGGTACACGAGCTGGAAAAAAATCATCTTTAAAATAGCGGCAGTAGATCGGTCGATAGAATCCGCTATTCTATTATTGTAATGTGTAACTCAAAACACAAGCATTTTAAGCTAGCTTGTAAAAATCGAAATTAGAAAGTTAGACGTTACTTTAACTGCCTGGAACAAAAGAAAATTGGTATACCATTACCATCAATTTGGTCTGGCCCTATCAACTTCTTTCTTCTCCTTATGATATATAAAATTTGTAAAAGCTGTTTGATAAATCGGATATCATTATTACATAAGTTAGTGAGAGCCGCTGTGTTTGCGTAATAATTGATAATTGTAATCATATTCAGAAGTAGTCATTGTAGAATTGATTCCGGAAGTCATCGATGAGTGGAGGGTTTGGATATGTTATAGGATTTAATTGCCTAATTTCATGTACTTATAGAAATGGATTCAATATATATACTCCTCTTTTGCTATTTGTTGTCAGGTAAAAAAAAAAACGAGTGTGCTTATCACCATAAGACCGAAGTTTTTTACGTGGTAGAGCCATGCTGCATCTATATTAATTGTAGCACGAATGGGTCGGCTCGACCGGGGAAGGACCACGCTCTCACAGAATGCCATCGTGAAATAGCAGCTTAATGCTGCTGTGTTTCATATGGTGTGTGTAGAGAAACGGAGACCCTTTTTTCTGGAAAAGAGGCATTCCATCTTAGTCCTCAGGCTGACAACGCATCTTCATTTTCATTTGCAAACGAGGATGGATGAAGATGTCTATGGGCCACAGCAACCACTTACCATCAGGTGGACTGTGTGCTCGCTTGTTACCCATTTCCTATATATATATATATATATATATATAAAAAAATATATTATTAACCCGAAAATTCACAAAACCTAAACTTTAAAATGATTTTACAATTTAATTCAATTTAAACGTAAAATATTTAATGTATTGAACAAAATATTAATTCATAAAATTGTTCAAAACGAAATAAAATTACGAAAACTAACTGTCTATGAGAGAAAGAAAGAAAATGTGCGCGCGCACTGCTCTCCCTTACTTATAACCCCTACTCAACTCCCGTTCGCCTAGCCCGATCACACTTTTCGTAACGCTTTCGTCACGCAATCGTCAGCTTACTCCTCAAGTCAAGCGTGCGTAAAGAAGTTTTACTTCAATAAGTTCTAACCCAGTTTTAAAATTTTATGACTTGCATCGCCAAACTTATATGTACAAACAACAAACCCCTCACATTAGCTCCAGTTCTTTTCGTGTGGTCGCAGTGCGGGCTAGCAATTTAACGCGTAGGTACAAGATGTTGTTTAACGCTTACCAGTTAAGACTGAGATGATATATCATAGAGTGGTCGCCAGTGTCATTATCATAGAAAAAATGTTAAATAAACGTTTTTATGTTTCTAGTGTATGTGTTATACATAAACCAATATTGCAGTCAGTCGTGTAGTGGCGGTTAAGAATATCCACTACCCCATATCTTCCCGTGGGTGTCGTAAGAGGCGACAGAGGGAGACAGGCAGGAGATGGGCAGCAGCATCTTCCTGATAACAGCAACTGTACGACAAAAAAAAACTGCGGTTGCCAACCCGCTCGCCAAGCGTGGCAACTATGGCAATATACCCCCCATGAACAATTACACAAATAGACGGCCCCCAGTCCCCGGCGGCCCCGCTATTCCTGGCTACGGTGGCGACCATGGTAACGGCGGGGCAGGGGGTGCTAAGAATCTCCGGTGGAGGTTCGGTTGCCACCTACGACGACTCGACCTGGCAACATTTAACGCACGCACACTGAGGACTGACGAGAAGATCCTGGAGCTGGAAGAAGAGATAGACAAGTTGCGCTGGAGTATTATAGGATTATCCGAGGTCCGAAGAGAGGGGGAGGACACGGTGATTCTCGAATCCGGCAACTTGTTCTATCACCGGGAGGGCGACCATCTGTCCCAAGGAGGTGTCGGATTTATCGTCCACAAGTCTCTCGTCAACAACGTTGTACAGATTGAGAGTGTGTCGACGAGGGTCACGTACCTGATACTCAGAATCACCAAACGGTATTCGCTGAAGGTCATACAGGTTTACGCACCAACGTCGGCACATTCCGATGAGGAGGTGGAGGAAATGTATGAGGATATTTCCAAAGCCATACATTCCTCCAAAACCCACTACACGGTGTTGATGGGAGACTTCAACGCAAAACTAGGCACAAGAGAAAGCGGTGAGCTGAAGTTAGGGAAATTTGGAGTAGGGCAACGGAACCGAAGGGGCCAGCAGCTGGCCGACTTTATGGAGAAAGAGGGACTCTTTATGATGAACTCTTTCTTCCAGAAGCGGCCCCACAGGAAGTGGACCTGGTCGAGCCCCGACGGTTCGACAAAAAATGAGATTGACTTCATTATGACGACCAGACGCCAACTGTTCAGTGATGTCTCAGTGATCGCAAGGGTGAAAACTGGCAGCGATCACCGAATGGTTAGAGGCACACTGAACCTAAACGTTAAGTTGGAGAGGTCTCGTCTAATGAAGTCAACGCTCCGTCCCCCTCGTGCTCTGATCCAAAATCCCGAAAACTTTCAGCTCGAGTTACACAACCGCTTTCAGTGCCTACAAGATTGCAATGCAGTGGACGATATGAATGACAAGCTCGTGGAAACTGTCCATGCGGTCGGAGCTAAGTTCTGCAAGACCCGCCGCAGAAGAACACAAAAACTCTCCGATCACACTCTTAATCTCATGGCTGTTAGACGGGAGATGAGGCTGCAATCGTCAACAGATTTGACAGCATACAGGCAACTGAACAGACAGATCTCCAAATGCATGCGGCGAGACTTACGCAACTTTAATACTGCTCGTATTAAAGAAGCGATCGAGCGGAACCAGGGCTCCAAAGTCTTTGCCAGAGATCTATCTGCCAGAAAGAGCCAACTGTCAAGGCTGAAGACTGAGTGTGGCAGCATCGTTTCCGGGACACCTGAGATTTTGAGTGAGATTGAGAGGTTCTATGGGCAGCTGTACACATCATCGTTGGAGCCACACGCAAGTGTGAGTAACGATCCAAGAGCAAGTCTTATCCGACACTATTCCGATGATATCCCGGACGTCAGTCTAAGCGAGATTAGAATGGCTCTCCAGCACCTTAAAAACGGCAGGGCCCCAGGCGAGGATGGAATTACAGCGGAGCTTCTGAAAGCGGGTGGAACACCGGTACTTGAAGTCCTTCAGAAGCTCTTCAATTCCGTCCTCCATGGTGGCACTACTCCAGAGGCGTGGAGCAGAAGTGCGGTGGTCTTGTTCTTTAAGAAAGGCGACAACGCTCTCTTGAAGAACTACAGACCGATTTCCCTTCTGAGCCGCGTCTACGTGCTGTTTTCGAGAGTCATTACGAATCGTCTCGCACGCAGACTCGACGACTTCCAGCCTCCCGAACAAGCCGGTTTCCGAAAAGGCTTCAGTACCATAGACCACATACATACCCTGCGGCAGATTGTACAGAAGACTGAAGAGTACAATTTGCCACTTTGCCTGGCGTATGTGGACTATGAGAAAGCCTTTGATTCCGTCGAAATTTGGGCGGTGCTGCAGTCCCTTCAGCGATGCCAAGTTGACTGTCGGTATATTGAAGTGCTGAAGTGTTTGTACAGTAGGGCTACGATGGCTATCCGAGTACAGAACCAGAGCTCCAAACTTATCCAACTGCAGAGAGGTGTAAGACAGGGTGACGTTATATCCCCGAAACTCTTCACCGCTGCTTTGGAAGACGTTTTCAAGCTACTGGACTGGAAAGGATACGGTATTAACATCAATGGCGAGTACATCACTCACCTTCGATTTGCCGACGATATAGTCCTTATGGCAGAATCGCTGGAGGACTTAAGCACTATGCTCAATGACCTCAATAGTGCCTCCCAACGGATAGGTCTTAAGATGAACATGGACAAAACAAAGATTATGTTTAATGTCCATGTCACACCTATGCCGGTAGTTGTTGGGAGCACTATGCTCGAAGTTGTTGACGAGTACGTTTACCTGGGACAAATACTCCGACTAGGTAAGTCCAACTTCGACCGAGAGGTCAATCGACGGATTCAACTCGGCTGGGCAGCGTTCGGGAAATTACGACATATCTTCTCGTCAGGTATACCTCAATCTCTGAAAACTAAAGTGTACAACCAGTGCGTGTTGCCAGTGATGACTTACGGATCAGAGACGTGGTCCTTCACTGCTGGCCGTATGAGGACGCTCAAGGTCGCTCAGCGAGCTATGGAGAGGGCTATGCTCGGAGTTTCTCTGCGTGATAGACTCAGAAATGAGGATATCCGCAGTAAAACCAGATTGACCGACATAGCCCAACGGATTAGTAAGCTGAAGTGGCAATGGGCCGGCCATATAGCTCGAAGAACCGATAACCGATGGGGAAGAAAGGTTCTCGAGTGGCAGCCTCGTACCGGTAGGCGTAGTGTAGGGCGACCCCCCACTAGATGGAGTGACGACCTGGTAAGATATGCAGGAAGTCGATGGATGCAGGTGGCTCAGGACCGTGCTTTGTGGCATTACTTGGGGGAGGCCTATGTTCAGCAGTGGACTTGTGAAGGGCTGTGATGATGATGATGATGAATATTGCAGTGCTGTTCTTTAATTCTTTATACATTTTTAAACTTTTTTTAAATTCTTTTACCTTTAGGAATATTTGTAGTTAGGTTTACCCATTTCTAATGTAATTAATATAAAATATAACTAATATGGATAATGATTTCTTAAATTTACGCGAACACTACACATTGAATAAAACTATATACGTATTTACGGATTTTATCGCGTTTAATAAATTCGGGTGCATTACAGCACCCATACAGGGGGGGGGACTGAGATGTTTGAGGTCCCAAACTCGTGCTGCGTGGATTGGACCAAAAATAATATTCAAAAACTGAAGGTTGCCGGGCTAACTATGACATTGGGACGTCAAACATCTCAGTACCTCCGAGATCCATGGTTAGACTTAATGAAATAACTTTATTGAACGCGATAAAATCCTTTCAAAACAATATTTCAGAAAGAAATCAAAAATCTTTACCCAAATTACACCAAAACTCTAATATTACACTTTCCAAAATAGCGCCGTGGATGTCCGATGGACTCCTTAGTATTAGCCTCCCGTCGCCGATCTGAGTATTTAATATGCCAGCAGTTGTAAAGTATACTATACATAAAAGGTAGTATATACCGTTTTCAACAGGATGCCATGAGTTTTTCTGGAGGTTTTATACAGAATTTTAGCATTACCCAAGAGGTGAGATTAGATGAGTGATGTTTATCTGATATTGCTACAATACGTCGACAAACTAATCCGACTACTATTTATTAGGGTTTAGCACAATTTTTTGCTTTGCGATTCGTAGCTGAAATCCTACTTTGTATTCTAACTTTATTCTTTACTTAATAGCTAAAATGAGTACGAAAATCCGTTACAGCTTACTAAAACTAAAGTCTACTGCTGAACATAGGGGAAATATCGCCATAGATTGCCGCAAGTTTTTTATTTTTAGTCGTTATAAGGGAGACGCAGCCCATCTGTTTTGTTTCACCCATGGGATGATATGGGGTAGTGAATATTCCTACACGGGTACTACCCTTTACAAAGTTACTAACAATAAATTAATTATCATTATCCTAAAGAACTGGTGCCAACCCTATCATACGTGACCTACTCTATAGTGCGATGACGAAATAGTTTAGCATTTTCGTAGTGAATCACGTGAAACGGTTTCTTAACGGTACACCACAAAATTGGAAATATCTTTTTTAGATAATTCATGAACAAACCAAGTGCAAAATGGCGTTTTGCATTTTTAATAGATCCACCTGAGTTCCAACTCTGGAAATAATTTTATTATTTGCGTGAAAATAAATTAATTTTTCCTGGTTGTGTTCAAGTATATTTCGTATTTGTTAAGCTCTAGATATGGTGTGTAAGCGTCGTAAAATTCAATTGCGATAACGGCAAGTAGGTCGTTTCTGCAGCCTACTTAATATATTTAATTAGTATATTTTCAAATAAAGTAAAAGTTAAACTGTGAAATATATTTTTTTATAGAATAAGGGTGACAAACGAGCACAGAGCCCACCTGATGGTAAGTGGACGCTGTGCTCCAGACATCTACATTTATCTTAGAATAAGAATCAAAATGCAGATGCGTTGTCCCCCGTGAGGACTAAGACGGAATGCCTCGTTTCCAGTAAAAAAGGGCCTCCGGATCTCTGCACTCACCATACGAAACACAGCAGTATTAAGCTGGTATTCTGTGAGAGCGTAGTCTATCCCCGGTCAAGCCGACCCATTCGTGCTACAACTATAATACTCGTATAGCTGCAGCGTGACTCTAACACGTATAAAATTTAATAAAAATATTGTATTTTTTAATATTGCATTTCTTTTATCTCTCTCTACTCTCTTATTTTTCTTTTTTTCATTCTGGCAATTTGGCTTAACAACATTTTAAAGTCAATTGTGTGCTTGTTGAATTATTTATAGGCAACTTCAAAAAAGGAGAAGGTTAACAATTCGACTGTATGTTTCTTTTGTATGTGTGTTGTGTTACAGGGCAGCCATTTATCATAGCATATATTATCTACTTTTATTTGAATTATACTCGTAGATCCAATGTGAAGATTTTTTGAACAGGAAAATATGAGTTATAGGAGTAGTGGCAACTTCAAAAAAGGAGAAGGTTAACAATTCGACTGTATGTTTCTTTTGTATGTGTGTTGTGTTACAGGGCAGCCATTTATCATAGCATATATTATCCACTTTGATTTGAATTATACTCGTAGATCCAATGTGAAGATTTTTTGAGCAGGAAAATATGAGTTATAGGAGTAGTTGTTTGTAATAGAATATTAAAAAAAAAGAAGAAAATATACCGGTTTTGTCAGGCTGAACACAGGTCAAACCCATAGATTGGTTTTTTATTTTTTATTAGGAAGACACTGCTGCTCATCTCCTTATTTGTTTCCCCCGGTCTCTTCTTACGATACCCGTGGGACGATGTGGGGTATTGGATATTCTTACACCGCCACTACACGGTCCAATAGAAAAATATAAAAATTCTAACTGACCTGCGCATAAACTAAATAGAGCCCGCTCTCTTTGATAGTAACGTAATCGTTATTAGCGCTGAGCTCCACTTTGCTTTCGCTGTCTTTAGATGAGACCTCCACATCACGTAGCCACGGTCCGATTATAACTGCAAAAAAAATGAACGAGTTTTAATTTAACAAATGCACGAAGGTAATTTGTTCGTAGTATCACGAAATGTGTGTGTATTATGATTTATGACAATTTAGCTCTTATTGTACAGTAGAGTTTCATATAAACATATTACATTTGTGTACAGTCACGAGCAATAACATGTAACGGACACTTACGCTGTGACATTATTGGCATTGGACTATTGTGTGTATATTTTATTGCACGTGACTGTAACGTTAAAAGCATGGAGTTTATCCTCTCGTCTTTCCAAAACTTTTTCATTCAATCTTAGTTCTGAGGGGTGACAATGCATAGGCTGCGTTTTGATTTTTAATCGTGGAATAGAATATAATATTTTTATTCAATATAGATGCTTATTGAAAACATTTTTTATTTATCACTGGTTCGAAAAGGATAGACTAGACGTAGGTGTTATGTTAGTTAGATAAAAATGTATGTGTCTACGGGCCATAGCATCCACTTACCATCTAGTGGTACGTGTGCTCGCTTGTCACCCTAATTTCTATCAAGAAAAATAAAACATCTGTCTTTCTATATACATGTAAAACATCATTGTATAGCAATATATCTATTACATAAAAATAACATATGTTTGTTTGTTTGTTCGCCTTCTATGCGTTCTTAATGGAACTGGTGGGAAGTGGGAACTTAAATTTGTACCCGTGAGAGTTTTTGATAAAAAAGAGGTACTTAATACAATACGTTGTGCACAGCTTATCGAGATATTTATGTATAACTGAAATACATTATTCTTCAAAAGCACAGCTAGTACTGAATAATAATTGAAATATATTTTATTACAAAGTATTCATTGGTTATTAACGAATGATTCACGTTTAATGCAGTTATTTGTGAGGTTTTTAGGAGCTATCTACAACGCGGTCACATTAACTTGACGCATGGCTTTGATAACGTCATTTACAACAGTGTAACAGAGATGCTAACCATACTGACGATTGCCGGGCGAGCTAAGGGAGTGCGGGGCTAGCGGGCTGGGCCTCGCATTCCAGCGATGCGTCAAGTTAATGTGACCGCAATATACTTGTTATTAAAAAGATATAATATCAACTAATTAAAATTCTATTAAATTTCTATATAATCTTGATTCCATAATAGTCAATTCCATTTTTTAAAAGGAGTAAATACTTCATGTATCTTCCCACAACTAATCCACAGAAATGCAAAATAATTATTGATAACATCCATCTCCTCATGAAGTAAGCATTATTTTATTTTACTATGAATTTTTCCAAAGGACTAAAATTTGAGTTTATAAGGAAAATATTTTAAAACTTGGGCGTAATTCTTAATAGATATATTTCTAGCGAGAGCGCATGGAATGTATGTATAGGACCGAACGCTCAAAGTCGTTCGCTAGAAGTAGGGAGAGCATTACAGTAGGGCTTTGAGTTTGGTTTAATACTCAAAGCAGTAGGGTTTATTTAGTTCAATGCGACTGTTAATTTTAAAGCGCGATAAGACTACTGAGTATTTATTGTCAACAAAAATGTAATATGATGCTATTTGAATTAAATGAATGTTTGTTTAACATTACGTCCTTCCGGCTGATTTTTGCTACGGCTCGAGTCATCATCATCATTACTCTGGCTCAAGTCATCGATCGCTCTTCGTGGCAATCCTTCAATGGTCTTAAGCCATCTGTAATGATCGACTTCTTGAAACTCTTACCAGGTCGTGAGTTCCTGTGCCGGTACAAGGGTGCCACTAGAAAACCTTACTTCCCCATCGCTTTTCTGTTATAATAATAATGTCCTCCAGACCGAATTTCGGCCACGGCGGCCTGCCTCAACGGAGAGTAGCCATCGGCGCAGGGGAAAGTGCCCAAGTGTTGCGCGCACAGGTGCACTCTCTATTCGCCCACTCTAATAATCCGATGGGACGGTAAGCCGACACGACCGGAGAGAGATCAGGCGCAGGACCAACGGCTTTACGTGCTTTCCGAGGCACGGGGGTGAGACACCGCCAACTTCCTGACTCCGGGCAGCTACTGAGAATTTCTTGACAGAAAAACTTAATAATTGATTTTTTGGACCGACCCCGGATTCTAACCCAGGACCTCATGATCAACAGTCGCACTACTACAACCACTAGACCAACGAGATAGTAAACTCGTACTGCCTCATTTCTGTTATAATAAGTATACCTCTAAACTTGAAAACATGAGCGTACAATAATTACAACATATGGGTCTGAGACGTTAACTTTCATTTCATTTCACAGAGGCATTGATATACAAAACTCAGTGAGCTATAGAGGGCTTAGCTCAAAGTTTCTCTGCGTGATAAGCTTCGTGATGGAGATATACGTAGTAGAACCAGAGTAACCGACACAGCACAACGGATCAATAAACTCAATAATGGGCCGATCATATGGCTTGAAAATTCAAGTACTTGTAATAAATGTGATGACAGTTACACACTTCATAGCCTATCATGTCATCTTCCGTTGTACGGAGATTTGACGATCATAGTACTACGTACGTACACCTTTGGCTGCTGACACTGACATTGAAGTCATATTTGTTTTGCAAAAGAGAGCCGTACGGGCGATTTACAACTTTAATTGTAAAGAGTCCCTTAGAGAAAATTTTAAGGAAATAAACATATTAACTTTGGCATCGCAATATATTTACGAAAATGTAATGTATGTACATAAAAACATAAATAACTTTCATAAGAATAAAGATGTTCATACTTTAAACCAGGGGTTGAAAGCGGTAAAGGTATAAGGGTATGGTACCGGTATAGAATTACGATACAGCTTCGATTTAAAGGTAGAACCAAAACGGTTGAGAATTACGGTTGTGGTACCGTTAAAAAAAGAATTATACCTATATTTTTTTACGGTATCGTTATACCTATATTTTACTAATACCTTTACCGAAATAATTTCGGTACCGAAAAAAAATGAGTATTTTAGGCTTATTTATATGTATTGTGTCTCGGACCTTGCTTAAAGTTATGAGACTCATTTGATTTAGATTTCCTATGTTACTGTATTTCATGTTCGGAGAAAATAAAACATCTTTATCATATTTGTATTATTATTTATTATCAGTAAAGTACTTAATTAAAAACGTAATATTATGTTTAACATGTGGGTACCAATTCTTAACCTAGCTCTTCAGAATGAGATAAAGGAACATCTTTAAAGTGCTTCCCTTCCAAGGGATGTAGGAATACTAATATTTTTGAGTACACACGGGCTCGCATACAAGTTTTTATATTTTGCATCCGTTTTTTATAACATTTTCCGGCCCTGAGAGCGATCGAATAAAGAATGCTAAGCTAAAAATTACTGCCGTGTAGTGGCGGTTAAGAATCCCCGTGGGTGTCGTAAAAGGCGACAGAGGGAAGGCGGCAGGAGATGGGCAGCAGCATCTTCCTTATAACATCAATTGTACAACAAAAAAACTGCAGTTGCCAACCCACTCGTAAAGCGTGGCAACTATGGAAATACCCCCCACGAGCAACGACACAAGTAAACGGCCCCCAGTTCCACGGCGGCCGCGCTATTCCTGGCAAGGTGGCGAACATGGTAAAGGCGGGATAGGGGTGCTAAGAATCTCCGGTGAAGGGTCGATTGCCACCTAAGACGATTCGACTTGGCAACAAACAACGGACGCACCCTGAGGACTACCAAGAAGATTCTGGAGCTGGAAGAAGAGATAGACAAGTAGCGCTTGAATATTAAAGGATCATCCGCGGTCCGAAGAGAGGAGGAGGACACGGTGATTCTTGAATCCGGCTGCTTGTTCTATCACCGGGAGGGCGACCATTCTGTCCCAAGGAGGTGTTGGATTTATAGTCAACAAGTCTCTCGTTAACAACCTTGTAAAGATTGGTAGTGTGTCGACGAAGGTTGCGTACCTCATATTCAGAATCACCAAACGGTATCCAAGGTCATACAGGTCTACGCACCAACATCTATTACATTTTTAGATATTCTCTATGATATTTCTAGAGCCATGCATTCTTATAAAAACCACTATACGGTGTTAATGGGAGACTTCAACGCAAAACTAAGCAAAAGGAAGAAAGGTGAGCTGACGATAGGTAAATTTGGGTTAGGGCAACGGAACACAAGGGGCCAGCAGCTGGCCGACTTCATGGAGAAGGAGGGACTGTTTATAATGAACTCTTTTTTCCTGAAGCGGCTCCACAGAAAGTGGACATGGTCGAGGCCCGACAGTACGATAAAAAATGAGATTGACAATTATGAAGACGAGACGGTAACTGTTCAGTGATGTCTCACTGATCGCAAGGATGAAAACTGGCAGTGATCACCGAATGGTTAAAGGTACACTGAACCTAAACGTTAAGTTGAAGAGGTCTCGTCTAAAGAAGTCAACGCTCCGTTCCCCTCGTGCTCTAATCGAGAATCCCGAAACCTTTCAACTCGAGTTACGTAACCGCTTTCAGTGCCTAGAAGATTGCAATGCAGTGGACGATATGAATGACAAGCTCGTGGAAACTGTCCATGCGGTCGGAGCTAAGTTCTGCAAGACCCGCCGCAGAAGAACACAAAAACTCTCCGATCACACTCTTAATCTCATGGCTGTTAGACGGGAGATGAGGCTGCAATCGTCAACAGATTTGACAGCATACAGGCAACTGAACAGACAGATCTCCAAATGCATGCGGCGAGACTTACGCAACTTTAATATTGCTCGTATTGAATAAGCGATCGAATGAAACCAGGGCTCCAAAGTCTTTGAAGAATGAGTGTGGCAACACCGTTTCCGGGACACCTGAGATTTTGAGTGAGATTGAGAGTTTCTATGAGCTGCTGAACACATTATCGTTGGAGCCACACGCAAGTGTGAGTAACGATTCAAGAGCAAGTCTAATCCGACACTATTCCGATGATATCCCGAAAGTCAGTCTGAGCAAGAAAAGAAGGCTCAAGCAAAGATTGAATTACAGCGGAGTTTTTGAAAGCGGGCGGAAAACCGGTACTTAAAGTCCTTCAAAATCTCTTCAATTTCGTCCTTCATGGTGGCACTACTCGGAGGCTTGATGCAGAAGTGCAGTGCTCTTGTTTTTAAAGAAAGGCGATTACGCTCTCTTGAAGAACTACAGACCGATTTCCCTTCTGAGCCGCGTCTGCGTGCCGTTTTCGAGAGTCATTACGAATCTCTCGCACGCAGACTCGACGACTCCCAGCCTCCCGAAAAAGCCGGTTCCGAAAAGGCTTCAGTACCATAGATCACATACATACCCTACGGCAGATTGTACGGAAGACCGAAGAGTACAATCTGCCACTTTACCTGGCGTATACCGCCAACCGGTAACAACCGTAACCGTATACGAGAAAGCATTTGATTCCGTCGAAATTTGGGCGGTGCTACAGTCCCTTCAGCGGTGCCAAGTTGACAGTCGGTATATCGAAGTGCTTGCACAGTAGGGCTACGATGCTAAGTGCTGTTTTCGAGTCATTACGAATCATATTCAACTGCAGAGAGGTGTAAGACAGGTTGACGTTATATCACCCATACTCTTCACCGCCGCATTGGAAGATGTTTTCAAGCTACTGAATTGGAAAGGTATTAACATCAAAGGCGAGTACATTACTCACATTCGATTTGCCGTCGATATAGTCTTTATGGTGGAATCGCTGGAGGATCTAAGCAATATACTCAATGATCTCAATAGTGTATCCCAACGTATAGGTTTTAAGAAGAACATGGACAAAACAAAGATCATGTTTAATGTTCATGTCACGCCTATGCTGGTAGTTGTTGGGAGCACTAAGCTCGAAGTTGTTGACGAGTACGTTTGCCTGGGACAAATAGTCCGACCAGGTAAGTCTAACTTCGACCGAGAGGTCTTCAGGAGATTTCAACTCGACTGGGCAGCGTTCGAGAAATTACGACACATCTTCTCGTGATTTATACCTCAAAACCTAAAAACTAGATTGTACACCAGTGCATGTTGCCAGCAATGACTTACGGATCTGTGACATGTTCCTTTAACTGCTGGCCGTATGAGGACGATCATGGTCGCTCAGCAAGCTATGGGGAGAGCTTTGCTCGGGGTTTCTCTGCGCGATAAACTTAGAAACCGCAGTAGAACCAGGGCAATCGACATAACCCAATGTATTAGTAAGCTGAAGTGGCAATGGGCCGGCCATTCGGCCCGAAGAACCGATAACTGATGGGGAAAAAAGGTTCTCGAGTGGCAGTCTCGTACCGGTAGGCGTAGTGTAGGCCCACTAGACGGAATGATGACCTGGTAAGACATGCAGGAAGTCGATGGATGCAGGTGGCTCAGGACCGTGCTTTGTGGCTATCCTTGAGGGAGGCCTATGTTCAGCAGTGGACTTGTGAAGGGATATAATGATGATAATGATGATAATGATAAAGCTAAAAATGTCATTTCTTTGATCCTTTTCTTCTCGTTGGATAGCCATGCAATGGAAACATTCAGAGCGATGTTTATCTTTCTCCGGGTGTTTTTCTACTTTAGGGTGTAGAGCAGAAGGAGTCCTTGTTCGTTCCGAATTCACAAAAATATCTAGGGAATGATCGTGCTTATTCTGACACATGATGACTGGTTCTGAAATAAATCATATTCAATCATATCATCACTCACAACTCGAAAAATTACGTTCGTTCGGCCTCAATCTAAAAAAGTATAAAGATATACAAAGTTGTATAATATCGTCAAGAAATGCTTAATTAGTTTGTACCTACTTTTATCCATCTTTACGACAATCTAATTGTAAAATTTTAAACAAAGCACACATTATAACAAGCAGTTCACGCGGTAAGATTATGGAACTCACTATCGTCAAATATAAGAAATTCCGAAACTTTGTTGGTATTCAAGAAACGTCTTAGAGATAACTACTTTGCATCCTGTTAATTTATATATATTATTCTATTATATTAGTTTTAGTTTATGTATATCATATGTAACTATCGTATTTATTATTATTATTATTTATTGATTTATTTTATTTTTATTTATTGTTTTATTTTATATAATTTACGTAACATTGTGTATATTATTTATTTTTTAGTAGTACTAATGTATGCACTAAGTTTGCAATTTCAATATAATTTCCTTTATGGGTCTACTGGAAGATATTTCAGCTAATTTGGAATAAGTAGAACCTTTGTACGAAATTACTATAAGACTGCTTCTGTATCTTAATGTGTGTACATAAAATAAATTAAAAAAAAGCACACTTGTGATTAAGTTGACAATCAAAGTATACGCGGAAACATGAATGGCGGCAAAATGGCAAAAAAATCTACTTTGTTTAGCTGCCGAGACACGAATATCCGTAAATTTTCGATCAAGTACCTACTCTCTTACCAATGCGGCCGACGCTGCGTGAAGCCTCGGCGCGAGTTGCGGCGTACAATTCCTTTGTTTATACTTTATACCTTTATTTTATAATTTAGATACTTGAAAAAGTAATGGTACAGTTACTTTAAGGTATAGTAATTTAAAGGTACCTTTATTTTAAGGTATCGAAATTTAAAGGTATGACGTCATACCGCTTATCGTCTGTACCATAATTTTTTCGGTTATTCAATCCCTGCTTTAAACACTAGGAACAAACATAAGCTTGTAATACCTGTTGTTACTAGACTCCACTGAATTAGTAATACATTTATGGGCTTTTACAACAAAATCCCAGAATATGTACAAAATTTGTTAATAAACAAGTTTAAATTTTTTTTTATAGAAGAGGGGGCAAACGAGCATGCGGCTCACCTGATGTTAAGTGACTACCGCCGCCCATGATCAACCGCAACACCAGGGGAATTGCAGGTGCGTTGCCGGCCCTTTAGAAAGGAGTACGCTGTTTTCTTGAAGGTCACCAGGTCGTATCGATCCGGAAAAATCGCTGGTGGTAAACTATTCCACAGAGAGAAGAAAACTCCTCTTAAAACGTACAGTGGCGGACCGCCAAGCATCCAGATGGTGTGGATGGTATCGGGACGTTTGCCGCGTAGTGCGTTCACGAAATTTGGCGGCTGGGATTAATCCGAACAATTCCTCAGAGCACTCTCCATGGTATATGCGAAAGAAAATGCAGAGATGCAACATCTCTTCGCAGTGCCAGTGAATCGAGCCGATCGGAAAGCACTCGGTCGTCGACGATTCGAGCCGCTCTGCGCTGGATGCGGTCAAGTGGAAGGAGCTGGTACTGGGGAGTCCCAGCCCAGAGATGGGAACAGTATTCCATGTGCGGCCGAACCTGCGCCTTGTAAAGTTGCAGGCGGTGTGCCGGCATGAAATACTGTCCCGCTCTGCTGAGCACGCCAAATGACCATGAAACTGCACGTCACTCAATATGTCGACGCCGATGATTCCGATACTGGCTGAGGCAACAAGGGGAGTGCCTTGAAACTGAGGAGATACGACAAAGGGGTTCTTTTTAGCGGTTAACGCGCAAACTTGTGTCTTCTGGGGGTTAAACTGGACTAGATTTAGTCGCCCCCAATCTGAGACTCTGTTCAGCAAAGACTCGACTTCAGACACAAGTTTGTCCCGGCACTCGGAGACGTTTTATTTAAGAAAAATTGTACAAAAAGGGTTATTATAATTTAAATGACAAGTTTTTCCTGGCACTCGGAAATGTTTTATTTAAGAAAAATTGTACAAAAAGGGTTATTATAATTTAAATGAAAACATAAATGAAAATAACCCCTTGGAATGAGGTGATCGCCACCATGCTAGTTAGTATGCCAAGTTAGTAGTAGCAAATTTGTAACAAAATAAATTTATTGTAAATTTAAATATTTATTAATTTTTGCTGGTTCTTCCCAGGACAGAGGTTTTTTTACGAACCAGTAGTAAATTAAAAAATGACTTACAATAAGTATTTTATAATAATCTATGTTGAATTATAAAATCATTCATTTCATTTTATTTCATTTCATTTCATGTTGTTATTAATAGCTACACGCAATTTATGGAAGGCAGCCAATGATATATAATATCATTGAAAGCAGCATTTTTTTCCGGCATCCCATAGTCGCCCTTTACGATAAACGCGGGTTGAAATAAGCCTTTCGTAACTGTTTTAACATTTTGATAACCACGTTTGTGGGAAGAGTCAAGAACCTCAACTGGCTCAAAAGCCGGTAAAATTTGTGTAAAACACACAAATTCGAAACCCGACATCGGGTGTTGTTTTGTATTTATTCTCTATCTGACAAACTATCTCCGATCATATCTTGCATCATGCACAGGTGTTTGCGTGTATATTTGTGGTTAAAATGCGTCCGAACGTACGTAAGTTGCCGTAGACACTTTAACATTTATGCGACTTTATCGGAGGTAGTCTTGGATGCAGAGTATAAGTACGGGGATATTTGGCGTACATATTAAAAACATCTTAGACATACATATCCAATTTTTTTTACAACATTAGGCCGCGATGTTAATTTGGCGCAAACGCATCAATTTGTGAACCACTTGGTCTTGACCCAGCACTCTTATTGCTTGTCTCTATTATCATTTAGTAAAGAGATAGAGCGCAACTACAAAATGGATAGGTATAGAATCGCACTACTACATTGACAAAAGTCACACACACACTAGTGTACGCACGGTTAGCTGTGGGAATCGTAGTCAAATGAAATTATTTTGATAATTTGAAAGATTGAATTTGTTTTTCATTTCTTATACCTACCTCAGAAATATACTTCGATACGAAATATGAATACCTGCTCCAAAGACTGCTTGGCACTGGAAGCCCTCTACTGGTAGTGAGATGTTAGCTCTGGACTTTGAACTGGTTTTGTCAGTTATAATAAGACCTTACCTACCTGCGGACTTGATGGAGTGACCTGAAGGTGTAATTTGGTGATTACAACAGGAACTCCTAGACTAGTGGAACTAGGTGTGCCGAGTTTGGGTTCGTTTTGTTGGTTATGATGAGACCTTACCACCGGACTTGATGGAGTGACCTGAAGGTGTAATTCGGTGATTACAAGTGGAACTCCTAGACTAGTAGAACTAGGTGTGCCGAGTTTGGGTTCGTTTTGTTAGTTATGATGAGACCTTACCACCAGACTTGATGGAGTGACCTGAAGGGGTAATTCAGTAACTACTGCTGGAATTTCTGAACGAGTAGAACTAGGTGTGCCGAATTTGGGCTCCGTTTTGTTAGTTATGACGAGTCCATACCTTCGGACTTGATGGAGTGACCTGAAGGTGTAAATCGGTGATTGCAACTGGAACTCCTAGACTGGTGGAACTAGGTGTGCCGAGTTTGGGTTCGTTTTGTAGGTTATGATGAGACCTTACCACCGGACATGATGGAGTGACCTGAAGGTATAGTTCGGTGATTACAAGTGGAACTTCTAGACTTGTAGGACTAGGTGTGCCGAGTTTGGGTTCGTTTTGTTAGTTATGATGAGACCTTACCACCAGACTTGATGGAGTGACCTGAAGGGGTAATTCAGTAACTACTGCTGGAATTTCTGAACCAGTAGAACTAGGTGTGCCGAATTTCACTCCATCAAGTCCGGTGGTAAGGTCTTATCGTAACTAACAAAACGAAACCAAACTCGTCACACCTAGTTCTACTAGTCTAGGAGTTCCATTTGTAACCACCTGATTACACCTTCAGGTCACTCAATCAAGTCCGGTGGTAAGGTCTCATCGTAACTAACAAAACGAACCCAAACTCGGCACACCTAGTTCTACAAGTCTAGGAGTTCCACTTGTAATCACTGAACTACACCTTCAGGTCACTCGATCAAGTCCGGAGGTATGGACTCGTAATAACTAACAAAACGAAGCCCAAATTCGGCACACCTAGTTCTACTCGTTCAGAAATTACAGCAGTAGTTACTGAATTACCCCTTCAGGTCACTCTATCAAATCCGGTGGTAAGGTCTCATCGTAACTAACAAAACGAACCCAAACTCGGCACACCTAGTTCTACCAGTCTAGGAGTTCCAGTTGCAATCACCGATTTAGACCTTCAGGTCACTCCATCAAGTCCAGAGGTATAGACTCGTCATAACTAACAAAACGGAGCCCAAATTCGTCACCCCTAGTTTTACTCTGCAAGAAGTTCAAATAGCGGTCACGAAAGTACACCTTCAGGTCATGCCATCAAGTCCAGAGGTAAGGTCTCATCATAACCAACAAAACGAGCCCAAACTCGGCACACCTAGTTCCGCTCGTCCACGAGTTGCAGTAGTAGGTAAGTTTATATATCCTACTTATTTTTAGCTAAATAAAAACTGTGAGTATAAAAATAATAATTTTATCACTTGTCAAGTACTTATGTTTCCAATTTGTTTTTTTCTAATATTTTGTGTATGTACAGCGATCTTTTCAGAATGAGCCGCTGCAAACAGGCGATACAGTGTTCACTCACGACGGCGGCCGAGCGCGGACTGTGGTTTCATCGAAATCTTTGTACAATAAATCAAAGCAGGCACCAACAATAAAATAGCCCTTATTGCAATACATTATGATTCATCCGTATTACCAAAATATGTGAAAAAATGTGCATCACTTTTTATTTTTTTTACGACTATTTGTGACATTTTGTTAAAAAAATAAACCCAGGGTTTTTTAATTGAATATGTCTGTCATCTTATAGTATTTTTTAAATTTTTTAAATATGTTGATAATAGACCAAAACATGTACCGAAACACAAGCCGGTATCGTTAATTTTGTAGAAAATGGCAACGAAAGTTCGTTTTTACAATATAAAAAACTACTATTTTCAACAAAAGAGTTACAGACATTTGCAGATGAAGAACCAATCTATACATGGTAGTTTTTACTTATATTTGATTTGGTTTAGTTTTGTCACAAAATCTACCGAAAAACACCCTAATTTTGGTTGATTTGCAAACGCGTCCTTAAAACACTTTTTAAATTGACGGCGATTTTTAATTGTAAGGCCAGGTATTTCCTAGCAATATTGAACGGCTCTTTAAAGAAATTGAATGCATTCTTCTCTTTCTTAATTTTTTTTAAATCCGATGTTGAACACAAGACTTTTCAAGAGATTATGCATCTCTTATTTGTTTAAGATATCAATATTGTGCAATGATATCTATCTAATAGACTAAGAGGAAATAATTAACGTTATCGTATAATTTTGTAATAGTTTTCTACTTACATGATTACAAAGGCAAGCAATGAGTCAAAGGTACTTTAATGATGCGGATTATATTGGCATTATATTTTCTTGATTAATATTTTAATACTAAGGATATTTTAGTGATATTTGAGTTACGTGTAAATATTTTTTGGAATACCTAAACCATTGTAAATGTATACTGAGAAGTATAAAGTGATCACAAACTAAATAACATGTTCAATTTTTGTAGATTTAATGATAATTTTCATCGTATTGGTTTATTCAAATTAAGTCAGTTACTCAAATAATCAAACTCTACACGTCTAAAATGAAGTTCAAGTGAATCACGATAGACACACCATTCCATTGTTCGGGCTTAGAATAGAGTTAGACACAACTATGACAATGGTCTTATTCAATTCAATACTGCATAAAACGAAAAACTAATTTGTGAAAACAGTTTTTAAAAATACTAAATTTTGTAACTTTTTTCTTATGTATAATCGATATGCTTTTTCAATAGCGGCAATGGGATACGAACTTTGAAAATCGATTAGACAAATTTTGCTTGGAAAATCTTTAATTCTATTTTAAAAGTTTAGTTTTTTTAAAGTTCCTAGTAACCAGACTACTCTCTCTTATCAACTTAGGCAATATACTAATGCATATTTCGTCCGATTCGTCCTGAGATTTATCAATGAGTTACTTATGTACCCGGAAGAGGTCGCGATCGGCCAAGAGGACGTCATTGGTACATGTATATTTATCAATGTCGCGTAACGGTACATATTAAAGAGAAAGTAAAGCAGATGTGGGTTATCTTTTTTGCATTTCTAAAATGAAATATCACGAGTGTTACAGGACCTTTAATAACTTTGAAAATAAATTTAGAAAACTTTTGTTCAATGCTTCGATACCTAGCACCTATTAACTTTTATTTCTCTATTTCTTCCAGGGTTGACTGGTGGAGAATTCCATAACGTATTAAGTCCGCCAAATGTAAACCCGTACATTAAGGTGTCATACAATAAAGATTAAATTAATAAGTACCTATATTTCATTACCTACTTCTTTTTCATCGCCAGTAAAAGCTCGAAATAGGCCTGATTCTCTCCCGTTTGGAGAGGATTCATCTTAATTGTCACGCTTAGCAGGTGGATGACGATCACATATCTTTCGCACCGTTGACGTGCGTTCCGTCGCCAGTCTTGGTGCCTTGAGTTACAGCCTACATACGTCTCACTGCTGAGCACAGGCCCCTCTCATTACTTAGAAAGTTTTAGGGCATGGAAGTGTCCGCCGCGCTGACTCAATGCGTGTTAGCGAACTTCACATGTCCTCGAAACATTTTATTTTTCTGTTTTCTCACGATGTTTTCCTTCCCGCCAGGCACGTGGTAAATCAGCAATTAACAATTTCACTGGTGCCGATGGGGATCGAACCCGGATTAGTCGCGTACTGTGAAATTTAAAGCGAGCGCTAACCATCTGAGCTACCACGGTTCTTAATGTCTTCCGTGGGTGTCTTAAGACTGGCGTAAACGGGATTGTTAGGCCACCTATCGAAAGCCATAAAATCTTTTCAGCAAGTTTACAACCTGGACAATAGAAAAAACTAAAAATAATTTAAAATATTTAAATTATTAAAAACAGTGTACTCGGCAAAGGGAACCTTACTGAGATTGATCACGTAATATAAAACTTAAGTTGAGCGCCGTAACCCTAGGCCGTTAGTAAAGATTTCGACTGTGGTGTACCTTAACGTCGGAGGTTCGAATCCTTTCTTGGAATAACTGTTGAAACAACTGTATAACACGAGGATTATGTAAGTTCATATTGGAATATAATCATTTTTTTATATTTACGCGAATACTACAACTAAACCGTATAATATGTAAAATTGAATAGGTAAAACGTCGTAATTTTTTATTAATTAATAGTAATATTAACAATGTGAATATAATCACCAATATATTTCATTTAAAAGTGTGTAAGCATCATAAAACTTGAATATCAGACTTTATTTAACAATCAATGAGTGTTTGCTTTTGTTTGATTACTTAGTAGCATCGATCACTAAGATCGATGCTTAGTAGATATGTAATTGATCTGTGTAAAGTAGGACAGGTCAAGATATTTATATGGAGTGGGTGGCTCAGTTACTTTGTTTAACCTAAATCTATTAAAAGTTACGAGACATTGCTTGAACTTCCGCGTAATTATCCGGACAGCTCCGTAGCGCAGTTGCTAAGCGTTTGGTTGCGATGCTGACGGCCGCGGGTTCGATTCGAATTCGAAATCTCGCACGGAACAAGTGAATAACAATTTGGTATACCTAACATTTATTAGGTTATACACGGATGCTAGTGTTTTGCGCGAAATTGACAACATCCTAACATTCGGCCGCAACGTTGCCGTGGCCAGAATTAGCTAGAACATAAATAAATATCTAATACCTATCGGGTAAGTTAGGACGAGCTAGTGCCTGTATTCGTGGGTACAATTTAGTAGTATAATATTTTCTTGTTTATTAGCCGTTTTTAATTGGTAAACTATTGTTCTGGGTCTAGAATCTAGATGTTTGTCAATGGGCAATTTATGTATGTACTACGCCTCCACAATACTGGAAAAAATCCTAGTGTTGGAGTAATCTTTTTTAAAAAAAATATTACTGGCCACTACTTTTTTACCACTTTCGATATTTTGTGTTAAAAATAAAACAAACTAAACATTTATAAAACTACAACGTACACTTTTTTTGAACAATATTCTATTTACCGCAGGTAAATTGAGTTACCGCGATTCTCAATTTACCTGCCGAGCATTATGTACGGTGAACGTAAATTCGCCCTACAGAGGCCCATATCTCATGAAGATCTTCTACACAACAAATAGCCAATATTAATTTTTTTAAATTTCGTATTCATTATTACATTCCAAATATTTTTAAAATTTTCGCCGCCGTTAAAATTGGACAGGAAGATTTTATTACCTATCTTTATTAAGTGATAAGTGTAATGATGCTAAATATTAGTAAACCATATCTTGTTGTTTATATAGAGTTGTTTTTAGAACGTGCAAGTTATCTGGTATGGAATGCGGGTGCTCTTTATTAACGCATAGAGTTCTCAAAAAGGAATGATACAACACTGTCTGACTATTTCAATTATAATTAACTGATTAATTACCATCTGAACATCCATTTAAGCTTAATCAAGAAGTGTACCGTATAAGTTACTTATTCCAACTTAGTTTATGGTATTATGCTCTTTGATTATTCTGCCAACAGTAAAAATTTGCAATATGGCAGACCAACAATGCAACATACAAACAATGCGAACATCTAGGAGTTACACATGCCCTATGCACATAAATTATCATGTTAATCACATATTTGTTGGTCCCTGAGAACTGTGGTGTGTGATATGTGAATGAATGGTTCAGTAACAGTTACAAGCAAATTTCATCTTTAATGTGCTAACATTACAGCATCTGGTCATTTAAAAATAAAAATATGTGTTAATAAAATATTTTTTATGTATATTTAATTTAAAAGTTAAGATAAACAATGACTGTTACATATATTAAAAATGAAATGTTAATATACGCATGGAGAGTAATTTAAATCTATCTAGCCATTCACTTCATAGTCATATATTATGAAGAACTATTTTGCATTATAAGAAGAAAATATGATAAGTATTTAGTTATAGAATAGAATGTATAATATAAAATGTATGACACATAAATATTTTAAAATAAGACCCATTCAAGTATTAAATTCATAATTTAAGATCTGTCTTTACATTTAAGAGTCACTTACCATCAGATCCAATATTTTTCTCTCGCATGGCTCCATTAAAATGAACAACCAAAGGTCCTAGAAAATATATTTATTTAGTTAGTTTATAATCTAGAAAAACTAGTTATTAATAATGTGTACAAAGTTGTGTAAATAATTACCTTTTTGGAAGGCAGATATTTCATAAACTGAGGATTTATCTTGCTTGGAATTCTTTTTACTGGAATCAACAAGTAGCATGTCTTCCCCCAGGTCTTCCACATAATATCGCCTGGCATTTGGGGATATGTCTTCTTTGGCAAAGTTCAAGCGCGGTTCACGGACCTCTACACCTCTTACTTGGGGTCTTAACTGTGACACAAGTGGACTCTGTACAGGTTTATCCTGTTCAATACCATCTTTGAAATTCTGAATAAAAATTTGTTCCTTAACTACTTCTATTTGTTTCCTCATTGATATCATTTCATTCCAATAGTAGAATGCCACCGAGCAACTTATTATCATACATAAAATGCTAAGCAAGAAGTTCAATATGAACAAGAGCTTAATTTTCTTGGAAGACGCTATAGACAATGTTGTGTTTATATGCACACCAACATCCGCTTGTTTCTCTAAAAGTGATAAAAAATTAAATAGGGTATGTTTAATAAATAATCGATGACAGATAATATTTAAAAAAAAAAGCTTTATAGTCACCTGTATTCAAGTGTATGACAGTTCCATCGTTAACTTTTCTATTTTTAGTTGTATTCAAAAAAATATTTGCCGCACCTGGTGAATTAAGCGGGACTCCTTCGCATAAGTTTATTTTTCTTTCTGCGTCCATTATAAATATTGTAGTAGTAGTACGGATACGGAGTACTACTGTGTACGCAAAATTTTAGCGTAGGCGTCGCCGTTCCTAAACAAAGGAAGTAAAGCTTATTAAAAGTTCGCACGGAACACACGATAACCGCGAGTTGATAACAAAAAAACACAGCAATCACTGTTTACGTACCGAAAATAATTCAGCGGCACTAAGTAATCACACATAAACTGAATATTATTTAACTATTTAATTCAACATTTACAATCTTCTTTCTACTTAGTGCCCTAAAAACTTGTTCGTCTGTCGCACCAAAACAAACAAAAAAGTAAATAACACAAGTAAAACTTTCAATTCGTGCGTTCATCTGTCGGGTGACGGCTGGGATTGGCGCGCTCGTGCGGCTTGACCGCTACAGCCGCTACTGTCGATGCTCTATGTCGCCGCGCCAAATTCAAACTGCGATGCGAGGGAACGATTGACTGGGGAGAACGAAATAAAGGTTTTCACGTCATTGAATGCTCCGCAGTGTACGCTCAGTACCATTTACTCATGAATGTAATGTGTTACGTTATAAACCGCCCTTTTATTGTCTTTATTACAGAGAAAATGCAACGCTTAGCAAATTATTGTTTGTTGACAAATTAAGCCGTTCCATTATCAACGCCATTCACATGAATTTATTATTTATTGATGATTAATAAGATCATTACATGATCATTAGAGCAAAAATTAATTAAGCTATTAGAGTAAAATAGTGTGTTTGTGGAACAGACCAGAATATTTAAAACCATGAATTTATATAATTGCTATCTGCTGGCGACGTAAAATAATCCATCTTCTTGGAGTAAGAGCTAAGAGGTAACCAGAGGTAACTATAGGAACGGTCAGAATGTTCCCATGGTCTCCAGAAAAAGATAGTTTAAGCGCGCCAATCCGTACCTATGTCCTGTTACTGGCTGATTGAGAAAAAAGATAGACACAATTACACTCCTATTCAGAAATTAAATAAGTACGGATGAACAAAGCTTATTTCTTGGAATAGTTTTTCTTTGTGAACATCTTGTAATCTTTTACCTGTGTAATATAGTATAGCCGTTCTTATGAACCACATTGTGCTCAGGTAGTAGTTGCGTTCGGGAGAACGGAATTCGGTAGTAATGTGTAAGAAGATACGTATAGGTAATAGTTAGCGTCTCAAATGATTCTAAATATTCGTTCACGAATAGCAGTGGGTACGAATCCAAAAACAGATGCAAGGGTATGAACATATTACTATTACAAGCCAGCTGCTTCATTCCTTAGCTTATTAAGGGTTATTTAATACGTTGGTTGCTTCTTAGTTTGTACTTCATTTAAAATTACACACTACCTTTGTTTTATTTATCCATATGTATTTTTTTTCTTATTTATAAGCAAAATTATGCTAGTGATTAGTTATAATTATTTATCATGTAGTAATGTGTAAGAAGATACGTATAGGTAATATTTAGCGTCTCAAATGATTCTAAATATTCGTTCACGAATAGCAGTGGGTACGAATCCAAAAACAGATGCAAGGGTATGAACATATTACTATTACAAGCCAGCTGCTTCATTCCTTAGCTTATTAAGGGTTATTTAATACGTTGGTTGCTTATTAGTTTGTACTTCATTTAAAATTACACACTACCTTTGTTTTATTTATCCATATGTATTTTTTTTTCTTATTTATAAGCAAAATTATGCTAGTGATTAGTTATAATTATTTATCATGTAGTAATGTGTAAGAAGATACGTATAGGTAATATTTAGCGTCTCAAATGATTCTAAATATTCGTTCACGAATAGCAGTGGGTACGAATCCAAAAACAGATGCAAGGGTATGAACATATTACTATTACAAGCCAGCTGCTTCATTCCTTAGCTTATTAAGGGTTATTTAATACGTTGGTTGCTTATTAGTTTGTACTTCATTTAAAATTACACACTACCTTTGTTTTATTTATCCATATGTATTTTTTTTCTTATTTATAAGCAAAATTATGCTAGTGATTAGTTATAATTATTTATCATGTAGTAATGTGTAAGAAGATACGTATAGGTAATAGTTAGCGTCTCAAATGATTCTAAATATTCGTTCACGAATAGCAGTGGGTACGAATCCAAAAACAGATGCAAGGGTATGAACATATTACTATTACAAGCCAGCTGCTTCATTCCTTAGCTTATTAAGGGTTATTTAATACGTTGGTTGCTTATTAGTTTGTACTTCATTTAAAATTACACACTACCTTTGTTTTATTTATCCACATGTATTTTTTTTCTTATTTATAAGCAAAATTATGCTAGTGATTAGTTATAATTATTTATCATGAACACGCAATTCTAAAAGAATGATGTGTGCGTAAATACTACATAAAAATAAAAATAATGTGTATTACTTATTTCTAGAACTACTTAAAACCTCTTTGCTGTTAACAATAAGTGCATAATATGTATAGTACGCATCACGTACACGCCAATATAGCCAGCAAAGCTGTGCAGCTGTGCAAAAGAAGATCCAATCCCTAAAATTTGTTAGTAGGTAGTAGGTATTATGTCCTATATGTCCTACATATATCGTCCACTCAAATAAAGTGAGATCGTCCGATGAGTGTCGTGTCGACATAAGGAAACAAACCAGGGGACCAACTACATCAAGGAAATAAAAAGCTACGGTTGCCAATCCGCATGCCAAGCGTGCCAACTATGGCCATTACCCCTTCTATGACGCAATCTATGAGGAGGCCTTAGTTCAGCTTTTCATGGGCTGTACCGGTAACAGTAGCTTGAAGATTTGGGAGAACACATTACGAGAAGTAGGTATTGCTCGTTAGTAATATAGTTCGATGGGGAACACAAATCACGATTCAGAGGAACTTTATTATTCAGGCTACTTTGATTTTTTTTTAAATTGAAAAAGGGTTTATTATGAATGACCTCATATTAATTATTGTTTGATCCTTTTTTCCCGTTTTAGCCGTGTAGTGGCGGTCGAGAATATCCACTACCCCATATTTTCCCGTGGGTGTCGTAAGAGGCGACAGAGGGAGACAGGCAGGAGATGGGCAGCAGCATCTTCCTGATAACAACAATAATATAATTAAAAAAAAACCCGCTCACCAAGCGTGGCAACTATGGCAAATATCCCCCCATGAATAAAGACGCAAGCAAACGGCCCCCAGTCCCCGTCGGCCCCGCTATTCCTGGCTACGGTGGCGACCATGGTAACGGCGGGGCAGGGGGTGCTAAGAATCTCCGTTGGAGGTTCGGTTGTAACCTACGACGACTCGACCTGGCAACATATAACGCTCGCACCCTGAGGACCGACGAGAAAATACTGGAGCTGGAAGAAGAAGCCGGGAGGGCGACCATCTGTCCCAAGGAGGTGTCAGATTTATCGTCCACAAGTCTCTCGTCAACAACGTTGTAAAGATTGAGACAACGAGGGTCGCGTACCTGATACTTAGAATCACCAAACGGTATTCGCTGAAGGTCATACAGGTTTACGCACTGACCTCGGCACATCCCGATGAGGAGGTGGAGGAAATGTATGAGGATATTTCCAGAGCAATGCATTCCTCCAAAACCCACTACACGGTGTTGGTGGGAAACTTCAACGCAAAACTAGGCACAAGAGAAGGCGGTGAGCTGAAGTTAGGGAAATTTGGAGTAGGGCAACGGAACTGTAGGGGCCAGCAGTTTGCCGACTTTATGGAGAAAGAGGGACTCTTTATGATGAACTCTTTCTTCCAGAAGCGGCCCCACAGGAAGTGGACCTGGTCGAGCCCCGACGGTTCGACAAAAAATGAGATTGACTTCATTATGACGACCAGACGCCAACTGTTCAGTGATGTCTCAGTGATCGCAAGGGTGAAAACTGGCAGCGATCGCCGAATGGTTAGAGGCACACTGAACCTGAACGTTAAGTTGGAGAGGTCTCGTCTAATGAAGCCAACGCTCCGTCCCCTTCGTGCTCTAATCCAGAATCCCGAAACTTTTCAGCTCGAGTTACGTAACCGCTTTCAGTGCCTAGAAGAAACGACGATATGAATGACAAGCTCGTGGAAAATGTCCATGCGGTCGGAGCTAAGTTCTGCAAGACCCGCCGCAGAAGAACACAAAAACTCTCCGATCACACTCTTAATCTCATGCCTGTTAGACGGGAGATGAGGCTGCAATCGTCAACAGATTTGACAGCATACAGGCAACTGAACAGACAGATCTCCAAATGCATGCGGCGAGACTTGCGCAACTTCAATACTGCTCGTATTGAAGAAGCGATCGAGCGGAACCTGGGCTCCAAAATCTTTGCCAGAGATCTGTCTGCCAGAAAGAGCCAACTGTCAAAGCTGAAGACTGAGTGTGGCAGCATCGTTTCCGGGACACCTGAGATTCTGAGTGAGATTGAGAGGTTCTATGTGCTGTACACATCATCGTTGGAGCCACACGCAAGTGTGAGTAACGATCCAAGAGCAAGTCTTATCCGACACTATTCCGATGATATCCCGAACGTCAGTCTGAGCTAGATTAGAATGGCTATTCATCACCTTAAAACCTGCAAGTCCCCGGGCGAGTAAGGAATTACAGCGGAGCTTCTGAAAGCGCGTGGAAAAGCGGTAGTTGAAGTCCTTCACAGGCTCTTTAATTCCGTCCTCCATGGTGGCTCTACTCCGGAGGCGTGGAGCAGAAGTGCGGTGGTCTTGTTCTTCAAGAAAGGTGACAACGCCTTCTTGAAGAACTACAGACCGATATCCTTTCTGAGCCGCGTCTATGTGCTGTTTTTTAGAGTCATTACGAATCGTCTCGCACGCAGACTCGACGACATCCAGCCTCCCGAACAAGCAGGTTTTCGAAAAGGCTTTAGTACCATAGACCACATACATACCCTTCGGCAAATTGTACAGAAGTCCGAAGAGTACACAATCTGCCACTTTGCCTGGCGTATGTGGACTATGAGAAAGCCTTTGATTCCGTCGAAATTTGTGCGGTGCTATAGTCTCTTCAGCGGTGCCAAGTTGACTGTCGGTATATCGAAGTGCTGAAGTGTTTGTACAGTAGGGCTACGATGGCTATCCGAGTACAGAACCAGAGTACGAAACCTATCCAACTGCAGAGAGGTGTAGGACAGGGTGACGTTATTTTCCCGAAACTTTTCACCGCTGCATTGGAAGACGTTTTCAAGCTACTGGACTGGAAAGGATACGGTATTAACATCAATGGCGAGTACATCACTCACCTTCGATTTGCCGACGATATAGTCCTTATGGCAGAATCGCTGGAGGACTTGAGCACTATGCTCAACGACCTCAATAGTGCCTCCCAACGGATAGGTCTTAAGATAAACATGGACAAAACAAAGATCATTTTAATGTCCATGTCACACCTATGCCGGTAGTTGATAACACACACTAAGCTCGAAGTTTTTGACGAGTACGTTTACCTGGGACAAATAGTCCGACTAGGTAAGTTCAACTTCGACCGAGAGGTCAATCGACGGATTCAACTCGGCTGGGCAGCGTTCGGAATATTACGACACGTCTTCTCATCAGGTATACCTCAAAATCTGAAAACTAAGTTGTACAACCAGTGCGTGTTGCCAGTGATGACCTACGGAACCGAGACGTGGTCCTTCACTGCTGGCCGTATGAGGACGCTCAAAGTCGCTCAGCGAGCTATGGAGAGGGCTATGCTCGGATTTACTCTGCGTGATAAACGTAGAAATGAGGATATCCGCAGTAGAACCAGAGTGACCGACATAGCCCAACGGATTAGTAAGCTGAAGTGGCAATGGGCCGGCCATATAGCTCGAAGAACCGACAACTGTTGGGGAAGAAGGGTTTTCGAGTGGCAGCCTCGTACCGGTAGGTGTAGTGTAGGACGACCCCCCACTAGATGGAGTGACGACCTGGTAAGACATGCAGGAAGTCGATGGATGCAGGTGGCTCAGGACCGTGCTTTGTGTCTTACTTTGGTGGAGGCCTATATTCAACAGTGGATTTGTGAAGGTCTGTAATGATGATGATAATTGTGATGATGATCCTTTTTTCTAATGAAACTGTGGGACTGCGGGAAATAACATTTCTTTTCCAAATTTTGATAGAGGATAAAAATTTTAATCTCTTTAAGCTAATCTATAAGTTATTATATTTAAGTCCCAAAAGTATAAATTTCTTTTTTCTTAAATATAGATGTTGCTTCACCTTAAGTTCCAGTAAGCAAATATAGAAAAGCGAATTCTATTCGCAAACGCGTGCCATATGTGGAATGCATTTAGATCCAGATGTAAGTTGAAAATTGTGAAGAAAGAGTTGTTACCAAGCTATAGATGCTAAACGCCAAATGCAATTATTTTTAGTTGTCAATACTTTAAATAGATTTTGAAAAGCACTCTTGAAGCACATTAAAATAACTGGGCGATCTCATAATACGCTGGTCCTGGCTGAGTATTTTCAGCGCCGCACGCTACATTTTCAGCCCGCCTGGTGGTCATTACATTTGCCATACCAATATCCCTTCAGTCTCGTTAAAATTAGTACGTTAATTAAATAATTGACATAATACACTTTTGAAGATTGTTACCGTTAATAATTGAGATATAGTGGTAATAACATACTATGTTACCATACAGTAGTAATATAGTACGTTGTATGTATGGCCCGGCAGACGTTATTCTATTTTCTGGTTGGTTACGGGATGAGTTTCATTTTCCACACACACACACACACACACACACACACACACACACACACACACACACACACACACACACACACACACACACACACACACACACACTTCTTTAGACTTATTTAACTAATACGTATAGCAAAATCCTCTTTATGGCTAATAGAACCACCACAACCATTATGACAATAAACATAAAGAAAAAGAAAAACATAACCCTTCTTTTTCGTCTTCCGTAAGCGGATAACTCTCTCTCATGGACATTCTATCGAGTAGTTTAGTAGAACAAATAATTTTTCTACAGATATTAATATATGCACTCGTATAGATTACCGTTACCATTTTATACCGTTACAGCCTATTAAAGTGCACTGCTGAACATATGTCTTCCCTTAGATTGCATCGTAGGAGGATATTTGCCACAGTTGCCACGCTTGGCAAGCGGGTTGGCAACCGCAGTTTTTTTATTTTTAGTCGTTACCAGAAAGACGCTGCTGCCGATCTCCTGATTTATTTCCCTCTGTCGATTCTTACGACACCCCCGGGATGATACGGTATAGTGGATATTCTTACACTGCCACAACACGGTAGTTGGTACAATATCTTTATCAGCCCGTAAACGTCCAGAGGTGAAGATAAGCTTTTCTGGAGCGATCATGGGATAACTAACAGGACAAATTAATTTTCCGTACATATTTAATTATTAAAAAAAAATTGTTGTTACTTATACAAAGGAGATAAAGAAAAATCTCTAGCCTTTACTGTTAATGCACTTCTACCCAATGAGTTCTTCACCATCATTAATCGGAGTTTTAATATTTTCCTTTAGGAAGTTAATTAAATTAGAAAAAAAATGGTAATTATTCGTAGAATAAATAGATATTAAAGGATATAAATTTAATAAAACACTTTTTAGGCACTTTGTCAACAAGAGCAAGATTCTTGACTTGTGTAATATAATATTAGATATTACACAAGACAGATTTGAGATTTAATATTATACTAGCTTAATAGGATGGCCCCAACCTGTATATGTTTTGTAAATTTACTTTTATTGTAAAATGAACCAAATTTCAACCGTTTCATTTTACAAAAGACACCACGCAGACTACTCGTACTGTTTACCATGTCGTCACTTTTACCACCCTACACCGCTTGCCCGTACCGGGCTACAGTCGAAAACCTTTATTTTCTCTTAGTTGATGGTTATTTGAGCTATATAGTATGAGCGGCCAATTGTCCATTCAGCTTATTGATTTGTTGAGCTGAGGTAACTCTGATCCTAACGAATAAATTCGTGACGTAGCCCGTTACGCAACTTTAAGCTTCCTCATATGGCAAGTAGTGAATGATTACGTCTCGATTCCATATATCATTTAGTTGTATCGTAATTTCCAAACGCAGTTGTCATCGATTTGTTAATCGAGAATTTAAGAATACCAACGTAAAATAGTAGCTTAATGCTCCTGTGTTTCGTATGGTGAGTGTAGAGAACCGGAAACCCTTTTTACTCCAAACGAGACATTCCATCGTAGTCCTTAGAGTGACAAAGCATTTTGATTCTTAAGCGAGAATAAATCCGACACACTCGTGATACAACTATACCAGTAATGTAGCTGCAGCATGGCGTTATCACGTAAATTTGAATGTATTATACAAATAAGTAAGGTTAAAAACCGTAAGTAATACTCCGACTTACATTACTTACACGAACTCAAAGTTACACGATTTTTAAATATCGCATTTTTTTTAAATTTCGCAAACAACTTTTACTGGCTTCTGACAAAAAAAAAATATCAATTTTTACCGCTGAAACTCAAGCGGAATCGTCGCCAAAGTTGAATTTTTTGGAATCAGTTTATTCGAAAATTTAAACGACAAGAAGGCCTCAGTTCAATTGAAAAAGTGTTACAAATTTAAGATAACATAGACGACGAGTAGGTACATTTTTGTTACAAAATTAGACATTAAATATTTATACAGGGAGAACTGAAGGAAGTTTCAAGTGAGAATGTTTTCTTTAGCCTTGGTCCCAATTATTAATCTTAATTAGTGGTTTAGTCTATGGGCCACAGCATCCACTTACCATCAGGTGAACTATGTGCTCGTCTGTCACACTTACTCTATAAAATAAAACTTGATTTTATTCAGTAGCGTAGGATGACTTGTTGCTGCGGGCATTATCAGTATTGTATTATATGTACGAGTTGTTGACTTTTAGGGAAATTAGGAATACTATTTTATTTTTTCAGGAATCATTTTATAGAATATCTTAGCGATTCAAAAACTAACTGTTGCATAGGTAACAAACTATTCAAACATGGCCCTAATTAGAAAAAAATATGAGAAAACTCTATAAATTATTAACCCTCATAGCTTGTAGTTTAAATGGTTCTCCATGCCCATTAAACAATAACACAACAGTGGACACCTGTGGTGGACACAGTGCTGATTGGCGACAAAAGTAGGCTATACGTGGAATGGGTTTACTAAGTAGGAATTTGGTTTAATCCATGGGCATCGCTATAAAATCTGAAAGTCACATGCTACAAAAGATTGTCTGGTGCACGACTTATGTATGTCACATAAGTTTGGACTACTGGGAAATGCATATTTTCTTTACGCGGTATACTTTTAATGACTTGTCTTTATAACAGGGAGCTGAAAAATTGGAACTCACGTGAATCACAGCATGACTGATTCATACTACGAGTATGTTTAAAAAGTTGCAACGTTCGCATTGTAAGACTGTTGCGATTGACAAATTTAACTCTTTTGTTAAGTCGCTTTGTTATGATAAAATAAGATAACACTTAGATTGTAATAAAGAGTTATGAATGATGAGTAACTGATGTTAAAGTTCCACTGATAAAATTCACGGTTACGGGTTTCGAATCTCAAAAGTTCAAGTATTTATTGTTGAGCGAAATAAACTTACCGAAGCAATAACACGTCATTCTTTAGCGTAGGTGTCTTTGTACTATCCAGTTAACATTCAGGTTGACTGTTATTTATTATTTCGTAGTAAACTATAAATGTTCCTTGGTAAAATGAGTAAAACGAAACACGCGGAATCGGCTCAGTCTATCAGCGTGTCTGTCACTTTTCTAAAAGTTGCCATGATGTTTAAAATTTGGCGTAGTTAAAAAAGGGGCTACGAAAATTCAGAAGTGAAGTTTAAAATATTAATATAATATGTAGTTGGCTTCAGGGCTGAGTTTTATAGGAAAAATGGCAAGCTAGTGCTGCTAACTTCTAATTGTGCATGTATAGTCCGTGGTTGACGGTGAAAATAAACTTCTCATTCGTCATAATTATTTAAACAAACTTTAGTTACATTTTTTTAAATTATAGTTTTTGACTTTAGTTATAATTTTTTAAAGATGAATAAATTAATAGCCATTTAATAATAAGAAAAAACCAAACTAAATTATTGAGGCTTTAGGGATTTAAAATTTATCTATGCACCATGTCTTATTGTCACCGACTATATAGAAGCTATTACGTAGAAATTATTTTGTTATTTCTAGTTCTTTGAAGCCACACTGTTTTTACTAAAATCTAATATTTATTTTGTGCAAAAATTTAATTTCGGACAGTTCTGAGTAGACTAAGTAATAAGATAAGCTTACGCAACTACTAAAATGCCGTCTAAATACTTACATTCGTCCCGAATTTTTTTACCCTTAGGGGTGAAATAGGAAGAATATTTACTAAAATAAATTTCATTAAGATCGGGGCAAAATTGATACTCGTCAATTCGAAATTTTGTAACATCATACAAAACAAAAAACATACCGTTGAATTGAATTGTCCCGCTCCTACACTCCCCCATCAAATTTAGAAAGTATTAAGGCGAAAATTATTCTACTGTCTATTCCCTTCACGTGACCAGCTACGGTGATCGTAATATTTTAATCAAAAGTCCTCACTAACAGCTAATTTTTAGATTTACGCTAGCAAAAAGAACCCGGGACAATTATTTGCTGGACATGCACATAGTTTCTTAGGTGACACAGCAATATTAAACCATCTAATGATAATACTGAACCATCCAATGTAATCTTTTTGAACGTACAATTATTGCAATAATATATTTTCGCACAGATACCTGTTTAAGGGTATAAAAATAACAGGTAAATAAATTGGTATGATTAAGAAGATGAAATTTCACCTAAAATGTGAATGGGAGATTATAATTACAGTTCCAATAGGTTAAAGCAGCCGTCTTCTTGAAAATTACTTTGGTTGAAATCAGAGAATAGAATTAAATTAAATTAAATTTCAGACAGACCTACTAGAAATTAAACGGAGTAAAATTGAAAAGATAGAAGTTTTACAATATCTTATCTTAAAACAAAGCAGATAAGCGAGCCATATCGTAACAAACTCAGTGACCCAGTTAGCTGTAATGTGAACACTGTATTGACGGATGAAGTCTAATTGGAGCTATTCATAGTTCCTTAACATAGTAAAGTTTGACCTACTTTATACCTGAACATCTGTAGTACTTTTTTAAATAATAATAATAATGTGAACTTTATTTGCTCTCCCAAAACATTGCCTTCTAATAATACCATCGAAATTATAACCATTTTAATTTGTGAGAGCCTGGTGTTAGCACTAGGAAAAACCTATATGACTAATCACCAGACTCTAGTCCCTTAATGTAACATAAATTTTATAAATTAAGGATGACGAACGAGCACCTAGTCTACATAATGGCAAGTGGATGCTGTGGCCCATAGGCACCTCTACTTCTAGCCTCGATTAATAATCAAAATGCAGATTCGTTGGCACCTCTGAGGACTAAGGTAAATTATCTCATCACCAGTGAAAAGGGTCTTCAGTTTTCTACACGCTCCGTACGAAACACGGCAGCATTAAGCTGCTATTTCACACTTCTATTCTGTGAGAGCGTGGTTCTTCCCCGGTCAGGTCGCCCCATTCGTGCTGTAATCATACTAAAGCTGCAGCTTGGCTTTACTAAACTTAAATGCATATATGTGAAGAAATTATTACAGGTATTATTTTCTATTGAACTTAAAAAACATCCTAATTTCAATAGAAAAGGAGGCTGGGTATTATCACCTGCTCGGGATCCTGTAATTAATAAAATTCAAACTAAACCCAAGCATGGTGGTATGCTTGAGTTTAGTTTGAATTTTATTAATGCAAGACTTCAAGACACAGTTAGCTCATTCTGCGTAGATCGGACCATAAAAAATAATTAAAAAGCTGAAGGTACTCCGGGTTAACATTGACATCGGGACGTCAGTCACCTCAGTCCCCCGTGACCATGGGTGCTGGAAAGCACCCGAAACATCGGGAATAAAAAATAATTTAAAATTAAACGCGATAAAATCCGTAAAAGTAGTTTTTTTCTCCTACAAAAATGTTTTACACAGTTTGGTTTGATTGAAAGAGATCACTAAAAGACATCAATGTTTTTGCAGAGGAGCAAACGAATAAACCGCTCTCTGGGTGGACCACCTCGGTCCAAGAATAGTTGAAACATGAGAGGAATCACGAAAGAGTTGCGGCCTTTTAGGAAGGTCTAGACTTTTTTCTTGATGGTTTCGGAGTCTGAATAAATCGCTGGTAATGGCAAATTCCAGAAATTGTCCAAGGAAGTAATAATGTCGTACCCTTTCATTTTAAGTAGATGTTATTCTACATTATTGTACTTACTATCACAAAGTTAAAATTGTTACAAAGGTTAAAGTTTAATTGTTGAGTTTAGGTTTGCTAGAAAACTGTGAAATAACTGATCAACAACATAACAAGTATTATTTATGTAAGTATAAAATTTTGGCAAAGAATTTCACTTCCTGTTCTCTGACGTCTAATCAGACTGAGAAAGGGTTGTCGGAAGGTGCAAAATGAGTAAGCCTGTCATTGCCCCTGATACCCGCTTACCGTAACACTAATGTTTACATGTAGGTCATCCACCGACTTGAACTGGCTTAAAATAAAATAAAACATCATTTCGTGTTCTAAATTTAAAAATTATGTCAATTTACATGTCCAAACAACATACGATATTAGACGGTTCGTTGCAAAATTCTTTATACTTAATGTGATCCTACGTTTGATGATAGGTTTTTATAATATCTAATACCTATTGTTCATAGTACCAAGATGTAACTCATCTAAAAAAGAAAAGGTAACAAGGCACAAAGGTGATAGCACTAGTGAGGGGTATATTATAAACGCTAGCCACGAAATTATAATTTTTTTCAATTTTTAAGAGCAAATCGAGTACGTTCCCCGTCGTCACTTTAGTGCTGATTTACCAAGTGCTTGGCGGTAACAAAAATAGAGCCATATATTTATTAGAATTTTGGTTTGAAATTATAGGTATGTACTTTTTCTCATGAACCAGTAAAATAATTTATTTATTTTAACTTCGCGGCACAAAATTATATTAAGGCATTCCCTCCCAGTTAACCTTCAAGTAAGTAGAGAACACTACTTTGAAGGTGCAATATGATTTGTGGGAGAAAAAATAAATTTATTATTTGGATTTAAAATATAGTATGTATTATTTTTAGTGGGTGCGCAAATATAGATATAATAATGGAGTAATAATAAACACTAAAATTTCAGAGCATACCCTTCAATAAATGATAAATTTTTATCCAAATGTATATATATATATACCCAACCTAGTGTTGAAAAACAGCGTCTGGTACTAATAAACGGTAAAAATAAGTAAACATAATATATTTTACTAGTAAATTAATAATAATAATTAGCGAATTGAACGTAAAGCATGCCATTTAAATATTGTAAGACAGAGATTGGCGTTTATGGTAATTGAATCAAAATTCTTATTAGTTACACATCTGAATATAATACAAAAGGAACGATAGACAAGATCAGCCAAAAACCGGTCCATCACAAGACTGCCCGCCTTGTTGCTTGTTGCTAGGTAGAGTTGGCGCCAAACTCTCGAAGGTTTTTTAAAAAAATGATACTTGTTTTGATGATAGAAACTAAAAAGATTTTACCAGTTGTCGTTTTTTCAAAAGCACCTGGGCGACTAAGTTTTGCTGGGCGTGAGAAAAAAAATATAATTTTCTCAGATATTACATCTACTCGTATATAAAAACAAACTTGTGGTGTAAAACATTATCTAAGCACAAAATGTCAACCAGTTACACAATACACATAAAATTCTAAGTAGTAGCCCGGAGCCAGCAAGAGGCTGTATTCCAACCCCGTGTCTTTGGAAATATGTACAGTCATTGGTCCTGTGCCTGATCTCTTTCCGGTTGCGTCAGATGGCCGTCCTATCGTATTATGAGGGTGAGGCAGTAGAGAAGTCGCGTCCGGACCGCGTTCGCCGCCGGTCACGTCCGCCGGTCGTCGGCTTCCGCCTGGGAGGGAGAAGTACAGCGCGTCGCTTCGCAGTGGGTGTACGTGCCCGGGGCCGAACTTGGTTTGTGTCGAGCTTCGAGAACGCTCCTGACCCTCCTGGGATGACACATCCTCAACACTGCGTGTCAGCTAACGTTAGGAGAGCCTGTTGGCGACTCGGCTCCGCGTCGAGATCCGTCTCCGTGGGTCCTGGTAGTCGTTGAACCTTCGGTAGATCCCTTCCCAGAGGCGCGAAATATGCCAGGAATGCCTAGGTACTAGGCAGGCCATCATCTAGAACTAGGAAGGAGCACCTGAGGCCCGGAGTGCTGCTACTCAGGCTCACACATCTGTCGGCAGAATTAGCCCTACGTCGAGACCCGTCCTCTGCGAGACTCCGTGGGGCTTTGAGACTGCTGACCCTTCGGAAGCGCCTACCTAGGGGCGCGCAATACGCCAAAGCTAAGATAGCCAATAATGCCGTTCCTGAACGGCTCCCAGGACCAGCTCATAGAAATGGGCCGTGATGATTTCCCGGGTAATGGGGAATGCCCCGAGGCCCGAGACCTGCAGGGCTAAGAAGCCCCTTGCAGACGACATCGTACAAGAAAATAGAGAGTGTACTTATTCATACTCTATAATCCCGTCTTGCGCAGATGGCCTATCCAGTTGAAATTGGTCGCCGTGACCGAAATTTGGTCTGGAGGACATTATTATTATTGTAATAGACAGGCAGGTTTTTCAAATTTTTTAAGGAGTATATGGAAAATCAGCACTCAAAATTGCAATTAACATTTTTATTGATGATTTTTTTATAGGTGAAAGAAATATTCGTTGGAATCTCGCCTGGCTTTCTCGCATACTGGGAAATTTACGATAAGAGATTAGCCTTAGCTGCCAAGGTTGCTAAAATAATTTCTTTGTTTTATTTGACATCTTTTCTATGTCATATTCATACACTTACAGTTACATATTATATATGTGAAGTTGTTTTTCGCTTCAAAATTAAGCATTCTTACGTTTTTCCAGAATTAGATTAGTAGGTGATATTTATTCAGACGGATTTCTAGGTTGTATTTTTTTATAGAATGAGGGTCACAAACGAGCACAAGTCCATCTGATGCTAAGTGGGCGCTGTGGGCAGTAGTCATCTACGTCTATACTCGATTAAGAATTAAAATGTAGATATATGTCATCCCTGAGGACTAAGATGTAATGCCTCGATACAAAAAGAAAAGGTCTCCGGTTATCTCCATACACCATAAGAAACACAACAACATTAAGCTGTTATTTTGTTCTAAAATACTGTGAGAGCATGATCATTCCTTAGTTGAGCTGACTTATTCGTGCTTATACTATAAAATAGCTGCAATGTGGCCTACAACCGTTTACTGACTGTATTTTACAATCTCCAAAGTGTGAGCTTTGGTTGGGATTTGAAATCATACGCGCCGATATGCACACAAATGTATTTTATTAACAATCTGATAAACCGCCGAGTTATCCAATAGTAGTTACGTTGTACCAGTTCTGGCTCACTGAGTCAAAAGTGGTACAACGTTCGTCGACTCACGATTCTAAAAAAATAGAAAAGGTTTTGGCACGCTCTGATCACGAATCTGCGGTCCGTTTTTGCGTAGTATGCACGGTTCCGGAGGTGTGTAGATCAATTAACTAATATCTAATTGATATCCGGTGAGGGCCTCCACCGTCATTAGCATCCCATTGTTCTTATCTATTTATCTATTGTTCATTGAGCACCGTCACTGTCTACTCTTCCTCAGCGTGTGCGTCGGCTTAATAGTGCTATTTTTATTATTATTAGTATTATACTTCTTTGTTTCTATCTACAACGCTAATCTGAATCATCAATAAAACACATTACCTAATTTTGTTACACTTTTTATTTACAAAATACAAAATCTTATTACTTATTATCTATAAAATAGGAGCGAAACATCTCATCCACTAAAATATCGCTGTACAATGTGTTCCCTGTAAATATACTCGTAAAACTATGCATTGAACATCCCTGAAACTTATATTTTGTTACAATTTTTATTTACAAAACCACTCATTTTACACTTTTTATTTACACAAAATCTTATTACTTATTATCTATAAAATAGGAGCGAAACATCTCATCCACTAAAATATCGTTGTACAATGTGTTCCCTGTAAATATACTCGTAAAACTATGCATTGAACATCCCTGAAACTTATATAGCAAATACATTAAGCAATATTCGCCACAAACTGAAGAAGTCCACTCATTCTGAATCCTATCTACATTCCAGTTCCATCTTTTACAATTCCTTTTTAAAAACTCTAGATGATATCGTACAGGTGATCGTCATTCGTATCGATATATAAAGCTACCCAATGTGACCCTGGTTTATCATCTGTATCCAAATTGCATATTATATACGTTGGTACGTGGATATACATGGGCAGTCTATTAGCAGCATAAACATTATTTTCTAGACTGGGGTGAATCTTTTTCAGATGTTTAATGATTTCTTATATTTACGCGAACACTACACATTGAAATAATACTAGTTTTTACGGAATTTATCGCGTATATTTAACTTTTAATACCCGACGTTTCGAACGCTTTACAGCACTCATGGTCACGGGCAGGACTGAGATGTTCAACGTCCAAAGGGGGCGATCCTGTGAAGAATCGACGCTCCGGGAAGTCTGCAGTCTGTGAACACGTACAGGATCGCCCCCGTCACTACATCAGATTTGATAGACCGCAGATCCTCTCTAAAGAACACCGATTCCTTCCAAGGATGATTCGCGAGGCTATTGAAATCAAAAAACATCCTAATTTCAATAGAGAAGATGGCTGGGTGCTACCATCTGCTTGGGATCCTATAATAAATAAAATTAAATCCCAACCCAAGCATACAACTGCAAGACTTCAAGATACCATAAGTTCATACTGCATAGATCGGAACAAAAGTTAAATTTTAATCTATGGTAACCGCGGTTAACTATGACATATGGACGTTGAACATCTCAGTCCTGCCCGTGACCATGAGTTTTTCAGATGTTGTTGTACATCTAGTGTATCCATGATATTACTGCTATTAGTAGATTATTACAGTACCAATCTACTCAATGACTGACATAAGAATGATCAATTATAGTGATTTCCTAAATATTAAATTGCATTCTTTTGTGTTATACAAATCGTATTTGAGTCATCGATACACTGAACAAGACGCAACACAAAGGAATGCTGAGATAAGCAACAGAATGTGAGATAAGCTTGTTGACGCATAAAGTTACTATCAGTTCTACTCCAGAAATTCTTTAGATTAGAATTATTACTTACTGGTACTATATAAGACCGAGCAGCTGCAGTCACCAGTCATGGAGTTAGTGTATGGTCGTTTGACCGCAGTGGATCTATCAATACTACATTTGTGTTATTTCAACGCATCAAAGGCCATGGATGTAAGTGTTTATTCTATTGACACACTTACTTTTCTTTCTCTTATTTTCTTACGTGTGTATGATTTAGTGTTAGCAAATTATATTTAAATATTATGTGTGTATATGATTAAGCCGTGGTAGCTCAGATGTTTAGCGCAAGCTGTAAATTTCACGGTAAGCGACCCGGGGTTCGATCCCCGCCGGCACCAATTAAATTGTTAATTTCAATTTTAAATGCTGATTTACCACGTGCTCGGCGGTGAAATAAAACATTGTGAGGAAACCTGCATGTCTGAGAAAATTTCGAAGGCATGTGAAGTTCGCCAACACGCATTGAGGCAGCGCGGCGAACATTTCCTAGCCATAAACCCTCTCAGAAATGAGAGGAGGCCTATGTTCAGCAGTGGACTTTAATAGGCTGTAACTTTAACTTTTTTAACTTTTATTATTAAGTGTTAACAAATTGATATTAACATGATAACTGTGTTGTTGCAGAAATCATTGAGCTTCGATGAAAATACCTATAAACAGTATTACTACTCGCCACTCTCCCCTCAAGAAGAGAGTGATGACATCGTCATTAATAATAACACATGCGATGGTGGAAAAAGAAAATCGCAATCGATTAGGGCTTAGCACTTAGGGTTACCATCTCAACCATTTCTATATTGCGACATTATCGATCCTCAAATTGTGGGCGATGTTATGACTCCTTTACTAAGAGTCATTTCATTAGATCCTACAAAATACATTGATGGTGCAAATAAAATGCACGTTTTCTCTCAACCTCACTACTTACCTGTTATACGAAGAGAGTTCGATATGCTGGAAATAGTTATAACATCGAGCACAGGACAAAAAATACCATTCCAGTTTGGAACCGTGTGTATTAAACTACATTTCCGAAAATTATAATAATGAATTCTCTTCGTGATCATCATAAATGTCCATATGAAAATTATTATACACATCAAGCTGGGTCAGGAGTTAGAGTAATTTATAAGGGTTCACTATACCAACGCGGTCATTGTATTGGGAGCTTCTTAGGGGGGTTATTTAGATCAGTTTTACCTTTACTTTCAAGTGGTGCTCGAGTGATTGGTAAGGAGGCATTAAGTGCTGGAGTAGGACTTTTATCGGATATGGTTCAAGCGCGTCCTGTGGAAGCCTCAATAAAAGATTGTCTAAAGCAAGTTAGTACGAATTTAAAACAAAAGGCTGATGAGAAAATTGATCAATTTAACATGACAGTATCTGGGTTTAAAACTAAAATAAAACGATTGACCTCGTTCATTCCACCATTAACTGCTAAAGTGAAAGCTGCGAAAAAACTTGGTCTAAAACCAAAAAAAATATTAAAGATATATTTTCAAATTAAATATGTCTTTCCTTCATAATCATTCTTGCGAGTGCGTTAAGTCAGAATTGAATTTGTTTGCACTACCGTCTACACAAACTAGCATTGAAAATGGATTGTGGATTCATTATAAACCAATTTCATCTCTTGGTGATGATGGACCTATCGAGTGTCAAGTTCCTGGGACAGGCGATGACTACATAGATTTGTCTCATACATTACTCCACATAAAGGCAAAAGTATCAAATCAAGATTCAACTAACTTGATATCTACTACAATAGTAGCACCTGTAAATAATTGGCTGCATTCACTTTTCAGTCAACTTGATGTCTATTTAAACCAAAAACTTGTATCACCACCTAATAATACCCATGCATATCGAGCATACATGGAAACCCTTTTAAACTATGATCCTGCTGCTAAACAATCTCATCTTACTTGTTGTCTTTGGTATGAGGATACAGCAGGAAAAATGGATTTTACAGATGGTCAAAACATAGGATTTGTTAAAAGACAGGAATTGATTAGTGAAAGTAAGGAAATAGAAATGATTGGTCATCTTCACGGTGACATTTTCAACCAAGATAAATTTTTAATTAATGGTGTTGAAATGAGTGTTAAATTGGTTCGATCGAGAGAGAGCTT
The DNA here is from genome assembly GCA_907164705.1 of Parnassius apollo. Lineage (NCBI taxonomy): Eukaryota > Metazoa > Arthropoda > Insecta > Lepidoptera > Papilionidae > Parnassius > Parnassius apollo. The sequence continues at coordinate 5,694,589 of CAJQZP010000693.1, forward strand.
TAATTTAATTGCTGGGTCAAACGATGTAAAGTTTAAAATTTGCATTACGGACGCAACTCTTATTGTTCGACAAGCACGAATTAATCCAAGCGTATTACTCGCACATCAAAAAGTTTTAGCTTCTACCACTGCTAAATATCCTATTACTCGAGCTGAAGTAAAAGTTTTAACAATTCCATGGATGTTCAAAGAAAAACTCTTGATAATATGTTTTTAGGACAGGTACCCAAAAGATGTATAATTGGACTTGTGAACAATTCTGCATTTAATGGTTCCCTTACTAAAAATCCATTTAACTTTGAAAACTATGGTATTAATTCTTTCACCTTATATATTGATGGTCAACAAATACCTTCAAAAGCTTTGCAACCATCTTTTAATAATAGTATATTTACATCAGAATATCATACTCTATTCTCAGGAACTGGTATTCACTTCCTTAATGAAGGAAATGGAATCTCTTGTGAACAGTATGCCAAAGGTCAGCCAGCTCATTGGAATCTCATAAAGCATGGTAGTATAAGATTAGAAGTACGATTTGAATCCTCACTAATACAAACAATTAAATGTATAGTTTATGCTGAGTTTGATAATATTATTGAGATAGATAAAAACAGAAATGTTACTGTAGACTATAGTAGTTAATGTTATAATGTATGTTGTGTGTTAGATTTTATGTGTTATGTGTAATGCATTTTGTGTGTATGTAACTATGTGAAACGTTATAAAATTAAATAAAACAAATAGTATGCAATATATTATTATTTATTTCTTTATAAATCTTCTATTTAATCTAATACAAAACTCTGTTCGAGATTAAATTTTACATAGCACACTGACTAAACCACTGAACATGCTGCTGCCCGATTGATCATCATCATCTTCCCAATCTTTTAAACCACCACCACAATGGAAACACTTGGTCCTTTCTGCATGGACAGTATAAAAGAAACTGGCTTCTGCAAGTTCTTCAGGTTTCTGTCGCGTAACGAGAGGCCAATTTTTAAAACTGAGCAACCGGCTAGATTTTGAATGGATATTCAGCTCTTGAGTACTGCATATTCATCTCGTTTTCTTCTCCACTCAGTATTGTAGTTTTGTTATTCAATGATGTGTTCTGTACACGTATGCCACACTCATCTCTTCCTTCTGCTCTTGTCTTCTTGTAATTTAAGTAAACAGAATCACATTCACTAATGATCAGCTGATGACTGTCATTGTTAAAAAAGTATATTTAAACTTTTTCACTTTCTGCTATTGTCTTTGTAATATTGTATACGAGGGCGTTTGTGTTATCGTAGATGCTATCCTTATTAGTTTTTACGAAATATTTAATCCTCGTGGAAGCATGTTTCCAATGATCAGTTGAATCAATGATCGTAGTTGGAATCTTGGATAGCTTCTTCATATCGTACATTTCTCTCTGTATTGGGACAACACCTTTTCCTATAGTAGATAAATTTAAATACTTGGGCTCTATGCTTAGCACAGATGCAAATGTTGACACAGACGTGGCCTATAGAATGAGTGCCGCGTGGCTGAAATGGCGATCACTTACAGGGATATTGTGTGATCCACGTATTCCCATAAAAACTAAGGGCAAAGTTTATAAAACCGCAGTACGTCCCGTGCTATTGTATGGTTCTGAATGTTGGACAACAAAAAAGACGCATGAGCAAAAGGTCCATACTAACGAAATGAAAATGCTTAGGTGGGCGGGACGTGTGACTCGGCTTTACAAAGTCCGTAATGAACATATACGTGGCAGCTTTAAAGTCGCACCTATTATAGATAAAATCATTGAAAATCGCCTAAGATTGTATGGACATATTAAAAGACGCAGCAAAGATCATGCAGTCCAAATAGCTCTAAGCTTGCCAGAAACAAAGAGAAAGCAGAGGCCGCCCGCCAATGACATGGTGGTCTAATATCGCAAGAGACCTAAGGAAAGCCCAGTTGCCAGATGTGACAACCCAAGACCGTTTGCCTTGGCGCACACAAGTGAGGAGACCCGACCCCAAATAACGGGATCAGGGATGGAAGAAGAAGAAGATTGCTCGAATAACAGTATAGGACTATAGGATATAATGCAGGCACGTAACTAAGACTAAGCTGATATAGATCAGTTGATCTATGTAATTTTTTATGCAAAAAACACACACACACACACACACACACACACACACACACACACATACACACAAACAACGTGCGCGCGCTCGCCAAATAGAATTTCATCATCATAATTACAGCCCTTCCCTAGGCCACCGCTGAACATAAGCCTCCCCCACAAAACGCCACATAGACACTGACACCGTGAATTAATGTTATTACTTATTATGTCTAGTGGCGGGCCGCCTTACACCTCGCTTACCCATACGAGGCTGCCATTCTAGAAACTTTCCAAGCCTACCAAGAGTGGCAAATATGGCAAACATATACTTATATAAGTCTACAGTAGGGTTTATATAAGTAGTACCCTGTGTACAGACTGTTGTATAATGCTTAGTCTAGCAAGGGGAGTACAACGTTACCCTCACTGCTGTAATTAATATATTTTACATACTATTATATTACATAATTCTACCTAATCCACAATATATTATAATTGCACTATAGTTTTGTTGTTTAGTTTTATGCACTTTGAGAGTGATAAAGTACAAACACTTCGAATGGTTTTTAAGTTGAAAAACAATATTAAGTGAAAGTGACCCAGATTATTACATTAAAGATTGCTTGAAATTAATTCTTAAAATAAACATTCTTGTAGCTTAAACCGGAAATAAAATGCGTATTACTTGAAATTCGTCGAAATTTGCGATGTGACAACCGCCACGCATTTCATATAAAGAAAGCTAACACGTGACATTCCTCGAATAAGTCATCATGGCAGTTAATAAATTAAAAACTATCTATAGAAATTGTTATGCAACAAAACTATAGCTGTCATATACTTATAAACAAATATTTTGCTGTTTTCCCTAGAAAGATAAATTAAGTACATTTCACTCTTATGACACTTTGTTCTGAACACTGAAATCTTTATTTAGATTTCTGTGGTTCTGAAGTTATAAAACAATTAGGGCGTTATTTCACTCTTACTTTTACTTATCAAGCAGTGGTGGCTCGGGAGCCGGATTACGTAACAGCCTTGTAATTGATGTAATACTAAAATTATTGATTTAAACTCCTAATAAGTATAAGTTAATCTTACTAGTATTCCATAGTGAAAATAATCCGCATCTTTGATATTTCGATCCGTACGTGATAAGGAACAGCCCATACATTATAACAGCACCATCTTTGTTCCATAAGCATCCAGGATTTGGTGGTGAGGTATGTATCTTGGGAGCTTGGGGTGTTTTCCTAATGGGATGTTTATAATCTGTTTATTATAAATGGACTTTAGAAAAGACGAAAATCCGACTTTAAAGAACGTTAAAAAAATTATACGTGGTAGAGCCATGCTGCTAGCTATATTATGGTTGTAGTACGAATGGTCGGCTCGACCGGGGAAGGACCACGCTCTCACAGAATATCAGCGAAAAATAGCAGCTTAATACAGCTGTGTTTCCTATGGTGAGTGTAGAGAACCGGAGATCCTTTTTACTGGATTTGAGGCATTCCATCTTAGTCCTCAAGGGTTTTGATTCTTAATCAAGGATAAATGTAGATGTCTATGGGCCGCAGCATCCACTTACCATCAGGTGGACTGTGTGTGTGTCGTTTGTCAACCCTATTCTATAAAAAAAATATTATAAAATAATTTCCACATAAAAGCTTCAGAAGTTGGTGCTAAGAGCCCCTATATATGGTCTAAGGAATTAATTACAAGCCAATCGAATGTCGTCTTCTTTAAAGTATAACCTATTAAGCATTTCACTGTCTCATGAGTCATATAGGTACTCATATATGAACATTTCAATTGTTTAACTGGTGTGTCTGTTTCGCGGACAGGTAAGTTGTCGGTTCACAATTTATGAAGATAATGAGTACAATAACAAACAAACAAAGAAACTAAAAAAGAATACAGTCGAATTGAGAATAATCTTAGGTATACCAATCTTTTTTTATTTATTTAAACAATTAATTTGTACCACCTAATTATTAAAACATATTTTTTTTATAAGTACACACCAAAAATGTACAGATTTTTTAACAGGCAATCTAATTATTTTACAAGCCGCGGAAAGAGACTTGTAAGTAACATGTTTATTAATAAAAGTTAATACTATTTCAATAACAAATTCCTATAAATAGATGTTGTGTTAAGATCCATCAGACTAAGCCTAACTAGTTTTAAATTATTGGTGAATTACTGTTAGCTAAACTCAGTATAGTAGTATTTAGACGTCGCATGCGTAACATTGCGAAAAAGGTTGAATGAACCTCGAGATGACTTATGCTATAATTATGCGATCGTAACGCTTTAGTCGTCATGTACGCTTTTTTAAGTGTAACTATTATATTTTGATACACATTAGTCTAGTAACAATAACGAAATTATATTTAAGAATTTCGGAAGCACCTAAAAATTGCACAAATTACAGTACCTACAGAACTTTACCTCTGTAAGTCGAACTTCAGGGGAAACGTTTAAATAAAATTAGTTTTCACCATTGAACTATATTACTTACGTAGTACGCAGTAGTAATACCTCAATGGTTTTCACGTATTTTAACGTGTATAATAACTTAAAAGTTAGTTCATACTGCGTAGATCGGAACAAAAATTTATAATTTAATCCGGAGGTACCTGTGGTTGACTATGACGTTGGGACGTCGAACACCTCAGTCCCCCCCCCCCCCCCCCGTGACCATGGGTGCTGTAAAGTGCTCGAAACGGCGGGAATATAAAATAAATTAATAAACACTATAAAATAAATAAAAACTAGTGTTCGCTTAAATATAAGAAACCATTATTCAGGGTAGACGTCAAAAGATTCGAGTTTTCGACTTATGATATTTAGATTAATTCAACAGTGGTCCACTAACACTGATGTTCTGGAAATGCAATTTGTTGTCTTTTCTAGGCAGGACACATTTTGACCATTTAAATTTTTTTTCATCATGTCTGATTCGTTTTTATTATTGTCGGCAGAGTATTCATTGGTAGGCTAAATTTTGCTTATTATTATGGCTGATGTCCATCTTAGTCCTCACGGGTGACCATGCATCTGCATTTTAAGTCTTATTCGAGGATAAATGTAGATGTCTATAAGTCACAACTTTCACCATCAGGTGGACTGTGTGCTCGTTTTATCACCCTTATTCTATAAAAAATTACTAATAGACAAAAGGGGATGTCTATGTGAGACTTATAACGAAAAAAGAAATTTTTTCCTATTTGCATGATGCAACCTTTGATTTGTTAATATTTTTACTATAAATATGTAGATTAATATATACATAATAACGCACGGTATACACACACACACACAAACACACACACACACATATACATATATATATATATATATATATATATATATATATATATATATTATAAGTTACAAAGAGACAACTTACTATGGACTGTGAAATTTTGTGTGTAATAGTGACTTAAAATTATTTGGGTAAAGAAATTTGTATGTATTATAGCTACAATATATATAAATTCTTTTACGTTTGCAACATCTCTATTCTTTTGTCAGCTTTTTATGACTTCGAGCACTTCTAATCTTCTAACTTTGCAGTGAGACTTAAAGATTTCAGTGTACGTTTCATAGTACTCATTTTTAAACAAGTTTATTCGTATACGATGTAAAATTGATGTGTACCTAGTATTGCGGTAGAACTAAACTAATTCTGATCATTTATCAACCGATATCTTAAAACCTTCGCTTGTGTCCAAATGAAATCCTTAAAGTCGATCATAAATTCGTTTATCATTTCACAGAATTAGTAATCCTATTTATTTTATACTCTAACATTGTTTTCTATAAAAACAATGACGTACATTGTCGGGAAGTTCTTAAAGTTATTAACTTACTTAAGTTTTCTTCAAACTATAGAGGTAATCTTTTCTAATTATCGAGCTGTAAATGGTTGTAAAATCAAACATTGCTATGTTGGAGACATAGTGAAAGTTAAAGTTGACGGCTCCGTGGCTCAGTAGCTTAGCAATGAGTTATAACGCTGAGAGCGGCGGGTTTGAATCCCGCACGGAAAAAGTTATTTGTATGGCCTACAAGTAATTGTTCCGGGGCTGGATGTTTGTCCTTGTGCAGTTTATGTATGTAAACTGCATCCACGGTACGGGAGAAAATCGTAGTGTGGAGGTAACGTTCAATAATGAAAAAAAGTCACAGCTTATATACCTACGTCCAAGGGCAAGGATTTGTCCGCCGTGCCGACCCAATGCGTGTTGGCGAACTTCACATGTCTTCCAAATATTTATTTTTTCTTATTTCTCAGACATGCAGGTTTCCTCAAGATGTTTTTCTTCATGCGAAATACAGTAACGTTAAACTGCTACTATTTTACGCTGGTATTCTGTGAGAGCGTGGTCCTTCCCCGGTCGAGCCGACCCATTCGTGCTACAACTATACTAATAATATAGCTGCAGCATGGCTCTACCACGTAAGAAAGGATTTAGCAAGAGTATTTTAGAATTTTGTAATATATATTAACATATACATATAGCCTTAAGAGAGATAGAGGGCAACACTACACCTTAATACGGTACTTGGCAGGAATAAGAATATGAGTGGTTTATACCCAGAAAAATTCTACAAATTCAAATTCTCTAATACATTTAAATGCTTACTTTACCAGCGAATTTTTGTGAACAATGTAAGTATAAACGGTGGCGCTGTCACGCAACAAGCGAAACACGTCGAAGTCTAAATGGCGCTATCAAAGTACCGAAGTAAAACAGTATAATATATAGAATAGCTCTGCAACTCCGAGCGTTGGCTGCTCCCCGGGTGGAAAACCTGGCCCGGCTTTATTTATAGAAGGGGGAAAACGAGCATGCGCTGCTCGCCTGATGGTAAGTGACTACCGCCGCCCATGAACAACCGCCAACACTAGGCGAATTGCCTGCCAACACCGGGTGCGTTTCCGGCCTTTTAGAAAGGGGAGCTCCTTCCTTGCAAGTCCCTAAGTCGTATAGGTCCGGAAAAATCGCCGGTGGTAAACAATTCCATAGACAAGTTGTACGAGGAAGAAAACTCCTAGTAAAATGCACAGTGGTGGACCGCCAAGCATCCAGATGGTGAGGATAAATTTCGAAGCGATGTGCGTTCGTGAAATTTGGCGGCTAGAATTAATCCGAACATTTTCTCAGAGCACTCCCCGTGGTAGATGCGATAGAAATTACAAAAGGGATGCAACATCCCTACGCAGCGTCAGTGAATCGAGCCGATGAGAAAGAACTCGGTCGTTGATGATTCGAACTGCTCTGCGCTGGTCAAGTGCAACGAGCTGGCAGTGGGGTACCCCTGCACAGAGATGAGAACGGTATTCCATGTGATTAGTAAATAACTAATCACATGGAACTTAAATACTTAATTAATATTGCAATACTACCGCATTGGTTAAGGCTTACCATGCAATTAGCGACACTGTGCGTAAAATTAGGCCCGCCATACACTGGGCCGCAAAATGCTACCGAGGCTTCCAAGCGGCACGGCACGGTGTAGGTATCGCACACCGAGATAATCGCTGTAGACACGGATTGCGGTTCAATTGCATTGGATAAAATTAAACGCTTCTCCACCGTAGGTTATAAAAACAGCAGCACTTTTAAAGTTGATAACCATTACGGACTTGTAAGGTATTTCTTATAATCGTTAACTATCGCTTACTTTAATTAAGCATTGCGCTTTGTAAAGTTGCAAGCGATGTGCCGGAATGATTTACTATCTCGCTCTGCTGAGCACGCCACGATTTTTAGAGGCCAATTTGGCCTTTCCTCCAAGTGACCACGAAACTGCACACTATTCGATATGTCGACGTCGAGGATTCCAATGCTAGCTGAGGGAGCAAGGGGAGTGCCTTGAAACTGAGGAGATACGACAAAAGGGTTCTTTTTAGCGCTAAACGCGCACGGCCCGTGTTTAAGGCATCGCCAGAGGTGTCGTCTGCATTGATATGCAGAAGAAACAGCATTGGTGATAGCACGCAGCCTTGTGGAACACCAGCGTTAAAAGGCTTGTAATCAGAGCATGCACCATCTACTACGACCTTGATGCTCCGATCAGCAAGGAATCTGGTAATCCAATTGCACAATTTCTCCGAAAGCCCATAGGAAGGATTCTTCGTCTTTCGAAGATTCTTTTGCGCTTTGTGCCAGATACTAACGAAGGCCTTCGCCATGTCCAAACTAACGGCTAATGCCTCCCCCTTGGACTCTATTGCCTCCGCCCATCTATGAGTCAGGTAGGCCAGAAGGTCACCAGCTGATCGACCACAACCAAAACCGTATAGGCGGTCACTAATCAGCTGGTGATTTTCAAGTTACCTAATGAGCTGGCAGTTTATAATGAACTCCATTATTTTGGAGAACAAGGAGGTGATGGCAATAGGAATGTAGTTGGACGGGTCCGAGCGGTCGCCATTTTTAGGAAACGGATGCACCAAAGCTGTATCGACGCGTTAAAACCGGTGCCAACTTCAGAGCAATCGTCTTCAGCACAATGGGAGGGACTCCATCAGGCCCATTCGACTTGCTTGGAGTGCTTTGCGAACCGAGCGTTATGTAAACCGCACATCCGGCATGGAGCACTCATACCGCGGGATGGTCGGCGGTGTGTTCCCCTTGTCATTAAGAGTCGAGTTGGACGCAAAAAGAGAGCCTAACAGATCGGCTTTCTCCTTTGCAGTACGGGCCAGTGAGTTGTCCTCTTTCTGCAGAGGTGGAAGAGATGGCTGACAGAAGTTCCCTTGGACAGCCTTAATGAAGCTAAACCCGCTCCAAGGGTAGGATGCTAAAAAAGACCGCATCCTATCCCAATTGACAGACCTATGGTGCCAAATAAGGCGGTAGCCTGCAGAACGTAACCGCGACGTCAGTGTGAGTGGCACCACACTTCGGACAAGACAATGGTCCGACGAGCCTAGAGGGGCGTCGACAGAAACCTGATATCCGTCCAGATGGGAAGGTCTTCCCTTTTCCTTTCGCGGCTAAAGTTGCAACATGCGTGGTAATTATGTCAGCAGACTTTAGGTAATAGGCTGTAATGAGACGATCATGAATAAAAAATTTGAACTTGGTATAAATATTTATATTTTGCTATGTACCTATGTAAAACAAAATTTTTGATTTATTAGTTATTAGTAACAATCTTTTTTTCTACCGACTTAAAAAAGTGGAGGTTCTCAATTCGACTATATATTTTTTTAAGTGTGTGTTACCTCACAAATTCTTTCTGGATGAACCGATTTTGATGATTCTTTTTTTTATTTGAAAGCTGGTGCTTCTCATGTGGTCAAACATTCGTGATCAAGATCTGACTAGTAGTTTTTGAGTTATCTTTAATAATTCGTATTGTAATTGACTTCGACTTCGAATGCATTGATAATGTTCTCGTTTTATTTATAATGAAGTCGGTTGTACAAACGTGTACGGTTTTTAATTTTACTACTTGTTTGTTCTCATTATCGTCTATACGCGGTAGAACCACGCTACAGCTATGTTATGGTTGCGGTTTGCAGCACAAAGTGAACTGCTCGACCAGGGAAGGACCAAGCTCTAACAGAATGTCATGGAGTAACAGCAGAAACAGCAGAATCATGGTGCTATGTTGAGTGTAGAGAACTATGAACGCTTTGTACAGGTAAGGAGGCATTGCTCAGCCAGAAAGAGTCCTCAGGGTTGATAACAGATTTTAATCATCCACACCGATTATGTGAAGTCGTATGAATGTGTCTTAAGACTGCAAATTAATCATTTCATAATTTTTACTATATTATATATTATTATAATTAAAAAAAACTAAACAATATAAGTATCGATGTCATTATCTTCTGAGAAAATAAAAGTCAGTCGCGCGTTTACGCACGTAGTACTGCGAACGTGTTTACGCGGGTTAGTCTGTAATTTAACCCCTCGCAGGTACGAGTAGCACGTTACATGGTACAACCACATGAGTAACCTTACTCCTTACTCTGTGGTACAAATTTTAAAAATAAATATATTTTGTATGATAAGGGTGACAAACGAGCACACAATCCACCTAATGGTAAGTGGATGTTGTAGTCCATAGACATCTACGTTTATCGTCGATTATGTATCAAAACGCAGATGCGTTGTCACTCCGAAGGGCTAAGATGGAATGCTACGTTTCTAGTTAAAGGAGTATTCAGATCTCTACACTCACCATACGAAACACAGCAGTATTAAGCTGCTGTTGTACGCTGGTACTCTGTGAGAGCGTGTTCCTGCCCCGGTCGAGCCGACGCATTCGTGCTACAACCATAATATAGCTGCAGCGTGGCTCTACCACGTATAAAACTAGCGACCCGTCTTGGTTACGTCTGGGTCGGATATAAAAATGTGCCATCATTTAGATTTTTTTTAAATACGAGTATAGTCATCAAAAGCGTGGATTATGTACAGCAAAAAGTAGAAAAATATGCACATATATATGCACCAATAACGTAAACAAATTATGGTCAATGATGAGTCATTAATTTTATTAAGTTTTCGATAACCAAAAAATACTATGAAATATTTCGGATAAAATATATCTTAGATCACTCCTGGCATTGTTCTTTATGTGTTCGTGAAGTTTCATTATAACCAGTTCATCCATTCCGAAGATCAATACAAACACAGACAGACAACCTTTTACAAATTATTCATGTATTAATAGCATGCAAATATGGTGGATATTGATATTGAACAGTTGTTTCGAAACTTCAATTTTATTTTATATGCGTATATATTGAGTTATATGTATAATATGCATAAAGTAGAAAAAGTAAAAGTTACAGCCTATATATAACCCACTGCTGGGAAGGTCCAATTGAGGCGAGAAGTGTCCGCCGCGCTGCCCCAACCCCGAATACGTATTGGCGAACTTCACTTGTCTTTGTAACATTTTTTTCTTATTCCTCAGACATGCAGATTTCATCACGTGGTTTTCCTTCACCGTGGTAAATCAGCACTTAAAATTGCAATTAACAGTTTAATTGGTGCCGGCGAGGATCGGATCGAATCCGGTTTGCTCGTTCACGAAAGCACAAAGCACGAAGTTTTTTTTATGGGATAAGAGTGATAAATGAAAACGCAGTTCACCTGATGGTAAGTGGTTGGTATGGCCCAGAGACATATACATCTATCCTTGATTACGAATCAAAATGCAGATGGGTTGTCACCCGCAAGGACTAAGATTGAGTGCCTCGTTTCCAGTAAAAAGAGTCTCCGGTTCTCTAAGGTCACCATACGAAACACAGCAGCCTTGACCTGCTATTTTACGATGATATTCTCTGAAAGTGGTGGTTTTTCAACGGTCGAGCCGATCCATTCATGCTACAACTATAATGTCCTCCAGACCGAATTTCGGGCATGGTGGCCTGTCTCAACGAAGGCTGGCCATCGGCGCAGGACGAGATTATAGTGCCCAAGTGTATGCGCAAGCACAGGTGCACTCTCTATTTCCTCACTCTCATAATCCGATGGGACGGTAAAAAGACACAACCGGAGGGAGATCAGAGAATTTCTTGACGGAAAAACTCAATAATTGATTTTATTGGCCCGGCCCGGGATTCGAACCCAGGACCTCATGATCAGCAGTCGTACTACTACAACCACTAGACCAACAGGTAGTCTACTTATATAGTTGCAGCATGGCTCTATCACGTAATAAAACGTACAAAACACATTTTATTACGTGTATATATGTAACGAAGTAGACTAATCTGTTAAGTTAGAGCTGGGAAGAGACATGTGCGATGTAGCCAGATGTACGCATGTACGCATGTTATTAGTCTATTGTTTTATGTAGCACTGATTACAACTTTTGTAGAGATTTTCTAAAGCTGCGCGTGCCTTTTTTTGTGTTTTTGTTAGATTTGGTCACATTTACCATGCATAGCCTTTTTATTGTGTTTTAGTAGAGTTTAATTTTTTTACCATATTTGACATGTAAACTGATAAAATCCACTAAAAACACGAGGGAGGCGGGTGCAGTTTTATTAAATTAGACGATTCCTACCATTTTTGCATTGTTTATTTCAAAACGGACACAGCTGCAGGTAACTACAATCAATGATATTGATACAAAGCCTTGGAGAGAGTCTAAGAGAATCCATCACCTCATTTCTTCCCGTGAGTATTGAAGATGGTAAAAAGCGACCATGGGAAATGGGAAAAAGATATAATGGCTTCCGATGGATGGCGGTATAACTAACTCCAGACTGGCGACGGGCAGCAGCGTCATAGGTGCGAGACGTCTGGCAGTTTTTCTTCTGGTCCCCTTCTGGGGGACAGGAGGTTTGCGGGTATCGAGGAGATCCTCATTACCTGGGCACTGACTCGGGGAGACACGGCTCCCACGGCCCTGGGTGCTGCGATTGCAGTTTGTTGGTTGAGCTGTTGTTACTTTACGCCATCTAATCACTGTCGGAACTCTCACTCGTTTCAGACTTCCTAATTGCCGGACGGTGAACGCAGAAGTGGCCGCCCGTCGGGTGAGCGCGCGTGAGTAGGTATCAGATTGTAGGTAGGTAGGCAGGCTGTAGGTGAGGCTGTGGTCCTGGTGGTGGCTGGTGGTCTGTACGGTCAAACAACTATCTTGCGGTGCGGACCACGAAGTATTTTATGGTCTCGATTTTCAAGTCTCTACTGATGACGTCATTTCTAACGTAACGGCCGGCGCCCATGGTCGCCTGTAGTGCAGGGTTCTGCTGGGCTTGCATCTTCTTGAGCTGAGTGGCTGAAGCCAACGCGTACCAGGCTGGTGCTGCGTACGTCAGTTGCGAGCGGACGTACGTCCTGTAGATCCCTATTTTTGTTGGTGTTGGTAGATTAGTTGTCAGTTCTGAGTAGAGTGATCGACCTGAGTGGACTACTAAGCGTGACGATTCGAACCCTTCCTTCAACGGGAGAGGCACATGTCCATCTATGGACTTTCATGGGCTAAAGGAGAAGAAGATATATTGGGAAATAGGCATAAAGCAAAATAAAAAAGCCTTTAATTTTTATCTTTAAATATACGTTAATAACATTAGTGTACATTTTTAATACTTATCATGCTAACTAATGTTATATTTTTATTTAATTACGAACATCGCGCCTCGGCTTCAGTTGGCTTTGATCCGTTAATGTGGCGTCATTTAGATTTAATGTTACCATCATAGACCATTTATTTTTATCAATTTTTTCGAATTCACAAAAAGTCTCTAAGTTTTTCGGATAAAATATACCGTAGACTCTTGGCATTGCTGTTCATCCGTTCTGTGTTTCCCTTTGTCTGACAGACAGACAAACGAGATGCTAATAACCCTCTAAGTTCAATAAAGGGTAGACTTCAATTTTATTTCATAGTATGTGTATATAATGTTTAATTCACCTTTTCCTTCCTTAATGCATAATTTAGAAAGATTCAAAAGTAAAAGTGTTATGATTTTGGCGGTATATGAAAGATTGTACTAAAGATTTTTAAACCGTTATTGTTCTAATGTGAGCTTCTTACTTTGGGACCGTTAGTGACATCTCGTTTTCTGGAACAGTGAAAGTATTTCTCTGAACTTCTTTGTGTACGCAGTGTAGTACACTTTTACACAGTTACGTACCCAATTGCTTTGGCATCGTCTAGAAAAATTTGAACGATTTTGTTACTTTTTAAGTTATTATTTTGAAGACTCTCTAAGTGGTCTTTAATTATACCACAGAATAGTAGAAAACTAAAAGTGTATTCGCAACACTACCTTATGGCAGGTTCCGATGTAGGTAAAATAAGTAGGTGTAGTAAAATAATAAAGTTACTACATAAATCCCAAAGCTGGTCACACTGGGTCTACTCGCATTTCTGAGAGAGTTTTAGGGCAAGGCTTTGATTATATACCTGTCAAAGGGGCAAGGAAATGTCACCCGCGCTGCCGCAATGCGTAATGGCGGACTTCACATGTTTTTGAAATATTTTTTTTATTTTCATAAGGCTTTTTTGCATGATGTTTTCCTTTACCGCCGAGTGCGTAGTAAATCACCACTTAATATTGCAACAATTAAATTGGTGCCGGCAGGATTGAACCTGGGTTGCTCGCGTAGGTACTCGAAGTGCAGTTTTTTCGAGAGAGCATACATATTTCGAGAGAGCATGTTATCTCTTTCCTTTTTTATATAATAAAATAAGAGGAAGCTTATCTGAAGCGTATTTGACGTCGGTTTTTTCAATAACATGACCTTCACTGCTGGCCGTAATATAAGGAATCTCATAGGCACTCAGCGAGCTATGGAGTGGGCTATTGTCGAAATTTCCGAAGATATCCTCAGAAGAACGAGCATTACTTACATAGCCTAGCGGATCACTAAGGTAAAGTTGCCTTGGGGCTGTCGCACAGCTACAAAGCTGACAACTCAAGTAACACGGGAAGCACGCACGCACGGATAGTAAACTTATGTAGAACTTAAAGTCCGTATTAAACACTTATTCGAACTACATCCTCGTTTGTAAAATAAGTATTTCCATAATGTGTATAATGTGTTGCAATTACAACTATTTTTATGTAATTTTTATTAAGATTCAAGTCCGTCACATGAAATACAGAATAATTAATTAGATAATTCTTATATAAGTTCACCGAGCATCTTGACGCTTTATATTGGCATTTCAAAACCATTATGGCGCTTTAACAAAACATTTAAAAAAATCGTTATAAAAACAAAAATGATTTTTTTTTGTTTTAATAACGGTTGGATAATGGCGTGTAGCCGTGGAAGGAAAAGGGGAGATCTCCCCCGCCGGGCAAGGTGTTCTGCCCGGGGAGCGGCCAACACTCCGTGTTTTTGATAGTTCGGAGATGTTCTATATATGCTGTTTATGATTCGGAATGTTGATAGCGTGATTTAGGCTTCGGTGTGTTTTCGCGTTCGCGCACCTGCTCAGACCGGAGGTCGATAGTGCAGTCCGACTGCCGGTGCGTCCTTAATGCCGGTGGGGAATGCATGCTGTGTGCGTAAGGGCAAGTGACACCGGTGCGAATAATATGCCGATGTGTAATGCATGCCGTACTACGCACTGGCAAGTGATGCCGGTGAGAACGATGTGCCGGAGCAAGTGCCAGAAGTCTGCCTTAAAAATCTGCGGTGAGTCGAGACGAAGACAAGTTGGACTGGCTTGCAGGAACTGAAGACTGCAGAAGACGATTCTCAATAGTGAATGGTAGGAATTCTTGAGGATAATACCGAAGGCTTGAAAGTTATAGTTTCCGAAGGTTGTTGGTTGCGTGTTCAGATCACGTCGATTAGTCGCCACTGTGGCCGGTGGTAGGAAAAGGGGAGATCTCCCGCCGGGCAAGGTGTTCTGCCCGGGGAGCGGCCAACACTCCGTGTGATAGTTCGGAGATGTTCTATATATGCTGTTTATGATTCGGAATGTTGATAGCGTGATTTAGGCTTCGGTGTGTTTTCACTTGCGGCGCGATAACAGCGCCGCCACAGGCGTATCAAAATGCTTTTAGATTTAGAGGAGCAAACCACAACGCAGCTGTACAACTTTCAGCTGTTTTTAGTGCTCTAATTGCATTTTCAGCTGTGTATTTGGATCTACAATTGCATTTTTAAGTAATAAATAAATGCTTAATGATGTTTAATAGCTTAAACGTGAACCAATATAATTCCACGTAAATCCGCTCTACAGCCTTTCAGCTGTTTGCCTTAGATCAAGTAAAAGAACATAACACCAACCCAACGTGCCCTTTTTGTGTAATAGTACTTTTAAATATTAAGTAAAAGCCTAGTACTGCCGAACAGCATAAACGTTGATCAATGTCAGGTTTGCATTTTTAAGGATCATTTGAATTCTGTTTTGTTATACACGTGAGTTATTGTATTGCGTAAAGCTGTATATCCATTCATTGTACTGTATTCGTAAAACCATTTGTTGGCCATATTGAGGGTAAAAGAAACATATGCACATGATTTGATGATCGAATATTTTTTTAGAATAGTAATGGCAATATTTCAGTCTACATCAAGTCTACTAGTATACTGGTGAGCTCATATAGAACTACTTTACAGACAATGGCACTGCAGTCGTTCATCAAAAGTCTTCTCTCTGGCTTTTGGTTTAAATATTGTTCACGTGTGAATATTTATACTGCTGGTAGCATTATTAACCTTTTTAAAGGCTCACCAGGCTGCTATAGAACGACACCATTTTGTAAATATTTTGTAACTGTAAAATATTATCATTTGGACTTATTTATAAAAGTAATAGACCTATATAATAATGATATAACTTAATTTAATACTGTCCAACCAATACGATTATGTTAATTATGCAAAATTCGTTCTATATTAGGAATATATGTACAATTGTTTTGGTTATATACGAATATCTTTATATAAATCCGAATTTATATTACGAAACTAGTGGTATAAAATTAATTTCATAACATCAATTTCACCATCTTTTCACGTGTAAATGTCAAGTTTTACAATGCATGCATCAATTTCATGAAATGAGCATAAATGAGTTAGTTAGCAATTTTTGGGTAAAACTAATGTCATCCAACTAATTGCACCAAAAATTCGAGAAACTTAGTGTTGCAAAAGTATATTGTATAGTTCTCAGGATTTTCATCTGTTGATTTAGAAATTAACTGTGTTGCTACTCATTCTCCGATCTACCAACGCCTTTTCTTTCGAAACATTTTTTTTTAGTTTTACATACATAAAAATTTCGGAAATCAAGGAAGTGACACAACATTACTATTTAAAAATGTATTTATTGATTTTCGAAGTATTCTCCGCGAAATTTGACACATTTTTCCATACGATGGAACCAATCACTTGAAGCAACCAATTCCATTCGGAAGTTGGGGTCTCCAAAATGGCCGTTTTGTAGGCGTCCACAGCTTCTTCAGGTGATGAAAATCTCTGTTCACGCAATTTATTCTTTATTTTAGGGAACGTATAGAAATCATTAGGGCTTAGGTCGGGACTGTACGGCGGATGGTCTAATAATTCTATGTTTTCTTGCTCTAAAAACTCTTTTGTTCTGTGTGCGGTGTGAGAACTCGCATTGTCGTGATGGAGGATGATGCGGCGGTTGCAGTTCTCTTTACGGAGTTCAGAAACGACCTGTGGCAAACAAATGCTAGCATACCATTCTGCATTAACCGTTCTTTGTCCCTCAAGAGGAATAGTCGTAACATGGCCGGTTTTGGAGACAAACGTGGCCACCATTTTTTTTGCAACACTCCGTGAACAAACAATTTTTGTTGGCCTTAACTCATTTTCGAAGACCCAAACTCGTGACTGGTTTTTTGTTTCGGGTTCGTACGCAAATATCCAGATTCGTCACCTGATACGATGTCGTATACAGCATTTGAGGATCCTGCGTGGAATCTTTCGAGAGTTCTGACGCACCAAGTAACGCGAGCCGCTTTTTGTTCTTCACAGAGCGAATGCGGTATCCATCGGGAAAACAACAAACAACTTTTTTACACCTAATTGTTCATGCAAGATTATATGTATTTAACTCTTGCCAATGCCTAAAGTTGCCTGAATTTTGCGGTATGTCACATGTCGATCTTCCTCAATCAGCTTACGCATAGCATCAACGTTTTCTTGGGAGACTGCAGTTTTTGGACGACCTTGACGGGGATCATCACTGAGCTTGACACGTCCACGTTGAAATTCAGCAAACCAGCGATAAATTGTGGTTTTGGATGTGGCTTCATCACCAAATGCAGAAATCATCCAGTCAACATACTGTTTTTGTGTTAAACCACTTCGAAAGTAATAATAAATCATCGCTCTTGAATTTTCTCGAGTCAATTCCATTTTCTCAACGACTAAACCAGTTTGACAAAACCTTGTGACAAGACCGAGAATCTTTTTTTAAATATATAAATGGTATTCGATTTTTAAAACCAAGGAGTTTTCAATTAAAAAGATTTTAATATGACAGGAACAGTGGAAATATTCCATTCTCGATACTTTTATTGCAGCCTATGTATTATCATCAGCACGAAAACGCTTTAGACAGCAAAATAAAGCTGAGATACTGACAGGGTCATCATCATAATGAAACTGTTACTTTTACGACACATTTATTTGAAGAAACAAGCTTCACAAGTACAGTAATTAGTTTCATGGAATTGTTTTAACACCTTTATTATTAATAATATTGCTAGTATAATGCTTTTTTAATGCGATTGGCAACTTCATTGACCATAATAACGCATCTTTAATACGATAGGCATCTTCATTGTCCATAATAATGCTTCTTTAATGCGATTGATACTTTCTCTGAGGAAAATAATGCTAATATACTAGTCAAAACAAAATAGGGGCCACCACGTTTTTACAGTATTCTCACGAGTTCTTGAAGTTCAAGGGTTGATTAATGATTAGATTGCATAAATTAATTGATTTTTATTGTAAACAGCATAAAATAATGACGGAAACAAAAAAAAATTACACCACTTTTTTTGAAAATTTTTTTTTGAAAAGGAAACAGCGAGATAAAAAATTAAGTGAAAAAAAAAACAAATAGTGTTGGTTGATTTGTGGCTTTCCTCAATATCTGGTGTACCCTCCTCGTTTTCTAATGCACTCTTGAAGCCTGGAAGGTACACTTTCCACCAGATGTACCACTGTTTCTTGAGGAATTTGTTCCCAGCTTGATTTCAGAATGTTTATTAGCTGTCTTTCATTGTGCACGGGTTGGTTTGTGCTTCGAACACTGCGTTTCAGTAAATCCCACATGTGTTCAATGGGACTGAGATCCGGACCATTTGCAGGCCAGGGCAGTACCTGTATACCAGCCTCCTCTAGGGCTTCCCTGCTGGCCCTAGCTGTATGAGCGCGAGCATTATCGTGCATCAGATGGAATCTTGCTCCGATACTCTGTGCATACGAGACCACATGGGGTCTAACATTGAGCTGTAATTGTGCCTTCGTTGAGAATTACCAACTCGGTTCTACCTGATATAGAGATTCCACCCCACACCATAACATTGGGGCCCCCAAATCTGTCACTTTCATGGATACAAGCATCCGAAAATCGCTCACCTCACGCCAAAATCGACGTCATCACTAAAAAAATTAACTTTGCACTCATCCGTAAACAGTACTGTGCTCCAATCACTCATATCCCATGCCAGATGCTGCCTTGCGAACGATAATCGGTTTGCACGATGGGCACTTGTTAATGGTATCCGCACTACGCGTCTCCTGGAGAACTGCTGGTCCTCGTGTAACCAATTTCTAATGGTTTGATCACTGACGCGTGTACCCGTCGCCTGGCGCAAACGGTTACGTAACGAGAGGGCAGTGATGCAGCGTTCTCTGCGCGCAGTCAAGCACACGTAGCGATCTTTCTGTGCGGTAGTTGCTCGATTTCTGTCAGATCCCCGTTTCCTGGTTAGTCTTCCAGTCTCTTGAAATCGATTCCAAGCATTCTGGATCGCTCGCCGGGAAAAATCCAGCTGCAACGCCATAGAACGCTGCGAATGGCCATCTTGAAGCAATGTTACGGCCCTAGTTACAGTTGGTAAGTTCATATGTCGTCGAATTCTCGGCATAACTTTTTTAAAACGTTAATTCAGCCACTAGTTAAACAAAACTTAAACCATTCTTGACAGAATCGTCACTTTGACTGAGTTAAAATCTGTCTTAAAATCGGGTAGAATCAAGTGGTTACAAAAAATTATCAAAAACTACCCACTTTAAACAATTATGAACCTGGAATACTCAAAAAATGTTGGTAAACAAATAAGGTAACACCACAATAAACAATCAGCTACTTGAGAACGCATAAAATATGAATTCTCGCAACCGACGTAAAAATAACAAGTGGCCCTTACAGTAGAGCGTCGATTATCAGAATTAATTAGGGGACATAGGTGTTCGGAAAACCGGTTTGTTCGGATAATCGAACTATATTATTCTATGAACAATATACTAATAAAACATATTTATAATATGTAATATACATTTAATATATTACAGTTGTAATACAAGCTAGAGCATTAATACGATTATTTACTTTACACAAGGTGCCGCTAATTCACGACGCGAGGCAAGTTTTTCGTGGCAAAGCCTTCCAATTGAGTCCAGTTTCGTCAGGATTGTAAAAGATTTTTAAAACATAATTTTCTTGTTTTAATACGTCGCTTAATTTAATTTTGAAAGAATCAGCTGCTGAAGAACCAGCAGATAGATCCTTGTATTTGAAGCTCACGAATAAGTCACGTCACGAACGTGCTTGCTTGAAAGTTCGACAGTCCTCCAAGTCTTTCATTTAATGTTTTGCCTTTTCAAATAGAATGGCATCATAGATTCTTCTTGTTATTTTTTTTTGTGAAAATCACAAAAAAAAAGTGTTCGTGGCTAGCTTCATAGTTTTGCGACTTGTCTACCCACCGGTAAAATCATGTTTGGATATAAAATTGCATATGGTTGTCTTTTGGTTTTTATATCCGTTATTGTCGACTTAACCACTTTGTACTTCTTAGATAACTTGGTTGTAGATTCGGCTTTCTCTAATCGTTTGTTAATCTCTTATTTATCTTTTATAGAAGTTTACGTTTAGGTATTTTAAATTGAGAACTAATAGTGCAAAATTACCACAACATAAGCGTATAGCGCTATCGGTACTGAACGTAGGCCAACACGGGACACTGCGTGGAGAAGCGAGAAGGTGGTGGCATCCCAATGAGGTGCCGAGTAACAGTTCGGTTAAGCGGTCGTTCGGTTAATCGACGTTCGGATAATCGACGTTCTACTGTATTTTGTTTTGACTAGTATATAAGGCGCCTGTAATGCAATTTAACGATTTAGGATCTAAAGCAGTACAATTTGTGCCCAAATAAGCATTACAGTAACCGTAGAAACGTTTGAATTGCTACCATAGAACTAACTCAAAATGCGAAAACGATACAGAAATACTGTAAGTCGGCCGTTATACTGCTTTGATGTGTTTGTTGGGAACCGAGGGGTAAGAAATTAATGCTCTAAAGCAGCAGCTGCATACTGGCAAACGTAAGTTGTTGTAAGATCCCATTACTATATGAAGTGGGGGGGGGGGGGGGGAAGGACGAGTTGATTAAATATTGATTTGAGTAAAAGTAACAATATTAGATTAAATGAGCCCGTGCTATGCGATAAAGCATCTATGGCGAGACCTATGTTCAGTATTGGACTAGCGATGGGCTGTATTATATGGCTGATTTATATGGGAAAACAAAAGAAACCCTAATAAAACTAGGATATACTGTTTTATTTACCTATTTATACGAAACTTTCTTCTGAAACTTAGCTTAATTTCTGAAACTTCGTAAGGTTTCAAATAATTGTGTGTTTACCAAATTGCGGATACAGACATGAAGAAAAAAACATGGTTAAACCCAAATATAGAAGCTGAATAAATACCTTTAAAGAACAAAGACCTTCTCCGGTAATTGGCATTTGTACGGTAATAAGTTAAACACAACTGGGATGTATGATTTAAGGTTATTTATTGGTGTAGAGGTTATTGCTCCTAAAGAGTATATAAAGTCGCAGAACATTTCAAAGTTCATTATAGTGCGGAAAACGGAAAACGTTGGTGGGTATGTGATTTTATGGCTGTATCATATATCTTACAGAGTGCGTTACGTTGAGGTCATTAGGCCAGAAGAAACGAGTACTCAAAGCGCCTTCTTGCTCCCCGGTTTGTGGCTCCGCCGTTGACCACTTTTTAGCTGCGAAAGTGTGGAGATAGAGGCGCATCGTAATACGAGCACTCCTTTTTCCACACGGCCCTACCACCACCGCATTAGGGCGAGTGGCGAATCTCCATACCTGCACTTCCCTTTCCCAACTCCACCTTGGCTGCAGCGGGTACCCTGGGAGGGGTATATCTATTCCGCCGGAGTCCACCGACACTCATACTACCTCTACCGGTTACCTCGGGCTAGCCATGTGGGTGGGTTCCTTTTCGTTAACCTACGAGTAAGCTTCGCTTATCGGTACGAGGCCTGCCACTCGAGAAACCTATTTCTTGTTTCTTATAAATAAATAAAATAAAGTCTGATAAAGCCTTAATACAAAGTACAGTTTATTATTACCTGTTATTTATCTCTTATAATTAGTTGGAAAGGAGGGAAAATTTCTAAGTCCGAGAGCCCTGTTCGCAAGCTCTAAAACATACAGTGTTGACATTTCCTTACAGCCTAGTCTGTTGCTGATTATAGGCCTCTCCTATAGATTATCTTAAAGGGGGGAGGGAATATTTGCCATAGTTACCATGCTTGGCGAGCGGGTTAGCAACCGCAGTTTAATTATTGTTTAATTGTTATTAGGTGGACGATATGAATGACAAGCTCGTGGAATCTGTCCATGCGGTCGGAGCTAAGCTTTGCAAGACCCGCTGCAGAAGAACACAAAAACTCTCCGATCACACTCTTAATCTCATGGCTGTGAGACGGGAGATGAGGCTGCAATCGTGAACAGATTTGACAGCATACAGGCAACTGAACAGACAGATCTCCAAATGCATGCGGCGAGACTTGCGCAACTTCAATACTGCTCGTATTAAAGAAGCGATCGAGCGGAAGCTGAAGTGTTTGTACAGTAGGGCTACGATGGCTATCCAAGTACAGAACCAGAGTTCGAAACCTATCCAACTGCGCAGAGAGCTGTAAGACAGGGTGACGTTATATCCCCGAAACTCTGCACCGCTGCGTTGGAAGACGTTTTCAAGCTACTGGACCGGAAAAGATACGGTATTAACATCAATGGCGAGTACATCACTCATCTTCGATTTGCCGACGATGAAGTCCTTATGGCAGAATCGCTGGAGGACCTAAGCACTATGCTTAATGACCTCAATAGTGTCTCCCAACGGATAGGTCTTAAGATGAACATGGACAAAACAAAGACCATGTTTAATGTCCATGTCACACCTATGCCGGTAGTTGGGAGCACTATGCTCGAAGTTGTTGACGAGTACGTGTACCTGGGACAAATAGTCGGACTAGGTAAGTCCAACTTCGACCGAGAGGTCAATCGACGGATTCAACTCGACTGGGCAGCGTTCGGGAAATTACGACACATCTTCTCGTCAGGTATACCTCAATCTCTGAAAACTAAAGTGTACAACCAGTGCGTGTTGCCAGTTATGACCTACGGAACCGAGACGTGGTCCTTCACTGCTGGCCGTATGAGGACGCTCAAAGTCGCTCAGCGAGCTATGGAGAGGGCTATGCTCGGAGTTTCTCTGCGTGATAAACGTAGAAATGAGGATATCCGCAGTAGAACCAGAGTGACCGACATAGCCCAACAGATTAGCAAGCTGAAGTGGCAATGGGCCGGCCATATAGCTCGAGGAACCGATAACCGATGGGGAAGAAAGGTTCTCGAGTGGCAGCCTCGTACCGGTAGGCGTAGTGTAGGGCGACCCCCCACTAGATGGAGTGACGACGTGGTAAGACATGCAGGAAGTCGATGGATGCAGGTGGCTCAGGACCGTGCTTTGTGGCATTACTTGGGGGAGGCCTATGTTCAGCAGTGGACTTGTCTGCTGTCCATCTCATGATTTGTTTCCTTCTTTACGACAACTATGAGACCATTTGTGGTAGTTATTCACTACTAATTACTATTTACTATTATTATAATACTATATTATAATAATGAATAATATAATTTAACAGAATTTCTGTGGAAATGGAAATATGGTAAATGACATATATATATATATATATCATAGTTTCTTATAGTCAAAGAAACCCGACCTAATTTTGTGACACTACAAAAAGAAGTGAATTAAGATACATGGAATCAACAACTCAATTGAAATGTTTCTTTTAGTTAATCATATACTAAAAATTGGTTTCTGATGGTCAAAATAAATCTTAAATCTAAATCGAAATTTGCCAATACTCTCTCTGCATACGACAACCTGGTACTCTGCGACAGCTCCATTGCTGCCTAACCTTAAAGCAAGAGCTCTACCTAACTGTTACTATACCTAAGTCATAACTTTATGATTTTTATCCTTTCTATATGCTGACCTTGCAAATACATATACTGCGATATATATATACATATTTATGAATTCTACGTAATAACAAATCATGACCTGCCACAACAGAGTGTAGTATTTCGTCACCTTGACACAAACAATTACTAAAAATAATGAACGAAATAATACATAAATATTAAAAGTGTCAACCTATTAAATTTTTTCATTTGGATGCTGAGTATTGTAATCAAACAATGTATTTCGTAACGTCTCTACTATTACAATTTGACGTCTTGTTTTCTAATATACAGATGTTTAAACAATTTGCTTTATTGTTTAACTAAGTATGTATTATAATAGCATCTTAATTGTAAAGAAAGACGGTTTAAAATCGCTGGATGATGTAGACACGTAATGTATTTTGTATGTTGTATGTGAAAGAGTGTATTTGGAACATTTCCTTGAATATTCGCAACAAAGTTGTAGAACTTAAATAAATTAGCGAGTTTTACCTGTTTATTTATTATTATAGGAAATTATGATTAACAGAGGTAATAAGATACGGTTGTATAGTAACTCTTGTTTACAAGTTACGTGGGCAATCAGCCCTACTTTCTACGTAATACGAGCTAGATTTTTTTGGGATAACGAGGTCGCTGATGTTGCTTAGGCTAGTTGTGACATAGGTATAATGTGAACGTGCTATTTTTGAGCATTGTGTGAATTGAATACACGTGTTGGGATCTAAATAAATAAATAATTATATTCGTACTGTAAAAAGAAAAAACGGAAATCTTGTTAGATTAATATGTTCTTTGTCCGTCTATCCAATGATTTTTTTTTCAGTACACGTAGGACAAACTAAGCTTCAAAGCTTAGCTCACCGCCGCCAAGTTGCTCGTTTGTTGGTCTTCTACAGATTGTACTTCTGAAAGAGTACCCATAAGCTTTACAAGCTCATACCGCCATCTCCATTTTTCTATCGGAGTACCAGACGTACTGCAGGTTACCATCCAGACTTGGTTGATATACCAATTGTTATTTTTCATAATGCGCACAGCCAAGGAGTTGAATGCCCTGCCGGCGTTTGTTTTGCCGAGTGCGTATAACTTTAACCTTTTCAAGGTGTGTGTTAACAGGTTTCTCCAGGGCAAACTCACTTTATCGTAGACATCTTTGCCCTCGGGTCAGGTGAAGGTCAAGAGTGAGCCCATTTTGAACAAAAAAGCTTGCCCGACTTGCTTGGAACCTCCTGGCACCACTAATTTTATGCCCAGATTTGCCATGTACCATGCATGCGTAGTGCGGCGGACTTTGTCTGGCCCTAAAATGTTTTCAGGAACGAGAAGCCTGTGTCTAGTAGTAGGACGAAGATAGGCTGCCTTACTTATTTTATATTATAAAATCTTCAAATTCACAGGTGCCTGCGAGACTGCGTTTATGGACTTTCTTTAAAGGCTCTATTCTCTATTCCCTCCCATATAGTAAGAGGCGACAGAGTAAATTTGAGGCAAGATATGGGCAATAGCATCATCTCGTGAAAAAATATAGCTGCCAAAGATCCTGCCAGGTGTGACAACTATGTCATATTATTTAAGTCGATGAGATGCATGACAACGTTCTAAAAATAGCTTAGCATATGTAAATTATTCACAGTGTGTAAGATAATAAGTTACGTGACATGTAATGAAAAGATTTTTTGTGTGTATGTGTACATGTGTATTCTGATCGTAAGCGACACAGCGATTCCCATTCGAAAGACGAAACGAGACTGATCGGGCGGCAGCGAACAAGCTTCAGGACGCAGATGTTTTAGGTAATTATTTTTACAGTGAAAATAATGGTAATAAAAAAAAATAAAAAACATAAGCCCTGCTTTATAGTTAGTTCAGTTAGTATGCAAAGTTTCATGATCTAATTTAAAGTATTTTATGAATACCAGCTGTTTATTGTTCAGTTTGGAGGTTACTTTGGATTTTTTTCTATCGAAAAAATTTTACGGAATCGTGTTTTCGTCTAACATAGTACTTAAAATTAATGGTCAACTTTACCATATATTTATTTTAAAATTAATGCTGCAATTTTTTCGGCACAACGGAGGATCTTGCTAAGCCATTTTAGGTACTACAGGCCCTTAATTTTTCACTATTCCTCCTTAAGAATCAAATAACAGATGTTTTGTTACTTCTGAAGACTAAAATAAAATGCCTCGTTTCCGGTAAAAAGGGACTCCGGCTCTCTACACTCACCATTCAAAACACAGTAGCATTAAACTGCTATTTAACTGGTATTCTGGCTGGTATTCTGTGAGAGCATGGCCCTACCCTGGTCGAGCTGGCCCATTCGTGCTGCAGCCATAATACAGTTGCAGCGTGATTCTACCACGTAAAAATGTTGCCTGTTTGGTTCATTTTTACTATGTAAGCGAGCCGAAGTTCGGTTCTCATTGCTAAGAAAACATCGCGGTATAAATTTGAAGATATATATTTTATGTCTAAAATATATTTATATATTTTTAATATAGCTGCTAACACGATTCCATGTCGACATAGACAATTGTAAGACTCTACAAAACATAAAAATATGTGAATTTCTGGTACTTATTCTGGAAAAGGGTTTCTATTATACTTTTGACTTTGACTGAGAGTGAAATTGTGATCTGTGACCCCACAGTGGCCGCGATGGTAGAGCCATGATGCAGTTATATTAGTAGTATAGTTGTAGGCACGAATGGGTCAGCTCGACCGGGGAAGGACCACCCTCTCACAGAACACCAGCGTAAAACAGTAGGTTAATGCTGCTGTGTTTCGTATGGTGAGTGTAGAGAACCGGAGACCCTATTTAGTAGAAAAGAGGCATTCCATCTAAGTCCTCACGGTGACAACGCATCTGCATTTTGATTCGTAATCGAAATGATAGATGTCTATGGGCCACAGCAACCACTTACCATCAGGTGGACTGTGTTGTCGTTTGTCACCCAATCCTATATTTAATAGAAATACCACTTATATTTATATAAAGAAATTGAAACTTCAGATCGGATTAAAACACAGACCTGAAAACCTAATAAAAATGGGAACGAAACAAGAGATTAGGCCCATATATGTTATGTTATTAAACCAGTTACCATGAACTCATTACAGCAGCCTTGAAAATATACCGAAACGTCCTATCTCGATTTGCTTATGACATCATGATTACAGAATAGGGAGTTCTATTTCTAATTTAATCCTTTGTTTTAAGATAATTGAGATGTTTTTATAATATTACTAGCTTGTACTACATTCGCTTGCAATCCTAATAAAAGTAATTACTAATTATAATTATTTCCAAATATTTAAGCCTCAAATAATTAATACAGTTACGGAAATATGTCAGAATTTAAAGCAAAAAAAAATCTCTTTATTCCCGCTCCCGAGTTAATTTCTAAAAATTCTTCCTTATTTCTTGTCTACATTATAAAGGGCACCTCTATGCAAAATATCATTTATGGGTATGTTTCGAAATACAACCCAGTACACTGGCCAATGCAAATGACGTCATAAATCAATGCCATTCTGGTGATTCGTTATATCGAATATGGTGGAATATGCTGTCAATTAATGACGTCATTTGCATTCGCTAGTATACTGGAAACATTTCGGAACATACCCCTTATTTCCGTTTCCCTCTGCCTCTGTCCCTATTACGACGTACGGTAACGGGTGGTTCCTCTTGCGCCGCCGGTAAACGGCGAGACCTTAGAGTATATTTTATAAGCAGTATTTATAAGCTATGCTTATTTATTTATATTCTGCGGTCTAGACGATTATTTAAAAATGAATAAAGCAAAATTTAAAAAAAAATAGTAAAAGCCGAGTTCAAAGAAGTAAAAAGAATAATATAATTTAATCTTTATTTTTTATAATGTTTTTTTTTTTATAGAAGAGGGGGCAAACGAGCATGCGGCCCACCTGATGTTAAGTGACTACCGCCGCCCATGATCAACCGCAACACCAGGGGAATTGCAGGTGCGTTGCCGGCCCTTTAGAAAGGAGTACGCTCTTTTCTTGAAGGTCCCCAGCTCGTATCGGTCCGGAAAAATCGTTGGTGGTAAACTATTCCACAGAGAGGTTGTACGCGGAAGAAAACTCCTCTTGAAACGTACAGTGGTGGACCGCCAAGCATCCAGATGGTGTGGATGGTATCGGGACATTTGCCGCGTAGTGCGTTCACGAAATTTGGCGGCTGGGATTAATCCGAACAATTCCTCAGAGCACTCTCCATGTTTGCAAAGAAAATGCAAAGAGATGCAACATCTTTTCGGTTCCATCGAGTCGGGCCACCGGGAGCGATTCACCTCCTTAGGTCCTCCTCATCAATACGATATGGTCATACTTAGGCAAAGGGGAGTGCTTAAACTGAGGAGATACGACAAAGGGGTTCTTTTAGCGGTTAACGCGCAAACTTTTCTTCTGGGGTTTAAACTGGACTAGATTTAGTCGCTCCCCAATCCGAGACTCTGTTCAGCAAAGATTCGACTTCAGACACAAGTTTGTCCCGGCACTCGGAGACGTTTTCCCGAGAAATATTGGCTCGGCCGGTGTAAAGAGCATCACCAGTGCTGTCATCTGCATAGCAATGAATGTTACGGGTTTGCAACATATCATTGATATGCAGAAGAAACAGCGTTGGCGATAGCACGCAGCCTTGTGGAACACCAGCATTACTAGGCTTGCAATCGGAGCTTGCACCGTCTACAACGACCTTGATGCCCCGATCTGCAAGAAAACTGGTGATCCAATCGCACAATTTCTCGGGAAGCCCATAGGAAGGGAGCTTCGAAAGAAGCGCTTTGTGCCAAACCCAATCGAAGGCCTTCGCAATGTCCAAACTAACGGCCAATGCCTCCCCCTTGGACTCTACTGCCTCCGCCCATCTGTGAGTTAGGTAGACCACAGTGGTGACCGACCACGGCGAAAACCGTATTGGCGGTCACTAATACGTGCAACAGCAAAGCTACCGCGTGGCTCTACCACTGTTAGTCTGAAATGAATGAGAATCTGTGTAGACGGTTTTACCTTTAAGTGGACACCAATCTTGATTTCGTCTAAATTACCTTAAAAAATTCATCCCCTATTTTATCGCTCTTAGGTTTTTTCTCCTAATTAATATGTATAGGGGCACCCCTGAAGTATAAACTAATTATTAAAAAATAAACAAAATCGGTGATATATACAAAAACAAAAACTATTGAGATGGTGTTAACGACAGCGTAGTCTCCTTTTTTGAGCTAAAAATAATGTATTTTTTATACCTTTCTCTATCTTTTGCAAGTATATGTCTAATAAAAATATCTCGTCATCGTTTCATATTTAATTTTTCTTCATTTTCAAAACTCTCAATGTTCGTAGCAAATGATTGCTGTTTTTTGTTTAGACTTTACTGGTATTATTTAAAAAGACTGACTAATAGCCGACATCATTTGTCGTTGCTCTCTCCTCCTCCGTTGCTACGTCGCTAAATCCATAGTAATTGAAGCAAAGATAAAACAATTAATGAGTCCTGGAACTCTCAGTCTTTTTGGTAGAACACTAAGTTTTAATTATAAGTCTAGTTTTTTTAAGCCTAGCTGTGGCAACTGGCTGCCAAATGTGGATCGCGCACGTAATTTATTACTATTTTGCAGATTAATAACGTGACTGGTTACGCGATTGGTTTACTTTAACGCATTACAAAATTAAAGAACTTATATAATATTGCTAATTTAACAAAATCTGTAGGCAAATTTTACTGGAGGCACAAAACACTAATTACACGTCTACTTGATTTTTGATTTTTGTGGCAATAACACGAATGACATTAAATAACAGCGTAAAATGGCACCAATGCTGTTACGATAATCGGAGCCCTTTTTACTTTTAACGCCATATTTCATCTTCCTCAGGGGTCACGACTCATCTGCATTTGATTCTTATCCGAAGATAGATTTTCTCTTATTTATTTATCTAACTATTAATATAATATTTAGTATTTACCAATAAAATAATAATTATTATAAGTTTTGAAATATGTAACACTAGAATAGAAATAAATCCTGTGAGGTATATTTTGTCTAAAAATTGTATAAAATGTGTTGATTGTACGCGAAATAAAATAGTCAGTCGCTGGATTGAATATATATAGAAACTGATGGGCTTCATAGTTTACTGAACGTTATTTCCGGCCCAAGAAAAGATCTAAGGTGACATCGAATCGCGCCGAAACAATTTTTACTTCAAAAAGTTTACCATTAAAGTAATATGTAAGTACTAAGTACGTACTATTATTTGAATGTACTCGTATGTCATATATCTGTTTTTTTTACAAAATTGAAACCTTTATTAAATGTCATTAACCGTGAACCTAAATATGTGGTGAAATTTTATCAGTTTTTCAATTTATTATGCAATACAACATTTTACTGTAGAAGGTGAAAGTCGGTTCGATTCAAATAGCTATTTGAAATTTTATATCTACTTGTATTTTCAATTAATACCCATTTTAACAGTTCTGTGACCTCTCAATTGTTATAAAAGACGCAAGTCATCTTTTTCGATACCTGTTTACGACCTAGGATCAATTTCAAACTGCGCAATTCTTTAATGTCAATGCAATGAGCGACGTGCGATGAGGTGACCACGTGTGCCAGTTGCACGATGCCTTGGAATTCGAAACTTGATGCCTGATCCATGCTAAATGACTCACTCGCGGCGTAACGTAACTTCATTGACTTTTGTATTTTGCCTGCAAACTAATATTTTCAGTTATTAAACAAAGTCGACGACCGATTATCGATTATATGCGAGAGACCGACTGGCTTAGATGAATATATGCGACGAAAGATTTGCGGAAGACGTGGAATGTCGTCGTTATGGCCAATCAATTTTCTTTTTAACGTGAACTGGGGTGAAAAACAACTCACTATAAGGTGTTCTCTTCCAGTGAATCCTGGAAACAATAAAATTGTTTTCGAGCACGGTGCCGCGCTGTCTGTCGCGAACTCTGAGAAATTTGTCTACAATTATCCCATTGTTCGAGCAGTTTACTTTGAAGTTGTGAATCTTTATTAATTGAGGTGTGCCAAGTATGCGTTGCAATGACTCTTTTTTACAGAAATCTTCATAAGTGTGCGCACTACAACCCACCAGTTTCATCGTAATCGGATAAATGGTATTAAAACGTATAGAAGACGAACAAACATAAATGTTCATTTTAATATATTAGATTTTAGCGGAATAGGAGCCGTAGTAGCTCAGGGGCTAAGAGCTCACTGTAAATTTTAAAGTAAGCGAGCAACCCGGGTTCGATCCCCGCCGGCACCAATGAAATTGTTCATTGAATGTGCTGATAAAATCCTCTCAGAAATGAAAAGAGGCCCGTGCCCAGTAGTAGGACGTATATAGGCTGTAAATTTAACTTTAGCGGAATATAGGCACTCCTGGGGATTACAGTTCAGAAAATAACTTACAATCATTTCTTACGTTTAAAGTAATTTAACAAAATTAAAAGTTAGACTTTAAATTAAAAGTAAAATCCGAATTCAAAGAGCTTAAAATAAAAAAATACACATAAATGCTTCAAAAGTTTTTTTATAGGATAAGACAAACGAGCACAAAGTCTACTTGATGGGGAGTGGTTACTGGGGCCCATAGACATCTACATCTATCCTCGACTACGAATCAAAATGCAGATGCGCTGCCACCCCTGAGGACTGAAATGAAATGCCTCTTTTCCAGTAAAAAGGGTCTCCGGTTCTCTATATTTACCAGCCGAAATACAGCAGCGTTTAGCTGTTATTTTACGCTGGTATTTTGTGTGAGTATGGTCCTTCCCTGGTCGAGTCGACCCATTCGTGCTACAACTATACTACCATTATAATATAGCTGCAACATGGCTCTACCATGTAAAAGTTGGTGCAAAGACATAGTGTATAACGCCTGATATCAGTAGCTAGTACGTTATAGATGTAGTTATATAAGTATAAAATAATTAAGTATCTTATTCTTTATAGTTATTCATATCTTTTTCTTTTAATTATATTTCTGATTTTTAACCCTTTTGAAAGGACTTAGGCATTTTACAAGCTCGAATGGCGTTTGAATAGTTACATTAATAGGACAAATACAGATCAAGCCTTTCCATACGCATGATCGCAGAGAAGTTTTTGGGCAAAAAGCAGAAAGTTTTTTGTGCGTTCATAGATTTGGAAAAGCCATATGACAGAGTGAACAGGACAACAGGACTGTGTTATGGCAAATACTGAACTCATTTGGGTTGAGCGCTGGTTCGACACAGGCATTAAGGTCTCTTTATGGAGACTCTAATGCTTGTGTCAGAATCAGCGGGGTCTATTCGGACTGGTTTGTCCTCCATAAAGGTGTCAGACAGGACTGTGTGGCTTTCCCGTAGCTGTTCAACCTATTTATGGTCAGTTGTTTGGAAACTTTGAAAGGAAAAAATGTGGCTTAAGAATAAGCGGATGAACCATCAAATGCCTTTTATACATCGACGTTCAAGTCATATTTGCGTCTTCGGCGGACGAGTTGAAAATGATGGTTACGTTAATGAACAGGTAATTAAAAGAAAGGGGAATGAAAGTGAACGCAAGTGAGACGAAAACGATGGTTTTTGAAAGAGAAGAAAGTAAAACGTTATGTGTAATAAGAATAGAAGGGGAGTTGATTGAGCAAAGTGAATGAGTTCGTGTATTTGGGATGTGTATTTATAAGGATATAGAACGACGAGTGAATGCAGGAAATAGAGCGAATGGGGCTCTACACTCTAATATGAAGAATCAGAATGTGTCAAAAAAGGCACGTATGGTAATTCATAATGCTGTGTTTATCCCTACTTTAATGTATGGTAGTGAAAGTTGGGTGTGGCAGAAGCAGCACGAAAGTAGAATCAATGCTGTAGAAATGCGGTCTTTAAGGAGTATGCTAAGGCTGAATCAAAATGACACGTTGAGAAATTGCGTGATAAGACAAAAATATTGTGTGCAAGATGATGTTGTGACCAGGATTAAGAAAGAAAAGCTTTGGTGGTTTGGTCATGTAGAATGAACGAGGAAAGAGTGAAAAGCAAATTCATATTACAGATGTGAACGGCAGAGTCGGGAAGGGACGCCCTAGACGAAGGTTATTATAGGTATTGAAAATATGTCAGATTAGCAGTACCCTTAACCGACGAGCGTGTATGCGTAGATAAATGGATGTAAAGCAGGCGAGAGAGGTCTGTAAGGATCATGCCAAATGGAAATCCGTAGTCTGTGCCTACCCCTCTGAGTTACAGGCGTGAGTGTTTATGTTTATGTCTTAAAACGTCATCACTTATATTCCTACCCTCAAAGATGGAACATGTTCAAATTTATATTTCACTACTGTAATCAGTCTAATGAGAAAAAAAATCATTGAAATCGGTTTATACTTCAAAAAATAACAAACAGTCCAATTGAGAAGTTCTTCCTTTTTTGAAGTCGGGTAAAAAGTAAACTATAAGAGCCTTCTTATATTCCACTACTGGCCAGAATCCTTCTCTGATTTCTGAGATGATCATAAAGCAGTTGAAAGAAAGTAAGCTAAAGTAGTATTCGGCCGGCCGCACAGCTTGAAGAGCCGACAGTCGATGGGGAAGATAGGTTCTCGTAATATAACTATTATCTACAACGAAAGGATAGGAAGGAAACCCGCCATGCGTGTCACGAACTGGCTGCTGTATAGGCATTTTTTATTTGTTAAGTACTCGTACATCTTATTACAAATAAATAAAATGGAAGTTTCTGTTTGTAATGTCAAAATAACAGCTTTTTAATAAATGCATATGAAGGTATATACGGTAATTATAAAAAAGAAACAATTTTTAAAATTTTTGTCTGGCTGCCTTTCTGTTTGTTTTGGCTAATTCCCAAAACGGCTGGACCGATTTTGACGGAACATTTCCGAAGAATTGCGAAAAAGAAAAAGTTTGACTAAGATCCGTTTTCACTGGCAGATAGCTGTTAAAAGAAGATAGATGTCATAAGAAATAAATTAGGCTTCTTTTATTATAGAAAAATAATTAGGATTGAGCACAAAAAAATTAAAACCGATAAAATAAAATCGTAATTACTTCAACGCGGGCGAAGTAGCGGGGAACAGCCAGTACTTTAATATGTATACTAACTACATATCGATTGTGATTAACAATATTTCTTTTCCTTCGAATTGAGAATAAGGTTCACACATTTATTTAGGACTTTCTTCGAAGGAATGCTTCCGGGAATAGGTTTGCTGAAGACTGTCTCATATCGTAGACAGGTTGGACGAGTTATGACATCCTATACGCTCACTATACGATATTGCTGTGGTCACTAAAACATAGCGGTTACACTTTGGTGGTCATAAAACTAAATAATATGTAACATTAATAAGGCTGCTTGTGATCAAACTTCGTCTGTATGTTTTTTTTGTGTGCTAACCCAGACCTTTTGTCTAGGCGAACCTATTTTGATGATTTTTTTTTATTTGAAAGCTGGTGCTTTTTGTGTAACCCCATATAAACTTGATAAAGATTTGACAAGTCGTTTTTGAGTTATCCTTAGTAACGCGTATTTAATTGACTTCGAATTCAATGATTATTATTATTATTCTTTATTTCAGAAATTTCTTTCCATAGAGTGGGTTAGTAATTACGAAAAGAACTTATAAGCTAGGGTTAGTAAATAAATACAATTTAAAAGGTTACATACTGTATTACTATACACTATCTACTTTATATTTACCAGAGCAGGTCTCGAGCTGATATGGACGCTGTTCCAGTGCCTCAAGATAGGACAGCAATAGCGATCGCCTATCGCCGCCAGGAGGCTGTTGGAGCTGTCCCGGACATGGCGCCATGCGGAGGCAACCCGTTTGCGCATGATAGCTAGCAAACTATCTATGCAAGCCTCAGCAAACATTGCCGACGCGCTGCAGTACCGAGGCAGCCCCATCAGCATCCTGAGCCGTTATTATATTGGACGCGCAGGGTTGTGAGCGTCCTCCGTGTATATTCAACCCATAGACCTCAGGTGTAAAAGGACTGACAATAGGATCTGAATAGAGTTTTTTTAACTTCTATATTACACCCTGCAAATCTACGGGCGAGCATATTCGCTCTCATAGCTAGAGCCCTGCGTTCCCTCTCTATGTCAATATTATCCGACATATTTTCAGTAACCCAGTGTTCCAGGTATTTGAAACTCGTTACTCTTTTCAGTGGTACACCGTCAAGAGCGACGTTTATGTCCTCATTTTATTTATATTGAAGTCGGTTTTACATGATATTTAATTTTACCACTTGTTATGTCATCTTATTGTCAAACAAGTTTCATAACTAGAATTTTAAGCACATTCTAAGACAATTTTAGACTTTGAATATTATTAACTACGTTTTTAAAGTACGCCTACGAGTAACATCTTCTTTTTCAGCCCGTAGAAATAGAAATAGAATTTCAATCCAATTTAGGTTATAAATAATACTTACTGAAAGTCGTTCTTAAGCTTAATTTACCATTGCTTCGGAAAATACCTCTGTCCTAAGAATAATTAGCAAGAAACCTAGTGGGACATTTTTTTTACAAAAAAACAGTTTACTATTATGTTACATAGTTAACTACACAAAACAAATTAGAAATAGCTTGGTAGCGATTACCTTATTTAAAGGGGCTATTACGAGAATCGTCCATAATCGCAAAATTCTACTGCTCAACATGGACCCATACCGTTGTAGGAAGGATTTACAAGTATATCTCAATCATCACGCTTTTACGCTGGTGTTATGTGAGATCGTGTTCAATCCCCGGTCGAGCCAAGCCATTCGTGCTACATGCAGCATGGTTCTACCATGTCAACGTTGCACTGTTTATACTTACGTCGAATTCAATTGGTTATTAGAAATAGCAAATGGTTTGTCGATATCAGATTTATCACACTTTGAACTGACGTCGCCGGTCTGGATTCACATCTGGTGTAAACGAGATGAGTAATACCAGCATCTGTCGGAAGCCATAAGAATTTTTCAGCATAACCCATAGTAGCCTCTTATGACATTCGAAGGACAAAATGGGGTGATGGATTCTGCTGCGCCATCACACTTATAACATATTACCGTTATCCTAACTGTTACAGCCTATTAAAGTCCACTGCTGAACATAGGCCACCACCATAG
Source organism: Parnassius apollo (assembly GCA_907164705.1). Classification (NCBI taxonomy): domain Eukaryota; kingdom Metazoa; phylum Arthropoda; class Insecta; order Lepidoptera; family Papilionidae; genus Parnassius; species Parnassius apollo. The sequence goes on from CAJQZP010000693.1 coordinate 5,730,920, forward strand.
AGTGGGTACTACTTCATAGGGGATATTTGCCACAGTCGCCACGCTTGGCAAGGGGTTCGGCAACCGCAGTTTTTTTATAATTAGTCGTTATTAGAGACTCTGCTGCCCATCCCCTGATTTGTTTAGCTCTTTGTCGCTTCTTACGACACCCACTATACGACGACACAAACCGTCACTCTTACATTATTATACATCTGCCATTCGTATATACATGCTTTTCATAGTACATCTAAGCAAAAAATGCGACTATTTGCTCGCGTACCGAATATTTGAGGATAGACTTATTAACTAAGCAGATAATTATGGTAAACAAAAAGGCGAGCGTCGACTTTCGCGTCACCACAACGAAGTTCATTACTTGTGAAGCGACACGTGAACAGTTTGCCGTATGATTGCTGGGTAACAGAATGCAACAACCCATTTCATCTACTGGGTTGGTGTCGTAAAAGACGAATATGGACAAGTGGTAAAATTTGTCCTCCTCAAAAACCGTTCACTAGTAACACACATTAAAAAAATACAGTCGAATTGAATACCTCATCCTTTTTGATGTCGGTAAAAATACCAAAAGGATCTCAAGGGCTGTATTAGGACGGCGAAGTAGAGAAGCATAAAAGCTCGCACTGCGACTGTCAATTTGCTAACCTGCCTAAAATGCAGGGACTCATTTCCAGCAGTGGACTGTAACAGCCGAAGAGAAGAAGAGAAGATTTGAACAGAAGTACAGGAAATAAAAAAAAATATTTTTTATGTATATAACTTGTGTTTTTTTTCTTCAACCAACATCAATAAAAGGGTGCGGTTCTCTAAAGGACTGTATTTTTTATGTGTGGTACCTCAGAACATTCTTCTAGTTGAACTGCTTTTCATGATTCTTTTTTGTTTAGAAAGCTGGTATAACTCGGTCTTCTATAGTATATTTTGATCAAGTTCTTTTTTTATAGGTTAGGGTGACAAACGAGTACACCGTCCACCTGATGGTAAGTGGTTGCTGTGGCCCGTAGACAGCTACATCTATCCTCGATTACGAATCAAAATGCAGATGTGTTGTCAACCTTGAGGAGTGTGATGGAATGCCTCGTTTCCAGTAATAAGGGTCTCCGGTTCTCTAAACTTACCATACGAAACACAGCAGCATTAAGCCACTATTTTACGCTGGTATTCCGTGAGAGCGTGGTGCTTCTCCGGTCGAGCCGACCCATTCGTGCCACAACTATACTACTAATATAACTGCAGCATGGCTCTACCACGTAAGAAAAGTCTTTCTTTGCGTCCAACTCGACGATCATCCCGCGGTGTGAGTGCTCCATGCCGGAAGTGCAGTTCACACACCGTTTGGTTCGCAAAGCACTCCTCTCCCTGGACATTCACAAGACGAGTCGCCTGACGGAATCCCCCAATTGTGCTGAGGACGTGTGCTCCAGAGTTGGCACCGGTTTTAACGCGTCCTTTCCGATACTCCTACTCCCTAGGCGTAGTCCCAAAAGCATGGAAGACGGCTTTCGTCCACCCAATCCCTAAAAAAGGCGACCGCTCATACTCGTCCAACTACCGGCCTATTGCCATCACCTCCTTGTTCTCCAAAACAATGGAGTCCATTGTCAACTGCAAGCTCATGAGGTACCTTGAGGATCACCAGCTGATTAGTGATCGCCAATACGGTTTTCGTAGTGGTCGATCAGCTGGTGATCTTCTGGTCTACCTAACTCATAGATGGGCGGAGGCAGTAGAGTCCAAGGGGGAGGCATTGGCCGTTAGTTTGGACATTGCGAAGGCCGTCGATCGGGTTTGGCACAAAGCGCTTCTTTCGAAGCTCCCTTCCTATGGGCTTCCCGAGAAATTGTGCAAATGGATCACCAGCTTTCTTGGAGATCGGCGCATCAAGGTCGTTTATTTGTTAGTCAGTCAGTCAGTCATTTATTTGTTTTTCCTCATTATTTTTTTCTTTGGCGTCGCTTATTACCGCACAATGGAAAACATGAAATATCGGTATATTTACGAGTACGAGTTCTACCGTGGCACCAGTGCTGCAGAAACTATGTGATTCACTACAGCTTTCTAAAATATGGCCAAACGGTTACGGCAGATATCTATTGTCAGCAACTGCAAACCAAAAAAGAAGAACTAGCTGCTAAATAACCGAGATTGGTCAATCGCTCTAGGCCACGGCTGCTTCACGACAACGCAAGACCACACACTGCACAGCAAACAACCACTAAGTTAGATGAGCTACAATTGGAATATCTGCGACATCCACCGTACTCCCCGGATCTTGCTCCAACAGATTACCATTTTTTCTGGAATTTGGACAACTTCTTACAAGGAAAAAATTAAACTCCGTTGCGGCAATCCAAACCGCCTTCAATTTCTTGATTCTCGTCCCCATGGTTTTTTAGTAAAGTGATCAATGAACTACCTATGAGATGGCAAAAGTGCATAGATAACAACGGTGCATACTTTGATTAATTAAATATATTTTACAAAAAAAATTGACTTATAATATATATTCCCCCCGTACAAAACGTCAATTTCATATTATCCATATCCATAAACACTCACGCCTGTCACCCAGAGGGGTAGGCAGAGACTACAGATTTCCATTTGGCACGATCCTGACACACCTCTCTCGCCTCCTTCACATTCATACACCTACGCATACATGCTCGTCGGTTAAGGGTACTCCTAATTTGGCCCGTTTCCAATAAGTCGCCAATTTGGTCGATACATTTTCGCCTAGGACGTCCCTTTCCGACTCTGCCATTCACTTCTGCAACATAAATTTTCTTTGTCACTCTTTCCTCATTCATTCTTTCCACATGACCAAACCACCGAAGCATTCCTTTCTTAATCCTGGTCACAACATCATCTTGCAAACCACACTCTTCTCTTATTACACAATTTCTTACCCTGTCATTCAGATTCAGCCCTAACATACTCCTTAACGACCGCATTTCTACTGCGTTTATTCTACTCTCGTACTTCTTCTACCACACCCAACTTTCACTACCATACGTTAAAGTAGGGACCAACACAGCATTGTGAATTGCCATACATGCCTTTTTTGACACATTTTGACTCTTCACAATAGAGTGCAAGGCCCCATTCACTCTATTTCCCGCATTCACTCGTCGTTCTATATCCTTATCATATCTCTCATCCCTGCTAAATACGCAGCCCAAATATGCAAACTCATCTACTTGCTCGATCAACTCCCCTTCTATTCTTATTTCACAAATCGTTTTACTTTCTTCTCTTTCAAAAACCATAACCTTCGTCTTACTTGCGTTCACTTTCATACCCCTTTCTTTTAATGATCCGTTCATTAATGTAACCATCATTTGCAACTCGGCTCGACGACGCAAGAATGACTTGATCATCGGCGTACAAAAGGAATTTGACGGTTAACTCACCCATTCTTAATCCGCATTCTTCAACTTTCAAATTTTGCAAACAACTGTCCATAAATAGGTTGAACAACCACGGGGAAGCCACACAGCCCTGTCTGACACCTTTATGGATGTGAAACCAGTCCGAGTAGACCCCTTTGATCCTAACACAAGCACTAGAGTCCCTATAAAGAGACTCCAATGCCTGTATCAAGCCAGCGCTCAACCCAAATGAGTTCAGTGTTTACCATATCAAATCCCTATCCACTCTGTCATAGGCCTTTTCCAAGTCCATGAACGCACAAAAAACCTTTTGGTTTTTGGCCAGAAACTTTCATATTATGTAAGGACCTATTATAAAAATCTTCCATTTTTATATTTTCATACCCCTGATTTTAGTCGATTCCAAAAAGGGAGCAGGTTCTCAATTCGCCTTTTTTGTATATTATATGTTACGCGATATATTCGTTAATTTTGAATCGATTTTGATGATTTGTACGTCGAGCCATGTTGCAGCTACCTTATGCTTGTAGCACGAATGGGTCGTCCCGCCCGGGAAAGTCGATACTGCTGTTTCGTATGGTGAGTATAGAGAACCTGGGACTCCTTTTACTGGATACGAGGCATTCTTAATCTAATCTAAAAATAAAAATAAAGGCTTAATCGAGTTTAGAAGTAGATAGACCCATATCATCCACTTTTTTTTACCATCAGGTGAACTGTGTGTTTTTTTGTCACTCTGTATGTAAAAATCGCCAATGACGTATTGAGTGGTATGATTTGTTAAGAATGTGTGATAAATGATAATACAAGGATTGATTTTCATTTCATGTTTTCATACCCTGATTTTAGTCGTTAAAAAAAAATTATATTATAATTATATAATACTTCATTAGTTGTATTTTTCTTTCTTTATTTCTTTTGTGGTGGTTTGATAAAATTCGCCAATGACGTATTGAGTGGAAAATAAAAGCTTATGAGTTTAACTAAAATAAGAATGTGTGATAAATGATAATACAAGGATTCAGTTTTCCTAGTTGTATTTAAGGAAAAAAAATCTACCCCTAAGATCGATAAAAAAATCCAGTCCAGTATATTTATTGTGAAATTATTAGAGTTCAATTTTTATTTTAAACGTTTTTCCTAAATTGCGTATTATTTGAGATAATACCCGGGTACCTATAAAAATGAGTGACATAAAAATCTGAGTACCTATAAAAAATTGACAATTGAAAACATTTTTTTTTGTTTTCACTAAATTCAAATTTTGATTAATTTTGATTGAAAAATTGAACTACATGTCATAAGAGCACTGCACTATTTAGATCTAATTCTTATAGTTTAAGTTCTAAGTTGCGGGTAAAAACTAATAATATTACAAATACAAACAGTGCGTGTTGCCAGTGATGACTTAGACGTGGTTCTTCGCTGCCTGCCGTATGAGGAGGCTCAAGGTTGCTCAGCGAGCTATGGAGATGGCTATGCTCGGGGTTTCTCTGCATGATAAACTTAGAAATGAGGATATCCGCAGTAAAACCAGAGTGACCGACATAGCCCAACGGATTAGTAAGCTGAAGTGGCAATGGGTAGCACATATAGCTCGTAGAACCGACAACCGGTGGGGTTCTCGAGTGGCAGCCTCGTACCAGTAGGTGTAATGTAGGGCGACCCCCCACTAGATGGAGTAGTTATAACTGATGATAGATGGAGTGACGATCTGGTAAGACATGCAGGAATTCAATGGATGCAGGTGGCTCAAGACCGTGCTTTGTGGCATTCCTTGGGGGAGGCCTATGTTTATGTGGACTTGTGAAGGGCTGTAATTATGATGATGATGATTACCTAGGCTGCACTAAAAGTATCGGGAATGGAATATTTCCACTGTTCCTGTCATATTAAAATCTTTTTAATTGAAAACTCCTTGGTTTTAAAAATCGAATACAATTAATTTATTTAAAAAAAGATTCTCGGTCTTGTCACTTTGTCAAAGTTGTTTAGTTGTTGACAAAATGGAATTGACTCGAGAAAATTCAAGAGCGAAGATTTATTATGACTTTCGAAGTGGTTTAACACAAAATTTATAAGATTTCTGCATTTGGTGATGAAGCCCCATTCAAAACCACAATTTATCGCTGGTTTGCTGAATTTCAACGTGGACGTGTCAAGCTCAGTGATGATCCTCGTCAAGGTCGTCCAAAAACTGCAGTCACCCAAGCAAACGTTGATGCTGTGCGTAAGCTGATTGAGGAAGATCGACATGTGACATACCGCAAAATTCAAGCAACTTTAGACATTGGCATGAGTCAAATACAAATAATCTTGCATGAACAATTAGGTGTAAAAAAGTTGTTTTCCCGATGGATACCGCATTCGCTCTGTGAAGAGCAAAAAGCGGCTCGCGTTACTTGGTGCGTCAGAGCTCTCGAAAGATTCCACGCAGGATCCTCAAATGCTGTATACAACATCGTATCAGGTGACGAATCCTGGATATATGCGTACGAACCCGAAACAAAAAACCAGTCAGAAGTTTGGGTGTTCGAAAATGAGTTAAAGCCAACAAAAATTGTTCGTTCACGGAGTGTTGCAAAAAAAATGGTGGCCACGTTTGTCTCCAAAACCGGCCATGTTACGACTATTCCTCTTGAGGGACAAATAACGGTTAATGCAGAATGGTATACTAGCATTTGTTTGCCACAGGTCGTTTCTAAACTCCGTAAAGAGAACTGCAACCGCCGCATCATCCTCCATCACGACAACGCGAGTTCTCACACCGCACACAGAACAAAAGAGTTTTAGAGCAAGAAAACATAGAATTATTAGACCATCCGCCGTACAGACCCGACCTAAGCCCCAACGATTTCTATAATTTCCCTAAAATAAAGAATAAATTGCGTGGACAGAGATTTTCATCACCTGAAGAAGCTGTGGACGCCTACAAAACGGCCATTTTGGAGACCCCAACTTCCGAATGGAATGGTTGCTTCAATGATTGGTACCATCGTATGGAAAAACGTGTCAAAATTCGCGAAGAATACTTCGAAAAGCAATTAATACACTTTTAAATACTAATGTTGTGTCACTTCCTTGATTCCCGAAATTTTCAGTGCCGCTCTCGTATAAATTATATACCACTGTATATATACTTAAGTACTGACTATTATCATTGAGGAAAACAAAGTGTGCCTTTGTTTTCCTGGAGATTACAACGATGACCTACTCAAAGTTCTGATCTATAATTATTTTGGGTACCTATGTTTCAAAACGTTTTCAGTATACTGCCGAATACAAATGACGTCATCAATTGACACTAAATTGTACTGGCGTGCCGCCGCCATATTGTGTCGGATACTCGTATCCGGCTATAATAAAACAAATTTTTTTATTGTGTGTACGCGAATGAATTATGCCAGAAGTTGTTTTTATTTATTCAAATACAAAAAAAAATATAGAATAATTGCTGGTATCTCCATTAGGAGGATATAATGATTTTTGGAGCACAAAATGACAAAATAATCGCCAACACTTTTCCAATATATCGCAAATGTATGACGTCATATACTGTCCTACGTTTTGGAACGAATCACCAGTATAGCGTCGATTCATGACGTCATTTGCATTGGACACTACACTGGGTTCTATTTTGGAACATACTCTTTAAATACAAAGGATGAAACGCGATAGATTCACGTCATTATTCGTAATAAAAAATTATTGCCCTCACAATTTAGCAGGCGCTCGGGTAAATTATAAACTTTAAAATTGGAACCGCAATGTTTTTAAATTTTGTATTTGCTTTTAAATTTTTGTAGGTGTTTGAGTAAAATATAATCAGGGTAAAATGAAAAAAAAAACACGACCAGGTGTTGTATGTATATGCAAAAATTATTATGAAAGTGTAACCGTTACAGCCTATTAAAGTCTACTGCTGAACATAGACCTCCCCAAAGATTGCCTTATAGGGGGGGATAGTTGCCATAGTTACCACGCTTGGCAATCGGGTTAACAACTGCAGTTTTTTATTTTTAGTCATTATTTGAATGACACTGCTTCGTATCTTCTGATTTGTTTCTCTCTGTAACCTCCTACGACCCAAGGGATGATATGGGGTAGCGGATAGTATTAAAAGTTAAACTCAGCAGAAATTGCATCCTGGCAGTGGTGATGTGGGCTCTTCTGGACGTTGTGAAATAAGCGCTATCGTCCGCATATAGCGCCAGCTCTACGACGTCCTCCCACTCGCGCAGATGTCCTGCCAGTGTAGAGATATCATTGGTGTAAGCCAGCTACAGGACTGGGGACAGGCAGCTGTCCTGTGATACGCTGGCTCTGATGGGTCTTGTTGCGGAATAGCCATTCTCTAAACAGACGTAGAATTTTCTCTCTGCGAGGAATGACCATAAATTGCTCCTCGAAGTGTTCTACTAGGATATCCGCTCTACCTTTGGCGTCATAAAATTTTTTTTCTAAAGTAATAATATTTACATTTTTCATTATCAACACTGCGTAAATGTTTTATCATACCGCGGTCATACTCGTCCAATCACAGCGTACAATAGTTGAACCAAACCTAAAAAAATCCATTGTGTGGAGTATTTAAACTGCCGGAATGTCCTCCAAAAGCCGAATTATTTTCTGAAAAGAATAATAGTAATTGCCCATTCATTTTCTCAAGTACAATAGTTCTCACTTTTGTTTTTCCTCGTCTATTCGTTTCATTCTATGATGATCCACTCTGGTTTGCCGTCCTCATCTTTTTGTAGCTTCGAACCGCATGTTGCTGACCGCATGTTGACTATTATGATCCTTGGAAGTCTCATGTTTTTGCAAGTCTATTGATATATGGGCTCAGTTCTCCTCATCTGCTGAACTTGATATTAAGTTTCGGCGAAATAAATTACAATATAAGCAAAACGTTTTTGAAGAAGATTATGAATAAACAATCTATCCTTGCATACTCAGTATAAAAATGAGACCCTTACTGGCTGACGATGATGTAGAAGAAGATATCTATGAGTCTGTCAGTTGGTTTTTCTTTGAGAGGTAATATTTAGTATGTGTTTTCAATAAATAGCTCAATGAGGCATTTGATTGTGTTGGAGCCTTACTTAGCTCTCTATACTGGATGACTTTTTTACCGTCTGGAAAAAATAGGGTGTAACATTTGAATGGAATAGAAGCCTATGGCACTGATATTTTACAGAAAAGAAACAAAAATTTTGAATAAAATAAATAAATAAATTAAGATCAATCGAAATTGAAAACATATCCACCCTACTTTACAAACGGCAATAAAACAAAAAATTCAGTAGGCATCCTTGACCTTGTCACTTCTCAGAGTCACAGATTTAAGAGCAAAGGGCAAAGTAATTGTTCAAAAAATTATTCAAACGTTTAATTAAAAAAAACATTGTTTTTATTTTTTGTAAAATATTAGAGCCATAGGCTGCTACTCCATTCATGTCACAAGCCTTATTTTCTAGACAGTAAAAGAGGTCATCCAGTATATTACAAAAGTAATCGATTGTAATATCAGATATGCGTGATAGCGATAGCGACAAATAATTGAGACAAAGCTACTCCTTTCTTAAATACTTGCATATCATCTGCGATTTTTCGGGTTTGTCGGGGGCCACGGTGAGCATTGAGGAATAAGGGCTTATAACAGTCTTCCGCACACCGCACAGTTGGTACTGATGTGAAGTTTTTTGTTACACAATATCATTTAATTGAAAAATTAATTTTAAATAAAAGTTTAACAATTTCTAGGCAAGGGTGGTGAACCTTTATGTTTCAACGTGCCATTTTTCTAAAGAAATATTTAATTAGGTAATAGACGTGCCGTAAAATAATTTTGACTTCGTGATTATTGGGAAAATAATAGTACTAAATACTACTACTTGAAATATTCATTATTATACATTGCAAAATACATTTTGCAATGTATAATAATAAATGTTTCAGTTATATATGTAATTCAAATTAAAGTAACATTAGTGTGACTTCTGTTATTGCAAATTGGATGACAACTTATATTGGGGTTGTAAAGTCGAAAATATAACACAAATGAATTTTTAAATACATTTGTGTTATATTTTAATAGTCTACTATCGTTACTTTAATTTAATTACATATATAACTGAAACATTTATTATTATACATTGCAAAAATGTATTTTTGCAATACTATAATAATGAATGTTTCAGTTATATATGTAATTCAAATTAAAGTAACATTAGTGTCTTCTGTTGTACCAAAGAGTGACAACTTATACATTTGAGTTGTAATTATTCGAAATTATAACACAGAATGTATTAAAAATACATTTGTGTTTATGTATACAATTGACTATAATGCCATGTGTAAACGAAATATGCATTACTTGGGGGAGGCGTGGACTTGTGAATGGCTGTAATGATGATGATGATGATGATGATGATGAAACGAACCATGCGTCATTAGCAATGGTAATTAGGATCACTCGCGTTCGTTCGTGATATAATACTTTGTGATCGGTGGCGTGCCCAAAATATTGCGTCGCGTGCCATTGGTTTGCTATCCTATACCTAAGGGGCTCTTTACGTTGTTTTTGCAAATTTTTGACTCTTTTATTAAATTTTCTACCAGTAGTTATATCCACAGTTAGGTTTATTAAATAATAATGTTATTACTACAAAATATAACTGATGTTACAAAACTTATATTTTCCTAACAAATGAACACCTCCGCTACGCAATTTGTCAAATATTTGAGCCTCGTGCCTAAGGCGCCGACCTGGTAGCAGAAAAAACCGTGGATTACCATTACCATCAGTTATCCCAACTGTTATCCCAACGCCCCGGGATGTCGCAGTCTGTGATCATAATCAAGATGGCCTCCACCATACAATCAGATTTGAAATATTACAAATCCTCGTGAAAGATCATCGATTCCTATCAAGAATGACCCCTGAGGCTATAAAAATTATAAATAAACATCTCATTTTCAACAGCGAATTTGTTCGTGGTGTAGCCATGCTACAACAATATTATGGTTGTAGCACGAATGGGTCCGCTCGACCGGGGTAGGTTTGACTAAAAATGACACATTTGATTCTTAATCGAGGATAAACGTAGATGTCTATGAGCCACAGCATTCACTTACCATCAGGTGGACTGTGATCTTGTTTGTCACCCTTATTCTATAAAAAAAAAAAAAACAGAACGTGGATAGGTTCTACCACTTGCTTCGAATCTTGTCTTGTAATTAATGTAATTGTATCCAAAGCCAAGTATACCACTGCAGGACATTAAGAGACAGTAAGCATATTAAGTGACGACCTGGTAAGACACGGAAGGAGGAAGTCGATGGATGCAGGTGCTCAGGACTTAGCTTCGTGGAATTGTTTGTGGGGAGGCCTATGTTCAGCAGTGGACTTGTGAAGGGCTGTAATGATGACGATGATGAAGCATATTCTGCGCGAATCAGATATAATACCAAAATGTTTAGGGGTATACTTTGTTATCGGGACATCAAACAACTCTGTTCTCCTCTCGACCAAAACCTCCTCTTCACGATTAAAATTAGTACCTATAAATAATGAAACGCGAGATAGTTCATTAAATTTGTTATATTCAATGGTTCATGATCACAGGACGATTCCTGAAATGTCTTCGTGTAGAATTGTTCACTAATATTATAGAAAAATGTGACTGAGGAGAACAATTATTATGTGATATTATATATATTATATATATATATATATATATATATATATATATATATATATATATATATATATATAATTGATAAGGTTTTTGTTATATGTAACGAAAACCTTATCAATATCCCCACATATCATTATTTTAAATATCACTAGCAATATATCTCTGGATCTAGATTACAGCGTCATCCGGATCCAATTGTGAATTAAACTATCCACGGGCCCACTGAACCACAAAAAAATATGATCAAAATCGGTCCAGTCGTTTAGGAAGTTATACGTGGTAGAATAGGTCGGCTCGTCTAGAGTATGAAGAAACGGGGCATTCCATCTTAGTCCTCAGGGTTTTTTTTTATACGAGAGGGGTCAAACAAGCGTACGGTTAACCTGATGGTGAGTTATTACCGCCGCCCATGAACAACTGCAACACCAGGGGAATTGCAGATACGTTGCCGGCCTTTTAAAAAGGAGTAGGCTCTTTTTTTGAAGGTCCCTAAGTGGTATCGGTCAGGAAAAATCTTTGGCGGTAGTCGATTACTCAAGAAAGTTGTGCGAGGAAGAAAACTTCTTTTAAATCACTCAGTGGTGGACCGCTAGTTATCCAGATGATATGGATGGTATCGCGAGTTTTCTCCCGTTGTTCGATGGTGAAATTGTGCGGCTGGAATTAGTCACAACAATTCATTAGAGCACTCCCCGCGGTAAATGCGATAAAATACGCTAAGATATGCAACATCTCTTCGCAGTACCAGTGACTCATGCCGATCGGAAAGAGCTCAGTTGCTGACTATTCGAACAGCTCTGCGCTGGATGCGATCAAATGGAAGGAATTGACACCGGGAAGCCTAGCCCAGAGATGGGAACAGTATTCCACGTGCGTCAGAACCTGCGCCTTGTAAAGTTGCAGGCGGTGAGCTGGCATGAAATACACCAAGCGTGACAACGCATCTGCATTTTAATTCTTAATCGAGGATAGACACAGATATGTGGGTTGTGTACTCGTTTGCCACCCTTATTCAATAAAAAAGGTGGAGTTCGTGACAAATACATACAGGAACCGATAAATACATGCAGGAAGTCAATGGATGCAGGTGCCTCAGGACCGTGCTTTGTGGCACTACTTGGGGGAGGCCTATGTTCAGTAGTGGACTTGTGAAGGGCTGTAATGATGATATATATATATATATATATATATAAGATAATTATGTATTGTGGTACGTATACGTGAGTTGATAGTGAAAAATTTTGTTTCGGAATATTTTCATTAAGAAATTTCAGCATTGCGAAACCGATAAACCATTGTAATTAGTTTTGCATGTTGAAAGTACATTTTGTTTATTTTAAGATATGTGGCGTATACTGAAAGTTTTGCGTAACTCAAAAATTAAACAATTTATTTAAAAAAAGTACTTTTTCATTCATTGCAACTATTTTTGCAAACATAACGACTTTTCGTGTGAGGGCACGTTTTCCACGTGATGGTTTAAAGCGCTGCTTCTTCTGGTTCCGTAAATTAAGGGAAAATAAAGATGCATGACGCATGATGCACGCGTGGTCACAAGCTCCACCTTTTCAGAAGCCAAAAATGACTTAGTTATGTTCGCGGAGTGCGCCGAAGTCTTGTTATGGCACAATAGAAGGCGACTTCTTGGTTGTTTTTCCCTTTTTCATAGCTACTGGGTAAATATAAGTGGTGGCGTACCACTCACAATTACCGTCATTACAGGATGAGCACCCTAATTTGACAGTGTAGCCAACGATACAATACTACATGCCACTCTACTGAGCTCAATCAGCGAACATGAAAACAAATTAGGTTGCTCCGACATGGTGTTGACTGTTGATCACACGGTGCTTGCTGCATCAGTGCAGCAATTATCATGTAGGAGTACAGACAGGAAAGTTTGAGAGAAACAAACGTACATACTTAACCATTTTAGGCCCAGGCTTCTTGCCTGCATCATTTAGGTTGGTTGTAACAATAATCTATGTCTCATCTCCTGTCGCAATGTCATGCAGAGCATTTGAACCGTGATCATATTTTAATAAAAGAAATTACAGCAGTCAACTCGAGTCTTTTTTATTATTGGGTGAGGTAATAAAGTTTTCTGACTCTTAAATGTTTTTTTTTGTTGGATCGTACCAATACATAAATGTCCTCGAATCTCCTCATGGGTGATGCGCCGGTTTTCTTCAATAAGCCGCCTGATAGTAGCCACATTTACACCAGTAATCCCAGCATGAGGGTCGACCTTCAAAAATCATGCCCTTCAATCACGCCTTCCAGTACCTACTCAAATGAGGTACTTCCCTGCCAAAAGCATTTTGAAAACGGGCAGTGCAATCTTGCGGTTGCGGTTCACTGCCCTAAAATTTTCTATTTCTGCTACGGCTGACGAACTTCAACTAGTGATAAAAACAACTGACGCGCAATTTCCCGCTAAAACAATTATAATCGATAGGTATGTACCATTTCATTTTGATAAATATAACTTTCGAAATTCAAACATTATGAGTGGCCAGGAGCGCAGAAGTTTCATTTTCGCCTATGTATATTTATTTTTATAGGCATAATGTCATGCTCTAAGTTCTAGCACGACTAAAATTTAAAAGGACGCACTTGTTGACTGAGAGAAATAGAAAGGTAGCCACTCTATAGCTAGATAACAATGCCATTACTGCAATAAAACGTCCCAGACGTAGGATAAAGTACTGTACAATATTACTGGAGCAATAAAATGGGATAGTCTTCTATAAGATAGGTTAATGTGAAAGTAACCTATAAAGCAGTTTTTATTCGCTTTTAATTCAGGCATTATTCTTTAGACAGTACCTAATACTCTCCGGATGGATATGGGTCTATATCACAGAAGAGAGAATAAAGATGAATAATGAGATTTTCAGTACCAGTCGTCACGCTGGTTCTTTTAAACCTGCTAATTATTATGGTTATGTTGTCATTTCTCTTAAGATATGAGATGTTTTGGCACATTTCACATTTATCTTTACGATATTTATGGGACAATATTATAATTTTTATTCCTATAACAGAAAATACATTCTCTCTTTGGCAGCCTTAATTTGGGTAGATGCTATGGATATTATTGTTTACTCCGCATATTTATCCTTCGAGAACTTGTCCGAAAGATTGGAACTTTGAACAATGATGAAGAATCCGACTACGAAAGATGTAGGTACGCCGTATCGAGCTACATCAACTTCGGAAATTATCAGATGCCTCACTCAGCTGATGTTGGCCCCTTTGTAAGATTTACAGAACAATATAGGCGCCCTTTTTTCATTCAGATGTTTAAAGAATTCTGATATGTTTTTAACTTAAGGTTTTATTTTACTACATACCATGTTTTATTCGTGGTAGAGCCGCGGTGTAGAGTCGGCGCGAAAGGATCACCCTTTTAGATTATACCGGACTGAAATAGCATCATAATAGGCACTACTGCGTTTCATATTATGGCGAGTGACGCGAACCGCTGAGCTGACCCTTTCTTACGAGATGTATCTACTCAGGGAAGCAACGCATCTGCATTTTCTTGTTTCTATAGGGTACATACAGTATCCATTTACCACCAGGTGGATTGAGTTGGACCTTTGTATTCTTAATTGTATAAAAAATAAACTAGAAAGCTTATTACGTAAAATTAAAGGAGAAAAAATAAGCTTGCATCATACGACATCATGAATTGGTGATAACTTTTATCGACGAAACCTGATCAACTTTATCTTTATTTGTGTTTTACTGTTTAGAGCTGTAGTTTTCTTTGAGTGATAAAATATAATAAATTACTCAACGTTGATCAGGTGGCTTGATGTAAATTTTATTAATTTTTACCGACTTCAAAAATTAAGTATACAATTCGACTGTATGTTTTTTTTATGTGTTACCTCATAACTTTTTAATTTTATTTATTTATTAACTTTTTTCCGGGTGGACCGACTTTGATAAATATTTTTTTTTATTTTAAAGCTGTTGCTTTTATTGTGGTCGCGTTGATTATATCAAGGTCTGACCAGTAGTTTTTGAGTTATCTTTAATAATGCATAATTAATTGACTTCGAATAAATTGATGATGTTCTCTTTTTAATTATATTGAAATCGGTTGTAAAAAAAGTAATTTTACTTGTTATTGTTTTCTATTAAATAAAATATGGTAGAAAGTAAACTACTAGCTTAGGCCCGTGGGGCTACCATAGTTTAATTTAAAAAAATGTAAAATATTCTTTTCACCATTAAAGACTTTTTATTACCATGAATTCGCCAAGTGAAGATTTTATTGTTCGAAGGACTTATCCAGAATCACTACGATGGGCAGATGGGATTGACTCAAAACCGATATTCACCCACTAGTGGCGGTGAACCTCATCACTGGAAAAAACACATCACCGTCGTATTATCGACGGTGGTGTCTTTCCTAGTGTAGTGGTGTTGGGTTAGTTGTGACGAGAATAGTGCACTCAATTTTTCTATTATAATCTTAATATCTTCATAACTGTAATGTAAAGTACTTCGGAATTTTAAAATGTCTGGTCTGTTTTAATATAAAATATATAATAAGCGGATGTGCATGCAGGAAATACGTCGAAGAGCCACGCTGCAGTTATATTATGGTTGTAGCACAAATGGGTCGGCTCAACCACGCTCTCACAGAATACCAGCTAAAAGTAGTAGTCCAATACTGCTGTGTTTCGTATGGTAAGTGTAGAGATCCGGAGAGCCTTTTTTACTGCAAACGAGGCATCCAACTTGTTTAGTCTTCAGGGGTGACAACGCATTTGCATTTTGATTCGTAACCGAGGGTAAATAAATATGTCTATGGGCCACAGCATCCACTTACCATCAGGTGGACTGTGTGCTCGTTGTCACCCTTATTCTTTTAAAAAAAAGTTTTGAAAAAGTAAAAAATTAAAAAATATATTATTATAGCCGCTTATTACAGCCTCAGATATGAAAATAATGTAGGTATGTCTGTGTGCGCATATAATTTATATTTATCATTTTTAACTGTCATAACTCATAATCCTCATTTTATGGTAACATTTGCTGGTATAAGTTTTGACTGAAATATGTACCTGTAATTATTTCCCTAAATTAATCTAGTAATATTATATTATATTATTAGGAATATTTCTAGATCATGTTCGTATCATATATTGTATTCCTAGTAAGACAGTTATGAACCACTTTCATGTAACTATATTACGAAATAAAGCTTTATATCCCTAGGGATATACATAACTCTAATACAGCTTCAACCATAGAAATATAAACAACCATCTTACGAATGATTGCTTAATTCGAATGCGCGCAACGGCAAAAAAGAGGTGGAGGACTGCCGAGTCTCTGGTTTTTCCTAGTGTAGTGGTGTTGGGTTAGTTGTGACGAGAATAGTGCACTCAATTTTTCTCTTCAGACTAGATTCACGTGAATCTTAGCAAAATAATCTTAATATCTTCATAACTGTAATGTAAAGTACTTCGGAATTTTAAAATGTCTGGTCTGTTTTAATATAAAATATATAATAAGCGGATGTGCATGCAGGAAATACGTCGAAGACCCACGCTGCAGCTATATTATGGTTGTAGCACAAATGGGTCGGCTCAACCACGCTCTCACAGAATACCAGCTAAAAGTAGTAGTCCAATACTGCTGTGTTTCGTATGGTAAGTGTAGAGATCCGGAGAGCCTTTTTTACTGCAAACGAGGCATCCAACTTGTTTAGTCTTCAGGGGTGACAACGCATTTGCATTTTGATTCGTAACCGAGGGTAAATAAATATGTCTATGGGCCACAGCATCCACTTACCATCAGGTGGACTGTGTGCTCGTTGTCACCCTTATTCTTTTAAAAAAAAGTTTTGAAAAAGTAAAAAATTAAAAAAATATATTATTATAGCCGCTTATTACAGCCTCAGATATGAAAATAATGTAGGTATGTCTGTGTGCGCATATAATTTATATTTATCATTTTTAACTGTCATAACTCATAATCCTCATTTTATGGTAACATTTGCTGGTATAAGTTTTGACTGAAATATGTACCTGTAATTATTTCCCTAAATTAATCTAGTAATATTATATTATATTATTAGGAATATTTCTAGATCATGTTCGTATCATATATTGTATTCCTAGTAAGACAGTTATGAACCACTTTCATGTAACTATATTACGAAATAAAGCTTTATATCCCTAGGGATATACATAACTCTAATACAGCTTCAACCATAGAAATATAAACAACCATCTTACGAATGAGATAGCAAATTGCTTAATTCGAATGCGCGCAACGGCAAAAAAGAGGCGGAGGACTGCCGAGTCTCTGGTTTTTCGATGGTGGAAAGAGCAATAAAATCATGAAATTCTTGCACATAATATCCTGGGATTGTAAAATTATATTGTATATAATACCGTTTGGCGGCAAAACGCTGTGTTAATTCGCTTCGATATCCAAATCGGTTAAAACTACATCATGTAGATTGTGTTTTAAATTTATAGTCTATAAAAAACAAAAGAGTAAAGGTAGCATTATTTTTGATATTACATGGTACCCCTGAACATGCAACTGCAATTTAGCAGTATATGTCGAGACTTGGACTTTGTTTTTCATAATACGATGCCAAGAAATTCTAATAAAAGATTACGTTTGCATTACACGTAAAACGTCGAGGTATGCAACTACGCATTTCATCTGAAAGGGATCAAATTTAATGTTTTCATATAGACAAGGGTAAATATAATCATTTATTTTTTCAGGACAAAATATTGGATAGACGACTCAGTAAAGTAATAGCTTATGTATGTAAGACTGCCAGGCATAGATATTCTCTCATTTGTGAGAGGGTTATAGAAAATTTAGTCAGTCGCGCTATTCCAATGCGCGATGGCCGATCTCACCCGAAATAATTTATTATTCAGACATGCAGGTATCGTTACGATGTTTTTCTTGATAATCATCGATTTTTGTAAAAGTTAGTTTATACGTGGTAGAGCCACGTTGCCGTTATATTATGGTTGTAGCTCGAATGGGTTGGACCGGGAAAGGACCACGCTCTTACAGAATACCAGTGTAAAACATTAGCTAGCAAATAGCTGTTTCGTATGGTGAGTGTAGGAAACCGGAGACTCTTTTTACTGGAAACGAGGCATTCCATCTCAGTCCTCAGGACTGGCAACGCATCTGCATTTTGGCTCTTAATTGAAGATAAATGTAGATGTCTATGGGCCACAGCATCCACTTACCATCACTTGGACAGTGTGCTCGTTTATCACCCTTATTCTATAAAAAATGTGGTCTATGGTACTAAAGCCTTTTCGGAAATCGGCTTGTTCGGGAGGCTTGAAGTCGTGGAGTCTGTGTGCGAGACGATTCGTTATAACTTTCGAAAAAAAGCGGTACCAAGTGGACTTTCGGTATATCGAAGCACTGAAGTGTTTCTACAGTAGGGCTACGATGGCTATCCGAGTACAGAGCCAGAGTACGAAACCTATCCAACTGCAGAGAAGTGTAAGACAGGGTGACGTAATATCCCAGAAACTGTTTTGGAAGACATTTTGAAGCTACTCGACTGGAAATGATACGATATTAACGTCAATGACTAGTACATAACTCACCTTTGATTTGCCGACGATATAGACTTTATGGCAGAATCGCTGGAGGACCTTAGCACTAGGCTCAATGACCTCAATAATATCTCCCAACGGATAGGTCTTAAGATGAACATGGACAAAACAAAAACCATGTGTAATGTCCATGTCACACCTATGCCGGTGGTTGTTGGGAGCACTAAGCTCGATGTTGTTGACGAGTTTGTTTACCTGGGACGAGTAGTCCGACTAGGTAAGTTCAACTTCGATCGAGAGGTCAATCGACGGATTCAACTCGGCTGGGCAGCGTTCTCGAGATGGCGACACATCTTCTCGTTAGGCATCCCTCAAAATCTCAAAACTAGATTGTACAACCAGTGCGTGTTGACAGTGATGACCTATGGATCTGAGACGTGGTCCTTCAATGCCGGCCGTATGAAGAAGCTCAAAGTCGCCCAGAGAGCTATGGAGAGGTCTATGCTATGAGTTCCTCTACGTGATAAACTTAGGAATGAGGATATCCGCAGTAGAACCAGAGTAACTGACATAGCCGAAAGGATTAGTATAACTTGAAGAACCGATAAACGATGGGGAAAAAGGTTCTCGAATGGCAGCCTCGTACCGGCAGGTGAAGTGAAGGGCGTCCCCCCACTAGATGAAGTGACGACGTGGTAAGACATGCAGGAAGTCGATGGATGCAGGTGGCTTAGGACCGTGATTTTGTGGTATTCTCTGGAGGAGGCCTATGTTCAGTAATGAACTTGTGAAGGGCTGTAATGATGACGATGACTTCAATCTCCAATGCACCAAGCGTAGTAATTATGGCATGGTTCTACGTACAACGAGATAGGTTCATGTCCAACAGTAAATTTTTTCGGGCTGGTAAAGAAGAAGGATTAATTAATTTAAGCACCTTCTTCATCAAGACGTTAGTAGTTCATAGCTAGATAAGGCTTTTGATAGAAAAGGAAGAACTATAATTGTACATATTATATTATCATATTCCTGTAATATGATTGAAACACTATATTAAAAGTATTTTCCGTTTTTTGTAAGCCTTTTCCCTTGCAATGTGCTATGTTATATGAACTGACTAGTTTTTGTGAGCGTGACTACTGAAGATGTGGTCCCGTGTTCAAATACAGCTTATTTAGATTTTCTGCCAAAAAATCTCGCTAAGACTAGCATGGGCCGAAATTCGGACCAGAGGATATTATTATTATTATAAATTCAAATCTAAAATTTTTAAGAAAACTTTGGACTATAAACAAACCTTAGAAATTAAATGGCCATCTTATTGGAGATATGGGACGAACCGGCGCGGCGTGACGCAGCACATCCGTCCTAGAAACGCGAACTTTGGACGATTGCGTCATAAAAGAAATGGACTACTTTAATATTAGGTGTTTGATTTCATCAGTTGAACAGTATAAATATTTTATTACTTGTGACATGTAAATTTTTTTAAATAAATAGTATACATATTCATCTATCGAAATTTAGACGCGAAAGTAATTTACATTTTTATATATTAGTTTACATAATAGAACAAAAGGATTTTTAATCGTACCTTTTTTTATAAAATAAGGGTGACAAACGCTCACACAGTCTACTTTGATAGTAAGTAGATTATGTGGCCCTATAATATCGGTAATAAGAATCAAAATGTAGATGCGTTGTCATTCGCGAGGACTAGCCTGGAATGGCTAGTTTGCAGTTAAAATAGTCTCCGGTTTTTTTATTTATTTTATTTATTTACACTTTATTGTACTAAAGGTACAAACGGCGGACTTAATGCCATATGGCATTTTCTACCAGCCAACCGGAAAGTTAGTGGGAGATGTGTGTACTGCAGTGGGCTAAGATTAAACCTAAAATTGTTAAATTTCACATATCCCACGGGGGGGGCCACACACACTTTTTTCTACAATCTTCACACGAAACTTAGCAACATTAGCTGTTTACTTATACGCTGTTTAATTATACGCTGATATTCTGTGAGAGCGCAGTCCATTCCGTGTCGAGATGACCCATTCGTGCCACGATCAAAGATAAGGATCAAAATCTGCGTATTTGTTATTAAAAGTGACTCTTTTTAAGTTGTCTGTTTGCGGCGACTACGTGTGGCGATTTTTCATTACCAAATAATGGGTAAGTTAATTCCTTCGAAAACTAAACACAGGTATAGGAAATAAATGAATAAACCATCTGCCAATGTGGCATAAAATATAAAGAAAATATTTAAAGACCGATATTCTAGTCACTCGTCCGTCAGCCTGTACTGCGAGTGTGGCCTTTGCAGTAATTCTGCAAGTCACAGGTCTCTCGTACATTATGAATGGACAATTTAGCCAAGTGGAGAGCGACAGGCTGATGATTAAGAAAAGGAATGTGCTCGTCTCAGTTGTAATTGACATTTTAAGACATATTACGTGAGGGTAATATGGTTATACGGTTAGTATGGTCACTATCTTATAACTCTTAAACAACAGCCTAGTTTACATAGATGGCTCTGTGATACAATCGCTCTTGATCGGTTTACTAATCTTTTCTCAATATATTAGTTATAGTATAGGAATTTTTGTTTTTGCCTCCGTCCTCCTTTTAACCTCATGTACCTTATACTATAAAATTAATTTTACGACGTCTCAGGTACCCTCGAACGAGGTAGAGCCGCATTAATATTTTTTTTTGCTTTTTTCTTATTTTTTTATCTTAAAATATGTAAATATTTTTATATAATATATATTAAACAAGCACGCAGACAGCCTGACCAATAGACCAATAGACATCTTCATTTCTCCTCGATTAAAAATCAAAACGCAGATGCGTTGTCATTCCTGAGGACTACAATGGAATGACTCGTTTCCAGTAAAAAGGGTCTCCGGTTCTCTACATTCACCATATGAAACATAGCAGCCTTTGGCTGCCTTTTTACACCGGTCGAGCCGACCTATTCATGCTACAACTGATGTAGCTGTAGCGTGGTTCTACCATTAACACCAGATATATACGTATATAACTCATACATAATACATAATACATAAACACTCACGCCTGTCACCCAGAGGGGTAGGCAGAGACTACGGACTTCCATTTGGCACGATCCTGACATACCTCTTTCGCCTCCTTTACATCCATATATCTACGCATACATGCTCGTCGGTTAAGGGTACTTCTAACGTGGCCCATTTTCAAAATATCGCCAATTTGGTCGATAAACTTTTTTCTAGGGCGTCCCTTCCCGACTCTGCCATTCACATCTGCCATATAAATTTTCTTTGTCACTCTTTCCTCATTCATTCTTTCTACGTAACCAAACCACCGAAGCATTCCTTTCTTAATCCTGGTCACAACATCATCTTGCATACCACATTTATCTCTTATCACGCAATTTCTCACCCTGTCATTCAGATTACACCCTAGCATATTCCTTAAAGACCGCATTTCTACAGCATTTATTCTACTTTCGTGCTTCTTCTGCCACACCCAGCTTTCACTACCATACATTAAAGTAGGGACTAACACAGCATTATGAATTACCACACGTGCCTGTTTTATAACTCATATTTACCATTTAAATATCGGTTGGTCTAGGTCTTTTTCCTAAACACAGTGTACTTTTAAATATCGTTTGTTATGGGTCTTTTTCCTATACACAGTGTGTTAAATGGTGAATCTCACCATCATCTTTCACAGTTAGCTACCGCGGGTAAATCTTTGTTTCAGAGAGCACTAGGGATCTGTGACAGAAAACATCTGGCCGCCGAGCTTCAGCGCGTCAAGCAAGTATTGCAAAACAACAAGCTTCGGGTCCCGCGCCTACGTCACAGTGACCGAGTGAAGCCTTATGTCAGAGGAGTCACAGATAAGGTTAGCTACATCTTGAAGCGAGCTTCCATTAATACATACTACAAGCCACCGAAGAAGATTAGTCAATTTTTACCATCCGTCAAATTTAATTTCCCTCTACAAGATGCAGGAGTGTACAAGTTAGATTGTGAATGTGGTCTCTCTTACATAGGTCAAACAAAAAGATCCATAAAACCCGCGTGAAAGAACATATAGCTGACGTGAAGCACCGACGCTCCGGGAAGTCTGCAGTCTGTGAACATGTTCAAGATCGTCCCACCATTACATCAGATGTGACAGACCACAAATCCTCGCGAAAGAACACCGATTCCTACCAAGGATGATACGCGAGGCTATTGAAATTAAAAAACATCCCAATTTCAATAAAGAGGATAGATGGGTGCTGCCATCTGCTTGGGATCCTATAATTAATAAAATTAAACCCAAACCCAAGCATACCACTGCAAAACTTCATGATACGGTAAGCTCGTTTTGCGTAGATCGGGCCGAAAAATTAATATTAAAAAACTGAAGGGCTAACTATGACATTGGGACGTCAAACATCTCAGTCCGGACCATGGGTGTCCATGGGTGCTGTAAAGCACCCGAAACGTCGGGAATTAAAAATAAGTGAAAGTAGTTAAATAAACGCGATAAAATCCGTAAATTTTTTTTATTCAATGTGTAGTGTTCGCGTAAATTTAAGAAATCATTATAGATCGAGAGTGTTAATAGCTATGATTCAAGAAAATCTTTTTAGCCGTTTGAAGGTCAACGGCTCTTTTGTATCGGGGGTTTTCAAATTTTCAATATAATATTATAGGCAATAAAGTCGCCCATTGTAATAAAAATTAAATACACTTTTTTCTTTTTTTTTTACTAAATTGTTATGGTGTACAATAAATATATTTATATCATATTTATTATTATTTCACTATACTGCAGCGTAATAGGTACAGCACAATGAGGGCTAATAATCTTACGATCACCAGATGACACTGAAGTGAAGTTTTTTGTAACACTGTTGTGTTAAAAAAAACTTCACTATCAGTGTCATGTCATCAAACACAAAATGTTTATCGGTTTCTAGAGTATTATATTAAGCAAAACAATGAGAGGTTTGCTGTTCAATTTTTTGCACATTTTTAACTCTTTTTTTCATTTTCTACTTTTATGAATATTTGTGGTGTTGTTAATTTATGTTTAATCTAGTTAATATAAAATATAACTAATAGTACATAAAGAAACATTACCCTTTACATTTTTCGAACAAATTGAGTTCCTCGCTATGAAATCTGTCAAATATTACACCTCATTTGTAAGTGACACAGCTCTGGTGGCATAAAAAGTCGTAGATAGGTACTCTTATGTAGTCAGCTCGGCTGGGAAAGCACCGAGATGGCATAGTATACTAGCGTGAAATAGCAGCGTAATGCTGCTGTATTTCATATGATGAATGACGGGAATCAGAGACTCTTTTATTGGGCAACTCATTTGTAGTTTGATTTTCAATCGAGAATAGATATATATGTACAACACGTAACATAATTAACGCACTTTGAGAAAGTAGTTTCTTCAGAATCGTTTCCTGAATCGATTCCTATCATTTTTAATACAGGTAATTTTTTATCCCAAAAATAATGAAAACTATGAAAATTACAGTCACACTAAATCTGCACAGTCATAACAAACTGAAATGGACCGTAACTTAAGGTAATAAGACTTTTAAGAGTGCAGTTTTATTTGTATTATTACTAATTCTGTCATTCAATAAAAATAATGAAAAATGAACTTTATTTCAAGCAAGTTAAAGTAACTAAAAATTCAGTGTATGTATTATGATTATAACATAATATACTAATTGGAGTGTCTGAGGGTGTGCGTTAATTACGTTACATATTGTATATGTGTCTATAGGCAACAGCACACACTTTCCACCAAACATGTTTTGCATGATTGTCACCCTTAGGTGCCCACTTCTACAAAAAAGTAGACGAATGAATAGCTTTAATATGACAGAATTCAAACATTTTATAGTTTGTATTATAGAAGTAAATTTTAGATATCTTTAGGCTTAGATTTTGATATCTGTCATAAATGACACTAGTTTTTTTGAACTGATGAGAACAATCGTGGTTCCGATTTTGAAAAACCAAACCGGAGATGTTTCGGACATGTGCAACTATCGGCCCCTTTTCATTAACGACAACTGCAACTAAGATACTTGACAGTGTGCTTGAGAGACAGTTGAAAGTACATATTAAGTTAAACGATGCACAATTTGGTTTAAGACCAAATCTATCCACTGAGTGAGCATTACTATCGCTGAAGCACATTGTGGGATATTACACTGTAAAGAATACGCCGGTCTACGCGGTCTCCTGGATCTTTCAAAGGCTTTTGACCTTGTCAGGTATGGACATTCTGTGGGATAAATTGCGAAAGGCTGGTCTACCCGTCTCGTACATTAGAATTTTTAGCTATTGGTACGGTCATAAAATTAATCAGGTCAGATGGTCCAGTGCACTGTTGGAGATAAATGCTTCTCTATTGATGGACTCTGCATGAACAACATCAGTTACGCAGACGACATGATGCTTCTGTCCTTCTCCCATCAGTTAGTGCACTCTGGCGGCTTTTGATAACATGTGAGGTTCATTCAGAAGCCCACACTTTAAAATATAATGTTGTGCAGAGTGAGCTCATGGGAGAAAGAGAACGGAGGGTGCTGGCTGTCTGCTGGAATACTCTAGCCCGCCGGTTGTCACTTTGTGCAGCCGAGGTAAAACTTATTTTATTTAAAATGTATTGCCAATCCTCTAAACGCGTGCATTATGGCTTAGATACATATACGCGGCGGGCATACAGCATCCTACGTAGACAATATAATAACGCTTTTAGATTGTTGCTGGGACACCCACGCTACTGCAGTGCATCAGGTATGTTTGTTGACGCCCACGTAGACAATTTTCCAACACTTATTCGCAAAAGAATTGCGTCACTGATGACGTGGGAGCGCCAACAGTAGTTCTTAACGTATTGTAAGCGAGAAGCCCGAGTGTGTTTTTTTGAAGCCACGGACAGGCACCCCTGGTATATGAATACGAGCTAATGTTATTTCATTTATTACCTACTTTTACTAACATATATTTTAGACTTTTTCTTTGTATTTTAAACAAATTAGTTATTTATTATTATTATTATATCATTATGGTAAGTTTTGTTGGTGGTTTTGTTAATATATACGTAATTAAGTCGAGTAAGTTGTATGTAGGAAAAAGGAAGAACGAATGAGAAAATAGTGACAAAGAAAATTTATGTTGCAGAAGTAAGTGGCATAGTCGGAAAGGGACGTCCTAGGTACTAAAATTTATCGACCAAATTAGCGATTTATTGAAAACGGGCCAAATTAGGAGTACCCTTAACCGACGAGCATATATGCGTAGGTATATGGATGTGAAGGAGGCGAGAGAGGTGTGTCAGGATCGTGCCAAATGGAAGTCTGTAGTCTCTGCCTAGACCTCTGGGTGTCAGGCGTGAGTGTTTATGTATTTATGTATGTTGTATGATACGGTGACATCGATTCATCTTATTTTATTATTATTAAATTGTTATTATATTTTCAATATTATTATAATTACTTACGCATTTAACATAATAAATTTTTGTAATGATTTATAATTTTAGTATTAAAATTAAATCGAAGGAATAAATAAAATAAATAAAAATAAACGTGTTCCACTTTTACCACTTTGCACGATCTAGACGCCCATAAAAACATTTTTATTGCGTTCCCTATAAAACTAAAGAAAAAAAGAGAGGGCTTAATGCCTTTAGGCATTCTATATCTGTCAACCTATGGAGTAGTGAGATTTTAGCCCCGGTTTACACTTTGAGAAGTAACAAGTGCAAGCGGCAAGTGCAACTGACGATTTAAAGACAACAGTGACAAGTGATAAGTGTGAATGAAATTCACACTAAGCACTTGTCATTTGGCAGTTGCACTAGCCCTCACACTTGTCAATTCTCAAAATGTAAACCAGGCCTTAGTTAAAGCAATGCAAAAATAATGTATTACAAATAATATAATTAAATTGGTATTTACACTGTATATATACACTGTATAATGTTAAGTGGAAGAGCGGAGTCACCTAACACAAGCATCTCTTTGCTTAAAAGATCTCCAAACCCTATCAAAGTTTTAATAAACATTTTTTTTATTTACTGAGTAATTACAATATGCAATATCACATAATAAATAATAGTACGGCGTAGTAATAGTTATATAGATAACGTAATATCCAATTAAATATATTAGCCATCAAAAAATCGGCCCACCTGCGTTTTTGCCGCAAATCACGTTTTTCTAAAGCAGAACCAATCAAAACGTTTAAGTATTGAAATGTTTTATTTAACTTGTTTATTTACATCAATTTAGTCACAGTTACAACATCAAAAAGATTTTTTGAAAGTAATTTTCATTTAAAAACCAAAATCCTTAATTTTTCACGATTATTTTTATTAATTTTCAATACGTTCTAGTTTTTATGTATTTAATTTTATGTACGCAATTGTAACAATTTAATATTGCGTATTCCCTCCTCTTACTCGAATGACAGCCTGCATTCGCCGTTTTAATGACCTTATCAAGATTTTGATGGTCTCTTGAGGGATTCGGTTCCATTCTTCCCTAATGGCGGTTTCAAGGTCTCCTAATGTTGTAGGGACTGGATTACGGGCTCTAACCTTTTGTTTTAGGGTGTCCCACATGTGCTCATGGGTTCTATACTCATACTGAGATCAGGGCTTCTTACTGGCCACGACATAACCCGAATGCCGACCTCTTCAAGGTAATCGGTTGTGATGCGCGCTACGTGTGATCGTGCATTATCATGCATTAATTCAAAGGTCTCTCCAATATAGCCGGCGTTTGGCACCACATGGTCTTCTAAGATCTCTGTGATGTAGCGTGCTGCAGTTAAAGCACCTCTTCGTATGAAAACCAGCTCAGTGCGTCCAGTCAAAGATATCCCAGCCCAAAACATTACAGAGCCTCCACCATAACTGACAGTTTCTCTTATGCAACACATAACGTTCACCTGGTCGTCGCATGACATTACGGCGTCCGTCAGAACCGTATAAAGTCATTCGACTCTCATCACTAAAAAGAACTGACTCCCATTGGCCTATAGTCCAGTTGATGTGGTTACGCGCAAATTGAAGTTTGGCTTGTCGATGAGCTGTGTTCAATTGTGGTCTTGTTGCTGGCTTGTGAGGTCTTAAATTCTGCTCACAAAGTCTCCTTCTCGCAATCACTTATAGCTACACCTCGATCTTCACGTAAGCGTCGCTGGAGATCAACTAGATAGGTGCCGATTTCGTAGAGCTGATAACACTATAAATCGGTCATCCCTTTGAGTTGTCACCCTATGTCTTCCAGATCCAGATCTTCTTCGATACTGCCCAGTCTCCAGAAACCTTTGGTAAACTCGTCGCACTGCAGAACGGCTCAGATTTGACCTCCTGGCCACGACAGCCTTGTTGCAGCAAAGCCACAACTTGGGCCGCCTCAGCTTCAGTAGTGTCCATTATTTTTAGACAAAGTAATCAAAGCTACAGCCTCAGTAAATAAACTTAACGTTATTAACGAGAAATCCCTACAAAAGTCTGTGTTGGACTGAAATATCGGTTCGAATTTGTTCTGACGTAAAACAACGAAATCAGCACTCAACAGTATTTCTGTACAAAAAATTGTAAAATACCTTCAAGTGCAATAATATTTACGACAAACAAGGTGTCAAACATCATATCCGACCCTCAAAATAAAAAACAAATGTGTGAAACAGCTTTTAAGTGAAAACAATCGATAAATTTCAAACAAAAAACGGGTGGGTCGATTTTTTTGATGACCAGTATATTTTCACAAGTCCACAGCTATTTTCAGATAGCTTCCCTAAGGAATGCCACGAAGTACGATCCTGAGTCACCTGCATCAATTAATTTCCTGCAACTCTTACCAGGTCTTCACTTCATTTAGTGGACGCAGCTCAACACTTCGCTTGCCAGACGAGGCTGCCATTCGAGAATTTTATTTCCTATCGGTTGTCGGTTCTTCGAGCTACTGCTACAGATTACTGAACCGTAAGGCTATGTCCGTTACTTTGGTTTTATGCAATAGCTCAAAAAAAAAAAACCTGATTCTGTCAGCAGTGACCACTTCTCAGTAATACATACTTAGTAATCGTTCATAAATATACGATATATGCTAAGAGTAAGGCCTCAGTAAGTTTAACGTTCAACCCGCATGGTAAAATACAAGTCAGGAGTGTCGACCGCTATAATGATGTTGTTAGGCAAGAAAAAAGAATTATATACGTTGTACATAAGAAAAAAGAATTATATTATAAGAATTATAAGGCAGCCGTCTTTCATAAATGCTATAGTCGATGCCGTAAGCAATAACAATATATTTAGGGGGCATTTGAAGTTCGTATACATCTATTGAATCAACATCTACTGGAGCAGTGCGATGGATTCATCTCACTCCATTATTGTTACTATAGCAATAATGTAATTACTATTGCTATAGTAACAATAATGACATTATATGTATTATAATAGTATTAAGGATGCCCGTGCTTAGTAATGGGGAGTTTGTGGGCATAACCTTAATTCCATGCCTTCCGAAAACCAAATTTGATACATACTCAACCAAGGATAATAATATTATTATTATTATAATCACAGATTTTCACTACAATATATAGTTTCGCTAAAAGTACGTATGAATTATTGTTGGCGACGCGCCTATTAGAATATTTCAGTTTATTAAGTCAACCCTATGACGAATAACTTCTCAAAGGCATATTGTCCAATAGCAGGGTTCTAATAAGAAAATGCTTAGTTAAATTTTAAAGAATGTCGAATTAATGATATGAAGGTCTTGGGTTCGACTCCCAGGCCGGACTAGTTTATTTTTTTTTCTTAAGTAATATCGCTTAATAAATTCATAAGGAATTTAAGATATAAATTATGTTACCGGATTTGTTCCCCGGTTGAAATCATCTTTCGTGAAGTTAGAGATCGGATTTGTTCCCCGGTCGAGATGATCACTCTGTGCATAAATAGAATTAACGGAAATTAATCGCATAAGTATTGTCTTATATAAGTTTGATATGTTTTGTACGAAAACAAATGCCTATTTGCCATGATTGATTTATGAGAACATTCACTTATATTGTTATCTGATAAGAAACATGATAACTGATAAGAATCTGATTAGAAATAGTTTCCTACAGTTTGAAAATTGTGTGGAAGCATTTATTCACCCAATATTGCCGTGCCAAAGTGCCGTGCAAAAGTTAGTTGTTCACATAGTGTGAGTTCATAGACGCACGCTAGCCACGTACTTAGGAGGCCAAATATGTAAAAATTTAAATATTTGTAATTTCAGCAATTTATGTAAAAATGACTTGTAAAACATTTCAGGTTGATTGTACGTGCTAAAAAGGTGAATTCTGTGTTATTTTTATGTGAAAATTCCTGTGTATAAGTGAAATAATGATAGTTTTGTATAAGAAATTTAAAAGTGTTTTAATAGTGAAATAAATAGAGAAAATGTAAATTAAACTATTGTATTAGTTAACATATGTATAATTTCAAGTGGAAAACATTGTTTTAACTTTCTATGTTAAATATTTAAGAAATTTCGAGTTTGAACTTGTGAGTAAAATAGGCATATTTGGTTAAATAAATAATAGGTTTTTCGTGATATAAAAATGTAATGTATATCGTAGTGTAGATATTGTTTTGTGCTATCTATACAGGTAAATTATGTTGATGTATGACTTATGCAAATAAAGTAATTAAGTAAAACGTGAGAAAGTAATAGAACAAATTCATGTGATTGAGTTGCGCAAGCGCGCGAATGGCGCGGCTCACTTTCGCGTATAGCTCTGGGGTAGCTTAGTAAATGAGTTTTATTGCAATTCGTTCGGGGAAGTTCGGAGAAACTTCGGGAAAAGTGCAAGACCAGCAGTCAATAAGAAGAAGAAAGAAAAAGTGTAGGGAAGTGATAGGGAAAAGTAATTACTCTCTCACGGAACGGTTTGAAGATAATTGCTGTTTTATTCCCAAGAAATTCATCCCTCAAAATTATACAGTCCACATCGAAGAATTAAGGCGTTGGGACCGGGACGACTTCGGAAGACCCGTAATCCCCGTCTGAACCTACTCGCTGAAAAGGAAGAGGTTATCGCCCTTGTGTGTTACTCCGTTGCGGAGATCACATACGTTGTTCCCGAACCCAACGTAGGCGTTATAGGAGGCCGGATCGAGAGAAGCCTCGATTCCTCCCTTCTGTTTCAGAGCCCGAAAGTTTCCGCCCGTCCTGGGTTCCTTTTCAATTGGTCCTTCGAGCCGGATTAAGGACCACCGAAGTGGACTGCTGGTTGTGGAAAAAGAAGACCTTCGGAGCCGAGTGAAGATCAGCAACCGAAGGAAGCCGGAGGTTTGAGTTGAAGCAATAGGACCAAAGGCCAGAAGACCAGGTCATCAGCGCAGAAGGACTGGACCTGGAACTACCGGAAGAAAGAAAACCGGGATTGCGGCTTGGGGCGTATGCTCGCATGGGGCACGTATCGCAGCCAGGCGCAGGTGCCTTGTGAAGGCGCTCATCGTGGCCAAGCAGGACTTGGCATTTTTCCTGTCGGGCAAGCGTGCTCGGCATTTCCTGTCGGCGACCGTGTCTGGCATTTCCTATCGGACGACCGTGTCCGGCATTTCCTGTCGAGTCATCAGGGTGCAAGAAGAAGCATCCACCGCTGCTGCTGCCAGGCGAGGGTGCGCGTGGGCACCTGACTGCATCGCGGCCGGAGGAGGGCGCTTGGACGAGGCGTCACCGGCAACTGGGCGGCGAGCACAGCATACATCCCGACCACCTAACGGTGCCAAACGGTCGGGCTCTGGCACAACACCTTCGGGTGGAGCAGTTTTCTCGAGCGAGACTGCGCTTGCACTACCGCTCGACTGTTTCGTCATATTCCTTGGCGGGACAGTTCCTAAACCTTTCCTCCATTCCATTCCTGCACGACTCCATCCCTGGACGGCTCACCTTGGTAGGCCCCGTTCAGGATTGACAGGGCTGATAGGGCTGTTAGGGTGGTAGTAGGGTTGCAGGGTTAGGAGATAAGGGAGGGGAGGGGTAGTGGTGTTAGGTTGGGGTGTAGAAGGGTTGTAGGTAAGGGGTTGTAGGGACCGTAAGCCAACAATCACCTTCCTGCAAGATGAAGAAGGCACAAGACCAGACAGAGAGGAGCGAAGGGAGCAGGACAAGAACAGGGCTCTCAAGAAAAGCTAAAGAGGCGGAATCATCTGGAGCGACCACAGCTACTGCGTCAAATGGGGCAACTCCTTCAAGTGGAGCCACCACCGACACGTCCACATGCACGTGGGACTCAGGGACGTCCATGGCAACGACAAGCAACAGGACGGACACCAGTGGTACGCAGGCCAGCACCGCACAACAATCCGTTATATCCAGGAGTGAAACGGTGGTCGAAAAAGTAGGTCAAAGGACCGAAGAAGCGGCATCGTCAAGGACAGTAATCGGGCACACTAGTGACAAAGGGTCGCAGAGAGGTAGTAGGTCATCGCGATCGGCGAGGCTGAAAGCCGAATTAGAGGCGCGGATTAAATTCGAACGCTCAGAGCTCGAACGAGCACAGGCAGCTGCTGCCTTAGCCAAGTCTCAATTGGAGTTGGCACGACTCAACCGAGAAGAGGAGATCGACTCGAGTGAGGATAATGAAAAGCGGAATACTCAGGTGGAACCTTTCGTAAGGAGTTGGGTTCAGCAGACCATAATGAGCGCGCCGGTTAGTGTAACGCAACCCGATATTACTGATAAGGAAGCGTGTAAAGGATCACGCCGCAAAGGGGCGGAGATCGAGCGCAACCAAGGAAATGCACAGAAAACACACGCGAGTGAGGTGTCAGAATTGACCGAAGCGATTGTGAGTGCAATAAAGATAGCGGGTAAAGATAAGTTTTCCCAGCTTCATTTCCTCCAGGAATTACCGGTGTTCGATGGAGACCCGGGTGAATGGATAATTTTCAAAACGGTGTTTGAAGACACCAGAAGCCAATTTTCAGGGGTGCAGAATGTCGCACGCCTTAGGAGGGCATTAAAGGGCACCGCTAAGGAAGCGGTTAAGTCGTTGTTGTTTACTTTGTGTGAACCTGAAGAAATTATGAACGCTCTCGAAAGAAGATTCGGTAGGGTTGAGATGCTAATTTTAGCCGAAATCGAGAATGTAAAGCGTATGCCAAGATTGGCAGAAGATTGCCGGAATATAGGATATTTTGCAAGTCGTATTACGAACGTGGTTGCCACAATACAAGCGTTGAATCAACCACAGTATTTATACTCACCGGAGTTAGTGAGCCGCATAGTAGAGAAACTTGGAACTATGATTAAATTTAAATGGTTTGAATATCGAGCTCAGCATCCTTTGGAGCCAGAGTTACAGAAGATGGCCAAGTTTTTAAATTTATTGAGTGAACAATTTGGAACGTCCTTAAGCAATGAAAATGCGCCTGAAAAACGGAAGCGTCCTGAATTCAGGAAGCAAACTGTACACACCGCAAAGGGGTCTGTACGCAATCGTGCCAAGAGCGAGCGCTATGTGCGCCGAAGTAATACGAGCGAGCGTCTAGAACGCCGAAATAATAAAGGGCACAACCGACAAGTGGTTATGACAACCCAGGACAAGCCTATAAGTCGGGTAACACATAAGTGTGTTATATGCAACAAGGAGCACTCTATAGTGAGTTGTTACAAGTTTAAGGACATGAATATTCGCGAGAAATGGGACGCGGTCAAAAAAGCGAAAGTATGTTTCCAATGTTTGTCACCTAACCATAGGAGGTTAGAGTGCAAAGCGAAAAAATGTGGTGTAGAGGGATGTAGAATGTCACATCATCGGATGCTACACCGATACCCCAATGAAAATACCTCGCCACAAGGGGACGAGGGGGGTAAAGAGGCTCAGATTACAACCGTTAGTACAGTGAATGCACTGACATGTGCATACTTAAAGATTATACCGGTCGAGTTGTATGGACCTAGAGGAAAGGTAAAGACAACAGCTCTTCTGGATGAGGGATAAACCATGACACTCATAGAGGAGTGGATGGCTCAGAAGTTAGCGCCTCGCGGACGTAAAGAAGAATTACGTATTGAAGCCGTGGGAGGTAAGCGAATTAACTACGACAGTTCATATCGCTTAAACGTTTAGATAAAAGGCATTTACTCGAGCGACTTAGAAGAGATAAGTGTACAAACAATTAAGTCACTTAACCTTTCTCCGCAGTCAGTAAGTCGAGAATTATTGCAACGGTGTTCTCATTTGACACCGATTAAGGATGAGTTGATGTATGAGAGGTCCAGACCTACCATATTAATTGGCCAGGACAATTGGCATCTCATAGTTACTCGTGAATTAATTTCAGGAGGTAAGAACCTACCTGTAGCTGTACCATCGCTCACCAAACTTGGATGGGTTTTACATGGTCACATTTCGGGTGGCATTAAACCAATCAAGATTGTTAACCACATTTCCACCAAGAAGGAGGAAGATATGGATAAGTTAATCAAGGATTATTTTAGTTTAGAATCCCTGGGAGTGTCTGCGCGAAAGCCCACGAACGACCCAGAAGAACGAGCTTTAAATATTTTGAGCAAAACGGTACGTCGTATACCTAATAATAGGTACGAGACTGCTTTGTTATGGCGCACAGATAATGAGTGCATGCCATCGAATAGAGCGCAGGTTGAAAGTCGCCTGTTTAATATCGAAAAGAAGCTCGACAAAAATAGCTTAGAAACAGGTGAAGAAAAATCGCCAAAAGGCGTAAATGCGCTGAGAAAGCAAGAACCGTTAAGTCTACCCGACTACGGACGATTTAGCAGCTTTAAGAAATTCCTTGGGGCAACTACACGCACCTTACAAGCGGTAGAAAAATTCAAGAGTTTAAGAAAGTCGGTTAAAGGACCCGACAGCGCAGCCGAAAGGTCGGTTATGTGTTCCAACAAAGTTTTAGCAAAGTCGGTTAAAGGACCCGATGGCGCGTTGGACATAGCGCTCTTGAGAAAAGCGGAATTGTTAATTTGGAAATTCGTTCAAGACGAGTGTTTTCATTCGGAAATAAAATGCTTGAAAGCAGGCAAAAGCGTTGAAAGAAGTTCACGCTTAAGTAAATTATCTATGGAAATAGGAGAAGATAACTTACTCCGTTTAAATGGACGTTTACCTTTCAAGTCTAATTTGACCGAGGAAAGTAGAAAACCTGTCGTATTAGAGGGTAAACACGAAATCGTTAAAATGATGATTAGAGAAGTTCATCACCATTTTGGACATGCCAATCACCAGACGGTGATGAATGAGGTGAACCAGAAATGACAAGTGCTTAGTGTGAATGAAATTCACACTAAGCACTTGTCATTTGGCAGTTGCACTAGCCCTCACACTTGTCACTTCTCAAAATGTAAACCAGGCCTTAGTTAAAGCAATGCAAAAATAATGTATGCAAAAATAATATAATTACAATGGTATTTACGCTGTATATATACACTGTATAATGTTAAGTGGAAGAGCGGAGTCACCTAACACAAGCATCTCTTTGCTTAAAAGGTGATCTCCAAACCCTGTATCTTAAAGTTTTATGTAATTGAAATAAACATTTTTATTTTTTTTTATTTACTGAGTAATTACGATATGCAATATCACATAATAAATAATAGTACGGCGTAGTAATAGTTATATAGATAACGTAATATCCAATTAAATATATTAGCCATCAAAAAATCGGCCCACCTGCGTTTTTGCCGCAAATCACGTTTTTCTAAAGCAGAACCAATCAAAACGTTTAAGTATTGAAATGTTTTATTTAACTTGTTTATTTACATCAATTTAATCACAGTTACAACATCAAAATGATTTTTTGAAAGTAATTTTCATTTAAAAACCAAAATCCTTAATTTTTCACGATTATTTTTATTAATTTTCAATACGCTCTAGTTTTTATGTATTTAATTTTATGTACACAATTGTAACAATTTAATATTGCGTATTCCCTCCTCTTACTCGAATGACAGCCTGCATTCGCCGTTTTAATGACCTTATCAAGATTTTGATGGTCTCTTGAGGGATTCGGTTCCATTCTTCCCTAATGGCGGTTTCAAGGTCTCCTAATGTTGTAGGGACTGGATTACGGGCTCTAACCTTTTGTTTTAGGGTGTCCCACATGTGCTCATGGGTTGTCTATATACTCATACTGAGATCAGGGCTTCTTGCTGGCCACGACATAACCCGAATGCCGACCTCTTCAAGGTAATCGGTTGTGATGCGCGCTACGTGTGGTCGTGCATTATCATGCATTAATTCAAAGGTCTCTCCAATATAGCCGGCGTATGGCACCACATGGTCTTCTAAGATCTCTGTGATGTAGCGTGCTGCAGTTAAAGCACCTCTTCGTATGAAAACCAGCTCAGTGCGTCCAGTCAAAGATATCCCAGTCCAAACATTACAGAGCCTCCACCATAACTGACAGTTTCTCTTATGCAACACTGGGTATAACGTTCACCTGGTCGTCGCATGACATTATGGCGTCCGTCAGAACCGTATAAAGTCATTCGACTCTCATCACTAAAAAGAACTGACTCCCATTGGCCTATAGTCCAGTTGATGTGGTTACGCGCAAATTGAAGTTTGGCTTGTCGATGAGCTGTGTTCAATTGTGGTCTTGTTGCTGGCTTGTGAGGTCTTAAATTCTGCTCACAAAGTCTCCTTCTCGCAATCACTTATAGCTACACCTCGATCTTCACGTAAGCGTCGCTGGAGATCAACTAGATAGGTGCCGATTTCGTAGAGCTGATAACACTATAAATCGGTCATCCCTTTGAGTTGTCACCCTATGTCTTCCAGATCCAGATCTTCTTCGATACTGCCCAGTCTCCAGAAACCTTTGGTAAACTCGTCGCACTGCAGAACGGCTCAGATTTGACCTCCTGGCCACGACAGCCTTGTTGCAGCAAAGCCAAAACTTGGGCCGCCTCAGCTTCAGTAGTGTCCATTATTTTAGACAAATTAATCAAAGCTACAGCCTCAGTAAATAAACTTAACGTTATTAACGAGAAATCCCTACAAAAGTCTGTGTTGGACTGAAATATCGGTTCGAATTTGTTCTGACGTAAAACAACGAAATCAGCACTCAACAGTATTTCTGTATAAAAAATTGTAAAATACCTTCAAGTGCAATAAGATTTACGACAAACAAGGTGTCAAACATCATATCCGACCCTCAAAATAAAAAACAAATGTGTGAAACAGCTTTTAAGTGAAAACAATCGATAAATTTCAAACAAAAAACGGGTGGGTCGATTTTTTTGATGACCAGTATATTTTCACAAGTCCACAACTATTTTCAGATAGCTTCCCTAAGGAATGCCACGAAGTACGATCCTGAGTCACCTGCATCAATTAATTTCCTGCAACTCTTACCAGGTCTTCACTTCATTTAGTGGACGCAGCTCAACACTTCGCTTGCCAGACGAGGCTGCCATTGGAGAATTTTATTTCCTATCTGTTGTCGGTTCTTCGAGCTACTGCTACAGATTACTGAACCGTAAGGCTATGTCCGTTACTTTGGTTTTATGGTTATCTTCATTACAAAGTCAACATATACAAGCTCCCTGATTCTGTCAGCAGTGACCACTTCTCAGTAATACATACTTAGTAATCGTTAATAAATATACGATATATGCTAAGAGTAAGGCCTCAGTAAGTTTAACGTTCAACCCGCATGGTAAAATACAAGTCTGGAGTGTCGACCGCTATAATGATGTTGTTAGGCAAGAAAAAAGAATTATATACGTTGTACATAAGAAAAAAGAATTATATTATAAGAATTATAAGGCAGCCGTCTTTCATAAATGCTATAGTCGATGCCGTAAGCAATAATATATTTAGGGGGCATTTGAAGTTCGTATACATCTATTGAATCAACATCTACTGGAGCAGTGCGATGGATTCATCTCACTCCATTATTGTTACTATAGCAATAATGTAATTACTATTGCTATAGTAACAATAATGACATTATATGTATTATAATAGTATTAAGGATGCCCGTGCTTAGTAATGGGGAGTTTGTGGGCATAACTTTAATTCCATGCCTTCCAAAAACCAAATTTGATACATACTCAACCAAGGATAATAATATTATTATTATTATAATCACAGATTTTCATTACAATATATAGTTTCGCTAAAAGTACGTATGAATTATTGTTGGCGACGCGCCTATTAGAATATTTCAGTTTATTAAGTCAACCCTATGACGAATAACTTCTCAAAGGCATATTGTCCAATAGCAAGGTTCTAATAAGAAAATGCTTAGTTAAATTTTAAAGAATGTCGAATTAATGATATGAAGGTCTTGGGTTCGACTCCCAGGCCGGACTAGTTTATTTTTTTTTCTTAAGTAATATCGCTTAATAAATTCATAAGGAATTTAAGATATAAATTATGTTACCGGATTTGTTCCCCGGTTGAAATCATCTTTCGTGAAGTTAGAGATCGGATTTGTTCCCCGGTCGAGATGATCACTCTGTGCATAAATAGAATTAACGGAAATTAATCGCATAAGTATTGTCTTATATAAGTTTGATATGTTTTGTACGAAAACAAATGCCTATTTGCCATGATTGATTTATGAGAACATTCACTTATATTGTTATCTGATAAGAAACATGATAACTGATAAGAATCTGATTAGAAATAGTTTCCTACAGTTTGAAAATTGTGTGGAAGCATTTATTCACCCAATATTGTTGAAATTGGTGTATATCAGACTTTCATTTTTTCTGATAGCCGAGAGCCGTGCAAAAGTTAGTTGTTCACATAGTGTGAGTTCATAGACGCACGCTAGCCACGTACTTAGGAGGCCAAATATGTAAAAATTTAAATATTTGTAATTTCAGCAATTTATGTAAAAATGACTTGTAAAACATTTCAGGTTGATTGTACGTGCTAAAAAGGTGAATTCTGTGTTATTTTTATGTGAAAATTCCTGTGTATAAGTGAAATAATGATAGTTTTGTATAAGAAATTTAAAAGTGTTTTAATAGTGAAATAAATAGAGAAAATGTAAATTAAACTATTGTATTAGTTAACATATGTATAATTTCAAGTGGAAAACATTGTTTTAACTTTCTATGTTAAATATTTAAGAAATTTCGAGTTTGAACTTGTGAGTAAAATAGGCATATTTGGTTAAATAAATAATAGGTTTTTCGTGATATAAAAATGTAATGTATATCGTAGTGTAGATATTGTTTTGTGCTATCTATACAGGTAAATTATGTTGATGTATGACTTATGCAAATAAAGTAATTAAGTAAAACGTGAGAGAGTAATAGAACAAATTCATGTGATTGAGTTGCGCAAGCGCGCGAATGGCGCGGCTCACTTTCGCGTATAGCTCTGGGGTAGCTTAGTAAATGAGTTTTATTGCAATTCGTTCGGGGAAGTTCGGAGAAACTTCGGGAAAAGTGCAAGACCAGCAGTCAATAAGAAGAAGAAAGAAAAAGTGTAGGGAAGTGATAGGGAAAAGTAATTACTCTCTCACGGAACGGTTTGAAGATAATTGCTGTTTTATTCCCAAGAAATTCATCCCTCAAAATTATACAGTCCACATCGAAGAATTAAGGTGTTGGGACCAGGACGACTTCGGAAGACCCGTAATCCCCGTCTGAACCTACTCGCTGAAAAAGAAAGAGGTTATCGCCCTTGTGTGTTACTCCGTTGCGGAGATCACATACGTTGTTCCCGAACCCAACGTAGGCGTTATAGGAGGCCGGATCGAGAGAAGCCTCGATTCCTCCCTTCTGTTTCAGAGCCCGAAAGTTTCCGCCCGTCCTGGTTCCTTTTCAATTATATATATAAATATATTCATACGTCTTGGACTTTATGGAGTGACCTGAAGGTGTACTTTGGGACTAGATGAAAAAATTTTCAAAACGAAATAAAAATGATGAGAAAAAAGAATTATTAACGCGTCCGGTAAAAAATACTAGTTTTTACGATAATGCCCGAGTACAAATACCTTAAAACTAAAGTAATTTTAAAGTTGATTTCTGATCGTTTTAAGATTATTAAGTTAAAAGTTTTTCCCGTTAACATCACAATTTTTTTATCTCTATAATAATAACATAGTAAATTTAAAAAAAATATTTTATATTGTTGATTGAGAATTATTTTCCACTTTTTTTTACGATTTTTATGAGTCGTGTACTTTTGGATATTCCAAACTTTTTTGTTGACGTTGATATACAATTATCGGAAAATTAGAAGTAATAGTAATAAGGTTATTTGCGAAAACTTGTGTGTATATAAAATGCATTAAAAATGACGTAGGTACATAGGCTGCACTAAAAGTATCGGGAATGGAATATTTCCACTGTTCCTGTCATATTAAAATCTTTTTAATTGAAAACTCCTTGGTTTTAAAAATCGAATACCATTTATTTATTTAAAAAAAGATTCTCGGTCTTGTCACAAGGTTTTGTCAAACTTGTTTAGTCGTTGAGAAAATGGAATTGACTCGAGAAAATTCAAGAGCGATGATTTATTATGACTTTCGAAGTGGTTTAACACAAAAACAGTGTGTTGACCAGATAATTTCTGCATTAGGTAATGAAGCCCCATCCAAAACCACAATTTATCGCTGGTTTGCTGAATTTCAACGTGGACGTGTCAAGCTCAGTGATGATCCCCGTCAAGGTCGTCCAAAAACTGCAGTCACCCAAGAAAACGTTGATGCTGTGCGTAAGCTGATTGAGGAAGATCGACATGTGACATACCGCGAAATTCAGGCAACTTTAGACATTGGCATGAGTCAAATACAAATAATCTTGCATGAACAATTAGGTGTAAAAAAGTTGTTTTCCCGATGGATACCGCATTCGCTCTGTGCAGAGCAAAAAGCGGCTCGCGTTACTTGGTGCGTCAGACCTCTCGAAAGATTCCACGCAGGATTCTCAAATGCTGTATACAACATCCAAAGACTATAACAACATCGTATCAGGTGACGAATCCTGGATATACGCGTACGAACCCGAAACAAAAAACCAGTCACGAGTTTGGGTGTTAAAGCCAATAAAAATTGTTCGTTCACGGAGTGTTGCAGCAAAAAAAATGGTGGCCACGTTTGTCTCCAAAACCGGCCATGTTACGACTATTCCTCTTGAGGGACAAAGAACGGTTAATGCAGAATGGTATGCTAGCATTTGTTTGCCACAGGTCGTTTCTGAACTCCGTAAAGAGAACTGCAACCGCCGCATCATCCTCCATCACGACAATGCGAGTTCTCACACCGCACACAGAACAAAAGAGTATTTAGAGCAAGAAAACAGAATTATTAGACCATCCACCGTACAGCCCCGACTTAAGCCCTAATGATTTCTATACTTTCCCTAAAATAAAGAATAAATTGCGTGGACAGATATTTTCATCACCTGAAGAAGCTGTGGACGCCTACGAAACGGTCATTTTGGAGACCCCAACTTCCGAATGGAATGGTTGTTTCAATGATTGGTTCCATCGTATGGAAAAATGTCTCAAATTTCGCGGAGAATACTTCGAAAAGCAATAAATACATTTTTAAATAGTAATGTTGTGTCACTTCCTTGATTCCCGAAATTTTCAGCCGTATAACATAAGCGCTTAAGGCATGCACATTTTGATTTACCAAAAGTTATTTTTTGACTTTCTATTGCCATTTTTAAACGTTAATTCACAGTTTTTTGTATAAAAATAATATTTGTAACATAAATATCTACGAGTTGTGTCCATATTTGTTAGATTATCTGCATTCATCAAAAAAACTGTGAAACACGTATCAAATAAGGATATCAAGTGAGGACTTTAAATTCATTGTCTTTTAAAGTTTTCATACGTGGTAGAGCCATGCTGCAGTTACATTAGTAACGTAGTTGTAGCACGATTAGGTCGGCTCGACCGGGGAAGGACCACCATCTCACATAATACCAGCTTAAAATAGTGGCTTAATGCTGCTGTGTTTCGTATGGTGAGTGTAGAGAACCGGAGACCCTTTTTACTGGAATCGAGGCATTCCATCTTAGTCCTCACGGGTGACAACGCATCTGCATTTTGATTCGTAATCGAGGATAGATGTAGATGTCTATGGACCGCAGCAACTACTTACCATCAGATGGACTGTGTGGCCGTTTGTCACCCTATCCTATAAAAAAAATTGTAAATCGTAAAAATTGGTTTGTAGCGGCGGCGTGATCATATCCTCTACAATTTATCATCCCGTGGGTGACGTAGGAGTCAACAGAAGGAAAGTGAAACGCGAAGTGAACAACTAAATAAAAACTGTGGTTGCTAACAAACGGGTTGCTTGATGCGGCAACTGAGGCAACATCCACCCTACAAGGCAATCTATCGGGGAGGCATATG
The DNA here is from genome assembly GCA_907164705.1 of Parnassius apollo. Taxonomy (NCBI): domain Eukaryota; kingdom Metazoa; phylum Arthropoda; class Insecta; order Lepidoptera; family Papilionidae; genus Parnassius; species Parnassius apollo. Next base: position 5,773,003 of record CAJQZP010000693.1, read on the forward strand.
TTATTATATTCGGGCAGTGGCTGTAATAAATTAATTCAGGTAAAAAAATACGTAAACATTTGTTCTGTTAGGTCAAGGGCATATAGCGATTGTAAATATCAATTGCATACAATACGAATAAACAATTTCCTTGCAGTATAATGATAACATGTAGGGTATTCAAACTTGAATTTCATTATCATATTGTTATCTCATTTACGACATTTTAAAAGAGGTTACTCATAATTAATGACATGATGGTAAAACATTATTGATGTTACTTACATAAATAAAACATTATTGATGTCGCTTTATAAATAACTAAAATTACCATTATTTAATTAATTATCTACTCTCTCTCTCTCTCTCTCTCTCTATATATATATATATATATATATATATATATATATATATATATATATTAGAGTTACTGTTAATGGGCCTATTTGTAGTCACCGATTAGTCGGCGATTAATCGGCTAAAACGGCCGATTAATCGGCTTTTTATTTTATTAATTTCAGCAAAGGTTTTTCGTGATTTTCTGCGTGGTAACTGCGGCTACATTGATATGAGTAAAGCTTTAAATTTAAGAAAAGTATAGTTTCTCTCCCATGCGTAAACTTACGTCAGATTCATGTTAGTTCAATGTAGGTAAATCAAATAGATAATAAAATAAGTAGGTTCATACATAACTTTTATTGAAAAACCAGTCTCACATGTTTTAATGTTAATTACTCTGGACATATGAACTTTGGTAAAAAAAAGAATCTGAGGTAGCTATTTAAAACTAAACAAAAACCTAAGTACTTCCTATTTTTAACTTTTTCTAATCGTAATGCAGAGTAGTGACACAAAGAAAAAATTATTCTTAATAAACTTAAAAAAAATAAGTCTCTCCCTTTACATAACAAAAAAAAGAACTTAATTCTTGAATAAAGTTTGTTAAACTACACGCATGTAGATTTTTAAAAGACAAATAGAACATAATTGCTTCTTACTTAAAACTAAATCATTATTGTTTTTGTACTAAAAATTAAATCAAATTGTTATTTTTCTGTACTTAAAATTACAATAAATTGTTTTTTCCCTGTAATGTTATTAAATAAAGAATCTATAATCATCTAATAATTTGTTAAAAAGAAATACTAAATTTGAAAAAGTACTGAATTTGCTTTTTTGAAAATATTTAATTTATTTGTTATTTTTAACCAGTGGCAAATTGTGATGCAAAAAGGCCAAAATCTCAGCCTTTTCTGGTTGAAGCCGATTTCTTTTTATTTTGTTGTTACTAGATATTCCCTGCCTCAGAAAAAAGTCTCTCACTATACACAGAGCTGGCGGGGCAGCAAAGCAAAACTTTGGTTAAACAGGACATTTCTGGAAATCTGGAAGAATTTTTGTTCGACCATTTGAATTTATTATCAAGGACGGCCGATAAGGCATTTAACTAATCGGCCAATCGGCCAAAGTACTAATCGGCCCAACTCTAATATATATATATATATATATATATATATATATATATATATATATATATATATATATATATATATATATATAGTCTTTACAGAAAACGGTTTCGTTTTGAGTGATTACACTATTTGTATAGTTATATGAACAAAACGTATATATGAACAAAAAAACTTCTAGAAATGTGACCATTCGTTTTTCATGTACGTCTGCCAAAATTAATTTTAACGAGCTATATCCGCAATGTTGTTATGTTATATATAATGTAATAAATTAATAGGCAAAAATAGTTATTGAGGTAAAAATATCTTATTACTTTCTAAGTCATATATCATTCAATACCCGGTACGGTATGTGATTTAAAAGCAAACTATGAAGGCAGAGTTTCCGTGTTATTGATTGTGATTGTTACTGAATCCACGGAATAAATAATAGTGCCGAAGGTATAAATATATACGGGACCTTTGGTTCGAGAGTGCCACTACCACTTGACTGGGTTTTTCATTATTGAAATCATACGACGTATAATATTGTATCTCATTAACAGTGAATAAAGTTAATCTCGCATTGCATTCACCAATCATTAACTAATGTAATTTCGGTCGGGGAGAATGCAAGACGTGCGCGAGCGCACCTCGCTCGTTTGTCTGCTTGCTCCCCACTTGTTTGTAGACTGCCTCAGGTCACGCGCGTGTCTCTGTCTTCCGGACGCTTCCTTACACGTGCATTGCGCTATCCGCTATCATTCTTAAATTGTCCGTTACGACCCGACCTTCCAAGAATCGGATAATGGGGAGATAAGTGTTAATTATTAGTTGTCAATTCGGTTCGTAAAGTTTCGCATGTGGCAGTGTTTTGGATTGTTATGGAAAGGAGCGCGTTGATATCTGAAACGATGTATACCAAATCTGACGCGTTGAAGGAGGCTAAGGACTTGACGAAGAATTTAGTGGGTGGTGATTTTGAACGCCAGTACAAGGATAAGTCGGAGGAGAATGGCAAGAGGCGGAGAAAGTGCATTGTTGTTGGAGTATCCATCGCGGCATTGGCCGTTTGGCTGCTGGTGCTTACATTAGTGAGAGAGGTTCAACTGGCGCGTCTTCGTGCTGAAGTCGATCAGCTCACCGCTAACATGATCGCAATGTCGGCAAATGTTAAGTCTCTCAATGAGAAGCTGTCTAACAATCGGCTTTTCAATGAATTCAAAAATCTAGAGGACACGGTGAGTCTACCCACATGTTTACTTTCTACCTGACGTCAGCTTATGTCTGAAATAAAATGACATGACACGTGTATGTAATACGAAGTATAAAAATATTTCCTAGTTGTTAACATCATTATCGTTTCGTAGTTTCGTAGCATTTATTATTACGCTCTTTGATTGGCAAATTAAAAAAATAAAATGAACTTGTATATATTTATTATTGCACGGAAATTATGCACATAATGTAATATATTTACATGTAGTTATTTTTATGACTAAAGAACAAGTAATTTGTATAATTATGTTACAAATGAAGTACAGAATTCCAGTTTAGAAATATGAGGCTTTTAAATCCAAAGTAAACACACAATGATAACACTTTAATGCTGTACGATGTATAGTTAAGCTACAGCTACTATCATCACCTGTTTAAAGGCACGTTTAGGTCGTTTGCTTGGGCGCATTTTACGTAATAGTCTAAGTATCTATTTATTGTTAGATAACACAGTACGTCTCGGCCAAGGTTCTATTACAGCCAATATCGTTGTTATTACACTCAATTGACCCCACATGGCGACTTCTCGGGAAATATAAATAATGTGCTTTAAATTAAATGTTATGTTGGTCATCTATGCAGATAAAGAAAATTGTAATGTTTGTATGTGATTCATAAATTTTAAGATTTCAATTTACTTTTCTGTGTGTGACTTATTACTTGAATCTAACATTGAATGGAACGTGTGTTACTTATTACTTGAATTTAACGTTGAATGAACGTGGATTTTTAACTAGAAAATTATTTAATAATATCTTGATATCTTATATTTACGCGAACACTATACCTACATTTATTAAAACTACTTTTACGGGTTTACGTTTATTTTATATGATTTACTTTCCAACACCCGAAACGTCGGGAACTAAAAATCATATAAATTAAACGCGATAAGATCAGTAAAAGTAATTGAAAATTGTTTATTGTTGATGACCAACTTATTTTTAGTCTCAATGAAAAATTTCGAACATTGATGGTTACCAACGGGCTTACCTAGTCAAATAATAATGTTAAATATAATATGAATTATGACGTTATATTTCAAATACTCGATAAGAAATATTGTCAAATGAGTTTTTCTCTTATTAAGACAGCATTATTTCCTACAAACTGAATTTGTTAAATTCCAACTGCTGCTAGCATTGAGTTATACAACACTATACGCTGCTAGTGTATAATATTCAGTTGTAAAAAATTGTTAGAGAATTCTGCTAATGCTTGACTTCTATTTCACAAGGTGGCAAGTATTCATGAAGCACAGGATATAGTTAAGGCACTATCTGTTACAAAATCCCATTCACTCTTGTCCTGAAGACACTTAGGTTGGAACCGGAAGGAAAGACAGACTAGCAAATTATTCAACTTCCTTGCAACTCGCTTGTATTACGAATGTTGAAGCAAACCGTTTAGTGCGAATGTGTGGAATGTCAACAACATAGGGTTGGAGAATAGAGAACCGCCTAGCATCTGGCGATAGTAGTGAAGATAAAATGGGAAAGTTGGAATGAAATCATGTAACTACTGTAAAATTTTATTAAATTGCCCACATACTGAAATGTATCTTAAAGTAGAAAAGCAAAAATAAAACATTTAATTTAAATAACTTACTATTGTGAACATTTTTTTTTCTATTTGGATGAATCTCTACAGCAAACTTCGTATATTTTATAATCAAAAAACTTAAATAATATATTTATCAGCTACTTCATTATAAAAACATAAGAAAGGTTTAAACTGACTCAGATTTTTACTACATTCAGATTTGTAAACGTTAAAAGTTTAGTGAACATAACCTTCAAATCGCCCAAATTTATTGTTATGCAGGTCTGTTAGTTAAATAATAAACGTTTGACCGCTGATAAGGCCATACAAAGCGTGGGGTCGGAAAGGCCGAGGCTTAGAACAGGTTTGGTTCGAACAGCAAACCAGTTAGAAATGTAAACAAAAACGCCAACCGCCGCCGTCCACCGTCCGCAGTCCGCCGTCGCTAACTCGCAATTACGTAACTGCTATACTACGCTTGTTACGCGGTTTTTAAAAAGTATTAGGGTGATAAACATGCTAACCCTTCAGATGGCAAGTGGTTACTCTAGCCCAGTCAGATAACTGCAAGCAAAGAAGACCATAGAAGCGTTGTTACCCCTGAGGACTAATATCAAATGCCTCGCAGAATATGCCGGTTTCTTCACCCTTTAAACAGGAAATGAGCAGTGAGTGCACTGTTGCTTCGTGGCAGAAACAAAAATCAGGGGGGTTATAATCTGGATAGATCATATATATCAGGTCATATAATTATATAATATCATCATCTGAGTTATATTACATAATAATATCATAACTCCAGATCATAGAACTGTTGTTTCTATGATCTGAGATTTATAGGGGATCTCTAGGCAAGAAAGGACCTACTATACACATTAAATCATATTTTCGATTTATATTGTTTGCATTATGTATTTAACCCTAATTTATTTTACGCGGTAAATCCATAATGCATAATCAATATAGTTGAAGGACGAATGGGTCGGCTCGACCAAGGGAGGACCACGTTCTTACAGAATACCAGCGTAAAATAGTAGCTGCTGCTTTGTTTCGTATAGTGAGTGTAGAAGACCGGAGACTTTATACTGGAAACGAAGCATTCCAATTTACTCCTTTATTTGGATTCTTAATTGATGAAGTATGTAGAGTTCATGAGCTACAGTACTCATTTACCATCAGGTGGACTGTAAGTTCGTTGGTAACACTAACTTTAAAAAAATACTACTAAATTTAGTTTATTACATATACATTTTAAAAAGACGTTATTTCTATACTATGAAGTTCTCGTGCATCGTAGAGGCGTTTAACATTCATAAATAGCATAAGGATAACGCCCAGACACGGACCAATTATTTATGGGACATACAAATTGTTGCTTCGTGCAGGATTCGAACTCACTGCCCGCAGCGCCGTAGACCAAGCCAGTATAGTAGTTCAATTTTCAAACAATGTATGTCAATTTGTAGATACAGTTGAAATCATCCAAGGCCGCTTTATCCGATAGTAGTTATATGCATTACGTAAAAAGGTTATTATAACATTTACATATTTTTAAAGAATAATAATATCTACATCAAGTATCAAAATGCAAATTCGATGTCACTCCTGAGAACTAAAAGGGAATGCCTCGGTTCTAGTAACAAGTGTCTTCGGTTAGTGTAGACACTCACTATACGAAACACTCAAACTCCTGTTGTATAACGCTGGTACCTATACTGTAAGAGCGTGGTCCTTCCCCGGTCGAGCCTACCCATTCGAGCTACAACTACAATATAACCACAGATAGTTCTACACATACACAATGCATGACAAAGGTTCCATTTAAATTTGTATTGGTGGTTGTTAGAGAGGACGAATTTGCAAATAAAAATATTTTATGTTTATATGACTAGGTTCCAGCCAAGTTCCCATATATACCAACCATATGGAAACTCGGCTGGAATCTAGTCATTTGTCGCAATAACCTATTTCTCTTATCTCTTGTATTGTTAAATCTTAATATTTTTCGTTAGCTACTATTTGTTATTTATTACTTTACGTTTTATGTGTTAGCCTATCAAAGGTTTTCAAAAGACAGCCCATATACTATATCTCTACAGCAAAAGAAATTATAATTTGTAAAATTTTAGCTGCAAAGATGTTTTATAGGTATCTTTGTTTAGCTGTAATATACGCAGTACAAACGCAAGTAACTTATCTAACTAGCTACACAAGGGTATGTTAGGATAAGACAAATAAAATTTGATTCCATTGTTTGTATAGAACAGGATGTGCAAACAATAGACCAGAAGGAGACAGGGTAAAAACTCAGGTATACGCTTGACGTCCCATAATATTTTTTCCTATAGACCTAGAGAAGATAATTGACAAATAAATTATTATTAAAAAACAATGAACTCCACAGTAGTGATAACTTCTGTTAAATAAAATATATTTATTGAGAATGTATTTAATAACTTTCACGTGAAAGGTTAAGGACAGTTCATGTTCGTTATACGTCAACGTTGTACAATTATGACCTAAGACAAATCTTTTGAGATATAGTTTGTCGAAACCAAACTAGCTTAGGATTATAAACTATGGACGGATATTCATACATATTAACCAAAAATATAGCCTCCCTTTTGAGCTTTGCCACAGTCGGGGAACAAGAAAACGTGCACCACTTTGAATTATTATTATTTATTACACACAAAAGCTTATACGTCAAAATCACGGCTTTTAATTATTAAAGCGAGATATTAAACGCGGCCTTTCAAGTTACAGGTAAATTAAATTCTGGAATTTCATTAACTTACATAATACGTTTGTGTCTACTAATCCTCAAACTTTCAACAAGTATTTAAAAGTTTGTAGGTGTAATTCCGTTTATTAACAAAATTGAGTTATATGTACTACGTTCATATTTATCAATGATGAAGAAAATTTTCTAATACAACCCAACCTCTTAGGATATGTAGGGTTTTTGATTTATATACCATAGAATAATGTAGAGTAGAATAAATTAGAATATAATGGAATAGAATAGAATAGTATGGAACAGAATTCCGAACTGCTTATTGATAAAGCTAGAAACTAAAAACATCTTATGGTTTCTGATCGCTAGTGAGATTACTCCGGATGCTATTGATACGTCGTTACGCGACGGGGACCACCGTAAAAGATACGTGGCCCTCTGTACGTAAAGATTATATAGAGACCTACGACTTTTGTTGGCTGATGATGAAGATGAAGGAGATTGTAAGGCTTATAACACCGTCATCGTTACCGTTACAGCATGTTAAAGTCCACCGCTGAACATAGAGCTCCCCATAGATTGCCGCATAGGGGGGTTTACCATAGTTGCCACGCTTAGGAGGGGAATTCGCAAACGTAATTTTTTAATTTTTAGTCGTTATCGGGAAGACGCTGCTGCCTATCTCCTGATTTGTTTCCCTGTGTCGCCTCTTATGACACCTACGGTATAATATGGGTAGTCGATATTCTTGAGGTTAATGAAAGGTGATCGCCACCTAGCTATTTTTAATTTATTTTGTATTGTTAATTGTATAATACATGATTGTAAGCTGTAATTTAAAAAA